>JAOXJK010000051.1:36822555-36853519 GCA_025774025.1 Xenus cinereus | reverse complement strand
GGTAGAGGTTCCCTCTGGATTAGCAAGATGCAATGCTGGGACAGGTTATAAGGGTATTTTTAGATTCAGCAGCTTTTCCATCCCAAAGAACTTCTTCCATCTCTAACAGTCAACAGTTCATTCAGTTTAAGCTTTATAAACTAGAGCTGTAAACAGCCAACATTCCCCACAGTTAATAGAAGACAACTGCAGATTGCCTGAATGCAGCCTGTGTTTGTTACTGTGAATGTTGACACAATTCATTGTATTTTATCTGTTCTTCATGAATGCTATCTTCTGTTTTCTCCAAAACAATCTGAAGCAGAAGAGTGATTACTGAGTTTGACAATACTTTTGTAAACATAGAAATTATTTTCATATGGGTCTGGAATGTACACAGCATAAAACTCAAAAACATCATAATGGTTACTAGAACTACAGCCTCATTAACACGCCATCCCTTTGTTTTAAAAATTAAAAGACAGAACTCCTAGCACTGGGTTATCTATGAACTAATTTTGAGTATTTCCTCTTCCATTTACAACTGGATCAATTAACAATATTTTATAACTACTCATGAATTATTTAGGGATGAAATGTCCCTCTTGAATGCTTAGCTGAATTAAATCCGAAATATTTAAAAACCAAGTGAACTCAAAATTGTTCTAGAGCCTCAAAGGTATTAGCAAAGGATTATTTAGGCTTTTTATTTAAAAAACCCACAGAACAACTAAATAGTTGGTGTCATCATAGGTTTTTTGGACTGAATGACCAGAAAATGTTCTGTAGTTATGATTCTTTGGTTCACAGAGCTGATACCATGGAATTAGCACCGTCTCCTGCTTTCATGCTGATACCATTTCAGACTTTCCCTCTGAAAGTCCCTAACTTTTTAATAATTTGTCTTTTCGTTGTTCCTTAGGACATTATAACTAATTCATTCCTTGAGTATTTTTAATGGTCTTAAAGGCCACTTCTGGAACTTAACAGTACTAGTGCAAGAAAATTTTAAATATGATTTTAGTAGCATAAGTTGGACACAGTAATACTGACAATGAGAAATAGACTGAGGAACAAAAAAAGACTATATGACCAGTGCTTGCTCTGAAACATCTGTAATGATTGCTTTATCAAAAGAGTTATACTCTTGGTAAAGGGAGGCAATACGTGATGGAACTGGTTCTTAGGACAGAAAGGAAACTGATGCATATGAAAAGCAGTGACTCTAGAGAAGCAGGGTAATACTCTCACATAGAACATTTAGGATTTTATTGAGAAAAAATGTGTTTGGGTTCTTTTACTGTCAAATATCTGACTGATTTCAGACTAATTCCTTCAAAAATTAGAGCTAAATTTAAAACATGTGCCCCTTTATCATTTGTCTTCTTACATTTAATACCATATAGTAGTCAGATATCACATGGATAGTGATAGCTGCTAATGGACAGAGCATTAGATAAGAAAGTAGATCTTTGTTTTATCCCCAGCTCCGCTGCTGTTTTACTCTGGAACACAGTTTTTCCGCCTTTACAATGCAATTAATAATATTTATTCCACCTGAGAAAACTACCCAAGAGGAAGACATGCAAGGAAAGTCTAGCTTTGTTTTACAGCCAAACCTCTGTGCAGTATTCCTTCACTTTTTTTCCTTTTTCTCCTTTTTTTCCGTGGAACATAAAGGCTACTTCAAGATCCCCCAAAGCTTCCTAAAGACTAAAGACTTAAACCAGCCTTCACACATTTTCAGTCCAAAAACACTCCTGATGCACCCATTTCTCTTTCTATGCACAAACATTTATACAAAGTTCATACACTTTTCTCTATTTAAAGAAATTCCTTTTTCCTACAAAGCACTTTCAGAAGAACACATCTGTAAAATTCACTGCACTATGAGACTCCTAAAAACTTGATCTCCTAGGATTCCTGCTCACAGACTTCTCCAGAGACTGAGTCCACCCACACAATAGATACGGCTCCAAAGAACTTCAACATGTAAAATCAGAGTTTTAAAGATTTGCTGCCACTTCTCCAGTCCATATTTTAACATAATTCTTCTTTTTTCCCCTTTGGCTGATAGTAATAGTAGTACATGGATAAATTCTCTGTTGATGGCTGAGAGACCAAGCATTGCCAATTTTTCTCCCTCCGAGAAAACATTTCTTACCTACTTTTCTAAGCCAACAAGGCTTGTGTCATCGTACTCTCTATTTGTCTCTATTAGATGCCCCCTTATGATCCTGAGAGCTGTTTTCAATTGAGTTTAATATAGCAATATAAGTCCTAAAACTAGTAACTTCCTCATGATTTATTAAAAGAGACAGCCAGGCAGAGGACAGGAAATGTTAGAATTCTCTTTTCACAGGCTGAAACTCAAGAACAGTCTTTCCTAGGCACAAAAGGATCTGCACTGAATATAGACGCTTGTATTGCCTGATACAATGAAAAGTTTCAACAGAAGCTTTAATTCTATTAGACATCAGAGAATGTGACTGTAAGATGCAAAGGCTGGATTCACAAAGGCATTGAAAAACAGATTTCAATTCACAGAACAACTTGTTTTTGAAAAAGTATGTGAAAAATAAAAGACTTTCCTTAAATGGGGTTGAAATAAAGTATTTGTGCTTCCCCAAGGAAGTGTGTCATTCAATCAGCCTGTGTTGTACAATACACCAAAGGCAAACAGAGCCTGCATCATTCTAGTGAGTCAAGAATGGGATAAATTCACTGCTTCAGCAAACTCAGTTTAGCATGGAAACAAGGCAGAAATGAAGCAACAGAGCCACTCAGAAAAGTGAAAATGAAGAAGCCACCAGGAACTGATAGCAATAAAATTCTGACACTTCAAAGACATTAAAAACAGTAGTAGGTCAGCTGCCCCTGAAGTGAAAAAGAAATCAAGAAATACCAAATAATTCCAAGACCTCCTGGAGATGCCTTTGTATTTGCAACATTTCCATCCTGTATTTTCAGTGAATAATTGTTAACTTTTTCACACTCTTCCATGAAGGGGACAGGCTGCAAGTTTTCTGCTGAGATTCTTAAGCAACGTGCAAAAAAATCTCTCAAAGTTTTGATAAATTCTTCTGTTTTAAATGTGTCATTTTAGGGCAGGCGGACAGACTGAAAATGACAATTCTACACAAGCGAGAAGCCGCAGCCCTGCTCTCTCCTTTCTAAAAGCATCAGCGCTGGAGCAACATGTCACTTTTAGCATCTCAGGCTGCAGCTTCTGTTCACTCCCTTCCGAAATGTAACTCTTATTGAGCAAGAAAGGGTTCAGAAAAGCATACCAACGCCTGAGATACCAAAGAGGAGCATGTGGAGAATCTTTGATTATTTGGGTTAGAGAATAAACCCGTTTAAGGGATTAGATACAGTAACGCTTCTAATTGCTTATTATGCAAGAATGAGTAAAACAGAAAATTACTGGAATAACTAAAGCACCTGACTTTGCAATATTCTGTAATGAGAGGTACACTAGCAATCCTTTGGAAATCTACTTTTCAAAATAAAATCACCCCTATAATTTTCTTATTGGCACATTCCACTATTGGTAGTGACAACGACTCCAGCACACCGCTGGCCTTCCCATGGCAAAGAGGACTGCTTCAATGTATCTATCTGAAAATTCATACAAGTCCAGTTAAGTAGAAGACAACAGAATTTGCAGTTTCCTGCTGACCCCAACTTTTGCTTCAGAATATGTGTTAAGTGTTGGGTTATTGCAGCAAGAAGTTACCCATGCGTATTCCCTCATTAGCATAATTTTTGCATTATGCAAATTAGAAGACGTATGACATTGAGATGAAGAGCTTGATCATTTTTCACTAATTTTAAGCTCTCATTTTCTATATGAACTTTGTGAACATGAAGCTCTTAAGGTGAGCTACAGGAAGCAGCAGCATGGGAAGAAAGAAAGAGAAGAAATGAAAAGCTCTGTTCTTGTTGTCTGACCTGACATACGGGGTGTCACCTGAGCGAAAAGCACAGGAAAAACACTGCAAAGGAGCATTTTCTACAAATAAGCACAGTGATACCTGTATGAGACTGAGGACAGTTCCTGCAGCCATCCGAGCACTTGGCTAAGGTTCGTGTTTACAAAACATATTTAGAAATAGGGAGATAAAATTTAAGTATCTAGACTGAGGTACAAATTGCTCTTTTATAGTACTGAAGCCCAAGCTATATTCCAGTAAATTTTATCCTGAAATTTCAAACATACTTACAACTGACTATTATTCTTAATTTCTATCAGATGAATAATTTCCTTGACTTCAAAAACATTACTTTTGTAAGAAATGAGAAGTACTGGATTAACCATTTGACAGATTTTACTAGCGTTGACATTATACTTTTAAATCAACAGAGTTTATTTTTCTATTTATGCTTTTAAGTGATATATAAGCGATAATGCTGTAAAAAAATTCTAAATAAACATTATAAATAAAATCATAACATTTTCTTCTCTATGACTTTTTTTAACAAGAAAGCTTGAACATTTTCCAGGAAATCTGTGACACAGGGAAATTACCTTTTATAAGAATGTTGTTTTTTCAGATAGACTGAGTTAACAGAACAACTTTCAGTATATCTAAGATTTTACAAGAATTCCCTGGTTCAAATCATCACCTAAAGTTCCAACTGCATTTTATAAGGTGTGAGCGCACTACTCATCAAAACCACTCTGCATATCTGGGAGATGGACCATGTTTTACTTGTTTGAATGCTGATATCGTCAAGATGGGGCTCACAACAGAATCCGAGTTCTGCGGTGCTGACTTCTGTCGCGCAATGGGGACCATCCTGCCCTCGCACTACACGGGGAGGGAATGCACTTGGTGGGACACGGGGCGAAGGGAATAGCTGAGTGTGAGCCAGAGCCTGAAACACAGGTACTCTGCTGTTGATGATGACGTGGCTGGATGAGATGAGCCTTGAATCAAGGGAACTGGAAAGAGCTTGTCAGATATAATGACAGGAGAATACAGGGTAGAAGAAATATATAGAGAGGACCTACTTTAGAAAGAAAAAAGGTGTTTCACCATACAGAAGTATTGCAGCAAAAGGAGAGAAAAGACAGATTTATACATCATGGGTCAAGATGATGTATAGGGCATTGTTTCTCTAGAGCTCGCTTTTGCCTGTAGGGAAGCTGGATCCTGTTTATATGCAGAAATCTCTGATTTTACACAAATGACTTTCTGCAACGTGACCCCATTTTCCCTTCCTCTTCAGAGATGATTATAAAAATGAGAATGACAGAAATATGAGGAAAGGTTTGTGTGCTAAGAAGCTTGAGCTAATCTAATGAAAACCTTACAAGATTGACATAAGCAATAAATCTGTTATTAGAATAGCACAAGCAACAAACCAGCCACTGCAACAATGATACTAAATTGTTAGGTTTCTTTGGGCAGTGGGTATAAAAGAAATACTTAGACTGACTTCTGCTAGTGTCATAGAATATGGGAAAGGGAAACGTTTTGAGAGCGAGCATGCTTGTAGCATCTATAAAAGAAGGAGCTTCTGATTGCCTCTAGATAGCAGCTGAATCCAAGTCTCTAAAACATTACTGGAAATATGTGTGATGAGTAGTGAAATCTGGTAGCGACCCATTTATCTAGATAGCTTAGTCTTCACTGAAGCCATTCAGTAGGACAAAAGATGGTGCAGTCTTTTACTGCCAAACCTGAACAAGAAATAACTTCAATACGTGTGAGCAAGTCTGGATTTTTGTCATCTCTTTTACTTCTGTCACCTGAACAGTCTTTTGTGTCTGTCTTTGCTGATAGTTACAGTCCTGCACACTGTTGCCAATTCCTGCTCCCGCCCTGCTGCTTTTTGGCTGCTATGGCAAAATTCCCTCAAATTCTCCTTCAACAGGAGGACTCCTAGGTTTAACAGGTTTTTAATGACTAAAGAAGTTGCATTGCTCAGTGACTCCCTGGGGGTCGCATTCCCCAGTGAGCACTGCATGCACTGAAAAAGTGGGTACAAAATGTAAACAGGGAGAGAATGACAATGTAAAATTTGGAATTGTTCCACATTGTTTTTTCATCTGAAAAACAAACAAAAAAAATAATCTGTCTGGGAGAGATCACTTGAGAGTTTGCATATTTTTTGTTTTTCTTAAATGAATCTCATTCACCATCCTTTTTTACGTGGACTACACTGCCCCCCACACAAATAAGTTTATTATCTTTGCTTTACCATTGTACAATTACAGTATGCTTTAGAAGATGCAAGAAAATATTTTCATAATATGTTCCATCACTTACCTAAGAAGGATCTTGCCAGATATTTATTGATTCTCACTTTAGTTTTATGCTCAGTATTCTGTCCTGCTACCTTTTATTGGAAACATCTTACGTCCCTTTTCCATATCCGTATTCATCTATATTCTCTGTCCCATTATATTAGAATATGTGTGTACATCACTTAAACTTGTAAATGGTTTATGTGCTTATGCCTGAAGGAATTCTAGGATGTTGCCCATATATGCAGTATTGAAAACAGTTCACAAACAGTGATAATAGCATACACAGAGGTATGTATTTCAATGGGAATAGAAGGCAAGCAAAGAGACATATATACACGTAACAGAGACAAAAATCAAGAAATTAAATTAGCTGCAAAGGCTTCTCTGCTGCTGGGAGGGGAAAGAAGGGCTTAGCTGAGGTTCCCCTGCTGCCTCACTGTGCCTGCTGAGCTGCTCTGGGGATGCTGTTGGGGCAGGGAGCAATGAGGCCCCTGTGGCTCTCTCCTCCCCAGCAGCTCCACCTTTCTGGAAGCCTGTGGTTGTGAAAGCTGTCTGCCCAGCACGCGCCCTCTTGACAAACACACAGTCACCACTGCAGAATTACAGCTGAGAAGGCGCTTTGTGCAAATGTGCAAGCATCTGAAGAGAAATTATTTTCTGGGTGCGCTACCAATCTGCTGCTTCAAAATAAAAGACAATACAGTCACGAAACTAGAAAATGACAACACCGTGAGAAGTATTTTCTTGTATTCCTCCTGCTCCGTGTCCGAGCCTACAGGTGCGGTGTAATGTCCTTTCATTAGTTCATGTGCAGCAGTATGTCCTGCACTTTAAAGATGACTCATTTGCCTAGGCCCCAAAAAGTCTGGAATTTCTCTGTTTATTACAATATGGCAAAAATTTACAAATTCTGTTCAGAACCCTTTAAATAGAAGGGTACTTGATAATTTTTTAGAAAAAGTACTGTAAATCCTTATTTTATAAGAATATATTTAGCAGATTCAAAAATAATGCTTGGAAAAATCCTAGCCTCAGTAATAATTATTCATTCCTTTACACAACAATTACCACAAATAAGCAAATCGATGAGTGATGTGACCTTCAAGCAAATGGCAAGTTCTAAGTTGTCAGAGATTTTCTAGGAAATAGCATACCTTTCTTACATACCAAGATATAACACTGCTTCTATTAGTACTAATACTGATGTATCCTGAACAATTTACTCTCTATAATAAAAGATGCTATCATTCTTGCTCACATTAGCACTAATATGCTGCTGCTTCAAAGCAAGCATGGACTTTGCTAACCATTAACTGATAGCAAAGAGCACTGGATTGGTTAAGTGGTAATAAACTTCCAACATTCACATTTAAATTTTGGACCTTCAGAGGTTCACAGCCTGCAGTCTGAAAATCATTGGATCACTTAGCTTCATAATATTTTCTCTCACAAAAGTATTCTAAATCATGGATGATTTCTATGGTTGGGTGGTGCTGAATATGAAGATTTATGGTTCATTGCAGTTGGGATTAAACAGCTCCATCAAGATTTGGAGAAATCATGAACTTATTAGCTTTTCTTACTGCAAATGCTGGGGATAGCTGATGCATAAACCCACATGCTTGTGGCTCGATATGCCAGTTGTCCAGTATCTAAAATGCCGTTTTCATAACAGCGCTGGCCAGCTGGTAATATTGCTTCTTGGGAAGCAATCTCTCAACAAACACAGGTATGCTTAAAAGGGAACACTGCCAAAATATCTGCTAGTCACATTATTCAAATATTCTTTATCCCAAGTACCCTATCTTTCATTGGAGAAATCATACCCTTTCCATTCACATGGTCAGTGCATCTGTCTCACTCTATTTCTGGCTCATTGAGAAAAAACATCCTGGTGCCTTGCCAAATAAAGAAAAAAAAAAAGGAAAACAATTAGGCAAAAGGATTAATGAAACCAAGAAAATAAATCCCTGTTGGCTTTAGAAGTATAAGGACATTCACTTTTCTAAGAGTTCACTGTTTTATGGCATACAGTATGAAGTGTGTAATGGAAAGAATGGCTTTTTCAATAAGTCAACATTATTTGTGTAGTTATTTTTTTTTGAAGACTGAGAGTCCAGAAAGCACAGACACAACATGGGGGTTGAATCAGCTGTAATACTCGATCTTACAAAGTGCAGGCTTTTAATTTACACTGAATTTCACTCTGTTCAATGGATCCACCTGGAGGCCGTATTCAGTATGTACAAACACACACCAGCACTGAGGCTTTAGATCGTGACACTAAAGCAGAACTGAACTCCAATCCTGCCTCTCAGAGAGATTTCCTAAATACTGTGAGAAAAATAACTGAACCTCTCAATTGCAAATGCCAGAAAGCAGGTAATAATACGTCCTTTTTTATAGACTGAGATTGAAACCTCTTCACAGTAGGGTCTTCTTGCAGGCCCATGTTTGTATGGTGTTTAAAGTAAAGCCTGCCCTGACTCAGGGAAACCCTTTGGGCTGTAACGTAAGCAATAATAGCTACATTTGGAATTCTCCTCTTTCTCTGTTTGGAAATTATTATTATGGAACCACAGATGAGAAAATGAGGAAAAGGTATTGATTGCAGTTGTCATGTCTTCTCTAAACCATCTGGATAAGCTCAGCACCATTCCCATGGCATATGCCAAGTTAAATATATAGAAGCACATTATGAAATCCACATGATGGTGCTTGAAGGGGCTTACTGGCAATTAACTTAGAGCTGCACTTGCTTTTCAAAGATCTACAGCATGAGCTCCAGCAACTTTGCAAAGCAGACTGAAGGGCATTATAGGGCCACGTTTTAATGCCCGAGTAATTTTCAGTGGGAAAAATTTGCAGCACCCCAGTATTTGCACTGAAGTGTCCTTGGCCTCTCATGTGAGATGAGGGTCACTGCTATAAGATCTTCATGCGTTCGGTTGTTATTTTGGCACAATACATGAATGAAAGAAGGAAACCAGTGGCCATTGGTTCATGGCTTAGCAAAATCTGACCGAGATTTCGTTCGCTATCAACAAAAAAAGCGTTTAGCCTAAAGACGACGGCTATCCCTGGCAGGTACCGAATGGCCCTCTCTCTTCAAATTGGGGCAGCCGAGGCTTATCTAGGAAAGGCCACAAATTACAATGACACATGCAATGCCAGGTCCCCTGAAAAGGGACGTGGTTTTACCCTTCTTACCCCATTCTAAATATAGAGTCTAAGGAGGGATCTTTTGAGTTGCCATGTTCTTGAAAGCAAATCAAAGCTGCATGTTTTTAAACCTATTTCACCTTTTTCTAGCATCTCGGTAGCTGGTTTATCACATTTTCCCTTTTCATATGAGGGAAACATACTAATCTTCCCCTTGCCTCTTTTCCTCAAGGAAAAGGCTCCACTTACTCATTAATTTGATAAATAAATGAATTTCCTGTGCCAAGAAATTAGTCTTGCAAACATACTACAGACATTTCTGTACAATCACAAGGCTGCAAAACCAACCAACTAGAGAAAAATCATTTTGCATCATCAAATATTGATTAAGTTAATGAAAATTTTGACAAACAGCCATATGACGGCATGAGATTAACTGCCATGTATGTTTTTACTAGATATTTTTCCTTTCTAATTAAAAATAAGTTTTTATGTCAAAGAAAATTATATGAAGAAATGAAGTGGAATTAATTTAATTTTATATTACAGTTGAAAATGCAAATGATACTCTTTCAATATAAATTATAGTCTTCTTCCAGGACCACCCTTGGTAATTCAGAAGCAAAATTAAGTTGGAATTTTACAGATCAATTATTAGTATTATTTATTAGGACAGTAGCTGTAGTGCTGGACAAAAATTAAGTATCTTCTGTGCTTCGGAAAATCTTTCTTATGTTCTCTGTATGTGTTAGATCAAGCTGGTTTTAGAAACGTCCAAAACAAACAGGCACAAAACTGCACACACAGTGTTCATAAAAGTAATATTGCAATAAAGAGAACTGTGCTTAAACTAAATTTCTTTTTCCCCTTTGCTCAAAAGTTGCCACTCCTGCAAGAAACTATGAGGAGTTACACACTGAATAAAAAGATGAATTCACAGTGTAAAATTCCAGCAAAGAAAAGACTAGGTCCTAATAGTTAGTAGGCAATTATCTGTCAGGTACGTTTGCAAATCAAGGGGCTTAGAGTAGCTATGGCAAAGTGGAGAAAACCACTTTTGCATGGTCTAGTTTCAGGCATATTCCCATGGGAAGTCATGGCCTTTTAAAACATTTTCTAATACTTGTTTTGCAACATATGGTTTGTGAGCATTCAGAAGAAAACCATATGACCTGTAAATAAATGTCATTTTTAAGAAGGACCATGGGTGCAAGTAGGAGATTCCCAAAAGAGCTAAGTGGGGTTTAAAAGCTACTCCAGTGCCTTTGGGCTAGAAATCTTGGCACAGATTGAACCAGAAAAAGATAATCTTGATTAACAGTTCCTCAGAGGCAGAGACAGAGAGAAAGCATGGGTGCTGCACGATCTACTGGCCAAAGCCCAACAGGAGAGTAAGCTACACTTGTTTTTTAGGTGTGACAAGTATTTCTCCTTAAAACACTCTTTCGGGATTATGTATAAAGACTTCAGTTCTTGCTGCCCTCAGTAAAGCTCCCACTGCCATTGGCAGAATACTCTGGGGACTGCATGGTCTATGAAAGACACCGTAATGACTACTGGAATTTAGGAAACTACTGGTACCAATGCAGCGTCCCCCATCATTCCACCTCCAAAGCACAGTATCACTACTTGGACTCCTGGATGATAAAAAAACAGAGGGGAGGAGAAAGAACACGTACAGTCATTCTCAACAGAAGTAGGACGGTACTACCTAGAGAATAATTAAACACTTTATAACCTATTCTAATCCAATGTAAAACTGATGTTATTGATTGATATAGTCTCTTTATTACGTCAGAAAATAGTCTAAATATTGTAACTACTTGTTTCTACTCAATACTACTATTTCTACTAAATATTGTAACTACTTGTTGGCTCTTACTTCTTTGGTGTAAGATTCAAACACCTCCCAGGAGTGCTTACCCACCTATGACTAAATTTTTTTTCATCTTATTCCCAAAGGAAGAGAAAAAAATCTGGATCCAGGACAGAGCTGAGTTTCACTGTTTTACACGATATCTCTGCCTCCTCCCAAGGATGGCTCCAAGGAAAAGTATCGACCTCAGCCTTCATCAGCTCAGGTCACATGGTGCTGTCTGCTGTGTACTGTCCCTCCTTCTCTCATGGAACTCATCTAATCTGTTTTTCAGAGTGAATTTAAAGCCCCCGGGAACAACTCCACAAACTATTTATCCTGGGACTGGTTTCACCATACCTGAAGTATAACCTCTATCTAACACCTTTTCAGCTGAAAGAACATTTCATTCTGCACTTCTCTGCCTTTTTTTGCCCTGTGCAGCAAAATTGCCATGACTAGCAATTACTCCTTATAGCCCATAATTTCTGTGAAGGCTATTTGTCCAATGAAACTAGATTAATTCACTTATTTACGAAGTGTATCAAAGAGGCATCAGTATTCTGAAAAATCCTAGTCAACACTGACTCGGGCTGGCACTAAATCAGTGGCCAGATGTGACAGCTCCATATTCACTGCAATGAACTTATTTTTGAGTATTATTATATGCCTTTTTTGAATGTCTTCACATTTCTCAGTGAATACTTATATCCAGGAAAAGGACATTCAAGCTTTCAAAAAGGCTTATTTTACTCTAGAACAGACTTTGTGAACACGTCACTGGAGATACATGTTTCTTCTGATTCCCTGATTCAGTTATCAAATTTACCCAAGTGAGAGCTGAAATAAATGCTTTTGCCTTTTCCTCTAAATGCCAGTCAGGAGATGACAGATTGTACTCACAATTTGAATTATTTGTGAGTGCAATTCAATAAAGATTGCTGTTGTATGGGCAGTTATAGATCTGACTTTGAAAAGAATCTTTTTCGAAAAGAATCAGAGCAGCACTTCAGCATATGTCTAATTTGAAAGCTATTCTCCTCTCTCCTTAATTCAGTCCAGTTTAAGCACATGACTCAAATGAGCTCTTGCTGAAGTGTTTCCTTGATCTTCTTTAAAGAAATATTTACAAATCCAAAACCTACTTATTTTTCTTTTAGAGTATGTTAAAATCTTACTTTATATTACCACTTCATTATTAAAATAATCAAATACTACAGACCCTCCTCAACTATAGATAAAGTAAGAAGCTATCACCATATTGATTTTCATATAAATCAAATTTAAAACAAAATCACAAAATTCTCAATGAATTTTCCAGAAGTGTTTTTTCTTCATTTCTTCTACAATACTGTGGTGATTCTTTTTATAATCCAGACAGGTACTCTGCTTTAGAGGAATTTGGCCAGTCTGTATTAAATAAACTGTTTTATACTTTGTACAGCACTTCATTATCAGCATTATCTGGGCAAAGAACTACCATTCCTGTTCCATCTTGCAGCTCCAGTGCATAAAGCCATTCCCCTAACACCGTCTCATACACTCATGTAATACTCCCTGAAAGCTCATCTCCTACCTTCTTGCAGCTGCTGCCCTTATCACTGAGTCACTGACAAATGGTATCAAAGTAAATTGAGTTTTTATCATATTTAATTTAATTCTGGAGTAATTTCTTTTCAAACATTTCTTACATCTTGATAAAGCATGCCTTCTGCAGACCAGAACTCCTATAGTGAAGCACAATCTGAATGTATTTGAGAGCACTGGACTTATTCAGAATACCACATTTAAAGCTTTTACTCCAACAAAATTTCATACTCTGCATTATAATAATTGCTATTTGTATAGAACGTAAACTGTTAGCCACATACAGATTCAAGTCATCTTAAGCCTTCCACAGGAAAAAGATTTATTTTGGTGTATAGGTGGTGATAGTATTTTTTCTAAACTGGATTACTGTTATAGTCTTGTATACGCTGCACAGCTTTCCTTCTGATTTGCTCTACTACCATCTCCAGGTGAAGAACAAATGTGTCAGCTCTATCTGTCTCAATTACTGCCTTTTTGAGGGTAGCAGATAAGATTTATTAGGCCCATGACATTACTACAAGTAGACAAGAAAAAAGAAATAGAATTTTCTCTCATCATGGTATATCAGGAATACATTCACACTTTAGTCAGGTGCAAAATAGCAAGAAATATGCATTGTTGGAACAGAAACCTATTCTTCAGCAAAATGTGAAAAATCTGCTCAATTCCTTCAGTAATTACCAAATCTTAACCCTTAAGCAGACCCCCACCCCTTTTCAGTGCATGAAAATGGTTTTAGAAGGAAGACTTTATGTGGAAAATAGCTACAGTTGAGTGGTTTGTAGTATGGAAAAATGTCAGTGATCATCTCGAGTCAAATGGAAATGCAAGAAGGTATATGCACATATGGCATCCATCTGCTTGTATGGCAAGGTCAAAGAGCATCTTCTGATGCCACAGGTGAGGCACCATGGCTTAGAAAATGGGGGAGGGTTTACAGAGTATGCATACCTGATCAGATTGTCCTGGCAACTAGAATCTCGGTTTGCAAAATTTGAGATTACTCCAAACAAACTTCTAACTCAGGAGGAAGGTGGAAAGAACTGTGTATGGGAAAAAAAGGAGAATTACTGCCACACAGGAGCCCTCCTGAACTTGGAGTAACAGTTTTCAAATCCCCAACACAAAATATTCCTAGTAACTGAATCTGCTCATGAACAATTTTTTGTAGATATCTTTTTCCATGCAGACAAGGATCACAGAAGCTTTTTCTCATAACTAAAATTTCACTTCTGAGGAAAGGACAACTTCCATCAAAAAAACATGCAAAAAAATTTGAGCAAAGTCTCACAACTACAGCTGGATATTACATTTGATCTAGTTAACGTCATAAGGTGTATCTCCACTGATCGAGACGCTGCATCCTCTCCAAGCCAACCCTTTCCAAAACTGCTCAGACCTCCCACTGTCCTCAGCTATATGACACATTAAAAAAACAGAGAGAGTTACAGAAATAAAGAGAGCATTTATAGCATGAAGAAGACTAATTGAACTTATTATGAGTAGCAAATTGAGAAAACTTAGTATGGAAATGATAGAGGGAGAGTACATACACACCATCAAATTATTGTTTTGACAAAGTGACTTTCTCTCCACAGGGACATTTCGTATATGTATGAAATCAGCGAACAGTCTGCCTGGGACTTGTTGTAGAAACAGAGGCTTTGCTACACTGGGAAGGAGCTCAGACTTTTTTCTCCCTGAATGCAATTATGCAGCGATGAAACAAACATGGCTATTTAGAAGAAAGTGATGTGATGTAACATAAAATGTGTAGTCCATACCTTTGCCTATTCCCCAGTACAAAATCCCCACACAAGTCAGATCATTCCCAGTATCTCAGCCCTCTGGAAGAAGGGTACTAAGACAGGGACAGGTGATTGTGCTTTATTTCTGATACTCTCTACTACCTCCTAAATTACTGTCACAGTGTGCTACAGAAAAATATATATTTGACATTCCCGAGTTTCATGACAGGTCACTACAGAATTTATTCCCCACACATTGAGTATTTGCTGGTGAAAGCACCTTTACTTCTCTTTGCCAAGTCCTTTAATGTGAAGGGTTAGTGTCCTGATACATTGCGATGATACTACATGAGTTTTAAAAGGTAAATTAAATGTTACAGTGCATTACATCAGCTGAAATGACATGTCCTGCTTATGTCTTAAAAAGTGACTTATTTTGTAAAGTATGGCTCTGCTGAGAAGTTACTTTATAAAACTGGTATCAGGTTTCTACATGACATTGTGATGACTGATTTGCATCATATTTGCTCAAGTTACAGATATTTTCTTTTCCCCCAACTTCCACCTTCATTTTAATTGACAGTCAAAGAATTTTTTCTTGAAAGCCAAGACTCAGGCAGGGATCCGCGCAGGCCTCACACCACCATCACCACTCCACAGCTCATCTGCAGCTGGGAAAGCCCTTGCTGCATTTCCACAGCTGCAGCTGGGAATAACGGGGGGCTGAAAAGGAGGAATTTAAAAGGAATTCAGAAACAGATTTGTAAACCCTAACTATAGCGTAGTGAGGCTCTATCTCTAGTCTTTCTTTGTAATCCACCAAGTACCCCAACAACCCTCATGCCATGACTCAGTAAAGGCTTCTGCTTTTGGAAGACAATTCCACCTCCTTGGTCAATGAGGAAGCTGAAAGCAATTTGATAAAGTTGCTTTTGTAACTCTGCTACACACTGCTGTCAGGAGCACCCAAGTCAGAAAAGAGCATCCCTCTGCAGCTTGCACACATTCAGAACTTTTGAATTTGTACATGAGAATCCTTTATTAAATGTTGTCAACTGGAGTATTTCTACAGGTTAAGGTCATATGCTAGTCCAGCTAGTGAGTGTAGCAGTATATTAGCAGCAGGGTTATATTCAGATCCTCTCCTGATCACATAGATAAATTGCATCAGTATTTGCAGCAGTGAAATGATAGCTCCGCCACAGTTTCCCCTCTACCATGACTCAAAAATGGATCACAGCCTGACAATGCAATGCTCTAAGAAGATAGAGATTAGCATTTGTATGCTGTTCTAGAAGTGTTGGAAGTCTACTTTATTAATGATTTCTTCTTCAGAACTCACTAATATCTGTGTAAATCAATGCAACTCACAACCACCACAGCTCCACTTCTGGTTTGACAGTCTACCATAACTATGTTCCCGTATTAATACTATAAATAACTATTTGACCTTGTCAAGTCCCACAACTAAATGAAGAGTAGGCTATACATTAATTGATGCATACAACTGATTTTCTACACAACTGATTTTCTTCTTGCATTTGTTTTGCACAGAGGAGGTGAGATTGTCATTGATTAAACAATAATCTAACAATAGAACAAGGCTTGACAGGACTGACTGAATTTAGACAATCCAATGGATGGATTTTTAAAAGTCTACTGAAAACCATGAGCAACTTTTCCCCTTGTTATTTAGAAACATAAAAATGAATTAATTAGGTAACATAACAGCTATGTTTATCTACTGGAATAAAGTAATGTCCATAATATAGGCATTTCATACATTAGACAAATGTATACGCACATATAGAGATGCACCCAATATAACAGATGTATTACAGAAAACTGTGCTGTCATTGAGAATACAGCCACTGGAAAAACATCAATATTATTGATAGCTACATTATTCACTTATTTCAGTGTCAGTGCTACAGAGAGACACTGGGTCTGTGCAACCCTAATAGAGCAGGCTCCTGTTTCCCTTTGCAGAGGGACTGACGGGTACCTGGTGCTAACCCACTGCTCACGCTCAGAAACATGCAGTCTCCTCTCATCTTGAAAGTACATTTTGACCCACCTGGTACGGATGGGTATTTTATGGTCAAACTCAGGCAGTTTAAACCTAATGAGTGTTTCAGCCTTCGAGACATAATGAGAAGCTTAATGAGAATACTCTGACCTTTCCATTTAATCTTTTTTTCTTCTTCTTCAAGCTCACATGCATACTCAAATTTTCTTGTCAACATCACTGAGTACCTTCTAATTAAAAGTTGGGATAATATAGGGATGGATTCATTTGGAATCAAAGAGCAACGTTACATTCGCAGTAGAGCTTATTAAATAATTTAAATGGGAAAAAAATCATGCATTTTGCTCATGGGAAGTGAGAAGAGCAATGATTTTTAAAATGTAGATTTTTGATTACTGAATTAAATGATCTAGAACAGAAAACCGTCATGTTTAAAGAACAGGGAACTTTCTTTTAAAATACAATCCTTGTTTTAAATTGTTATTTGCACATCTGAGACCCACTGAAAGCTGTTGCTGTACACCTAATTAATGAGCCATATATATTTGAACATCTGTGTTTCACTCTTCATTTATTTTCTTGCTCATCCACTTGGAGAAAAAACACTCAAAAACATTTAAATGAATACGCCGTCTGTAGATAAAATAGCAGTTGTCTGGTAAAGGATCACTTATCGTATGTATGGTTTGCAGCTGAATGACCTTCTGACAACACCTACTTTCTGTCTTCTACACCATCAACTCATAAATACAATATGTTGTACACTCTAAAGTATGTAAAATTCAATTCAACTGCCTCAGAGTGGAACGCCATTGACTCTGTTCCAATGCTACACTAGAAGATGCTTTGAATAACCCGATAAACTAAATATTGGTCATAGCTGGCTACTGCAAACTAGACATTGGGTGAAACAACTTATCATTCATTGCTATTAAGCAGGAGATATCGGCAAGCTCTTCCTACTACTCGTTACCATTCTAGACCAGACTCTATGAAAGAGATGTAGGTTTTAACTATCATTCACGTAGTGGCTTTGGGATTGGTTTGGTTTTTGGTGGGGTTTTTTTCTATTTTCCCCTTTAAGTGCAATTACTACACCCTTTCTACATGGTTACTGAGTGCAGACAACAGTTCACAGTCTTGGTGGAAACAAATCCTGACACTGGCAACTTAATGGCCACATTGCCATCGTCAGCAGGAGCCTCTTACTGACCTGCCTCACCAATATTTGAAATGCTATAATCAAGGGATAAGTGTGGCAAGTATCTCCCAAAAATATTAGAAATGTTTGCAAATAATGAAATAAAATTAGCTGTCATGATAGTATCAAACAGGAGAAGATCAGTGGTTTTACTGATATTAAACAGAACTGTAATACTTGTAGTGCCCAAAACAAAAATGCATTGAGAGAAGAAATGTAACAAACAAAATGAGTCACATTTTACAAGCATATAATCCTGAACTCTGTTTAACAGTGTGTATGACAGTCTATCATAAACTCAATGACATACATGAATGTACTTAAGGACCATTGAAACAAACATCAAAACATGCTATTTCAGCTTGACTTGGTTAAATTTTCATACTTACTAAATTCAGTAGGCACATGCATATTTTACACGTTTCAATGAAAGCCTGACATCTCTCATTTAATTTCTTCTAAGCCTACAGTAATGAAATGAGTCTACTGCCAGAATTTTTCAGTCAGTGAGTGACTGAATTGTAATAGCGTGGAAGTTTGGAAAACATCTACCAAGAGAATATACTCAGTTATCTAAGAGCTAACAGGAAATGAACACACTCATCAAATGGCTTCCTGCAAGGAGCAATCCAATGCAGATTTTTTTTTTTCTTTTTGCACTGGAAAATAAAATGTTACTGAGCACTAGAGAGAGGGTTGAATGCTCTGGGCACCAACTCCAATCATTTTGTAACACCACATCCCAGGGTGGCAGCTGTTTGTTCTAGTTTCCCTGCTAGAGGCACTACAGGCATGTCAACTTAGGGGAGTAGTCCATTACGATCCTCTTCTACAATCCAAAGTACTCCATCCATTTTGAAATGTTTACTCATGCAAATTATATGTAAAGTTTTAATTTGCTCAGCAGACACAAGTTAAAGAAGAATCATGTAATTTTCAACCCAGAAGATGACTCCAAAGAAATACTTAGTACCAAACATAATGTTATAGTCAGTCCTCTTCCAGCCATACTACTTCTAAATGTTTTTGTTTTTCAATGAACACCAGTCAAAAATATGAAAAATAACCGTTTTTTTAAGATGTCACTATTGAGGCTTTCCTAAGTGTATGTTCAAGAGACACTAAGGCTTTCATCAAAATACAAGCATCAAGAAATTAAGATAAGGGACACAATTTAACAGTCTGACCTGAACAGACTTAATCCATCTCAGTTATGTCTGTGCTGCAGTGACATATTAAACACCTGAGCAGTGTGGCTACACTTTTGCCAACATTTAGTTAAAAAGTTTGAAATTAATTGAAAAATGTTATCACCTTCTAGTCACCTTATGGGATAATTTAGCTACCTGTCTAAAATGATTACATGTTTTGAGGTTAAGAGGCCAAAGACTGAGCATGCAGCAATACGACAGTCCCATTGCTGCATGTCTGTCCGGTCTGAGTATCTTCTGTGGTATGTGTGGAAAAGCATCATTGTTTGACATATTATAAAATAACTTTTATGGAAAAAATGCTGACCTTATGAAAATGTTTCACAGGAATGTATTCAAACTATTGATATTTAAAAAAAAAACCCACAAAAATTATTCTCTTATGGTTGAAATTATTTGTTTCAGCTTTGTAATTTTGATTATAAATTACAAGAAAAATTATATTTTAATAAAGAATTGCATCAATAAAATTCAAGACAGCCATACAATAAGAATTCCTCTAATGGCTATATTCATATTGCTAGAAGGTGCTGCTTTTTTTTTTTTTTTCATTCTCATTTAATATGGAAGAAATTTTTGCTCTCTGTCATCCGTCAAGTGAAAAGAGAGAGTAAAATATACAGAGTCTAAGTTATGATCAGGTCACAAAAGAGTAAGTTTCTACACACAGACAATCTGTTCTTTCCTTATTTGTACATAATTTAGTTCCATTACAGTCAGTTTATATGTTATTAAGCAGTATAGAAGTAGTCCAGTCAGAAATTTACTGTGATACACTAGCTGATGAAATTCTTAAGTAATGTAATGTATTCAAATAAACTTGTACAAAGCCATAAGATTTACAGACACATATTGAGAAGCTACAGCTTCTTGTTTTTATTTAAGTCACTTGATCTATTTGGGTCCAAACCTCTGTCCAGCCTCTCACCACTTTCAGAAGACATGTTTTCACTAAAAATAGGCGTTTTGTCTAACCTACTTACCTAATACTCGGGTGTTTATTTTAAAGCGGTTTTTGTTTGTTTGTTCCCAGGATAATGTTTTTGCTGGAATGTATTTTATTTCAATTAACAAATAACACTAATAAGCAGAAAAGCCATTATTAGTGACTACTAATATCTCATATAGGAAAAAATGAAATAATAGTGCCATCCGTAAATTACATGTCTGTTTTCCACGTGCAAAAACAATAAAAATACACATATGAACACAGAAAATTACTCAACTATTTCTCTACTGCATCTTATTTCATGAACTTAGAGCAACCAAATTCTCAGTGCGAAGGCTTACAACATGTAATATTTTAAAGAATATTATATATAGCCATTCATGATCAAAATGATATCCTAATTCTGGGAAAAGAAGTCATTACAATTATAATTAAATTGTCAATCTCAAAAGTGGTTAATGCAGTCGCTAGAGGGAACATAGCAGAACTGTAACTGGTGCTTAAGCAGTTCCTCCACCCTCAAAAAAAGATTTTCCTTATTGACCTTCAGTGAAGGATTTAGCAGTCATTAAACCACCACATAAAATACTCAAATCCCTTCAGACCTTTTGGTACGACACCAGATGAAAATTGCTTTGGAAAAAGAATGCACTGAATTTTCAGTCTCCAACCTAGAAAAAAACCACCAATTTGTTGGTCCTTGGACTTTATAACCAAGTCTGAGGACTTCTGGCAGACAAAGTGATGGAGTAAAAAATAAACCAATTCACAGTAATATGATACAACTCAAAGCTTTGTCACACAGAAATAGACCTGAACTATAACTTCCACCTCTTTTAATCATACGTTACAACACTGTCTTTGCTACTTGACAGCTAAAAGTATAGGGAAGCAGCTTCCTTCTACCATTGCTTTACATTACAAGATAGGCAGGCATCAAAATTACTGTCTCTGTCCCTCAGCCTTTGGCATCAATCTGCTTGTGCACATTGAGATTGATTTTCCCCATAATTTTAGAATGGACACTTGGGGACATTAAAAAAATGAATATGATGATAAGCATGAAATATTACCCTGATAACCATTTGCATTCCTGGAGTAAATGTTATCTTGCGACAAGATACACTCCATTTTTCAGGGTTCAACTGTAATATTCATGGTAGGTTGAACCTGACATAAAGATGTCTGCAGGAAAATGTTTTATACATTTTTGTAACCTGTAGGAGTTTAAGAAACAGAAGAGCAGATGTGTTGTTTGCAAGTAGTTTTTTTTATCACTTATAAATACTTGTTTGAAACCCCATTTATTTAGGGCTTGAGAAAAAAGCCAGCATAACAACAGCAGAGTTTATTCTACTGCCTTTGCAAATCTCAAGTACAGCTGTTGAATCGCAGAGCAAAAGGGAAATCCGGACCCATTAAGTAAATGCCAAAACACTCAGAAGAACTGCTTATTTGCAAGTGGTCTGAGTTATTAGCAAGTACTGCAGCCTTGTCTGTTCATTTGCACACCTCTTGCCTAATGGCTCTATGCCACACCAGGCCATGTCTTGTATTATCCACCATTTTCCATAGAAATACAAACAAGTATAAAATATTCTATTTTCCTGAAGTTCTCATTGCAGAAAAACAGCTTTTCAGAACAAGAACAAAACAGAACAAAATTTTCTCTTACAATATTAATTTTAAATGCAAGTGAATACTTTTAAAAGAAATTTTATCCTCCAACCTCTGTTTCTTATGAAATAAAACAATCTGCAAGTTTTTCATCTGCCCTGATTTTCAATCACATATTTTAGTGTCATTTGTCTTTAAAAGGACAGCCAGGTCTAATTTATTCCATCCACAGCAATCCCTCTCAAATACTTGTTTACAGTTTGGAGAGTTGTGAAAGTACAGCTTAGAAAACCAGAAACCTAACATGAAAACCCCCATGGGAGGCTGAAGAAACAAAGAAAATTTAAGTATTAATATACAGCGCTTCATTTCAGTCCCATTTTGTCATACCAGTTATTTCCATAAATATAGGAAAAGCATCCGGCTGTAAGCTAGCATAGCAAATTGACTTTCTAGGCATTGCCTGGCTGCACACATAGCTGCAGATGATCACCTGCGTCAGTGCACATCAAATCTGACCATTGCTCAAAAGCCAACAAGCAACACTAACATATTGTTGTAGGAAATGTTTTTCTGCCACGTGCTGGGGGAGTGTGAATGATAGCACACAGGCACCAAAGATTTTGAAAAAGGAAACTTTGCAGAGGTTCTTTAAAAGTTCTTACAATCTTTACAGTTCTGACTGGGTTTATTTTACCACAAAGCAATTCTGAAACAAAACAATCTCACCTATCAGGTAAGGAAATAGAAAGAAAGAATAATCAATCACAGAGTCTATGGAATACTTCTCGTAGCTGTCAAAAAAGCAGATCTAATAGCGTTTTTCCAGCAGATCAAAAATCACTCTTGAAATCAACTATATCAAACTGGACTCTGTAAAAGCCTTTCATATCACCGCTGCAAGTGGTTAATAAACTGATTTTTCACAGTGACTACATAGTGGTAGAAAAATAAGTATTTTATAAATGCAGTTTACCTATTCTTTTTTTTTGTCTGCAGGGAATAGCCAAGACTGACTAATTTGAATGAAACACAAGAGGCCTTGTGAGATGCAATTTTTAGAAATAGGAATCGAAGCCAACTTTGAGATAGGCAAAAGTTGTTACTGAACTTCTGCTCATTTCATAGACATAATTTTAAGTCAGAAATAAACAATACAGGGGAGTCTGCTGGGAGTCTCCAACACTAACTCCTGTTCAGCAGCTGTATCAAGTACTTCGAATATTTGGCAATATGGCAGCAGGGCTCACCTGCTGACACAGTTTCAACATTATCCACAGAATTAATCAGTATAACCCCACATTCTATCCAAGTCACACCATGATGTGATCTATAATCAACGTCAGGGATTCAGAAGTATCATAATTAAAAAAAACAACAACAAAACCCCAACCAAACAACCCTCCCCAACAAACAAAAGACCTAGAAAATAACATACTACCTTGAAAGACAGGATTATGCTAATGGCAAGGTGCCTGCATTTCAGACGTTCTCATTTACAACTAAATAAAAGTTTTTTTAAAAAAAATTCCTTGCTACTTCACTACTCTGTTTTGTCTGAAACTATTCAAGACCGAGCATCTCAGAAAGCCGAGCATATTAAGCGACTTACTTCTATTCTATGTTGTTTGTTTTCTTGTTCTCTCTGCAGGAGCTAAAGGATATGCCTTAGGAAAGGATTCTTCTCTTTTGTTAGGATCTTTGGTTTGGCCTAGGCCTTTTTGGCTACCTTTTGCTTTAGTTTTTCCTCTTCTTACGGTGCATTTACCTATGGCCTCTGCTGAAGGCTGGATACTGGTGTTAATGGAGCATAATTCCATTATTATAAAGTAACTTCAATACTATTTGAGATATGAAAATTTTTCATTTTCTTTTCTTCATTTTCTTTCTGTTTCTAAAAATAACTGACAGCTCATATTGCGCGTAGGTTCCTGCTCATGACAATCCAGGCTGCTAACAGATTGCTAATCTGATAACTGGTCTATTAAAAGATCTTGAGGAGACAATTTCCTCTTGCTTTCCAACTACAATCTGGGAAACTTATTTCCCTTTATTAAATCATTAATAGTATAAATTACTGCCACAGTACCTAAAAAGATAATGTTCCTTAAATCAGTTCCACACATTCAAAAGTACTCAATCTGAGTACTCCTCATAACCACTGCCAAGGATCAGAACATACTGTGTTATGATACAGGTGTAATATTCTAGAGTAGGGAAGTTTTCTGTGTGAGAGGAAAACAAAACACATAGGAAGCTGACAGATGAAAAACAGTATGGCACTGGCAAATGTTCTTGTCTACCAAATACATATTTAATACCATATTTGCAAGGTTGACAGATATAGACAGAGGAGCCTATACAAAGACAGCAGCTACAGAGAGAAAAAAAAAACACCACACTAAGAAATTAATTGTTGTCTACTCATTTACTACTATAGGGATATTATTCTTGATTTCAGTTTGCATTTTAAAGCGTATCATCAGTCCTATCAAGGCAAATGAACTTCTAATAAGCCTTCCCATCAGAGTTATCTTTTTATGTAAACGTAGAGAGAAGTTACTTCCCACAACAACATGAAGTAATTATTCCTCCGTGTCAAAAGAAGCTACCACCCACTTTCTTCTCGTGCAGCCCAGATGAATTGGGTGATTAAATCACCTCAGCAAGCCTGGAAAACAGATGTATTATTATTTTCTTACTTGCACTGATATAATTCTTACGGTCACAGAAACTGGGTAGGATTCTGCTGTACTAGGTGTTGCAGAAAAGGCAGAACCAGAAGACAGTTCCTTTCCTGAAGTTGTGTAGAATTTCCAGCCTATAGGATAAATATAGGATGACATGACATGACATCTCTTGGGAAAAAACATTAAAATGTCTATCTACCAGCTACTAGTAGGCTGTTAGGGTCCCATAGATGGAGTCAGCAGCACCAAGTTCCTGAGCTGTTACTGTCCCCCTGCTCATCTGCTTATGTCCTCAGCGGGGAAACAGGCAGGGACTGGCTGAGCCGCTCAGTTGCAACAACAGCTAAAGGTCTCCTCCCTCAGCCAGCTTCTGCACCAGCCTGAGCATGATATTTGTTCTGCCTCTCTAGGAGGCCTGCTACCCCGTAACACAACTGCAGACCTACGCAGCAGATGCTGTTGAGACATGCCACCTCACCTCCAAAATCCACACAGCACCACAGGCCGAGGGTACAAGCAATCAGCCAGAGCAGATATAGATGCCTCTTTAGCAAGAGTTTATATTTAAACTAAAAAATAGCCCCCAAAATGAGAACAATAATGATCTCAAATCCCACTGGCTTTGTAAAGCCCCCTCCTAAAACAAAACCAGTGAATCAAGAACTCCTAGCTTTCTGTTTAAATGTATTTTGAAAAAGGTAAGCTTACAGAGTGTTTAGAAATGTAATTAATAAGGATAACACATGCAGGTTGAATAATAAGCGCTTTTGAGGTAAGTGCTTCAATTAAGCAAAGGTACAGACTCAGATGTTAGTAACTCACTGACTCACCCAGTGTTAAAAAAAAATATAATATTACATGACAGATAGTGCTAAATCCAAATTCTTTGTTACTCCATTTTATTTATTGCTCCAGTTGGTTGACACAGCACTTCAGTTTTCTAGGGCTGTGGCCAAATCTGTTTGCACTCAGGTAATTTTTAACATGCACTAAGGTAGAAAGAATTATGTTTACTCTAGCCAATATTACTTCTGTAAGAATTTTTTTATATCTAAAATAAATTAATTGCAGAAATGTCTATATTCTTGGTATTCTAAAACAAACTATATTACAGCAAGGAAGAGAAAAAACATTTTTTTAACTGCTTCTTAAAAGATGATAAAATAGCAAGTAAATAAAGGAAGTGAACTAGTAGTCCATCAAATGATTTCATGAATAAGAAACAGACAAGACAACTAGAAACTGAGAGTTACTCAACGGCAACGCTTGGCCAATAAAAGGTGAATTGGACAGGAACAAGCAACAATATTTGTGCTGGGATTCTATGTGAGGGATCATTAATCTAAGAATAAAAATGGTCTAATTCCATATCAAAGCATTTACAGATTGGAAAGATACCTTGTGAACTGCATGACACTTTGTCCCTGTGGGTTTTGAAATTAAAAGGAATTCAGAATAGGTAGTTTTTAGACAACTGTCTAGAGATGACAATACGGAATGCTACAAAACCTGGTAAGAAACAAGAAAAAAGGAGCTATACAAGAAAAGCAATTGTCATCAGGTCATTTGCTATCTCTAGTCTGTTAACTGGTATTTTAGTTTCATTAGACTGAATGTGATAGTATTAATGGCTAAGAAAACATATATAGCACGGTTATCAGAACACAGATAAGGTTGCATACACTGAATACATAAGTTTTCTCAGAAACAGCAAATGAGTGAGATGCAGAAGAGTCTGACATTCTGACCAAATCCCACCAAAATCAATTAAAAGTCTCACACTGATTTTAATGTACTCTGTTTAAACTAACTCTGATCTAATTAAAGGAGCATCTTTTTTATGTACATACTTATGTTTGAGTTAAGCTGGCATAGGAGAATGAAATTCAAAGAGCACAACAGAAAATAGACTGCCTAAAGCATGTAGCATCTCACATTTGGTTGGGTTACCATCCTGTGACTGATGACACACATCGGACTGTAGGCAATGAACCGAGTTTTGTCAAACAAAATGAGCCAACAGGAGAATTTGAGAAAAGACCTTTAGAACCAAGAGCATGAAGTATTATATTCTCGGATAAAGCTGTATTGTTATGTAAGCAACATAAAGACAGCAGAAATGTTAGCAGAAAGGTTAATCTTACTGGAGCAAAACAAATGACCTCAGAGCACAAACTCCACTGTATATACACCAAATCTACTGCTGCATCCACACTACTTTTTGAGTTTGGCTTGGGAATAAGGTTCTAGAGCAAAAACTCCTGGTTATTGCAAGCTAGCAAGCTTTGGTCTGCACTGCAGAGTGCTCTTAGAGCTCAGAAACCAGATTTCTTTTGCAAAAAATATGTATAATGATGGGTCCTCAAAAACAACTGTTTTGTTTTCTAGATCCAATGCTATCCAACCATGCTACCTGTTATGTTAACCATAGCATACTTATATCATTAAGTATGCATACAAATTGTGTCTGGAGAATCTTCCCAACACACCTCAGAGTGCATCAGGTTTGGATGTACCATGATGAAGGAGAAGTGAGGTATCTGTTGAGCCAGTAGCAAAGTTGTGGTTTAGCTTCAGCCGGCAACAAAGAACCACACAGCCACTCTCTCAATCCCCGCTGGAACCAGGACAAGTGAAAAAACCTAAACCTTCAACCTGAGTTTAGTTTGAGTTTACTAGAAAGAATTCAAATAGAAATTTAACAAAAAAATCTGGAAAACGTTTCAAAGAAGTCTGAAAGGTACACATCTCTCCCCTGCATTTCTTCCTTTGCCAGAGTTCAGTCCTGGCAGACACCCATAGTGCAGCAGCTCAGAGCTGTTCAGAGACAGGGGTTTGGAGTAGTAACACTAAGTTACTACTAATACCCAGGCTTCACTTTCTGCCTGAAAGCTGGAACAGATATTATTTGAAGAAATGTGCTTGCCATTGGCTACCAATTCAGAAAAATTCAGGTCCCTATTCTACAGGAGAGACTAAAACTGTTTTAAAACTCATCCGTTTTTAATATGAGATTTAAAAGAAAAGAAAACAAAGCAAAAACAAACCCGAAAGCTACGCCTAACGTGAACTGCAATATTAATAAATAAACTCTCAATCGGAAACAATCAAAAGACTTTAACTGTGTGTAATATCTGAAAAGATTCAACACACATATGCAAGTTTAGGAACTAGACAGTTAATTCTTAACACTAGTATGGCTAGTTTATAGCTAAAAGCTATTTCCCTTGGCCTATATTAAATGGTGTTTACTTGAGAATGTCAATACAGTATACCCAGGGAAAACTGAAGTATGAAAGAGATTTCTTACAGTGGAAAACAACCACTTATCATTGACAGTAATTTGCCTCCTTATTGACTGTTTCAACCCAAAGGTCAAGGGATGAATGAACCACAAAACACTTAACTATGGTGCTTCTATGAAACTCAGATACTTCACAGATTTAGACCTGTACTAGTCTATCCGAGTCAACAGTTCAACAGTATGTGAAAGAGAAAACGGCTTGGTTGCTCTAAGAAAGCAAGGAGAAAGATTTCAGTTTTGCCTTTTGTTTGCTACTTAATTTCTATGGTAAACAAAAGCACAGAGGTTAACACTATTTTAAACCATACTGGCCTATAAACATTAGAAATTAACTCAGGTAAACACAGAATATAGAAAACACATCACTGATTTCCAGTAAGTTTTCTCCCAGAAAGACTGACTTATTTTTCCATTTAATGAATGTACTGTTAGACAAGCTTGGTAAGTTGAGAGACTGCAGACACCTTTTATACCATATTAGAAAACTACAAATTAGATGAAACTCTCAGAAATGTCATATTACTTCAATTCATTCCTCAATAAAGTTGTCATTTTATGTATTGTAGTCTCAGTAGTTCCGATCCTTGGAATTAAAGTTCATTGTTGTTCAGACCTCTTACTGCATTTTGTAAATTCTTCTTGCCCTGACTAGGAATTGCAGCAACAGACTTGAAAATAAAATTAGAAGAGGTGGAAGAGGTGGTGTAAATTATTTCTAGATGAATAGTTTGCAGCTAACCACAGGCATTTCAAAGGGCATCTGATGAGAAGGGTGTCCAAATACAGCAAATCCCTAGTACACTGCACATCTTTGAGGGGAAAAAAAAAAAGTTAAAATATGAATAGCTGAAGTCTATTACAGATTATCTGATGTAAGGGGATGCCCTTAGACCTTTTTTAAATCTCAAATTCACCATTCTTTAAAGAGAGATATAAAGTAGCTCATGTTTCAGAATACCACATCACGTCTTATCTTTGAGACAGTTGGATACTGTATAGCAGTGATCAGAATAAGATACCATCTGTAAGTTTTGCTCTGTGGCAGTTTGCCTCCCAAGGAGTTTGTGAGATGGGGTCCCAATTCTGTGGCAGTCCATCAGGCTCACTGCTGCAGCCCCCAGCAGCCCAACAGCTTGCAGTGCAAGTTTTCTTGGGTGTTTTCAAAAAGAAGTATTTTGAAAATGTCCATTCTCTGAGAAACTTCTCAATCATGACTCTTTATTTTCATTTTAGGAGAGGAGACTTCACCTTTTTTAAGTACTGCCATCAATCACTTCCCATATAAAACATACAGTTTGTGCTCCATACCGTATGAGCTGTTCTCCAAAAATTATGAAGCCACAGGAGAAAGAGAGAACCCTATAGTACCATTTAAATTAGCAAAATACCACAGCTATCTAGAATTTACATTGTTGGACAATGCAGTAGATAGATACATTTTTGTGAGTATACTTAAAATACTCTCTGCACTTGTGAAAAATCAGGATGAATTCCAAGGAAATTTTGAATAGAAAACCATTAACATGTAACAATGTTGTTCACACCAGGTAACTTGCTCAGATATATTAACCTAGAGGGGACAGGAGTCACCTTGCTGCATATTGCAGGCATTTTGCAACAGTGACTCTATTGTCTAATCACTGGTACGATAAATTTCTGAAGGGTGCTCGAGTTGCTCCTGTCCTTCAAAACATTTACTGAGAAATACTATAAAGATTTGCAGTTAATCTATGCCAAAGGCATTATGAAACCTGTATGTAACCCTTTAGGGATGAGTGTTTAGATAACACTCTTAAGCTGGTTTGTTTTTCTAGTCTATTCTCTGTCCTGATGCTCTCTATAGAAACAATTTAGCTGATAGAATCAATGAAAAGAGGTACAAAATTGCTGATGACACAATGCTAAGCAGCAGTTCAAATAATTTAAGATGACACAGGAAGGATTATGAGAGACTTAGCCATTGAAAATTACCAAGTGTTTGTTGGCATTCAGTGTAGATGGCTACAAAATTAGCTGAGGCATTTGAAATAGCAGTTGAAGGACACAGAGACTTTGGACAACGTCCAGTTAAAAAGAAATCTAACTTTTAAAAACAATTGACTGTTACTGAGGAGTCATGTAGGCTGGTACTCTTTTTCAGTATGAAAAAAATTAAAAATTGAACAAGGTATGCGATTTTTAGATGGTCTGTGACTTTATCAAGGCCATGGATAAAATATTAAGGATGATAAAATACTTTAACTGGGAAAAAGTAAAAGCAAGAAACAAATCAATGATCGGAAATATATTAATGATTTGAGGGTTTGCTGTTGGTTTTTTAATTAGAGCTGTGAGAAATGGTAAATCTAATGCACAGCGACATTTCAAGGAACACAGCCTCACTGTAAGCCCAGTAAAATCTTTTTCTAGTGCTGTGATCATTTTAGAAACCATTAACTGTAGAAATTAAAATCTCTTCAATAGACAAAGGGCAATGAGTACCACAGGATTGATCTTTGCCTCTGTTTACTCACTGGTATTTAGATTAGAACTGAGATAATGAGACAATAAAATAAAATTATTGATAGTTATAGTTCTGATTTGTTGATTAGTAGAATTTACTTCTCTAGAAAGTTCAACTTAATGGGCTGAATTGCACTGAATTAATGTAATGGAAAAAAAGCAAAATTTTAGCAATAGAAATCAAAAGCAGCCCTGAGGATTTCTGCCCAAGTATTTTGCTTTCTTGGGAAATGAAGCTTTTCCATTTATACACAGACTGACTTGCTGATCACTATTCTGGAAAGGCTCGTCCCAACTGGCAAATAGTCACTGACAAGTTGTGTCCAAACGCCATTAGTCTCTGCAACATAAACCACCAGTACATCTGTTCCTCAAGAATATCCTAAATCCTGAACTTTCAGTCAAATGCACAATAGTACTTTCAAAATCTAGATGATCACAGAATCGTCACGGTTGGAAAGGACCTCTGAGATCACCGAGTCCAACCTTACACACACAAAACACCCCTGCAATCTCAGCCACTAGAGCATGCCACCAGAACATGCCCTGAAGTGCACATCTACATGTTTCTTAAATACCTCCAGGGATGGTGACTCAACCACCTCCCTGGGCAGGCTGTTTCAGTGCTTGACCACTCTTTCAGTAAAGTAATTCTTCTTAATATCTAATCTAAACCTCTCCTGCCGCAACTTCAGACCATTTCCTCTGGTCTTGTCATTATTCACTTGGGAGAAGAGGCCAACACCCACTTCTCTACAACCTCCTTTCAGGTAGTAGTAGAGAGCAATGAAGTCTCCCCTCAGTCTCCTCTTCTCCAAACTAAACATGCCCAGTTCCCTCAGCCTCTCCTCATATGACTTGTTCTCTA
>JAOXJK010000051.1:36772996-36822455 GCA_025774025.1 Xenus cinereus | reverse complement strand
CCTCAGCCTCTCCTCATATGACTTGTTCTCTAGACCCCTCACCAGCTTGGTAGCTCTCCTCTGGACACACTCCAGCACTTCAATGTCCCTCTTGTAGCAAGGAGCCCAGAACTGAAGACAGTACTCAAGATGAGGCCTCACAAGTGCCGAGTACAGAGGCCTGTACATGAGTACATGATGACCTATAATAGATAGCAATTAACACATAACTTGGGAAGCTGTTAAATATGCCACCTTTTCTGCACCAAGAAAAGAAAAAAATGCTATCATTTGAGATGCTAATAAGTTACATTATGAATTTGGATTATTTCTTCAAAGAAATTGCATTATAAGTATGTGTCATTTTTAGCTGGATGGTTTCCTGAGGAGCATATGCTCTAGAGAAAGTCAAACACCAAAATTCCCATGAAATTCTGTGTCTCATCAAATAGCTACAATGAAGTTCAAATCAACATCAGAGCCAAGAATATTTTGACGGTTGATGAATATGGGCATCCATCAGATGTCCAAGTGACTTTTTTTAGCTGAGGAACCCATCTTGACAAGTCTAAACACACTCTTAACCTGCTTGTAACCCTGTAGATTGAATTCACTAGTAAAAGCTCACTGAGGAGCACATCACCTACCCTCACACAACCTGTCCTTTCTGAGGGGAGCCCATAGAGGTGCTGGTGAGCACTTCGAAGTGCCCTGTTTTCTGTTCCTGCCCAGGGGTTAAGCCTGCTCCTTCTATGTGGCTGATACAGGATTTTCTTTCTTCAAAATTTACACAAAATGCCACCAAGTTATCTGTGAGCAGTGAGTGCATATGGAAAATTCAGTGTTTTTAATGGCCCAACACATTACATGGTAAGGAGCACTTCATTCACTCACAGCTCTTTTAATGAAACAACAAAATGCATTGTGGCTAAACTGTGTAATAGTATTAGTTTGTGAACACATATGTTTATCTGAAATTTAAACAAACTCAGGCTTCCTTAGGGTTAATCAATCCCAGTCATACGCAATTCCAGTGTGGCAAGCACCTCTGAAAGAGAGATGGGGCAGGGCAGAGAAGACAGTGAAGGAAGCCCTTTCTGATTCCTTTCCTTTATAACTTGGCTTAAGTTCTGTTGATATAAACACTGAAAAGGCCATAATCTCAGAAAACATCTGCGAGGTTAGATCCCTCAATGGTAGCAAGTTTAATGCAACCTCAAACATGATACTATGGCCAGAAGTCATCAAAACTTAGAATCAAATAGACTGGTACAAACTGCATTTTAAAATTAAAAAGAACAGCTCCTGAGGACAATAACAAAATTATAGCCAAGTTTTCAATTTGTATAAGAAGCTAAAACTCTAAGTAGATAACAAAAGAGCAATAATAATATGAGATTGCCATCTGGCCTCCTTATTTATAAATTAAGAGGCATAACAGGATGGACAGCCAAAAAGGAGCAATAGGTGATACTGCTGCCTTCAATATCTCTTCAGCCTCTGTCTGATCCCTAAACTATGCTGACCAAGTGAGCCTCAGCGGATCCAAACTCTTGGCTCTTACTGATATTTTTTTATACTAGTGTAATTCTTCTCAATTTTTCCATTTGTTCCTTTTTTTTTTGACTTTTTTCTAGTAGACCTGCCTACCACAATACCAGTTTCGAAAAACAGTTAGGAACCTTCATCAGGAAAAACAGCTAAAAAACAACTTCTAAACTACCTAGAAAGTTTTAGAAATTTTCCTGGTCTCAGGTTTCTGATTAACGTATATACTGTATCTCTATTTCTCTAGGAGAGAGACTGCAAGTGAACATTAGCATCAGACAGAAGCTGCATTTCCATTTCTAATTTTTCTCAGAGCTGCACATGCTGATCAGAAGATAAAAATTATAAGCATTGCTATAGAAGACCATATAAGCAATGTAAGTTTGACTTTTTTTTTCCTAATATATCTGCAGTGTGCTTTAAATGAAATATTCCTCTGAATAAAGACAGGCATCAGAACAGTAATACTATAGGCAACTGGGTGTTCACTTCCTCCCCAGTAACACTCCCTCAGAAGTTTAATCAAAATTCTTTGAGACTAAACGAAGTGGAACAATGGAGGACTACACCAGTAGGCAAACTGTTGGGTACACAGCTGAAGTACCCCACCTGTATCTACTGCAGGCTCCTGAGGAAAGACCACAGGGCTGCAGTAGCAGACATCCACAAAGACTGCTCTGAGTTAGCATGGAAATAATCACTTCACGGAAATTAAGAAATGGAGAAAAGAATATTTGTTCTGTCTTTTAAAGCTGCATAATGAAAACCCTCCTTCTCCATGGGGATTTCTAATACAATACAACCATATTTTATACATGCAGTTAAATTCTAATAGCTTGGAATATGTTCACCTCCTCTGACTCACACAACAGAAAATAGTCATATCTTGACTGGGGTGGGGAACATTTGGCATCAGGATGTACTGTAGAATTCTGTAGTAACACCTGTCAAAATTACTCTGAATTTCTCCTAACTTTAACTCCCAACGTCCATATAAATGTCTGCTTTCATAAATGGCTGGCTGGACGATCCACAGGACTAGCCTTATTGTTTGCTTCAAGAATTTTGCAGCTGCAGATCCAAAGTTTCTTGCACTTCACATTGTCACAAAATTCCTGTTCAAGTATTGTTAGGCAGAAATTACTTCAGTCTAGCTTTAGGAATATCTTTTTCTTTTTTGCTATTGGAAGCAGCCATCCCAGTAGCGCTGAGCAGTATGGATACAGGCTTTACTTATGAACCTATCCAGTGTCCAGTTTGCTGAAATGTCCAACATTGGGACACACAGAGATCGCTTTAAATACACACATGCTACCACATGAATAGAGTGGCTAAATACCTGCTACTTTCCAGTGAGAAACTCCAAGCTGGAAAAAAGTTAGCAGCATTAACCCAAACCCTCGGCTCTCACTAAGCCCTTTGCCAGACACCTTTACTTCCCTTCCCTTGTTCCACAGCTCCTTCTTGATCTTAAGGTACTGCCACTGCCTCTCCATCGGATATTATGCTTGGCTCCACAACTAAATGCATTCATCATCTGCTTCAGCCATACAATCTTATTCATAGACTACCGATTAATTATTAATACGGATACTTTCATCAGTAGCAACAGCCATTAAAGCAAATTTTCACAATCTAAGAAAAGTGATTTTGTCATCCTTTTGTGAAATTATTCTGGTTTCCATCAGTACTGGATTTTAATATAGACAGTTTTCAACTAACTTTGGAAATCCTTATACTGCAACCACATTGTAGATGTCTGTTTTGTTTCACTCATCTGGCATGTTTTCAAGGGGATGCTGCAGGATGGGATTTATTCTTTCTGTCTCTCAAAGTCTGCCCTACCTTAACATGTTCACTAACATCAATAGCCCTGTAACATAAAAATTCCATTAAAGGGAGGTTTTACATAATAAGTTTTAAAAATTAAATTTTTTAGCTGCATATAAACTTACAGATAAAAATAAAAGAATACCAACCAGGACAAATTATGTTCAGTGTACTTATAAAATATTCTGGTTTCTTCATTCTTGTAATAGGAGAGGAAGAAATACAGGAAAATGAAAATGCCAATACTGTCCATCTTAAGGTTCAAATAGTCTCAAACAAAAGCACTGTTAATCATCAAAGAAGACAGTTTTGGATACAAGCACTTTGAAACAGAAATGACCTAAAAGTATGTGTGCTGCTTAGCATACTAATTGCTCCAATTCTAAGTAGTGATACAGCTCCTTCTTAACTGTTCTGCTTGCACAGTGCATACATTCTGTAGTTAAAACAAAAAAAAATTCAGAAAGACAATTATATGTTTCATTAACTTTCAGAAAAATAGTATGCGCTAGTGACTTTCAGGTGCCATAATAAATGCTGCTGGGTGCCTTCTTTTCCCCCTGAACAAATTTATTCTCTTTCAATAGGTCCCCCTCCAGCTGGAAAAAAAAAACGTTTAGGAAAGAGTGGAAGGCAGGTATATTTATTTTAGACAATTGCTAGAGAATGGCAAACGGATAGTCCATATCTTTTAGTTAAATAACTCAATATAAACAAACTTCATCTGCATGTCAGAACATCTCCTAAAGGAGATGCTGTTCAAAACATCTTTTGAAAGTCCAAGGAAAAATACAGGATGGTTTGTGGGGTTTTTTTTAATGCTTTTTTAAAGACTCCTCACAGTTGGCAGTTTGTCCCTTAATATCTACCTGCCCATAATGCATTAACTCCATTTTAATTCCCTTTTAAAGTTCTTTCAAGGAGTAATATGTATATATTTTTGGAACACATTACAGAAGTTTAGTATATAAACAACTAGAAAATTAGATTTACTTTTTTCAGCACATAACAATACTCCAAGCCAGATAATTTTGCTCCCTACTGCCTCTACCTGAGAAGTATTAGGCATCAGGAAAATGGAGCTCTTTTTGCAAGCACTCATTAAAGACAGTCTCAGCTTCTCCTCTCTTCCACATGCCAACACCCCACAACTTTTCCCTTCCCCTAAATAAATTAACTTTATGATAATTTTGTTCCTGGCTCCTATTTTTGATTTGATGAAGCTGGCTTTCTAATCAGGAAACATAAACTTAAAAGTCAAGAGCAATCAGGGATTATTAGGCAAGAAGTGATTATGATAACTATTTAAAGATAACAGCTAATGCCATACTAGTAAAAAAAAAAAACCACCCTTTAAACTGAAAACAAATGAATTTCACTGTCTTTGTTTTGATTTACCACACAAATAACTTAAAAATGGGTTATTTTCCTATCTTATCCTAATCTTAGGAGAGGAAACCTTTTCAAGAGGGCGATTTAACCACAGAAAATCTTCATGAAATTTGATATTGTAATTTATTTTGACAGCCTGCACAGAAGGGAAAGACTGGACAGAACAAGAAACTTAACTATCCCATAATTTGCCATGTTTCAGATCAAATGTGTAAGTACTTTGGTTAATGCAAAGTAAAGAGCTCTAGACACTGTATATGCACACTGCCTCTACTCTGTCAATACTGGTTGTCAGCTCTGCAACAGGACAGATGCAGCAGGAGATGACAGTAAATGATGTTCTGAACATCGGGGAGAAGGCCTTGGTTTTGTACTTGTTAAGAAATTGAGATAAAGACTTACTCAGACAGCTCACAGAATATTGTGTGTATAATATGTTCTGAAGCATCTCTCCATTACATGTGGGAATGGAACAACAAAGGCAGACATAATTTCTTCTTCTGCACAAAAATCTTTGAATTTCATTCAAATCCATTTACTTCCGTTTGTTTTTCTAAATATCATCAGAAAGTTATGAGATATGAATCTGTTGGAATTGTGCTTTTGGTATCTTTAGCCATCTTTCACCCTAGAGACTGAACACTCTAATTATAGCTCATTTCCCATGATATACTACAGGATTTTAGCATAAGAGAATATAAATTCATCACAAGATATGTACTCCAGATGCACAGATGGCTCCTCAAGGAAAACCTGGACCTCACAAGACCTGCAAGTACAATTTTTTCAGGTGCTTCCAGGAAGCTTACAGAAAGCAATGAAATTAAATTATTATGAGAATTGCTTTTATATTCACCAGTGAAATAGAGAATTCCACTGAAATGGAACTATCCCACAGAAACTTACCTCCAAAAAAAAAACCCCAAACCTCATATAAAAACATTTAAATGGAGGAAGAGGCTTCACTGAAAAATTTTCAATTTAGAAATTGCTTAAAGCCTCTGATTAAAAATTCACAAAGAACGAGCTCCACCACTAGGACATCAACAACAGTAAAAGATGAGAAAGGTTTGCCTGTTTCAGAGCTTTGGGAAGTCACATTGCTTTCAGACAAATTGTGTTAAATTGTGCGACAGAGTTCAATTCCCATCTTCTCCATAGGTGCTGACTGCATATGAACTTGTGACAAACAAGCTGACAAAATGACAGCATTTTAGAGTATTTAAAGAATGATTTGTCTGTCCTTCCAGCTCTTCCAGTATTCAATTTAGTAGCTCTAAGTCCCTGGACAAAGCACCTAGATTGCCCAGACATTGTACCATGACAGATGACAGAAGTGGATGGTATATATGCTGCATGAACAACGTATATGATCTTAAAACGCAGAAAGAATGATCTGTTTAGATTACATCTTTATAGCATACAAATTTCTACTTTTCTTGTTTTTCCCCTACTCTTGTAGGAAAAGACTAGCAGCAAGGTCACATGCATTGATGCCACCTGTGGCCCTCTGGCTACAGCTCTGCACCTCCCATCCCCATATACCACTCAGTAAAGCCTTGGCCTTTGACTTGGGTGCCACCAGGGCTCTCACTGCTCTCAGTAGCCCTGGGCCATCAGCGGGTATATTTGCAACACAATATAGAAAACAACAAGGATACAAGGGCTCCAGCTGCGGAATACGAGAGAGCAAGCTACGGAATCTTTCTTCATGCAGAGAGGTGAAAGTTCAGTCTGTGTTTGTGAAGGCAAGTGCTCAGACACAAAGGGTTGCCTCCATGCCCTACCACCTGGAACTGAGAAGCCGGATTCTCAGTTCCTGCATTTCTACGTTTACGTCTGATATATTTCTATTAAGTATACTTTTCATAAAACCCCCACAAAGATACAATTAACAAGAATAATAACTAATTCTAAAAACAAAGTCTCAGTGGCAACGTATAGTAAAAAATAGATACTGAAAATTTATCAGTACATTAACAGAGATTCTCATTGTCTTGTACCTTAGCAGCAATACTTATTTGCAACTTAAGTGATACGGACTCTAAAAAACTGCAAAAGACCAAATTTTCTACTTGGAACAAATAAAATAAAAAGAAATTATTTGCTAAATGTCTTCTTTGCGTACCTAATAATTAAAAGTTTAAAGAAATTTCCTGGTCTATTTCTGAATCAGTTTGCATGAATCAGGATGACAAGTATTTGTAACGAGTTTCCAAAATTTGAGGCTAAATCTAGGATCTTTGAAAATGATTCTTTAATTGCCTTTTAAAGTTCAGATGCTGATGTTGAAATATTTTATCTAGAGAAATTATTTTACAAAATGAATGGAAGAATACTCATCATTATTTCCAGTAGGGTTATGCTTTACACCTGTATTATACTAGACAGATAATTAACAACCAATGTCATCTGAAGACATTGCTACAAAACTTACATTAATGTATCATTTTGAAACTTAGTAATTGCATTTATTATGAGCCCTTCAGGGAATCAGCATGTGAGGTTCATCCTCCCCATTTCAATTACAGATACAACACAAGTAAATTAAGCCAAGTCAATATTCTCAGAAGTCAATTTCATACATGCCAGTGTCAGCTCAGATTTTTCAAATAATAATCTATGCACAGCAAGGAACACTTGAGTTTTGTGGGGTTTTTTAAAATCTAGTCTTTTGCAACACAAATTTACATGGATTAATATTTTCTTAAAATAATCTTACACTCTACTCTCATTCCATGTTTGCCTCATTTTTTCAAATCTCTATCTTTCCTATTCATTTCAGTACTTTTGCAACATACCCATTTCCTTCAAGCATTAAGGCATCTTGCAAACTGAGGAATGCAAATCACCTTGGTGACACATTCATATTTTATGCTGTTACTATATACTGGTGATACTGGAGTCTCCAATGTTACCTTATACTCAGTGACTTCTTTACATGTGGTCATACGCCAACATAAACTAAAGGCAACTGCCATGGCTCCATGGCAAAAACAGAGACTCAAGGATTAAAATATGCCAAAAATCTGGACATAAGCAGAAAAGCAACAGCATTGATCTTCAGGGTTTGCATCAATTTTAGCAGCATAAAATGGTAAGGGTGAGATTACAGGTGGTCTATCTAATATCTTTTAAGGACCTCAGGGATTTAATTTTGGTGGCTGCCGAAGTCTAGCACAAAGAACATAAAAAAATTTCCTCTTCACAGGTTTTGCTTCCTTATTTTTGGATTTTCTGATTTTTGATGATTTAACAAAGCCGTTACTGTTGTGTAGGGGGTAGGAATGAAATAAAGGGACAACAGCTTGAGTTATCAAGCTTGTCTGTTGCACAGTCCAGGTCTTTCAGTTATGATTTCCTGAAAAACATCTTTTTTAAAACTTTCTTGTGTATACCTTCAGCCGCTTATCCTCAGTCCAGAACAACAATTCTTGATCTGGTCCACTATAACGTAATTTAAATTAATAACATTCCTTTCCAGGCCTTTCCTTCTATTTGTCCTGTCCTCAGAGGAGTGACTACCCATGACTTTAATAGGGTCCAAGCAGTAGCCTTCCACTCTCACTGAAGAAGCAAGATGCTGGCATGGCTGCCTCAGTCTCTAACCCTCACCAGACAAATTAACATCAGCTTCCCACAACGAACAGCCACATTTAAAGATTTCTGTGACTGAGAGTCTTAAGTACAAGTACTCAGTCTCCTTCAGCTCAGCTTCACCCACTGGAATAAAGCGATGGCAACTTCTCTCTTCTCTGCATTACAGTAACCTACTCTGTGCCACTGCCGTTGTGGCCTTCTGTCCCTGCAGGAGAATGGTCTCATTGTTACAGACCTCTATCCCATTTCCTTTATGCAAGAACAATTAGTGTATAAATATCTTGCAATGTCACCTCTCCTTTGATTTGGTAAGTGTATACATAATCACATCAGATACTAATTCATCTCTTTAGTTCACTGTTACTATCAGCAGCATCACCTACAGCAAACTCATTCATTTTTTATATTAATCTTAGCCAAAATCTAATAGATTGCGACCTAGATTGACTTTAACATCAAATAATAGTTTTCACATCCTTCCAGAAGGAATAAACAAACTACTTGTAAATCATTAATTTGCAGCTCCACAATTATCAAGGTTGTCAGACTATTGTGATTTAAACCAATTAGGATTTGTTCATTCACACCAATAACAACAATACCCTTAGCATAGTAAGAGCCGATATTAAAATATCAGCTTTCAATTGAAAAAGAAATATTGCAGATGTCTATGCTTCATGTACCATTTCCAAGCAGCTGCAGCACATGGATTAATTTGAAAGAGTTAATTTTAAACACAATTGGCAAGCTGTGACTGATGCAACTGACTGGCAATGAACTGTACCTACAGCTACACCCTGTTAGTTTTTTTAACCTGTCCTCCACTCAGACTTTTTCCACTGGTTTGTTTCATTTATCTGGTGATGTTTTCTATACCTTACTGTCTTTCAGACCAAAGTTGTCATTATAGATGTTCTACATTCTAGGCCAACGAAACACCTACAGATAAGTAACATAATAACGTAACTGATGAATTATAGCCACGCATTTATATTTGCATTCACTTCTTCTGGACTGGTTTGTGATTCCTTAAAGAGACACAGATGAAGTGCTTGGGATTTCCACAGCAGTTTCTAATATTCATCTCCTTGTGCAATTTCATACAGACATTTCTTGTCTAGTGGGCCTAGTGAATGGGGTTTACATCCAGAAGAATGTCAAATTCTGCTGCTTTTGTTTTTACATTTTTGTGCTGGTGCTTGCTTACTTGATGCATCTAAAATGCAACATCAAAAAGCCCAAAGCTACTGAGAATTCTACAGTTCCTGCATGTTTTAAATAACAGTGGGTCAGGCTGTATCTTTAGGCACAATCTATAGCAAGTAGTGGGTAAATGATGTATCATTCAGTAGAGATGACGGATACTGTGATGCTGTCTGTGCACTAATTCTTTTTCTGGGTATTGTTAGTGAGCAAAGTAAATTGCATCCCATCCAAAGTGCACACTAAGCATTTCCATGAACCAGGGAATTCCTACAACTGCATTTCATAATTCCTATAGCATAGCAAGTAATACGCAGTATAGCCTCTCACTCACTCCATGCTAACTTCACCAGCTAGACTGATGAACTTGATAAAATAAGTGAATTTTTATCCACTTCCCTCCTCTATTCAGTTTTAGAGCCTGTAGCAACCATGAATTGGCTTGAAAATTCACCTAACTTCTTCCTCTGCTTCTCCCCACAAAGTGCTGCAGCCAAGCATAATACTTCATTCATAGTCAAAACTTAATGAGAAAAATTACTTTAAAAGTAGATGTGACGTTTCTTTTAAACACTATCGTAACAAGCCAGATGAAACATTCACCTGCTGTTTACGCATGGCAACAGTGAATTAGGATAAGATACAGATTTGCTAATGAATATTTAATTGCCATGGGACTGAAGTTGTCTTGGTTTTTATGCTGTAATATTTCTAAGGCTATACCCATTAAATGCAAATAACTAAGAAAGAAGTCTTGATAGATAGAGCATGAAAAATCATGCATGTTTTATACTCTTATTGAATTTCAATATTATTTGAGGTTTGACCGTTTCTCTGTCTGGCTCCATGGCTGAGATGCAGCTTGTCTCTTTAATTTTCAGCCTGATTGTCTCCTGAGAACTGCTGTTCTGCGGCTTCTCCCACTTGCTGAGTAGTCATCCAGAGCCACCCCCAAGCTCTCCACTCCACACTGTCTTTGAGTTATTTTCTATGCATGGCGTTTTTCTAACAAAGACACCTAATGTCACATTAGGAGGAAAACAAAAAAAAAAAAGAAAAAAAGACACCTTCTCAAATACTCAGGGCAAACCTATGCCCACTGGGAACATTTATGGCAATTTAATGACAATGCCTAATGAAGAAGGATAAATGCCTGACCCCTATCCTGCTGTTTTAGAGAGGGACTAGCTGAGATTAAAAGGAGTTAAATAGTTTGACAAAGGCACCCAGCAACTCTTGTTTCCAGCCACCTGCTCCAGGCCTCTCTATGTAAATGGTCCTGCCCATTAATCAAAGCTAGTTTGCACCTTGGGTTCTGAAGGAAGAGAACGGAAACAAAAACAGCTTTAATCTAAACTTTTTTCATCCTGTCTTTCTGAGGAAGGGAGATATGACTGAAGAGAGAGCACTGCTCTGACCAGCTCAGCTGACACAATGAAGAAGGCACTCTCAAAATCATTCTTAATTAATGAGCACATGAATTGAGGGATGACTTCAAGGCTGAGAGTCACCACTGAAACACTGACTGACTGCAAACCAACAGGAATAGTTCCTCAGATGGTATAAAAATCACTTGCACCATCTGGCACTCAGTGAGTCCTTGTGGAATTGAATCTCCTGACTGAAAAAGGGAAAATTGCACTCTCCTGTCCACTACTCTACTGCTAAAACCTCGTTTCTTGTAATATCCTTAAAAAGAATGTATTATATTTTTAATCTCCCATTCCTCGGTTGTCTTAACAACATTTCTCTATAAATACAGTGACATTTCTAAGTTGGCTTACCCTTAAGAACATTTTATTCTTCTCAAAAATACACTGAAATTAATACATTAGAGAAAACTGATACTCTAGCATCAGCCATATCATGACAGTTGGAATCACTGACGGGAAATGCCTCAGAGCATGAGGTGAAAAAGCGTTAGTTTTTCTTTTCACATTAGACAAAGCCGTGTCAATGGTATCAAGTAGGAATAAAATCTTAGAACACCTCACTGTCAGGCAGGAAAGATGACCAGTTTTACAAGTTCTTGGAGTTCATTGCAGCAGATTCTGACAGCAACAGCCAAACCTTTTTTAAAGACACCCGGTTCATATCTTAGACTTTTGACAATGACAGATTAAAATCATGGTCATGCAAAGATCTGGTCACAGAAACAACGATTTTATCTGGCTAGTCACAACTATCATGATGGTTTCCTCAGTTAATTCTCTCTCTGCAGAAGAAACACAAGCATATTTGAGCCCCCACTTTGAACAGGAACATTCTTGGAAAAGCCCATTAAGAATGTCTTTCACTTGATTATTTTCAAATTTATTTAGCTATTATCAGTGCAAAGTTACTAGAATCTACTTGACATTTCTGAAAGGTGTCTTTTCTTCCTCAAAATTAATATCAGAATGGAGGTGGACAGCACACTTTCTTACACAAACTTTGAGATTCAAGGCTCTGGAATATAAGAAATAAAACTGACTGGGCTACTGAATATGTTAATAAACAATACATTATGCCTGGAGTTGCATGAGGTGGTCCATGAGTGGCTCCTTGGCGTAGTCAAAGTAAAATAAATAATATTTTATGATTCTATGCAAATGAAAAAGATAATATGGTTTTCTTTATCACTAATAAGTCCACCAGCACTGTTATCTTCAGGTAAAGGAATTTTCATGCTCCAGAACATGATTCCTATTCTTAGGAAAGGTAGTATCTATTCTACAAAGAGAAATGTTGTATTGAAACTTAGCGGCCATATTTGTAGTATAGTGTCTGTCACCTTTAGAGGTTGCAGAATAAATACTTACATACAAGACATATGGTATCTTATATATTGTATCTTTTACACATATGTATATAAAATATACACATGTTTAAAAGAAGACAGTGTATATACATGGACCTTGCAAGATTCTTGAGTTAGTTCACCCTTTCTCATTACTGCAGCTGGTTCAGTGCTAAATGAAGTGTAACTAGACTTTTCTTCCAACCATATGCCTTATTGTTTCATGCTTTTCCACCATGGCTTCATCACTCTCCAGTGGTTCTTTAGGTGACAATTCTTCCAGATCAGATAATGTCTGAATGCAGACTTCACTGAATTAAAGTGTTATCTTTTGTTGCTCTGAGTGTTGCATTTTTCCAGTCTTTCATGGCACTAGATCCTCAGGTAATATTAACTCTCAGCTGGAAACACTTGCTCAGTCTTCAGTTTACCTACCTGCCATTCCCTAAACAGTTCCTTCCTTTAACTCAGCAACACAGATTGCTCCTGTCAAATGTATTCTGACAAATATTCTCAGTGCTTTACAGTGCAAATATAACTGGAAGGTCTGTCTGCCCTCTCAAAGCAAGTCAGTGTTAGCTAGCATCTTCTTAGACGCAGAGCGGGGAGATTCCCCAAAAACACCATTATTGTTACCAGCAAAGTTCCTTCCGATCTTGACCCCCCCAAAATTCACTCCTTAGGCCTTCACAGTCCCTCTAGTGGAGGTACAGAAATCAAGGTGTCAGGATCACACACTGAGACCAGGCTTTCAAAAGCACTCAGAGGAACAATGGAAGCCTGCAAGATGCTGAGTGCTTTTGAGAATCTGGACTCTAATCACTCTTATTGAAGCTTCAAATGGTGCCAATCTGCAAGAAACATCAGGCTAGCCAGCCTACTGCAATTGAGATGCAGTATGTAAGGTGTGATCTTCAACCAGTACTGCTATTAAACAAAAAGCAGTCCCTGAATTTGCAACAGAGAAATAACCAACTAAAATTAAAAGCTATTTAAACCACACAGCCTTTTCTTCCCATTTTAAAGGTGTTTTTTTTTAATGAATTGGCTGTAAGGAGAAATGGCGTTTAATACCATATCATTGTCATAGGATTCAGGCACAAAATTAAACACATTTATCTCTTTTGGGCAATTACTGACCCACAAGAGGAGCCTCTGTTTTTATCCCGGAGCATTACTTGTTAATTGTTTCTATGAACACAGTAAGAAGTTTCAGCTTAAAAGAGTATGTCAGCACTGCCTGCCTAAGTCTAGGGATACGACTGGAGAACCTCAGAAGAAAGCAACCGTCATTTGTCCTTGCAGGTCAGCACTGGTGCATTTTACAGCCTATATGTATAAAAGCACCACAGCTCTTCCTGCTGTAAGATGCTGGTCAAGAACACAAGACAGTTGGGGCTGAACAGCCAGGAAGCAAAGTGGATAAATCTCAAGAATATCCATCTTTTTGCTTTAGAGGAATCTATTTTGATCTAGTTTCATTTCTTGATTTGCTTGGAGTGCAAGAGTTTTGTCCATACATGACTTATTTCCTCCTACATACATTTATTTATCTTAGCAAGATGAGGGAGGTCTTAAAAACATTCTGAAGGACAACTGTAAAGGAGAGCATCATACTCCCATATAATGAAGAAACGCAATAAGCAAATTAGAATATGTTTTAGACTTTAAAATACCAGAGTAAAAGATGATACAATGAGATTTTTTTTTTACTTTTGCTCATTAAAAAAGGTAAATTAGTCATGCTCCCTTGTCACACTTCTGCAAAGCATCCTTAACAGCTAATTTGGATGACTGGGTTTTCTCTGCCTTGCAGAGTGAATGCCCAAGTGACACAGAACCATGCCTGAACTGTATACTTCACGCTTGAACTCTCACGGATATGGGATCAACAGCAAAAGGAAAAGTTACTTGGTGTGCAAGGGCTTGCACAGCTCCGAAAATTTAGAGCAGCTTCAAGCTGAGGGAGCACATTTATATAACGCAGCCAGAGTCATGAAGGGCAAGTGTCTTTGCCTTCCCCCCTTCTGCCCACTGCAGCTTGGCTGTGAATGCAGCTGTGCTGACCCACTAAACATAACCCACTAAGTGATCTTACCCACTAAAGGCAAGGAGTCACACTATGTGTGTATGAATGTCCATATATAAGTATGTACACACACAGCATCTCATGGACATAAAAAGACTTCACCTCTTTAACTAGCACACCAATAAGCAACTAAACAATTTGTAAAGGGAAATCTACAAATCAAAGTGTCTTTCATTTGTTGTTGATTCCAGACTAAGAACAATCTCATTGCCACGGCCTAAATTCCTACTTAAGAGTCAGCAGCTACTCTGGAAACTATTCAAGGGCCTACAAAGGAAGTTGAGGGAACAGTGATTTAGTTCAAATAAATCACAGATTGGCTTTGGTTCAGAAACTAGCACACGAAATTCAAATATGTCATACAGAAAGGCAGACTAATTGATTCAAATCACTTTTGGTAGCTTACCAGCTGTGTGTAAAAGAACCATTACCCCAATTACAGAAGACCAGAAATCTTGTTTAGACAGGCACAGCATTTATGAATGAATGAGGTTTGCAGTCTGTTGCCTGTAGGAAAGAAGTGGGTTTTCAGATCCTACTTTTTCAATTATTAGCTTTTAAACCGCTGCAGAACCATTGCCTTTATATAATAATAAAAATTCTTGATTAAATCTTCAAAGAAATAGGGTCATCTTCTTTTGTAAAGAAATAGATCATTTCTTAAATTTTGTTTATACGGTGCCTGACAGAGCAGAACATGTGTCTTAGATGGGCCTTCCAGGCATTAAGGTCATACAAGTACTTTAAGCTACCATAAATGTGTGCGTCTTTGCAGGCTCTGGTGTTCTCTTTGGTTAACACAACTCTATAAAGGAGAGTATTACTTTATGTCAAAAATTTGGAGTTGATGGCACAAAATCATTATCTTATGGTTTCATTTTGTTCCTGTTCATTGTCATAGTGGCTCAATTACCACATTATTTATAGCCTTTTCAGAGTCTTGTTATATTGCATTAGACATCCTGAGATATTTGTGGATGGGTATTTTCTACACAAAAAACTTTGTGCTTGTTATTTCCCTAGCAGCTATGCAGTTCCAGAACACCAACCAAGAATAATTAAGTAGGTACAATACTGATGAAATCTCTGGTTTGCTCCGTCCATCATCACTGACATTTCTACAACCAGGAAAAGACCTGCTAAAGAAATATGTGACTGATGCTGAAAAAAATCCAGCCTAATGAGACCTCTTGGGAAACCACCTCTCCTTATGTCATCAAAGGAGAAACTTTAGTTTCTCTTTGTTCAAATGAAAAAGGTAACAAGCTGCACAAATGTATACAGTAGCTAACTATGCTAACCTGATAAGCAGCCCAAAAACTTTAAATTACTTCATTTGACTTCACACTGAAATATAAGTCTATTCCATAAGGCTTACAGTACACTTTGCATCTATAGAGCACAATTCTACTGTCAACTATCTAGAAGAATTTACTTCCTAATTGCTTGAATAGTAATTCAGTTTTTTTCTTTATGACCTATTAAATCCTGGTAAGCTCAACAAACCATATGTGATTTTATAACTTCAGTCTGTGTTTACCAATCTGATGATTACCTTTACGTTCATCAAAATTCATAGAGATAGAGATGGCTTAGACAAGCAAAGCGCCAATAGCTACGCTGAGATGATACGAACTCTCCATCCTACCTAATTTGAGGGTCTGACAGTCTTTAAGGATTCCCTATACATAAGAGAGAAAGAAAGAGAGAAAAATAAAGTTTCTGCTTTGAATTGTCCTCTGGAAACATGCCTCTGTTCATTGAATACTAAAGATGTGTAGGCAGCTATGCTTCTAAATTACATATCCAAATTGGCTGCCCACGATGCCCTACACGTTTGTTAACCATCCCAACCTTTCCTATCCTGGGGCACAAGAGAGATCAAATCAGTTCTTGCAGTTAACAGAAGAGCCCAAGTTCCAGAAAAGTCCACTATCGACTTTCCTTTATGTTCTTATCTGCTTAACGCATACCATTTATATGACCTCCTGCTGCCCTTGGTTAGAGCCCAGCATAGCTGCTGCAATATTTGAAGGGCCCCTGACAAACAGGTGTAGACATTCATCTACACCATAACCCAAAAGCATTTAACCTCCAAAGGATAAGGAAGAGAGGCCACCCATGGAAATCCAGAGAATTTTTTATGCAAGTCAATCCTTGTACCAAAAGTCAGAAAAGGAAATGTTCATCATAGAATACAAAGACCAGCATACGCTATTTTCTTTTTCTCTCCTTCTTACTGTACTTGCCTGTTTCTCTTTTTTCCCCATAGGACTAAACATCTTCCATTTTTGCATCTTCCATATTTCCCTACTCTTAATTTGTTTTTTAATTAAGTTATTGCTGGGCTGAGGGTCTTCAACTTCAGGCAGTTTTGACCAAGCTCCAATTACATTTTAATTTAAAATGTAAAAGAAAACAAACTACTTCATACAGGAAGCTTCAGCTCAATAATTTGGAAAATGTATATTTCACTGGAGAATTCATCTTCATTAGCATATTCTAAGTAAGGTTGTGCAATAAGGCTTCCCATTTAATATGGCATTGAAGGGAAAATTGAAAGAATCCTCCTGTTTTTTATAACATGTTTCAAGACTTTTAGTATTATTTTTAAATGTTAAAATCCTCAGATGTGAAAATAATGCTTCATCACAGAGAAAAAAAATGCTACAAATTTCACAGTAAAACAGCTTATATGGCTTAAGTTGAATACAGGTAGGAAAAGAATGAGTTCCTCAGGACCGTATATTATTGTGAAGGAAAGAAAGCTGAACAAGTGAAACAGAGTGGGAGATGTCAAGAGGCAAGCTAGAAGCTTTCAAATGCCAGGCTGCAGCACAGAGTGAGTGACAGCCCTTGCAACTCTAAAAGGGACCCGACGTGACTGGAATCGACAAGTACTCTTACTACAGCAATGAATCTCTTGAGTGTATATTTTTTTGCCTTTCCTTTTCCTGAACGTTAAAGATATGTTTCTTTCTAGAGACCTGAAGTCTCTAGAATGCAAACAGCACAAAAACTTCATGGAAGACATGAACAAAATAGAAAACATAGCCATGGAACAGATAGGAAGAATACATTCGGTATTTGTTTTCTCTGAACTAATATTAATTCTGGATCTGTTGATCATAACACATGCTGGTAAGAGATGAAAAGCAACTATGTATTCTAAACTCAACCACCCTAAGAAGTAGGGCCATTTGAGGATGTCTCTGTTCTTTTCTTTCCCCTTCTCTTTAAAATACACAATAAAGGAGGAAAAAAAAGGAAAAAAAAACAAAACCAAAAAAAGGCATTCATTTGTTTTGCTGCTGCTGCTGTTACTACTCTCATCCAGTGGAGACTTGAACCACCATCATTCCATTCATGCTGATGAATCTTGACAGCTCCAATACAAAAAGCTGCTCCAAGGAAATTACTGTATATTCTTCCTTTTCTGTGGAATGACTGCACCCTTTTATGGTGATATTTTTATGAGAAGTTTCTGAAATCAAGTACTAACCTGGTAAACTGCTAGGAAGCAGAGTGGAATGCATGCTTAACCTGCCTCCCCTGGGGATTTAGTGCTGGCTCAAATATTAAGTCATCACAGAATAGTAGGGAGGAGAGTTGGACACCTCCTCCAAAAAAAATGAGAGTGGATGTAAGGTGATCTGCTACAGCTCCTAGGTGTGGAACTAAGCTCACTGCTTCTCAGCCAGTAGAGGACAAACTTGTTCTGCACCAAGGCAGACCCCAGCTGCTTCCCTCAGTCTCCTTCTCTACCTAAAAGTCAATGATTCTTACTTCTGGAGCATCAATCTATCTATGCTACTGAATAGTCACAAGCATTTGAGCTTTAGCAACCTCAGAAGCACTTTCTGATGTTTCCATGTGTATTCAAACACTGACAATTTTAGCAAACAACAGCCTCTGCTTTCCTGTCCCCCTGGCTCCCTCTTCATGCCATTCTGGTTTCACTCTGAGAACTTTCTAAGTCCTGCCAGCCTGCTGGAGTGAGAACAGCAGGTTTAGAGAGGAGGATACACTGACAGATCTGTGGAACTACTGTGGTAGCTCTCATCACTACATATAAATTTACTAAGCAAATCCGAGACCCTAAAAGCTTCAACCATCTCATTCATCACAGAATCATTTAGGTTGGACAGGATCCTCTTGAGATGATCTAGACCAATCCCCACATCACTTTTCATAATTTCTGGCTTAGTGCCCTGGCTCACAGACTTTAGGTTTTCTCACATGAAGGGAGGCCCTGCCACCTCCAGCCCATGTAAGCAGCCAGCAAACTGTGACCTCTGACAAGAGCTGGCCTGCTCTTTACCAGTGCCACATGGCTGGAGAACATTCCTTTCAATGATCACTCCACTGCACTCAACATTAATTCAAATACGTTATTTACAATCATATTTTAGGTTTGATTATTTTAATGTGCTACAAAATGCCTTTTTTGTAGCCTTAAAAAGAAGATTTTAACTTTAGACTTCTAGGCTTTTAGGTCATTGATGTTTCTTGTAAATGGCAGTTAATGTAGATTATTATGCATTTACCGAAATGGTCTTCTGTGGTCTTTTCCCAAAAAGTTAATATTACATCTCCTCAACCTTAATTTATCTTAACAAAGTTTCTTTTCTTCAGGATCACTGTATAATTTTAAATGATCTCATGCTATGATTTTCTATTCTAGTAAGTAAGGAAGGTCACTCTATAGAAATGTACTATTTATTTGGCAATCACCTCAAGAAATGTAGTTGCTTTGAGTATTTTATTTGAGTATTTTATTGCTTACTTGAACATGAATTATTTTTAAAGGGTATAATAAAAACTGATTATTCTCATTAGTTGGGAAATCATAACTTGCAACCTTTTGTCTTCTGTTTGACTCGTTGAAAAGATTGGTAATAAAGCACGGAGGATTAATATCAATGCATATATATATATATGGTATCTAGTATTATTAGAAAATTACCTTTTCTGATATTTAAGATAGTTTGAGTAAGGCTATATTACAAGACTTTTTACTAGACCAGACTTACTTGTACTGCTTCCAAACTTCATCAAAAATATGTATTGGTAACAGTATCTAACAAAAAGCTATACAACAATTCTTACTAACTTAATGTGCAGATATGAAGAAATACCACTGTGACACCATGACATATTGTTCGGCATCAGGAAAGCAATACACAAATATTTTCAGGTAGATAACGAAGTCACCAGTAAAAAAAAAAGGTATAGTTGTGCAGAAAGTACTTCATAAACTTCATCAAGTCAAGATGCATTTAAATTCCAATGTAAATCCAATATAGACCAAATTTGTATTCTGATACAGAGACTGTAGGATGAAATTGTACCAAACACTGGATCTGAAGGAAAATGGGAAGATCTCTGCTCACACTGAGCTATTACTGCCTTGATAAACAAGAGAGCCACAGTGTGCTGAGCATGATGAAAGTCATCAGGTATGAGATCCACATTGATAGAAATGACACTGTATCTTAAGTCCTCTCTGAAATTACAAACTCAGAATTTTACTCTTACTTGTTCCTTACCCATCAAAATTCCACTTGATTATTGCTACTGGACATCAGTACAGATCACATCTAACACCAGGGAGACGGTTCAGTGTAAACTTAATTACTATTTCTAACAGTTTGCAAATTGCTGTAACACGTAATATGAGAATAAAAGTTTGCGAAAAATTCACACAAAATTAGAGCTGTGTGAAAAATTCACATTCGGATTCAAATTCAGAATAATTATCTGCCATGGAGTGGAAGAGTGACTGTTAATCAGGAAACCACTTCACGTATGCACTGGAGATAGAACAAGTCAAAATAAGAGGCAGTCAGTCCAGTGAGGCAGGTTGGATTCTGGAAGGTTCTGAGGAACCATTCAGGTCACAGAATGACACACCAAATACATTTGCAATTTTCAAAAAGGAGAACACAAGTTGTTTGGACTCTAGTTTCACAGATGTTTGGTTGACATCAGTAGCCTGTCAGCATTCTATTTCGTTGCTGTGAGAATTAACTTACTCTGACACTAACACAGATACTTTGTGTCTAATTTTCCACTAATTGCCAAAACTTTTACAAACTTGTACTATGTGGTACCTGAGAGAAAGTCAGTGTTTACTTATGTTCTCTGCAGAGAAACAGCCAGAACTTTACTTTTCCTATTAGTCCTATCGCCCTTGCTGGTGATATCTGTTAAGTGTTTAATGCAGCATCAGTGACAAATAATTACCTGAGATGAGGCAGTTAAATGTGGGTTTTGATTTTACATTATAATGTGTTACTGGGTAACAAATAGTGCTTTGGGCACAAAGTTTTGTCTAGCAAAGTTTGGGGATTCATTTTGAATCAAGAGGGGATGAAGCCGTGTTTTATTTTGATCTTAAATATGTCTCACGCTTTGAAATTGGATGTGAATATGGCAGTGTATCGTGTATATGCACTCCAGAGTAAGATTAAAAAGTGACTAACACTCCTCCATACATCACCCTGTTATACTGCCTAGTACCTGCTTGCACTGAGTTTCTTTCCATTCTGGAAACGTATAAAATCGAGGGGGTTTTGTCAGTAGGTCAAACTTTAAACCATAATAACTGAAGTCCCTATGCCATCTTAATAATGATTTTGTGTTTGTGCTACCCAGGGACAGTGGGGCCCCCTTTCTGAAAGTCTCAGAGCCTTGAAGCCATGCTACACTCCAGATGTAGGGCTCAAGAGTGGGATCAAAGCTAGGAGATGTAGGAAATGTCATGACCCAAATATTGCTTCTGTTTTGAAGATGGTGCTCAGCCGTGCTGTCTGAGAGTTGTTTCAACAATCTTCCCTGAGGAACTGAGCTAAACCGAATGGGTTCCTCACTACTATTGTTCATTTTGCTTTTATACCTAAACAGCTCTGCTAATTCTTGAGGAATTATTCCAGACTTTGAATTAATTAGATACATTATCGCTGCACCTCACCAGCCAAGACAACTTAAAATGCGCTAGCTCAGGTTCCAGAAGCAGTCAAACTGTGATAGTACTAAACTCCACAGGGACTAATTTATCACGCTTCTTAACAGATTATATTAACCCAAACAAACCATGCTTCCAGCATCTCACTGGCTTCAAATACACGTTTCAAGCTGTTCAGGTAGTACTGCCTCAGCAGTTGCAATGCAGACATAACCTGAAAGTGCCAGTTCTTAAAATTTAATGTATTATAAATACTGAGCAGATCTAAGTATTAGCTGAATTACCGATAAAAGTAATATCTGATATAAGACCATAATGAAGCAAACTTTTAAAAGAAGAGTCAAAGCCCTGAAGTCTTCCACATTGACTTAGTTGGGTTTAAAAACTTTACTCCTAACTGAAAACACAGTATGTACAAGAGATTAATGCATATATATGAATGAATCAAGACCTGCCTTGATGCAGTCCTGAGTGATGTGCTCTAGGCAATCCTACGCAGCAGGGGAGTTGGACTAGATGATCTCTAGAGGTCCCTTCCAACTCTGTCAAATCCGTGAATCCATATTGACCAATGACTGGTAATTAAATCATCAACAATAGGTTGAAAGACTGAATTGATTTATAAAGCTACAGGATTTATGGTTGTTTATAATATTTGCTGAAGATACAGACAGTAAAAATAAAGGACTAAAGATGCTTCTGAAATTTCCAGAGGTATACTGCTGATTAGAATGTAGTTTTCAATAAGTATGGTAATCAAGGTTGTTATTAATATGACATATCTAAGTATCTCTGAGAAAAGGACCAACAATGATAATTATTACCATTGAAGATTATTTTGATTAAATGATGCTTAAGTAATTAAACATAATTATTTTAAACCTCTCCATTTCCAACTCTAGCATGTTTGATTAAAATGTCACATAGAAATAACAAGGTCCTGTATTAAATAAACCATGATTTCAATATTACAACCAAATCTTGTCTCCAGAACAAAGAATAAAAAAAAGATTAGTTCATTATTTTCTGCTCTTATATGTTGAACTAAAGCTGATTGTTTTCTTTGAACAAACTTTGAACATTCCATGTTATTCACTGTATGAGTAGTACAAGAGAAGAAGTGCTCATGGCCACAGCTGGGGTTGATGAGGAGAGCCCAAGCCCTGCCCTTGCCTCACCCTCACCTCCCTACCCCGCTTACCCCATCCTGCTGGGGCTCCTTGCTTCCCGCCAGGCAGCTCTGTGGCTACTTCGATCTCACTTACCACCCTCTCACGCCAGCACCTTCTGCTTCATGGTGGACAGAATGCAGGTCAATGGTAAGCGCTCCCAAAAACCATGGCTCCGGTAGCACCGGGGGTCTCCTGCAGATGCCTCTGGAAAAGTAGGATGAGGTGAGTTTGCAGCCCCAGGCAAAGGCTGTTGAGCCCCACAGCTCCCTCGTGGCCAGGAGACACCAGGCTGACAACCCTCCAGCCCATCAGGGCTACAGCAGGGCCCAGGCCCAGCCCCTGAAGGGAGAGGGCACCCCTTTCCCTCCTGTCCCCTCTCCACCCATCCTCTGCACTCACCTCTCCAGCCTGCCTCCCAGCCTAAGGCCTGCCCCTGCCCCTGCCCTGCAGCCCCTTTTTATACTCTCTGTGATGTCATCACCACCCACCTGCTGCTCATTGTGACATTGCCACCCCTGTCCTTCCAGCTGACCTTCACTACCCGCCCAGGGAGCAGAAGGCGCGTGCTGTGGGATAAGCAGGTGGTGTGAGCACCAGCGCAGGGTGCTGTCCCGGGAGCAGGAGAGGTGCCCGTGGGGCAGGGCGCTGCGGGACCTCCAGCCCTGCGTGCCCACAGCACGGAGCTGGCACTGGGGCAGCAGGGACAGAAACTGCTCTTTGTGCAGCCCAGCGACAGACTGGGGCCTCTCTAGGACAGAGGAGAGGAAGGCTGAAAACAAGGCGAGTCATTTGAATTGCTATCCTACATTTAGACATCTAAATTTAGTTGTATGCAATCTGGTACTGAAAGATACCATGCGGGATCCATGTGCTCTGTGCTCTAGTGGTCATGATTCATCTGAATTATTTCAGAGCTCTATGTCAGCATGGGATGAATCCGGGCCTAGAAATGCTGCGTTTCTTTTGTACTTTAGCACTAGAGATGAGCCTTTATTTTGACAAATACAGCGTTTCATCTTGCAACTTATAATTATATGAATGAATGTTGAATTACTTATTGCATTATACATATTCTGTAGAAAATCCTGAAGACATAAAGACTGCCAAATTGCAGTCACTTGCAGACACTTGCCATTGATAGGAGAGACAGAAAGAAATCTGTTTGATATTTTTGGTCTAAATGTATCAAAACTGAAAAGAAAAAGAAAAAACGCTAAGTTTTTCTTCATTTCATTTTCCAGTGAAAAAATAATCAAAGACAGTTTTATTGGGCAATTTTTTTTTTTTTTTTTTAAAAACCAACTAATCAGCATTCTGTCCCTTCACTTTCCCTCTCTCACAGTCTTCAAAGATTTCCTGAGCAGCTGTAAGGGGCTAGGAAAAAGAATAGCAGAGCCTAGTTATTGTTTAAGTTAATACCTTAGAATATTAAAAGCTCCACTTTGAGCAAAAGACTAAGATTCCAATTGCAAAAGAACAAATTTATCGCCATATGGAAGGGCAAGCTGAAGTCTTAGCAGCACAACCCAGAGAGCTTCAGCTAGAGTAATTACACAACTATAGTACCTATTACAAAGGCAAGAAACTACAAACAAATGCAGAGAATTATAAGTAACTGGTCTGATGCTTGCAAATGGGGAGAAATGCAGAACTGATAATGCAGGATGGTTTTTTTAGCTAAAAATAATCTTTAAATATTAAACATTATATTAAGACTATATATAGAGTACAGACATACATAGAGCAAGTTAGAAGTAACACTGAAATGACAAACTTGGAGCAAAGGCAACCGTGCAGAAGAATCCATGGTGAATCCATGGTGACACAATACTCAGGCTACAATGGTGCTGTTGTAAAAGTGAGTTTCCCCATTTCCAGTTCATGACTTTTACAGCCACAGTATTGAAAATTGAGGTTGTGGTCACAACGTCTGGAGTTCTTCCAGAGTAACCTTTAGAGTTTTTGAAATGAGCACGATCATTTTTTCTAAGTGCTCATTTATTTTTCATATGCCTCGTCTGTCATCCATTCTGCATTTAAATGAATTACACTTGCACTTTTAATGGATACCTAAGATGTTAATGGAATTCCAGTCAACCGCACTGTATTTCCCCCAAAATGAACGATTCATTAGGACCTGAAACCAGTCTCCTTTTTTGTTCTGGCTAGTGAAAAGACAGCCTGGAGGTATATTCTATTAATTCCTAAAATAAATGAAGTTAGATGACTATAAGCAAAATTATTATTTATGCTGAATAAGAAAACAGGCACAGTACAGAAAATGAGAAATGGAAGGGGACAGAACAGAAAATATGTTTCTGCAAACTAGGGAACGAGATAGGAAGGTAGAAAGCTGAAGAAAGATACATAAATGTAATTGAACTATAAGCACTATTTTCTCTCAGATACCATAAGCTGAATGGGATTTGATACCACATTAATCACAGCTTTATAAATGCAACAGAAAAAAGCAAACATACTGGTGAATGATCACTTCAGTAGACTGACAAATGAAACAACTAAAACTTTTTAGGTACATTCTTTAATTTGCTGCCTACAGTCACTGCAAGGGCTGAGTGCTGATATCCCCTACTTGGAATAAATATATTTGATTTGTTTTTTTAAAATACATTTCACAGTGTGTTTCTTCAGCTTTTTGGTAGAGCAGACTTAATAACATAGATGTGTGCATGCCGTGGTAGATCAGCATGCAGAACTTTAATTACAGCTATGTCAATTTTAGGCCCTCAAGTCTTGTTAAAAACACCATTATATTAGAAAAGCTTGATTGCATCAACTGTGTTTTGGAATGCATTTGTTAAAGGTGACACCATTTATCTCAATTTTTTAGTTCATCAGCATGCCCCAGCATTTTTTTTAATAATCTCAAATGTGTAGCATCATATCTTCTTAAAATCCTAATTAAAGAGGTGTTTCATGCCAGCAAAGGAATTAAAAATCATGAGCTTTCATATGTAATCATCAGGAAAGTGGTTAAAATTTTCCGTTAAATACTTGCATAGGTTTAGACTTCTAATGCAAAAAACCCACTTCTTGTGTCAACTTCCTTTCATTTCCTAAAGATTTATAATCCAACAATTTTCATTTTAAAGGCTACAGCTTTTTGAAAGGCAAAGCTAGACCACATTTTAGTAGCAGCTTATTTCAAAATATCTATAAAGGAAACTATAAAGGAGATGGAATTGTAAAAAGCTGATATGTACCCAGAAATGTAAATAAACTTTGTCATTACTGAGCATGGGTTTCCCTGATACAATCCAGATTAGTGGGCCAGCAAGTATTTGGCTGTGTAAAAAGTAATAGAAATAGAAGTTGTCCATTTAGTTCAGCAATGGTATTTTCCCAAGCAATTTTACAATATCAGTCATCACACTGAGGCTAGGACTTCTACTACAAGAATTGAGTGCCTTCAAGGTGACTAACTGATAATACAGGAAAAGGAGATGGCAGAAGTTCAAATTACTGAACAGTTTAATCTTCTAATCTGAAAACTAAAAACATATCCATTTTAAGTTTTGTTACAATATGGGAAATAAGGGCAAGAAAGTTTGGGCTTTCTTCTTGCCTGTCCCTCAGCCAAATCAACAATCAGAGACATAGGCACATGGTATGATTTTCCAAAGAGATGGGATGCGAGTTAATCATCTTGCCTAGGAACATCAGGAAAGATAGCCATTTCATTTCTATGCCTAATTGGAAGCTGCTGTTCAATTTAGGAAGGATTAGCCTAAGACATGTGGCCTACAATGGGCAACAAATAACTTGGGCAACTCATGGAATTTATAGAACATTCTCTGTATCGCTTGATTAACATATCCTTTAGGCTGTGTCTGAGAACAAATTTCCTTTCCATCCAGAACATGTTAATGTCTACGAAGTCCCTTTGGGATAATGCAGATAATGCAGAAAGTGCTGTGCAGAGTACCCACACCTGCTGTAAGGACAGGTCCTGTCACGTTGTGCTAGTGTCAACAACTTCGAAATACCCTATCATCCCTTAAGAAAACTTTGCTCAGCTATTGTCAACAGACAAAATGACCAAGATACCTAATGCCAGTTGCCACTGATTTAAACGGTATATATGACTAGATCAAGCTCAGGCAGTCTAAAAGGAGTAGACAGGATGCAGTGTCCTGCTCCATATGTCTGAAATGTTGGAGTTGTTTTGGTATTTTATTGTCATATTACTTTTTGTTCTTTGTCAACTCATTGTCTACCCTCCACAGTACCCATTCTCCTTTTTCTCTGCACTAAATAACTACCTCTTTTGCAGAAACATTTAGTTGAGAGATGTACATTGTTGTATCTAATTCTTCATAAGTCTCAGAGACTTCTCATTGACTTCACTAGGGGCTGGACCAAGCTGTACGAGTAGCTTTGAAAGTAGCTCTTTGAGAGTGGGTACTTGTACTTCCCAAGAGTTCCTTCTCATTCACAAAATTGAACAATTCAATCTTGAAATTGTGTCCTTTCTTTCCAGAGCATCTGTACTCAAAATAGTTCCAAGATATATAACGCCCATGATAATTTAAGTGTCCTTCTGATAACTACACTGGAAAAAACTCAATTGCAGAATTTCCTCTTACGTAGCAAATGTTTTGAAGATTTCTGGGTTTCACATTGTGACTGAAACTTCTGTCACTGGCATACTTGTGAAGAAAAAGACGAGTGACTCACTGAGGAAACTATTTTCTACTTATCAAGTACAAACATGTGTTTCATACTTATTAAATAGTTTCCTATTGGACATTCTTGTTTTCACATGCCACTTTATTGTGAAGGAGATTTTTGCACCTTTTTATGCAGTACCAACCCTGCATTTTACCAGTCTGAAATATGTACCTTATTCCAGTGTACTTGTAATCACAGAGAATTACAAAAGAAAAAAAAGACTCACCAGTTAAAAAAAAGAAACATATAAATAAACCATAAATAAAATCTAAATCATTATTAAAAGTACTTTAAAAAAAGAGTATATTCAAAATCCTGTAGAGCTTGCCATTAACAAGTAGCTGCATAACAACCTTAGAAATTATTGTCACAGTTTATGATGTTTAGTGCTCAAAGGTTTGTAGGCAGCTGGAGAGGGGGAGGATCAGCTGGGCTATGGGTACATAGCATTTGCATTAAAAAACCTTTCCCTCAAACATACAAGAAAGAATAGTTTTTCAAATATTAACATCATTTTGGCTTTATCTCTAGCAAACAGAAAGAAAATGGAAATTATGTCCATTTGCAATGTAACTTACAAAAACCCAAACCTGAATTATAATTTAATAAACAGAAACATAATAGAAAAGAACTGCCATACCTGGTCAGTCCAAAGATGCATCTTCCTGAACACCATGTCTCTGATAAAAGCCAACTGTAAATATTAAGAGGAAAAGTATTAAAAACTCCTGCCAGAAGTACAGAATCCTAGAATGGTTTAGGTTGGAAGGGACCTTAAAGATCATCTAGTTCCAACCTCTCTGTCATGGGCACCTCCCACTAGAGCAGGTTGCTCAAAGCCCCATCCAGCCTGGCCTTGAATACTTCCAGGGATGGGGCAGCCACAACTTCTCTGGGCAATATTACAACTTTTGACAGTTACGCTACTCAGAAGCTCAGGAACACTGCATGAGTTAACAGTAATTAATAAAGACACACCTGTGACTCCTGAGTTGGAGGGAAGGAGAACATCACCACATGACAGTGTGCACAAATAACACATTAGCACCACTGTTTAAAAGTTTTATCCATGAAGGAGAAGCTGGTCAATAGTTATTTTGACTAACCATTTTTGAGTTAATGCTTTGACTGCTCTATTTTGGAGGACTCCTTTCCTGGAGAAAAACAAACACACATATTAAAAAACCCTCATAATTCCTCCAGAACTTAAGTAAATCCAATACAGAGTGTAGCAGTACTTGTACCTTGACTGAGAATCCACATAGAAAAGCAGACACCTAAGTTAGTTACAGCTGTCAAGTACAGAAAGCAGTATTTCTGCTATTAAATTGGAAAAGGGAACATGGTATTGGAGTTAAAAAGAAGATGCTGTCTTGCCAAATTACTCCCTCTGCCTAGTACACTAACAGCAAAGAAGAAGGGAAAAAGGGAAAAAACCCCAAAACCTGCACTTTGTCCAATATACTATTTTGTCTGCGGGTTTTTCTCAGGACTTATACATAGAAATTCATCGTGTGACTCATTTTGCATAATAGTAACATGGATTTTTGCCACACCTGATCCAATGGCTTAGGAAAGATACGTACACAGATGTTTCATTGCCAGCCCATCCCTCAGCGATCAGGCAAGAAATCATGGACAGAAGGAATTATGGTAGGAACCATGGTGAATTAAACAGGCAGGAGCAGTAATTAATGAAATAAAGCATGAATACATTGGCATCAGTGGTGGAGAACCTTCTTCCACCTGAGAGAATTAATAATAAGCACACGTTTTCAGATCAAAAAGTTTTTAGAGTACTATTTCAGAGGCAGCCAATGGTCAACTAATCTGGTGGTTCAAAAGGCAATCCATTCTACTGCTGCACAAATGGGAAATATTCTCAGCACCCACTGTATTAATACATTCATACCTGGAATTATCCATCATATCCCAGGAAAATAGCTCTCCCTGAAGGAGCCATCTGCACGGGACATAATAATGCTTGCCTGTTTGCCTGCATTTGCTTCCCAGATCTCATGCTGCAAAAAGTCTGCATTAGCAATCCTCCATGACAGCTTTTATTTTTTTGGTACACAGATTCCTCAAAGAATGTCCTTGAGGGGATGGATGCAACAAAAGAATAAACCCCAAAACAGCCAAATATGGAACTGTAGGGAGAAAGCAGAGCTTTCCATCGCAAGTCTTAAAGCTTTTTCAGGTAATTTGATATTCACAGATGAATAATATAAACAACTGGAAATTGGTCCACGTGGACACAGAGTAATAGATTTGTTTGCTGAGAAAGTGATACTGCACACAGGCACAGATTTACCTGTGAAACTCGTAGAACTTTAAAGGGTCTTATTATGCCTAGAACTTCTCATCCCTAGCACTAACTGCTAATTAATCCCTCAATTAATTTACTTTCTTTTGATGCATTCCAAAATATAGAAATAATACTAGCTTAAATATAACACAGAAAGATACAACTACAAAAAGAACGGCATAATGAAAAGAAGGCAACCTGGAATCCTGAACTCTCTTAAAATTTGTCTCATCATTCACTTCCACAAAACGAGTCATTCCAAATTTGCTAACTCATCCAGGCATTGTACTGTATTTGAGAGGCTGCTGGAGCTCCAGATTCCCAGTCACAGAGAGCACTGAGACCAGCATCACTGTGTCGCCCTGGGGAGCCCAGCTGTGCCTTCAGCGAGGCCACATCCCGCACAAGAGGGATGGGGAGCCACAGTTCTCTCTCCTGTGAAATATTCCCAGAATGACTTATTTCGGTATGCAGCTCGTATGGTCAGGAAAACTGCTCTTTCCAGGTGGCAGTCTATCTTTCATCCCATTAAGTCAATTTAATTAATTCTGATGCATATTCTTTGTAAACGGGGTAGATACTGTGCTGCTTTTACTGGCAAAGTCAAAAGTATGAACTAATTATTTTGGTTATTCATTACCATGCTAGGACAAATGTTATGAAGAACAAAAGGCAGAACTTAATAAATTAGCTGGCAATGCTGGTGTGAGTTTTGAGCATCACTCTGGAAATAGAAGTGCTGTGAAGAGATCTAGTGAAATCAAAAATGCTGTCTGGTAATAATAATGGAAGAAGGGACTTGTTCTCTAATTACCAGACATGAATTTGGGAAATTTGGCTTCCAAAGCACCATGACTTTGCAATTCATTACATTCTCAATGACTCATATTATGAATATGTCCTTTTAATTCTCTTTGTTGTCTTGACCATTACAACAGGATTGTTCATTCTTTCAAGACAGGAGTTGCTCGTGTTCTCTGAGAACTGTCTTAATCTAAGCAGACTTGTTGCATCCGAATTCTAGCAGATAATGAGAATCTGAGTCAAGAGCACAGCTACAGAGACTAATAATCCAGAGTGGGAAAAAGAATCCACTCAAAGTACAAAAGACAGCTGGCAGAAAGAACAAATTACAGGAAGATTTACATTGATCAATGTTGGGTTAGACCTTTCAATTCCTCTGCTACATTGATATCACAGGTTTGCTCTCATAAGCATAAACCTGAAATAAACTGCCCTTGCTGTGCTTCCATGGGGAAATATTAGAGTTTGTAAACTGGACAGTCCATTCCACTTTCCACCAGTGTTTTGTATGGGACATGTACAAGTCAACACGGTACATCTTATATAGCCTATAGATGCCTCTGGAGCCTCATATAAACACTAAATCTTATGAGAGATTTCAGCATGTTTGGAACACATGCAGTGCCTGACAGAATGCATGCAAAATACTAAGCACTCAGGTTACACATTCAGTTCTCATGTTCCCTGAGACTTTAAAAGTCACACTCCAACTGATTTTCATACTCGTATCAATATCAGTGTGAGCTGAATCACTCCCACTCTCTGTTTAAAAGCTGCTACAAACCACAGACATATATAAGTATTTTGAATTCTCAGTATAATGGGAAATTATTTATGTACATACTGAGCAGATGAAATTTTATTGACTTAAAAGTCTTAATGGTCTATATTGACATTGACCTTACACAGTCCATCAAAACTGCATATAAAGCATACGTTACAATGCGAGCTTATTGCTTAATTCTGGTTTTCCTTAGCATTGACTAGTCTTAGAAATGTTTAAAAGGTCAAAAAGTACTGAATACTAAAGAACTTTGAGAAAGCTTCTCACCTTGTTAGTGAAAAAGATGTTAAAAGTTCAAAGCAAAAGAGAACATGAACTTACGGAAGAACAGGCACGAGCAAGCTTAAAAAGTCTGAGTTAATCATAAAAGCAGAGGAAAGGAAGACTTACTTTTTGGATCTCTTACAGACATGTATGAAATCTTACCTAACTGACATTATCCAAGAATAAGAAAATAGTAAAACCTTAGTCTTTTAGGTTAGCATCACTTTCCCTAAAAAAAAGGAATCCTTTTCACAAAGACCTTGGAGAAGTCATAACATATGCATTTATCCCTATGGGTTTTTTTAAATCAAAAAGGAAAAGTAGGCAGAAAGCTTGCTAATATATCATATCTTAGCTTCTAATAACCTTCTAACTTATCAACAGTAAGCTAATAAAGTCCAGCTAAAGTCTGGGTTGTCTGAACACAGTTTTCTCTAGCACAGAGGACAGAACAGGAGTTTCACATGTTCCACTGTCAACTCCATCCATTGTACGGAGGTAAAAATAGCAAATTATGAAATATAAAGTTCAAGAGCTGTAATTACAAACCCTGAGTACTAGACTTCATAACTGAACTTTCTAATCTTTTCACAAGCATGACTATCTAAACATATATATTATGTATACTAATTGTAACACCATGACAATGAAGCAAACACAAAGATCGCCAAGCATCAAAACAATTCTTCTTTATGCAAAGCATGCTCACATACAGTTTTTACTTCCATGAATTAAAATTACACAAGCATATCAATTAACGCCAACACTGATTCATCAACATTGCAGTAAGAGGGTCGGCAAAGATTTATTTATGATCTTCTAACATATTAGCCAGCAAAATGATTTTTCCAAAATAGCGTCTTGCACAACTTGGCAAACAAACACAAGGGTAATTTTGCTTGTGATTATATTGAATTTTTTTCATGGAATGTTAATGAATTTTAAATTGTCTCTGTTAATTTTACTTTGTAATTACAACACAACACAACATGAACTTACTGGAGCTGATTAAAAATTGATTTGTCCATTCTTTAGTGAAAGTTCTAGTCCCAAATTCCTAAATTAGAATGGGTTTCTTTAAAGTGCAATTTAAATTTTAAAGAGAGAAAGTGTAGTGTCATTTTAAATAGTTTTCAATTCTTAAGTAGTTCTTACTATTTTTCACATGATATATGGATACAGGTAAAACAAAATGTCCTTTCACTAAAAATCCCGATTATATAGCGTCTTCATTTTTGTGTATGTGGCTACATATTTCATAAACAAATTAATGTGGTACTGCCAATATAGTCTTTCTTTAGGTATTAATGGTTTCAAGCTGGGCTTCCAATAAAAAGAGAAATTATCTATATGGAGTTTATTTCTGGTTATATATGTCAGTATTAAAACAGTGGTCAAATGGCACATAGAGGAAATCATTACCACAGGAAGCACAGATCAACAATCTTGCAAAGTGTAACTCTAGTGGGAGAACCCAAAGCATAATGTAGCAACCACTGAGGTCAAAGTATTTTCAGAGAGATATATGTTTAATGTTCTACTGACATGGATTTACAAACCATGGAAGGAAGGAACAAGGAGGATGATAGTTCCTGTCGGCAACTAGTCCACACTGTGTGAATAATTTGTTAAAAATATTACCATCACGCTATGTAGAAAACTTAAGTAGAAAGCTTGGTTTCAAGACAAACTTCTATTTCAACCTCTCTGAAGAAAGTCACCAGCAATTATGCACAAAAACTTAATCATAAATCCACAAAAATAACTCAAAAATTCTTCACAGTGGGAAACACCACATCTGTTTTATTGCACCACTTACCTAATAAAAGGAAGGAGCAAGGTAGAAAGCTTGAAGACAGAATGACAGATACCAAAACTCATCGTTGGGATAAGCTGTTAGCTGACTCACCCAGCTTATGAGGCTGGGGACACAGGTTCATATAACTGTGGTTCATCCACAGCTGTTTCCTCAAAATCACTTAGAGTCACCAGAGACTACTGCAAAATTCAGTATCAGAACTTCCCCAAGGATTGAGGTTCCATTTGAAAATAACACGGCTAATATTTCTGCCTTAATACCATAAAAAGCCAGGGTAGAAGTTTCAAGTGAAGCATAAGATATAAACAACCTAAACAGTCCTTAGTTCTCTGTTTTTTCTCAGAGATTTGCACCAAAGAGTGAGAACTGTGTAAGCGTTATTTCCTCTTCAAAGACATCTTCATTCCAAATCATACTTTGTACATATTTCTTTGTATAATACAGTATTGGAACACTTATATCACAACATAGTACTGCTACACATTTTTTTCCACAATATCTATTCTTCATTTGTAGCCAAATATTCAGCTGTACAATTACTACTGCGCATTGTTCTTATATACAGCCGAATGAAGAATCTCTCCTTGGGAGCTTATCATTCCTATGGGGCTGAGCTTTCCAAAGAAAATACTCTCAATATTTTTGAGGGTCCTCTCCCAGAAGACAATAAATTAAATAATTTATACCTGAAATACACAGAGATTTCATGTCACTGCCTTCCTGTCCTTGTAGAAGCCAGCCACCAGAATACCAGACATATGCTACCCCTTGGCAAAGAGTTGACACTGGCATCAGGACAAGACATTCATGCAAAAATACCCAGGGAATACAGTATAACACTATGTGTTTTAACAGTAATGCTGTTTATTACTCCTCCTGCTTCCAAATGCCAGATTCTGTTTACCTTCATTAAATAAACTTTACTATCCATGAGGAAAAAAAATAATATATATATGTATGTACGTTTAGTGAGCTATGACCAATTTTACCAATAGATGGTACGATATGAGCTTAAATCTGATTTAGTAGATGTAAAATAAATTTTGAATTTATATTAATTTTATTTCAATAATAATACACAATACTGAGTTTTTAATAAATTATGATAAATCTCTGCAATTTAAATTTTGGATAAACAGTTACACTTTTCTTTCAGAATTCAGAGTGTCTTCTGTGTAGTACATTTAACAAAAGCTCATTAGGTTTTTTTATGATTGCTTGGGCATATATAACACACAAGATATGTATTTCGGAGAAATTAGGTCTATTCATAAGTGCTATTCCACATATATTTTGTTTACTTTCTTATATATACACTCTCATAAGTGGGATATAAACACATGGTGAGTCACCAGTCTGCCTCCTGTTATGGTGCATTTTTTCTGTTTGCACTGGATGGTGTGTTTATATCAGGTCTAATAAGTACCCAACACTTTTACAGCTTTTAATTTAGACTTTTGGAGGAAGTGACCATTCAAGATTCCCTAGAGCTGTCCAAAAATACTTTTAAAAAAATGTTGCATAATTTATAGTGACTTGAGAGTGTCTCTAAGTAATTGCATATCTGATAATTTTTCCTGACAGTGCTATTTACATATTGTCCATTTACAAAGGAGCTTTCTACTAAAACCTCTGGAAGAAATGTCTGTTTGGTGACAGACAGTGAGGTGGGTGACAACTTAGTCAGGCGTGTGTATGTGCACATATATATTTGTACACATATACATAGATTCACACACATACATATGCATGTATTCATATAGATATACATGTATTTTATGTACCACTGGCCGTCAAAGTCGAATTCGAAAATAGGAAGGAATCAATGTGAATTGGGATCTATGGATCCACTGCAGGTTTTTTACTGCTATTCTCAGATTTTTAGAATCTATTCAGGAAACTTTCCAAAAATGTGCATGGAATTTATGCAGCCATTGCACTCACTGATATTCATTGGGGTTTAGAGGATTAACTCCATCAGGCTCCATGGAAAAATCCTTCTGCTAGGATTCATACAAGGCTGTTCTTCTAAAGAAATCCCAGTGGTGAACTTAATAATGTCTTGGCCAAGGGGTAAATCTCTTCAAAGCTCCAAAAGAGCTCACGCATGCCAATAGAGACTGAAGCAGGATCTAGGATCTTTTCATTGATCAGTAGAGAAAACTCGACCAATTTAAAAATATACTGGACTGAATTCCACATATACCGTGGTATCGTTTTTTTGTACAGTTAGCTAACAGAAAACAATGATGATAAAGACCTACACGTTTTAAATTATATATTCCAGAGAAACAATTTATTTTAATACTATACCAAATTAAACCCAGTTGGATTTGAAATCTTAAGAGATATAATGATATACTGGAACAATCTTGATTACAGCGTTAATTAGAAAGTAGTTTATTTTTTATTAAAAATTAATAATTCATGCACCTTAATTGTTTGATAATGATGAGTTTCTGTGCTACATGTAGTTAAACATTACAGAAGCGTGCTTCACAGCTAATATTTAAAGTATTCATTTTCATAAAATACATGTCAAGGGGTTGTTGTTAAAGCAGTTATCAAAAATTTAATGCAAACAAAACTATTACTCGTTTAAAATAAAAAAAAACATCCTAATAAGTCTGAGTTGCCAGTGCTTCTATTTTTTGCTATATCAGGGAAAGCCACAAAGAGTTCTCTTGAGTTAATAGCCAGAATAAACTAGGACCATAAGCAGCCCAGGTATTCTGAAGGGCCAGTCCTCTCATTAAAGCTGAAGGATACAGACAGGAGCTCATGAGCTTTCCTTCAGATTTAATCCTAGATGTCCTTTTCTAAATGCACACATGAATAAATGGGAAAATTATTTTGGGAGCTAGATCTCCTGTTTAAGCAGAAATGCAACCATCATGGTACCTAAGTATTGTGTGTACACTCTCTAACTCAATTTTCTCAGCATTATTTAGATGTGCTTAGCGCTTAAACATGATAGAAAGACTTCCCACCCATTCCAATTAACCTTGCAGTTTTGTTCTAACTAGTTGTCCTTGAATATTGCCATGTTCTCTTCTGCGCTGTTCATTTGAATTAGTTTGAATTTCTTCGCAGAAATTGTTTGTAATTGAAAAAGTTTATCGTCTGTTTGCCCCTATTTTTCCAATTTCCCAAGAGATAAAAATGGATTTCCCAATTTTAACATATGACAAAGATCACTCCCTTTCAAAGCATCCTTCCCCTTTTTACTCTTATTTCATTCGTACCAGTCACAGCAGTTGTTACCTGGAAAGACAATTTTTGATGAATAAGGGCCTCTCTACACTCAGGTGGAACTTCATGTAACTCTAACACTAGCTGCTGAGTTTACACTATATATCAAGTCAAAAAATGTGATATGAAATTACCAGAGAATGTCATACTGTCTCCTAAGTGAGAATTAAATAGCAGTAAAGAAAATATGGTGACAATCTATATCCAGTACCATCATAACTAAGATTATTTTTAACTATAGTGTCATGTCGGACATATTACATCCCATGCTGTCTAAATATGACCAGCATGAGAAGCAATGCAAAATCCATATATATCTACTGAGAAGCATTCAATGGAATTTCCCACAGGAATCATAGAATGGTTTGCATTGGAAAGGACCTCTAAATACCATCTAGTCCAATCCCCTAGCTTTAGGCAGAGACATCATTCACTAGATCAGGAACAAAAGAGTGCTCTCTCCGAAGGCAACCAGATCTAGCAGCCAGAGCAGCAGAGCACGGGGCGTTGTGTTCTTAAGCTCTTAGGTACTGGGAGTGTCCCCCTGGGAAGTTTGTGAGTTCATTATCTTCTCCATTTCAGAAGACCCAGAACCCTGTCAAAACAGCAGAGGATCTGTGCAGCTGGATTTTCCTTGGTACACAGTCTGAAAACATAGATGTGTGAATCTCACTGTGCTTATGTGCTTTCTATTTATTAGATGGTATAACAGTGGGAGACATGGTTGATAAACCAGATGGGTGCACAGCCATGAGACACATCTGTAGTGCTGGATCCAGTGCTGGGCTCCCCGGCACAAGAAGGACATGGACTTCCTGGATTGAATCCAGTGAAGGATCACTAAAATGGTGAAGGGCTTTTGGAGCACCTTACATCCAGGGAGAGGCTGAGAGAGTTGAGACTGTTCAGCCTGGGGAAGAGAAGGCTCAGGGGGATCTTATCCGTGTGTGTAAATACCTGATGGGAGAGTGTAAAGAGGGCAAAACCAGACACTTCTCAGTAGTATCCAGTGACAGAACAAGAAGAAATGGGCACAAATAGCAATACAAGAAATCATGTTTAAACATTAAAAATGTTTTACTGTAAGGTGATTCAAACACTAGAGGAGGCTGGTGAGAAAGGTTGTGGCTCCTCTGTTCTTGGAGATATTCACAACCCACCTGGACACAGCTGTGGGCAACCTGCTTAATTGGTCCTGCTTTGAGCAGGGGGTTTTTTGACTAGATGATCTCCAGGGGTCCCTGCCAAACTCTGCCACTCTTTGATTCTACGGTTCCAAGTGCTTTTTTAATCTCTGTAACTCCAGCCAGCCTTTTGGCTCTCATACCTCACTGGAACGTAAATACGTAGGGACACAGTGCAGTTTAAGTTTACGCCATGTCTTCAGAATTACAGAATTAGCCCTGCTGTTCATTCTGTATATTTTCTAAATCACTTAATGTATTTGTTAAAGCCAAGCAATATTGCATTTGTCACACTGTGATGCCATAATTAACTATTTTAAACTGGTGATGATCACTGAAGAAAGTGCTACTTCAACTACTTTTTCTAGTCTGGAACCGTAGAAAAAAGCACATATTTGCAAGAAGAAAAGCATGTTAATTGAGGCCTGTTTATGACAACACATAATATAAACTGATGATTAACCAGGCTTGCACATATGGCAAATGAAAATTATACACAAAATCAGAATTCATACATATAGCTATAAAGATAAACTGAGCACCATGTAATTCTAGGGACATGTTTTTCCTTTCTTTTGGAAAATATCTACTTCACTTTGAATGATAACATAATGTAACTACAAAGTAGCACTAAAAGTAGTGCTGTTCTGCAAGTCCAAGGAGGTAGGCATGAATTCCAAGTAGTAGTCTAACAACCATGACTAAACATTCCCTCTTCTCTCTCCCCACCACCATTTAAATTCAGTTAGTGCAAGGTGTAGTCTTACATCATGTAACACTTATGCACGAACAGTCTCTCCCTCTTTTGTGTTTCAACAAGGATAGAACCTGCTTCTGAACTTCCGGAGATTGCCCTTTGTTAATGAAGTTCCGAAGTCAGGACAGCAAATACAAGATTTATGGCAATAGCTTTTTATGCTGCAATAAAAAAACTTCTTCTTGAGATTTTAATCAGAAGTTTTTTCAAATTCATCTTTGGTTAGCATAGCCCTGATTGCAATAATGAAGATAAAAACATACATAAGCATAAAACCCAGCAGCTTGTACATACTCTACGAAGGAAATGAGACAAATGATGGCTCGATCTGCCCAATGCTTTGGAAACCTGTACATTAATGCAAGATATGGGAGAAGAAATAAGGGAAGCTGAATAGGAAATTCTTAGTAATAATAATAATTCTTAGTAAATTTCTTAATGACTACAACTACAGAAGCTTAGTGCATTAGGCAGTTTACTGCAGCAGAAAAGGCTAGCGTGTTCACCTATGACACTTGTCTTAGGATCCAAATTTGGGAAGTTATCCTTACTGAAAATCTGAGAACTCGAATGTGGGTGTTAAACATGTCCATTGCGGATGACTAAAGCATGCAGTGGAAAGAACTTCGTGAAAAAATACTACAATTATCCAAGACACCATATAAGGTAATAATGGAGGTTTACACTAACCAGGAAATTTTAAAAAGAGAATGAACGCAGTACAACAACATGGGTTAATCTGGAAGTTATGGTGATGGTAAGTATTACAAACGCACATTCACACAGAGGAGGCAGAAAAAAAGCAATCAGTTCAAAGACTGTTGTATATTTAATCAATAGAGAGAAATTGACTGAGATCATGGTGAAATGCAGATTGGATGACAATGACCATGGTATAAGAGCTAATGAAACTTAGGGAAAAAAGAAGCCTAGATATCAGAATAGAAACAAATAGACTTTAAGAAAAGAGCTCAATAGATTCAACAAATTTATTTTCTAGGTAAGAGCTCATATGACAGGAAAAAAGAATTACAAAGAGCGGCAGTTCCACAAACAATACTAATGGTGCAAGAGCAAACACAAATTATCCCAATACAGGAAGCTGAAAATAACTGAATCAGAAGCTTCTCACCAGTGTCAAGCAAAAGAAGGAAGCACAGAGAAAGTGGAACCAGGTCAATTATACTAAAAATATAAGAAGAACATCTAGAAAGAAAATTAGAAAGGTCAAAGCATAAGATGGAAAGAAGCCAGCAAAGAAATCAAAGACAACAAGAAATCATTGCAGATGTTAGCAGTAAGAGAAGTGTCAGCCTGGCAGTGACTGGAGAAGGAAAGCTATCAGAATGCAGGACTGCTCACATGCTGCATAATATTTCTGCTTTAAAATGTTAACTGCAGGCAGGTGGTTAGAACAATTAACACTGTAGAAACGAGTAACATCTCAGCTCAGAATAAAGACAAACAGGTTAAAACAATTAAGCTGCTCATAGTGACTAATGAATTTCCTGAACTAGCTGCAACAATTCAGATACATTAAAGATCAGTAAATACCCAAGAGAAATTGAAAACCCAAAAAGGTAAAATGCAGTGTCTATCATTAAAAGGGAATACCGGAAACATACGACGTCAGCTATGGAAGTATAACTGAATCACTGAATTTTTCCCCACCCCCAAATTGATCCCAAATGACTAGGCATCTGAAAAATCATATGTTTATGCCTAAGAGCTGACATGGATTGGTCCAAGAGTCACTGTGGACTGGTCTGTGGACCAAGTCACTGGTCACAGTGATCTTGACAAACTGAAAAACTATCTAAAACCAAATAGATAAAGTTTAAAATCAGAGTTAGATTTGTTCATAAGTGAAGCATGAGACAGTAATGTCACACCATTACAAACATGTAACAAAATAAATGTTATAAATGTTTATACCTGTTTTAATAAACATATATAACATAAAAAACATAACTATATAACATATAAACCACAGCATGTAAGCATACACATATAGATGCACACAATAAATGTGAAAAATCCTTGTGATAATGGTTCTCCTCTAGCCACTGTTGGCAAGGCTTCAGCAAGACTACCAGTGCTTCAGTGAAGCAAATGATGTTGTCAACTGTGCTTTAGCAAAGACATGAACAAACTGAGGAAGATAACCAGAGTTTTAGGAAACATAAAAAGGAAAGACTGAAAGAACAGGGAATGCTTCAACTTGACAGTTACAGCAGATAAGCAAAAGAGTAATGGGCATAAATTACACTAGCAAATCACTTCAAAGATTGAGAAAAAATTCTGGTAATAATGAAGGAACAGTGAAATTAATTGCCTGGGGTAGTCATGGCATAGCTATCACTGGAGGATTTTAAAAATAGGTTATACAAACATTTTTCAGGAACTATATAGCTATAATTTATTCTGCCTTGAGGGTCTCCCAAATTTCTTTTTCCAAGATTCTGCGATCCAGAGTAGTCATTAACTTAACAGATAAGGTACTCACACAAAATAAAGGGGTTCTGACATCAAGTTTCTGCTCCTACCTAGACAAATAAATATTTAACAAGCACTTATCCCCCAGACCTGCATGCTGATCCTCCATATCTTATACAGATGCCCTAGCTCCAGAACTACCATCTCACTGGGAGTCTGAGGTGCTCTCATTTGTTTACCTGCAAGAAATTTCTGCACCTGGAAGACTTCAGAACAGACTTTTCCTTTTAACTGATAGAAATTTTGTGCACATTCTTGTAATTAATGAATTGATCCACAGTAAAAAGCATTTAGGCTGTGATTCCTCCCCACCAGACTTTATTCATCAAGCTTGTAGCTTTCTGGACTCATCTGAATCTCTTGGGATGGGGCAAACAGCTCAGCTGGTATGTACAGACCAGCCAATTTTCTTGGACTAAATAGAAAAGCTTTCATATAGCTACACATAGTTGAGTCAAAACCCAAAATTCAGAAATGAGTTACCTACATTACCTTGCAAAATTAAGAAGGGCGTCATAGTCTAGTCTTTAAAGTTTTTAGCTTACGTTTCAGTTCTCATACAACAGAGATGATAGCTTGACACCTTAAAGTTATTTTATGCATATTCAGTCTGTATTAACTATTTTTAGCTGTCTTTTTTAACTGAAGTGTGTGAGTAAGCATATTTTGCCAAACTGCAAAGTTCAGCAGTGCCTTTAAAGGCAGAATCTCCTTTGAGGTTTAATGCAGTCTTTTTCTAAGTAGAACGATTTCAATCCAAACTCCAAAACATTACCATTTCAGTTTGTGTTCTCAAGGCAGCAAACAGGAAAAAAGAAAAAAATCGAACAACAAAACCAACCCCCTTCATTACTTCAAGTTTGACAAGACTCCTCTATTATTAATGTGCTGTAAAACTTCTTCCTGATCATCATATTCTGAGCACACTTAGCAATGACATTCCACCCTTTAGCTAGGAGTGCCTACATGGCTTTGAATGGAAGTAGCTTAGAGGCTTCCGTTACTTCAAATTCTCTGGAAATGACAGCGCTGCAACCTATGTAACGTTTGCAGTATTCAGGCAAGGACAGAACAGGCCTTGTTCTTCGGAAATAGCTTACAAAGTCTGGGCTAGATCCTGAAGATTTATTTCAGAGTCCAAATGCTGTAACACACAGAATATACTGCTTCTCTTCCCTGCTGCAAAGTGAATGCCATGAACACGCTTGTTGGGGAACAGCATATGCAGGCTGAGGGAGGAGAATGAGATTATACTGAAGTGATGAGGAAAGGCTAACCCAGCATATAAATTGAGTGAAGCTAATGAAACCACTAAAATGTAATCATCGCCTAGAGAGGTTTTAGTAAGGAACGAGGGGAATAATAGCTTGTGGCCTTGCTAGACTGGTGGTAATATGGGAACCATAAACACGTCATCCACCAAAAAGCCTCTGAATCCTATGCAATGGAAATTTTCTATAGTGATTCTACATGAGAAAATCACCAAGTAAATACTGAGAAAAAGTGACTAATTCTTTAAAACAGGTTTTTTGGAAGAAAAATTTGGACAGATTCTAATACGAAAACAAAGATCTAATTTTATCTTGAGGTTCTCTGTCAATATTATCCATAACATCAGTAGGAGTCTTTCAAGAATGGTGCTGCAGATCAATCAGCCCTGCAATGATCCTTTAATTATAACTGAGACATAGAATCATCTTCCTTGAAAATATTGAACAAAGTATTTTTTTTTCTTTTGTAGAACTATAAACATTGCTGAAGTACTGCAAGATCGCATTTTCATATTTTTATGGAAAAGATCATCAAAAAATTAGGCAGTTTCAGTTATACAGTTCTAATACTATTTTTATACCACCTTGTTTCTTATAGTACTATTTCAAAATAACTCCTTACTGATTTATCTTACAAATGATACATCTATATATGATATGAATAATTACAGCTAATATAAAGAATGCTTTTTTACAATATATGTAACTCAAAATAGTACCTTAATCAAAATGGTATCTCTTTCAACCATATACAGAATCAGAATTTTAAATTATATGTTTTGTGGTTTTAGCAAAATTTTTGGTAATGGTAAATCATACAATATAGAAAATACATAATTTATGCAAGCATGCAACACAAAGACAATTAGAAATAACCTAGTTTGATTTCACACAGCATAAGTTTACCTCCCTACACAGTGATTACATTTTAGTGTTTTCATTAGCTTCAGTCATAAGAGTTTATTATGATTTCTTAGATTACTATTTTAAAAATAAATTTTCCTTAAGCAGAAATACTTTTCGCTACTCTTCCACATTTCCAGGTTCTTAAACATTTATTTTTCCTTATTTATACTACTTTTACCTCCAAAAATATCTTCACAGTGACATAATTCGCTGCTTTGTCCTATCAGTGGCATAAACTGTGATATGACCTATAAACAGGAGAAAGTCAGTGAAATGGCCATATGTAACTTCGTAAGGCACCCTGTGGCTCATCACGTAGCTGACATTTGTCAGCTCACTCCACTGAAATCAATTGCCGCATAAGGTGAACAAACCCTGAGGACTGCCAGACTCTGGCTGTTCCTGATGGTGGACACTTAGGCAATTAGTAACGGGCTACAGCAGCACTGTAATGGCTCAAATTTTCTCCAGGCTCTGGGCTATACACATCTTGCCTGTGGAAATATGCTAAAATGTCATAATTCCAGCTTGCCTCTGCTCAGTCATCTTCTATTCCTATCCACAGAACGACCGGGGAGAAGGTTGGAGGAGTGGGACTATAGGACTGTGTCTTTGCTCCTTGGCCTTCAAAGGGAGGTAGCATGAGATACTGAAATTACTAATGATGTTTTCTGTCCAAGACAAGTAGTACTATGTTTCTAACAGAAATGGTATTCCAATAGTATCTACTGTTTTAAATAAAAGAATCTGAATGTATCTTAAAACATTAACACAAAGGAGGTTTCATTTGCTACAATGATACTCTTATGATCAGCATTTTAACATCTCATGTCTGTGAATTCTTTCACATACTTGTAAAAGTGCATCTTTTCAAAGAAATATGGGCAGAAAATTCTTTATTTTATGTTACTCTCTGCAAAAATACTGCTTTAGAGAACCCTTCATCTTCATGGATATTTCTTTGTGGCATTATTCTTTAATTATCTCAGATGTAAACATTAGAGAAAGGACTAATTAATTAGAAAATCTTTTGCACTAGACACCTGATGTCTAGAAAAATTAATATTAGTTCTTTAGAGAGTCTGGGATCTGATGAAAGGACATAATTCGAATTAGCTGCAGATAGTTCACGTCAGTGGATAATTAATTTTCTTCGTATTTTGTCCTAGATTTCATTAGACAACAGTTGTAGAGTAAACATTTCTGTGTTAGTGAAAGGATGTCAGAATTCAGGTTAGATTATGATTTCTCAGAAACAAAAAGTAAAATATGCAACAGCAAGCATAACCATAAAGGAAAAACTGAAAGAAGAAACTTACTGAGAATTCAAAGCATTATTTTGTAGTGGGTTTAATGATTTCTACTGGAAATTAAGGGAATATGACCCTCATCTCTGAAGATATTCTAAGACTCTGGGACTTCCAAATAGCAGAGGCAACATTCTGTTGTTTTAACATGATAGCTACAATAAGGAAATAATACGTGTAATATTCTTAAAACATAGGAAAGCACGTTACATTTTCTTTATTTATATGCTTATACTTTCAGTGTTTCATGTAACAATTTATAAGATCAAGACATTTCTGTACTCAATGGGGTTTTTTACATTTGCTCATTGATACACAGATAATAAGAATTTTTTTGTCTAATAAAATAACAATATATTACACAATATATGTAATAAACACATTTGATTATTATCTTGGAGACGGGCACTGTGAGAGAGAAGTTCTGATTAAGACAAAAACTTAAAATGGGGTTGCTATAACATATCTTGTGGGAAAAGTGTGACTCACACGTGAGCACACGTCCTACTCGAGCATTAGTTAATGGGAGGTTTGGTGAGTGATAGTTGGGATGTAGCAATACTGATAATTCAGATTTAATTCCAACGCATCTGGCTGATGACAACTCTATCATCAGTGTCTGCCCTCATTAGTTTCTATGCTCAGAAACAATCTTAATGCATAAATTAGGCAGATGAAACTCACACAACGCAAGTTTGTTTAACTAATCACCTCTTGTGGAGATGAGCATAAAGGATGAAGGAGCAGTCATACTGTTGCTTACACCTATGAGGAAGTGGAGCATGAAGTGGTAAAACATATACCAATCAATCATCCTATAAAACTAAGCACTGTAAAATTTTCTTAGGATATATGCAGAGGATTTGCTTCACTTGAGTCTGGAGGAAGCAATCGAAGTCACTGGGGTATGCTTAAGTATATATTCAAAGCTTTACTGGCTCAAGGCCTCCAGATCATTTTTATGGATGCCTTGGGCCACCATATCCTCAAGCAGTTGTTTCACCTTTTCAGACACTAGCCATAGAAACAAACCTGATTACTAGTGTTTTTAACTGCCTGTTAAGGCTCAGTAGAGTATTTACTAGATTCAATTTCAGATCTGGAATTCTGTCCTTGCTAGATTGAAAGCAAGTGTTCAGAAGTCTCAGACATCTACTACATACTAAAAAGCTCCAAAAGTTGTAAGACAGAATTTACTTAAAAGCAGTCCATTGTTATATATTACATTAGATTGGGAGATTTTCTTCTGTCTAAAAATTAGGAAGACTACTTATCCAAAGAAAGATAATCAAGAAGGTTTACTCTTAAATAAGACTGATCTTATGATCCTGAAGGACAGGGCAACATCTGAAGATTCCTGCAGGTACATGAAAATAATTTTAAAAGAACTGTAATGTATTCTCAAAGAATAATTAGGCAGACATCGGGACAGCTAGTGTAGTTTTCTGTGCCTACACAACATCTGTCTCATGCAGTGAAATAACCATATAGAAAATAATACAATGCATCTGCCTTCAGAAATAAAACTCCAACCCAAAATGTTTACAATACTCTCTCCTTTAGCTAATGGAACTCAAATAAAAATGTGATTTCAACTTAATTGACCTGCATTTTACTGTGGTTTCACTAAAAATGCAGATGTCTTAGATTTTAATGAAATAAATCACTTACCAGACTTAGTAATGACACTTCAGGTTTCCTACCACCCTGTTAAAAAAAAAGAGAGAGAGAAAAGGTAATTAATGCAACTTATTGGGAAAACAATTTTATTTTGCTATTTTGAAAATAAAGATATTTTATAATTTCTAATAATTTACTGTGGCAAGTAAGGTTTGGAATTCATAACATGATACTACTCCAAATGAAATCTGGGGTAAGACTTCCAAAGCCTTCACTAAGTCAGCTTTAAGCCATAGGAAAAAGAAAGAAGGTGAGCTAAACCAGAAATAAGTGCAGCCCCTCCTCCTTTGCAGCCAAGACATTGAGAGAAACTGGGCTGCACAACTACACAACTGCTCTGAGTCATTTTGAACTGGTCTGTGGGAGACTATGGCCCATTTGAGTGCTCTTGCTAACTCTCTCTCAGTGAAAAACTGTTTTGACACATATTTTGGAACTTGCACAAATCTCCCCAAACATCAGGCAATCAGAAGATGTCAATAAAAAGGAGAAAGTTCTCAGATTCTTCTGTTTGTTTTAATTATGCTCCTCTGCTTTAAATCTGATATAAATTTGGTTTCTTTTCTATTGAGCAGAACCTTAAGACGGTCAGTACAAATTCTTTTGTGTGGAAGGTCAAGTTCTTTAGAAGTACATTAATTCTCTTATTTAAATATCTTGCAAATATTTAAGGAAAATAAATTTGCTGTCTTTTGGGGGAGAGGCTAGAAAGTAGTAAGTGCAGTTCATATTTCAATCCTTTCTGCAGACTATAGTTTCTGCATAATTGGGTTTCTGTATAATTGACAACAGCTCTACTAGATTAAAATGGTAAGCCTTAATCAGATGCAGAGCCGCAACTACTACACATATAAATATATATATTAACAACACACTTAATTCTGTCTGTCTCTATATATAATTTTTTAAGTTATCTGGATAAAAAAGTGGACATTTGGCCTTGAAAAACAAAATATTCAACTTGTGAACATTATTGGTCACATTCTTCAGAATATGTAATATTTTCATATCAAAAGAAATATTCTTGGATTTAATGCATTTTGCATATTTCCTTTAATTCTTAATCAATTGTGTATTTGTCACAGCTGACAGGTAATAATTATCTTTCCTGTTTCAATCATACTTTCTCTATTTAACATATTTGTTTCTTGGGACATTTTCCAGGATCCAGAATATTTTCTTTACATAATTCCTTCCATAACCAATGATTTTTAGTTCTTTCTCTTCTAAGTCAATAGATATTTCTCATACAAAGTCTCAATGATACTATAACTATTTGTCACTAGAGGGTGAAGATTTTTCATGATTCTTTTAATTATTTACCATTTTCTCTTCTCATTATGCCTATTTCATTTTTCCCTCTTGATAAGCATTTGTGCTGAGATCCATTTCAGAGTGAAAACACTATATAATTAATTTCGGTGATTTATTTATGATTTAATTTTGGACTTCATCATAAACAGTGTTTGAGAAAATGAACTGCATTTCAGCTGAGAATTCCAGATAAATTCAAAGGAATTAGGTACTCAAATCTTACTGAACATTATAAGGAAAGCTCTTTCCTGTCTTCACTACATCTCATCATTCTTCTGTACTTGGAGCCTAAACCAGACCACACTTAGATGACTTTTTAAGATTTGCAGTGATTTCAATGAGCTTCCAGACAACCACCAGAGATTGTCACACTTCATAGTGCAGCACTGTATCTTTCATTTATAGTGTTCTCATGACTTAGTGAAGCTACTGGTGATTCTACCCATACCTGTAGTTACCCAACAGCATTGGCTCTAATGCTGAACTTGTTGTAAGCATAACAGAAAGCAAGACTTATAACTCTTAAAACTACCAGCAATTCACCAGTCATAGAAAACGGACTGAAAAATCATCATAGAATTTTCTTTGTCTATTTGCTGAATGAATTTTCCTGTTGGTTTTTAAGAAAACATATTGACTAATTAGTGAGCAAACCATTTACTGAGCACCTTGTGCTCCAAATACGCCAGACCTCTACTACAGTTATTTAAAACTGTAATCCAGTTGCTATGACTACAGCAAGCTCCCGTAGGATGGCCGGATTTAGCTGGCACATCCCAACCACCCAGAATACTAATGAAATGGAAGAGTCCACCTATATGCTCCGCAATTCAAAGATGCATTTTACAAAACTAAAATAATTGCAGTAAGTCAACTGCAAACACAATTGTCTTGTTTCTCAAAAAAAAAAAAATACTCAAATTCTCTTTGCTGAAACTTTTTCTCTGGCCTGTAGCTGGATTTAAATTTTTTGTATCGTTTAAAAAAAAACAGAGTTTAAATGATGTAGCTTAACAGAATGTATCTATATCTATTTTCCTAAAACACAATTAAACAAATCAAAGTAATAAGAATGTCACATTAGTTATATTCAATTGTATTAAAGAGAAAAATTAAATATGACAGTTTTTACTTGGTTTTGGCTTTATACAGCAAAATCCACAAAAGGTACTCTATTGCGTGCTTGTTTACCACACAATGTTAACAGCAGAGTAACATCGACCAATTCAGCCTACGTTGGTGATGGTAAAGTTATGCTGAGAAAAGACAAACATAAAGTTATTTCTACTTGCATATCAGTTCTGTTTCGTGCTGTTGGGCTGTTCTGGGATATGTTGAAACCTCTGATGTAGGTCCACTTGGGTGGTGACAATCTTGCAGGAGATTTTGGGTCATTATAGCTAAAGATTATTGTTTCCTTTTTTCAGGGAGTATTTAAAATATATCTTATTAGGAACATGCTCCAGAAACTATGGCTGTTAGATATTACCATCTCCATTCATGTCTGTTACCTAATGTCCTCTATTCTATGCAAACTCATACAGAAAATTCCAGTTTGGATGTTTAGTAATTCCTGACATTGTCATATATATACACACATATATGGGTCCTGACCATTTCGTTTCAGAGGAGATGTTTTTTGTCTCCTTATCACCTATTTTCTTGATGAACTCCTGCTAAAGATGAACAAAAAAATCCAGGATTCAAGTGGATTTCTCAAGAGGTGTCTGTTGCCTTAGAGATGGTTGACTACAGCTGTTATCACTGAGGCATCTGTGGATACTACTGAGATTTAGCAGGCTTTTCGAAAGGGATTACATACCAGGAATATCCAGGATCATAAAAATAAATATCAAATATATGTTTACAGAATCTTACATTTATGGAATTTTATAAGCGAAAGAAATACTCAGGTTGCACTGCAGTTAGTTTGTATATAAGCAATAGGGGAAAATATTTCTTCTATTATCCTGTAACTGCCTTTTACAGAATCTCTGCATTGTGTTATAAATAAGAAAGGATGTGCTGAATGCCCTGAAAAAGGAAATATTGCTCTGTACAA
>JAOXJK010000051.1:36744910-36762968 GCA_025774025.1 Xenus cinereus | reverse complement strand
TTTTGTCAGAGTTAGGTTGATGGTTGGACAAGATGATCTTGAAGGTCCCTTCCAACCTAGAAGATTCTATGATTCTAATCAAAGAAAAAAATACAGAGAAAAAGATTGACAGTCCAGTTTTCCCCAACATATTCAGATTACAACTGATATTTTGTTTAATATATCTTTTATTGAATTCAGACAGTCCAAAGTGGCCCTTTTAGAGGGGTTAATAACTAGACTGTAGTGAATATTTACAGAAAGTTATATATCGAATTATTTTCTGAACACAGAGTAAGATGCTGGTTTTGTAGACCCAAATAAGGTCTGAACTTGAGTTAGCAACCTGGTATTTCCAGGTTAGTCTTATTAGTCTTATTCTTATCTCCAGACATAGATAAAAGACTAGTCAAACTTTGATTCAACTCTTGGTCTTCCTACAAACCCCCTGTGTTTTCCTTTTTGTATTCAGACAAACTGCCAGAGATGCCCCTTACTGCTAGGCTTTGCGCTTCTAAATATTCAGAACAGAGATGAGGTAGAGAAAGTATGTTTGAGGAGAGGCTTACCATACCACAGGTTTATATGCAAAGATTTAAACCCCTTCACACACATACTGTGTATAATTTTTACTCTGTCCAAATTTATGAAGCGCATATGTACTCTCACTTCATGCATCCAGCAGATGATAGCACAGGGTTTTACTCCAAGCGCACAGAGCATCACGGTATGCTTTGCACTACTGTTCACTCAGAAAAGAAAGCTTAGGGTAGAATTTAATCTTGAGTCACCTTATTTATAAAGTTTTTTGATTTGCACAAATATTTATTTACTGCCTCGCACCTATGCACATCTTAGGAAGAATACTCCAGGAGCCCCAATATAACTAAAAATTAACATATTTAACAGCTCCAAAACACATTAGTACTATGCAGCAAGCAAAAATGCCCTGAAGGCTTTTTCTAATAAGCTTTGAAGGCTGATAGATCTTGCTTAGCCAACAGAAAATACCCTGAAAAGCTGAGAACTCTAATACAGATAAGGGAGATCATTATCCTTTCCTGCCACATTCCTCATTATTTTTTTTTAACCACCATGGACCCACTCTCCTCCCACTCCTTGTCTTGCAACTCCACCACCAGACAGTCCAATTTGCAGGAAGATTGCAATGTTTTCCTCAAGCTTTCTAAGTTCACATTAAATCACACCTATTTACAAGGCTAGCAACAAGGAGAAAAAATTCAGCAAGCTCCCAGTGCAACGACCCAAACTGGAATTCCACTCCCCTGTCTCTGAAATCCGCTAACTCCCTCTGTTACTTCTTTTCTCCTAAGGAATACTAGTTATTTGCTTCTCTGCAAATGTCTCCTCCCTCTAGGTGAAAGATTTGGGGTAAGAGTCTGCACAGGCTTAATAACTGTGCTGGCATAACTTATCAGTATGCAAAGGCTTTATGATCAGTATTTCAAATGTGCTACCAGTACCTCTTAACGTCTGGTAGCCTTACTTGAGGAGGCCTTCAGCTCAGAAACTTCCTGTCACTATAACAGTTTGAAAAGCACAAGTTTGACAGGTTAAATCACATACTTCGGTTCTGTCCTCACCCTCAGTATTGTTTTACTGTGTGCTAAAAGACTGCAACTTGAAAAAAAAAAACCAAACAACAACCCAGCCAAACAAAAACCAAAAAACCCTGGGTGAATGCTTGCAAACTCCAGTACACAGGGATAACAAGCATCTACACGAAAGTGTTATACACAGAAAGATAGAGGTCAATATCTAGTTCACACAGGCAGAAACACAGACTTGCATAAAAAGTCTTGTAAGTCAAGGAATGAATAAAATCACTGGTATACATTTCTGTATACAGCACTGCAGAGCATTGTATCCCATATCTATCTAAATAGCTGATATTTATCTATAATTTTCTATGCAACAAGACCCTATTCTTGACTGGTTGGTCAGTTTTCTACTCAGGTGAATCAGCCTGTGATAATTTGCAACTCAGGTGAAACCAGTGTTTATCTGTCAATCCTGTCTTCTTTTCTTACACAAAAAAACCTCCAAGCAGAACAGTAAGGGTGGTGATTGTGAGTTAATCACATCTCCAGGGAATTGCAATTCTTGAACGCACTTCACACTTCCTGAGCTTCAACTTCAACAGCTGTAATTATTTTGCAATAATTAAACCTTGGCAGTGCTTATTTCTTAAATGTCTACCGTATCTAAACATGCCAAAAGCATAACCCATTTAGCATTCTAGTCACAGGATATTAATATCTGCCTCAATATTGTTTACCTCTTCTGCACTAGAAGCCCTGGGTTTTGACTTTGTAACAGCTCATAGAGTTCAAAACCCCAAGAATTGTTTTCAGAGCATATTTCACCTTTGTGAAATAGGAGGAGCCGCCTTTCTCATGTGCCCCTTGATGGCAAATTGAAAGGTTTGGGGGATTTTTTCTTCTTTTTAACTTCCGAACCACAGCAGTTTTAATTGCTACACACAGTAAAAGCTACCTACACGACGAAGAGTATGTTCCCCACTACTTTTCCTTCCCCCACAACACTTCACTGCAGCAGATCGTTCTCATTAGCACACCACCATTATCAGAAAGTGGAAGCTGAAATTAACAAAACACAGATCTATTTAAATAGACATTCATAAAGACTGGGTAACTGAACACCTACAAAAGAATGTTCTTTCCTTATTCCTGGTATTTGCTAATATCCTGTGTCTGAGCTAAACATCCCTCTCCAGATCATGGTAAATAATCACCCTCTCCCAAAATATAAGCCTTAAACCGAGCCCAGGAAAATCAGGATGTTTTTGCCATTACTTGTCTCCAGACTTTTCCTCCTAACAAGGAATGAATGAAAGATCCACGGAATGAAAGACCCATTCAAAAAGCACTTCAGACCCATGTGTTCAAGTCTTCAAGAAAGTGATACAATCACAAGTGAGTAATCAGTCAAGTTAATCTGCAATAGAGGAAGAAGAGAGAGAGAAAAAAGAGACTTCCATTCTGCTGCTCGGAGTAGGAGATAACTCTAGTAATGTGCAAAGTGTCCACTAAAAAAAATTCTGTTCACTCCCTTCTGGGAAGGGTGTCCATGTGTTCCCAGATATAGACAGGCAAGCAAATGAAGGCATGTCAGCAAGATTTTTGCTGATGAAATCCCTCAGGGATCAGATAAATGATATTTCAGTCCTGTGTTCAGTCAGTCCATGAGATCTTTCCATTCCTTTTATGGAAGCTTCTCCTTCCCTTCATGACAAAATAAAATTACTGGCCACATGAACATGGCTTTGAATGACTCCTTTCTGACTGACAAACAAAAAATTCAGAGAGAAGTGTTTTTGGATAGATAGGGTGTATCATCTTATTTTTCTAATATAAGCAAAGGTTTTAGACTGAGTCGAGAATGGCATAGTTGCTAATAGTAACTAATAAAGTTGCTAGTGATTAGAAAGGACAAATTAAGAATATGAAAGTAACAAGATGTCTTTAAAAATCTTCTCATTTGAAGATACAGGAAACACGAATTCTTTTTCTCTTCTTGTAGCAGATTTAAAGCATTTTTTCATCTTCTTAAATCTGGTTGCATTCTTGATGTTTACTTTTGAAAACAGACAGTGCATTAAAAATGGGAGATGATCATTATTTAATTCCTTTTAAAAGAGATGTCCATAAAGATATGTCCACAAACAGCTAAATTACATACTCTGAAATAGTGCTGGAAGATTTCATTATTCATGGACAAATAACCTCTTCTTTCCATCTGACACCATCTTACCGTGTCCAACAACATTTTCCTTTCTTAACAATCAAATTCATGTTTACTTATGCACTCCTTTCATCCACCTATGTGAATTTTAAACTATTGTTCTATATAGAGACATCATGACAGCCTGGCAGAAAAGTGAGATGAGTTAGATACAGTTGACCAATTTGCAAATTAGCACAGAGAATATAGCTTCAAAACAGCCCAGCAGATGATAAACAGCTCTTAAATTAACCACTTTTTTTAGTTGTTGCAGGCCCAAACTCCTCATTCTCAGTTCTCCAGTTAGAGACCTGAACCTTGAGATACCGTAAAACAGATTTGATGAAGAACTTGTGATCTTAACCACGCCATATTTTCAGTTCTTAAATACATCTACTGCCACCCAGCTTTGCAAACACATTCATTACATACCTATTGTAGAGACGGAAATGCCTTATATATTAATTTTTATTATTTATGATTTATTCATCATCATCTAGCTATATTTTATGGTACTCTCATTGCACAGATCCTGCTGGGTTTTCTAATTCCATAAAATACTGTAAAGGTCGGCATACAAGAAACATTTCCAAACACTGTCTTAACTTTTTTCTATTAACTGAATTCCATAGGCACCAAGTACCATTAAGTAACAACTGATGTTTAGGCTTCCATCCTAAAATCAAATTCCCTGCCTGAGAATCTCAGTTTCCTTATTTTCAAGACAATCTAAAAAATAATAATTACAGATATCATTGCAAACAAAATAGAAATTTAGCTAAAACAAGCTAAAACATAACAAAACTAGCCAATTGGGTCATCCAACAAAATAAACATAGAAACAGAGAAAAAAGACTAAACACACTGGTAAACTCTTTCTTAGGAGGCTGAATTTGATCTCCTTAATAAACATGAGCCTTTTTAGACCCCAGAAAGAATAGCCCTTGTTGCAGTTATTGAGGATGAGTCAGGGGGATTCTAATGGTTTTTTGATGAAACCCTAATGAAAATTCAGCATGAGAACAATACAGAAAGACATATTTTCTTAGTGTATTCTGTGGTCTATTAGTTTTGGCCAAGCAGGAGTAAGTAGTTAAATTAAATATGCTTGCTGATGTATTGCATGGTTTCTCATTCTGCTTTCCTTTTAAGAAAATAAACATGCACTAGATAAGAAGAAAAAAACACTGGAGATTTTAAATTCACTCACGCTTTCAAGAGCAGAAAACAATGAAAGAAGCTATAATCTGATCCTAACTGTAAATCAACACAGTTACAGATGGAAATTTCTCTATAAAAATAGCTCCAGATTTCATCCAAGTCAACAGTCTCTCACTTTGAAGCAGAAACTAGAATTTCTTCATGTTCCCACATTGTAGAGCAAGATGAAATTGAAAGTTATTATTGCCTCTAGATAGGTGAACATGAAAAAAATTATCTCATTTAATATTGTTCGGTATCTCCAATGAGAAACTTTTAAAATTGTTCTCATTCTTCTTTTCATGGTTTTTATAAATACCACATGTGCTGAAGGCAAACACAACCAATCACATATCTTCTCTCCTCAAATCTTTCCGAGATGACCCATTTGATCCCCCTTCCGCCTGCAATGACGACAAGCGTGCCTGAGCAGGCACGGTGCTTAGTCATTGCCCGCTCTGTTCAAAAACTCCTTTGTAATGCTGTTACCAATTCCTTCACTTTTCTACTTGGATCACAACCCTCATCTTCTTGTGCTTTGTGGACAGTGTCAGATCTCAGTCATGATATGTTTGAAACACAATATATAAAATTCCCTTGTGCTCTCCTGATTCTAGTGGATTTTTTATGTTAGAACACTGTAAACAGCCTTCGACCGCCACAGTCAGGATGCTTCTAGTTGACAACATAAGCAGTACGTACGGTGCAGTACTGAGGGTCTGACTCCTTCTGCCCTTTGATTCCTGACTGCAAACAGGTAACTAATATGCCCCATTTTCAGCTTCTTGTAATGTGGCATTACTATCTATAAAACAGGTACCAAGAGAGAAAATAAAATCCAGGTCCCAGATTCTCAGGTGTTCTTTTACATATTAGTGCAGAGTTTAACACAGCCATAAGTAATAAAGTAATAACTCCTGCAGTAATGTTCACTTGCAGCAGAATGCCTTGGATAGAACAATCCTCTTTTCATGCCAAAAAGGAGCAGCTGTATATTTATTCAAAGTATTTAATTTTTGTTGTATTTTAGGCATGTTTGAACATATCTACCAAATCCCCTTGCTCGGGGTTTTTTCTTCTGTAAAATACTTGCAATTTTGCATTGGAAGCTGATAAGCAAATTAGTTATTTTAGGCAAAACTTCCTGTCGCTCCAAGTGCTGAACATAAGGATTTTCCTCAGACAACATAAATGTAGGGAGTGCCCCATGGGACCGTCCATCTCCTTACATGGTATCTTGCCTGCAGAGCTAAGCTTGCAGCTTAAACTACTGTAATGCTGTATAAATGAATACATGTGGTGAATAATAATGTTCTATTTTGTAATCTATACATTAGAAACCAGCATCATTACAAATCAGAGGTCTTTCAGACAGACGTTGCTGTGCACGGTTACACATGACAATGGTTTAGGAGTAGAGATGAAGATGAGTGCTGAGTCCTGCTGAAATTTCAGAAGGAATTTAAGAAGCAGAAAGTAATAATTTAAAATGGAACTTAGGTAAGATACTAGCACTGATGCTTTAACCTTTACAAAAAGGGAAGCAAGGTAAGGAATACACATAGCATCACTGTGTGCACCGGGAAAAGTTGTGACTAATTTATCTGACTTGTCTCTATAATGAAGGCTCTAAAAGTAGATTAGTGCTCCATTGTATTGTGCCATGTACAGATATCTCTTCTAATACGGAAAGGATGTAAAAAGCGGCTGAATGGGAGCAACTTCATCCACTCTTTGCCAAGGAGTACTGCACTATACAAAAGACAAGAGAAAAGCAAGGGTTTGGCAAAGATTTAAATGATCCCAAGAGTTAGAACAGCCACTCTCAACAACTACCATAGGGTATTCAAAGAACACATTCCACTTGCCAATATTCTTCATCTCTCATTCATCACTGAATTTTATGAAAACACTGCAATCACTTAAGGTGATTGGTGCTATTGTATTCTGTGTAGCTGTATATAACCTAATTACATGAATATTTATTATCTCAACTGTGACCTTTCCGTTGCTTATTCCAAGCAGACTCATTTTTTGAATAGCTACTGGTCCTTTACAGGTATTTTATTATATACAAAATGTTCTTACATCCACAACTAGCCTGTAACCAAGACTAGAAGACAGCTACTTTTAAAAGCTTCCTTTTTTTTTTTTGTTAACTGAGCGTGTAAGTGGTGTAATTTCTCAAGGTTAGTTACACATAGCAAAAAAAAAAAAAAGCTAAAAAAAAATAAAAGAACCACAGAAGGCTACTGTATTTCTCCTTACAAAAGAAATGGGCAAAAAAAACCTATTCATTGCAATTGACATTTTAGGTATAAATCCTGCACAATACAACTAATAGATTAACGGACATCTTTTTTTTTTTTTTAAGAAACAAACAAAACAAGAGCCTCAAAAGCTCATTCTTTATATTTTCCCAATAAATGAAGAAGAATGATTTTAGGACTATTCCAAAATTATTTGTTTCACAACATTTAAACTCCACTTACAATAATGGTAAGTTATTTACCCTCAAAATCATATACTTTTCGCCTACTGAAATTATAATTCTAGTGCATCATAAAAAGCTAAAAAGCATCACAAAGAAACATACAAAATTTCCCTGCTAAGAAATAATAATAAAGTAAATAGTAAAACATTAAAATGTGAGGAAATCCCTTCTATGGTTATGTACATTTGGTAAAGAGTTATATAAGACCAGATAAAGCTAGGCAGCATGACAAATATTGTTTTCAGAAAAGACCACTTATTCCAAATAGGTCGTCTTTGAATGAAAAAGAAAACAAACAAACAAAGCCAGTGGCAGTTAACATGCAGTGCCTGGTTTTGACTTTCATAGAATAAACTGGAATGAGGAATCTGTCCCTTGTAGCAATCTACTGTGTCACCACTAGACACGTACAATAGAGACTCAGGCTGATATGAAGAAGAAATTTTCATGTGATGAAGTCAACATACCAAATCTATGTTGAACTAAAACCAAGCACTTCAGAAAAGACAAGATGTTCATCTGTTGTAATGACATTTCAGCTGATCACTTTAATTTTTCTCTAACAGAAGTCTTACCACATCAATTGAATTAAAAAAAAGAGGGAAGTGGGAAAGTGGAGACAGAGGTGAGTGGAGGCTTGCCTTGATTTTGAGATATACATAATGAAATTCCCATGTCAAAGCATTTGATATAAAGATTATAAGCAGTCTACACTACAGCCAGAAAGAGAGGAAGAGAAATGAGTAAAGATTAATGCTCTGTGCATTCAGAAAGTGCCAGTTTTGGAAGTGTAGAACCTACAAACCACAAAGCATCTGTAACTTTAAGATATCTGTGCACCACAGTGGATGGTAAGACAGAGTCATCTATTTGTAAAGCTGTACCCAGAGTTGATGACATGTTTCCTGACTAAATATGCAGAAAGATACAGCAAAGAAATAATCACAAAATGTCATTTCAAACTTGCAAATGGTCTATGTGAATTAATTATTACAGTAAGAGCCCCAGACACAGAGAAAAGATAGATCATATTCACAGCACAAATGAAGGCACTAACTCAATTTTTCCCTTTAGCAGAATCACTGGACACAATTGCATAGAGCTTGTTATCACCTAAAAATATTGCATACTGTCTCACATGTACAGAAGAGAAAAAACTGGGTATATCTGAAAACCTGTGAAGTCCACTTCAGAGTAAGGTCAATGAAAAAGAGATAAAGGAGTAAGAGGAGCAGCAGTCCCCTCTAGCCAGCCTCTTTCTATCCCAGTGGCCCCTCCTCAGAAACAAAAGAAAGCCCTGTGCAGCAGATTCTGCAGGAACACAGCTTTCTGAGGAAGCCTACTGCAGGTCTTTTTTTTCTTCCCTTTTAAGTGTTTCAGACTGAGCTGACCCAGGGGTATGTGGAGCAGACACATCTGAAACGCTGATGTCCTGATGGTCCTTACAGGAATGGGGGAATGCAGGAGGTACAGCGTGAAGAGGATGGGGCCTGCTGTGCTGCCAGGTTCAAAATTTTGTGAAAAAAGGAGCTGAACAGTCATCCTATCTCTAAGCACCTGGTTCTTACAGTTTTCACTAAAGGCTGCTCTGATACCATCACAGTCAGACTGTGTCAATTTCTGTGAATCCAATTTATCCTGCCTTTTTAGTGGGGTTAGGTGACAGATTAAAGCAAAAATACCTGCATGTCTTCCTTTACCCCTGAGTCTGCACACAAACTCAGGACAGCATGGCATGATTCATGTGAGTGAAAATAGGAAGAATTAGGAAATTATTACAGACTCTCCTTCTTTGCTTTGCACCTTGCAGACCTTTCCTTGCTCTTCTCAACCTTTTCCTCTTTCAGCCTTCTCTTAAATCCATGCAGTAATGGGATACAGCATACTCCAGCCGATGAGTAGACACACTCAGTACTAAAGATTTTGTCAGTCACAAATCACATCCCAATATGAATTCTGAATAATGTTCTTTTGGCACAGATTGAAAGGATCCCTATTAGCATCCCCCTGGGAAGCTGAGATCTTTACATTTTCCTTTGTCACGACACAGACATGATGTAAATTTATATTCCTTTTTGGTATTCTCTGTCTGCTGGGCACATTCAGACTGTCTGGGCAGTGACCCTTTAGTGAAGTGAGTCACAGCTTAAAAGGTAAAATGCAATTTCATTTTTTTTGGTGCTGTGAGTAAAAAAGTGCAGAATTCAGCAAAAGGTATACAGATGTGTACCGCAAAACAACAAAAGCTTTGCCCTCTCTCCAACCAACTGAGCTGTAAAATCTTTGGTCCTTTAGACCCTTTGCCACAATCCCTATTTCCTGGGCCTTTTTCTTATTTCCTTGTCAGGTTGTGAGTGATTTGTTTCCATGATCTTCCTTGTAGCTGTACAAGATAGATTTAAACTGACTAGCACTCAGATTCCTTCTATTCATAGTATCTTTACTTTCTACAGTTCATTTTAACTTCCCCATCACACTTAGCTCCTTTATTTGTTCCTCTTTAGTCAGACAGAAGTGAGTAGTGTTTACTTTGCTTCCTTATATAACTGATTTTCTCAGCTATGCAAACAGTACCAAGATTGTGATATTCTTCAGTAGAATTTTTGCTGGGCAGTGTCTGTAAAAACATTATCTGTTACTTTTTTCTTTGTTTTTGTATCACTTGCTGATCATGGATTTGTTACTCCTTTTCCTTCTGCAACTGCAGTAGCATGTTATAGTGATTTTTATTTTTTTTTGCCATCAATATAATTAACATGCTAATAAGACACACAGTAGCATGAGTACTCGTGGTTTACTGCACCCTGTATTGCTATTACCTACCCTATTGCTATTACCTCTAGTTCTTAATTTGCTTGAGATGGGAGCTCACAATGATGAAAAATTATCTAAGATCATAACTCTAAGATCCAGAGAAGATCAACTCTGCTGTGTCGAATTCTTTCCAGCAAAGGTGTGGTATTAGCGTAGTATTAACGTATGTGGGAAACCAGCATGGGTTGTCATAGAGCCCTAAGTGCAATAGGAACAGCCAGACCCAGAGCAGTAGTTTGTAACTGCTACTCCCTGCATATATTACCCAGAACACACACAGAGCATTGGATTCCTTCTGGGCTCCAGAAGATTAATTTGTGCCACAACCACCCACCTGATTACAACTCAATGACTACCAGGAGAGAAACTGCAATAGCACTGATAAGATCCAAGCAAGACACTAAGACTGCCATTTAACCTAACGTTTTGAGTTCAAAGGTAATGTTTACTGTAAGCCCTTTGAGAAGGGGTGAGACAGAAAAGCTTTAAATAATGGATGTTTGTGAGGATTTCATAGTTCCTGTATTCTTCCACACCCATTTAAAACTTTATTTTTGTAAAGCCAATTAAGACTTTCTCATTCTGAAGTTCAGCTATTAGGTCTGTCTTTCATCTGTTCATATGCTTGTTATTGACTCTGCAGAAACTCAGGTATTTTTGCTCTGATGCGGCAAAGGCTAGACTCACTGCTCCTCTAGGACCACAGATTGCGAGTTCTGTGCTAAAGCACAGTCAATGCACTTTGGAGAGCATCTGCCTCAGCTCAATGGCTAACAAAACAATGGGGTCCCTATGCAATAGAAAAGGACCAGGTGAAACGATGGCTGCCAAAGAGCAAAAATAAGAGTTCAGTATTTTTAAAACTGTCGGCTTGATAGTCCTGACATCTGAACTACTCCAGCTATAAAATGAATTAATAGCTTGTCTGGTTTCCTCCTACTTTCACTAGAACATGGTCTTGTGAGCATTAAAAAGGTAGTGCAATTCAGTCTCCTCATAGTCTCAATGTTTTGCCCTTCTGCCCACACTATCCTCAAGACAGTCACTGTGTATTTGTGAATAGAAACGGAACGAAAAATTTCGAACTGCTTAGCTTAGCAAGACTGCAAAATCCTTTTTGTACATTAAATTCTTTCTACTCGCTACATTTGTCAGCAGGGTTCTGTGTTTGGTTCTAGTTATAGCTATTCAGAAAACAAGTACCAAACCTCTCTTTCCATGTGGTGTGAGATCGTTCTCTCCTGTGACTCTGGGCAGCAGTCCATGTGTCTCCCCAGGGCTACAACCCTCTTCTAATACGTGGCCTTGACATCTTGAGAAGTGATAGAAAAGAACCACAGGAACAGCATCAAGCAAACCTGCTCAGAAATAAAAAGGAAATTGTAAAGAAAAAAGAAAAGAAAGAAAGGAAAACCATTTAAAGTGTAAAGCTTACAAAGCCCTTGTACAAAGAAATAAATAAATAAAGCAGTGCTAATGGATGAATGACTGAAAGACAACAGCTTATCAGGCTCAGTTGCATCAAAAAGTTCCAATTTCACACTCTGACACTTTACATTACTGAAAAGAAAGACAAACTTGTGCATTAATCAGAAAAAAAAGGAAACATAAATGTTTCCCCCCATTCCCACCTGCAATCTGTGATTTAGATAAATATCATAAGAACAGTAGGAACTGGCATTAAAATAGAGATAGAATGACATCTACTGGCTGCCAGGAACTGTCTTGTTTCACTGCTGAAAATGTTTTGGTTTTTTTTCTCCCTTTCCTCAAAACATTTAATCTGAGACTCCTATTATTAGTCATAGGGTTTAGCTATTGGACAGGGAATGAAGAACAGATCAATAAGCTCCCCAAATAAAAGCCTTCTCTGGTCAATTTTTAAACAATTAGCTACCTAATTAAAAATACCTACATAAACAGCTTAATGTGTTTTAAATCTTCAATATTAATGCTAGTGACCAAATAGATGCTCTGCTTAACAGCTACCAGAAACTGCAAAAAAAACAGTGCAATTTTGAACTAGATGCAGGTTTCCATAGTATATTTTACTAGAATCAATAAAACTGATAAACGGAACTATGTCTTTTATCCAAAAAATTACTTAAGCAGGTTAATTTTACAGTGCTCCATCACTTTATGAAGGGATAATCATTACCTTTTTTCCTGGATTAATTTAGTGCATAATTGTTAATTTCATTTATTTAAACCTCCCAACTCCTTTTTTAATAATTCTATATATTTTCATATGAACAAGATATTAGATTCCCAGAGTTCTCTCCTGCTTTTTTTAACCAACCTAGAATCATCGTCAGTGATATAAAAATTGCAGAAGGTCTTGAGATTTTGTTAAAGGTCACAGAAACATCTGTCTTAAGTGAACATTCTTCTCTGTACTATACATGTATTCTTGGTCTCTCTGCCTAACGGATCTTCTTAGTATGAATGTGGCCCTTTTCCCTGTTAGCAGTGATACTCTGTGGGTGATACCGCCAGTACAAACAAATTGATCTTGCTCACTTTCTATCTGCCACAAGATATATTTTCTCCTCCTGCAGTTTCTGCATGCTGGTTAATTAAACTCCTCTCAACTCTCATGTCTGCTCACCAGGAAACATCTCTCTAGCTCTCACGCCTCTGGTAATAATCAGAAATTAGTGTGATATAGACACCAGCATTTGGTCATTCTTTCCTAATATATTCAGCTCAGAAACAGAAAAATTCTGAGATCACAGTGTTTCGTAGTTAGGAAAAGAGAAACGATAAACATAATTGAGTTGGTACCTATCTATAGAGACTACATTTATATGACATATTGCAGAGAAGCAAAAGTAAGACTCAATTCTGGCCTTGAGCCATGGCCAAAATACACAAATAAATACAGTAAGATTGCACGCAAACAAAGGTGGGGAAAAAAGTTGAGGATGAACAAAAATAAGGGTAAGAGTTGATATTTGCAATAGTAGACTAGAGAATTTAGGTACATCTTTTGTAAAATTTCAGTGGCCTCTCCACTGCAGGAATGGATACAGACTTAATAGGAATAACAGAGCTGTACAGCCGCATGGAATAGTGCTCCCTTTTCCCCAGCCCAATGGGTTTGGACTCAAAGAAGGGGATGCAGTGCCAAGCTGCAGCTGTGAAGACACACAGGCATCCCTTGATGCTCTTTATATGAGCTTCCCTTTGGTCTGGGCATGTGGCACAGAGAACCACGAACCTGGAAGGATGCTATAGCGCTGCACCAGTGTGCATGAGTTCCCAGTGCCACAGCAGGATGGAACAAAACAGATGAACATTCAGCACTCATACACTGTTGTATTTCATTTGATGTAACATATTTAAGTTCATAAAATGTTCCCAGGTGTTCCTTTAGGGACAGTGTGGATATATTCATACCCTCTTTTTTTGTCGTGACCTATTATCTTAAGAAATAGCTAGCAATGCATTAAACTGAAATTTATACATTGGTTTTGGTAACTTTTTAGTGCACAAGCTAGGGAACAACAAAGTTCACTGACGTCAGTAAGAATCATCCAGAAGTTAGGTTAATTAATTTAAATTTGGGCATCAATACACTGGGTTATACATTGAAGACATATCCAAATACACTGAATAAATACATGAAGATATGACACGTTCCCATGTATCCACAGGAAGAAATATGGTACACATCTTGCTTTAAGGAATTCAAAATGCAAAAGTCTGGTTGTCCAATGATCAGTAAAATAAAATATAATCTGAACAGCACTTAGCATTCTATTACTAGGTTGAGTCCTTTAATAATGGTATCTTACACATATGTGTGTACACATATATATGATTAATAGCTTTCCTTCTAAATAGCTGAAAAATGAAATAATTTTGTCAAAATACAAACTTCGAGAGTGAAGCAGTCATCAGCACTCAAAGGAATTCCTGCCAGAAATTAATGTGTGTTAGATAATTATGGTAATGATAAAAAAGGTGAAAAATTACTTTCCACGATGTGAGCTAACCTTGGTAAGCAGCCAAGCACCACAAGTCACCCACTTGACCCCCTACCCTCCCCACCAGAGTGGGATGGGGGAAGAGGAAAGGAAGAGTAAAAAGAAGAAAACTTGTGGGCTGAGATAAAACCTGTGCACTAACAGAAGTGCAAGAAGAGAGAAAGAAAACAAAACAAGTGATACAAAGGGAATCACTCATCACCTCAAACGGGCAGACTGACATCCAGTCAGTTCCCAAGCAAAAGACGGCAAACCACCCTAAACTCCCTCCTCTCTGTTTTTTATTCCTGAGCGTGATGTCATATGGTGTCAACTATCCCTTCGGTCAGTTGAAGTCAGCTGTCCTGGCTGTGTCTCCTCCTAACTTCTCGAGCACCCCCAGACTACTTACTGGCAGGGCAGGATGACAAACAGAGAAGGCCTTGACGCTGTGTAACGCTGTTCAGCAACAGGAAAAACATCCCTGTGTTATCAACACTGTTCTGGTTACAAATCCAAAACACAGTGCCATAGAAACTACTATGAAGATACTTAACTCTATCCCAACCAAAACCAGTACACATGCCAACTCTTTGCACATGAAGTCTACTTACAGGAAAGCCTGAGATAATTTAATAACACTTGTATAACCAGCACTGGGGAAAAAGAGAAATAGTAGATGATGTGAGGTACCACTTGGTATTATAATAACAGACTTCTGATCAATTAATTTTCAGAAAATCAACTGAATGAGATTTTATTTTAATTATTTAATAAGTAAGTATCTTTTGGCTTAAACTTCAACATAATTTCTGTAATTCTTACTCTTTCATCAGGTTTCATAGTCTCTCAGTGAAAGAGAGAAGTTTTAATGTGATGGCAAGCTATAGCATTTCATGTTCAAAGATTTTAACGACAAAATTCTCTGAGTTATTCAGAAAACCTACCATTACAGATTCAAATGGTTAGCCCACTGTGAAGAGAACAGGAAGAGAGCAGTAGGTTGCTGAAACTCAAATTATTCATCAAAAAATTGCCACAGAAGAAGACAGCTAGAAATAACTTCACTTTCTAGGGGGCAAAATCTGTCTTTTCAACCAGCTCAGAATGCTACACCTAATCTTTTCCCAAAAAAAAACCCAAATCTAAACAGGTCTGATTAATCACACCCTAGAAGTGCCTATTTCTCTTCAGCAAGTTCAAAAGAAATCCAGCAAAGATACAGATACCTCTATGGCAGAAGTCTGAAGCTAGATGAGACTGAATCTCAGCCTATAGATAAGAAATAAAATTCTCCTTGTAACTTTGGCCTACTATTTCACTGCTCTGAGAGGCTGCAGCGCTTGAATCACATCCTACCATACTCTGTCCAATCTGTGCTAAGGAGTGCCTTCCACAGACACTGAACATTTAATCTTTGTGCTTCTGCACGCAACGGGGACTCCAGGTCTACATTGCCTGTACATGTGCCTTGTAACATGAGTAGACCTCCAAGACCAGTAAAATGAGCAGTCATTCAGTTTATATCAGAACAGAGTATTTGCTATTAGAGAGTACAAATTGCTGAGGTTCTCTATTATTGCCTTTCCTATATTTAAATGGATTTTTTTTCTAATTCAATGTATACCTATTTCACGGTTCTGATTTGTAATCTGCATTTACAGACAACTCTCCAAATGGTTGTGTATTAAAGCTGAACAGGAAATATATAATACTGTTTGAGATCTTGATAATATTTTTATTGTGTAATTGTCTCTTTTTCAACATCTCTGTTCACAGATCCATGTAAAAACATAGATCTTTTGTTATGTGAATAAAGTCTAGAATAAGAAAATGAGGAGGGATCAAGCTATGTCTGACTGCACAATGATTCATTTTTGTTATTGTTAAATAACTACTTCTAACTAACATTTCAAAAGGGGATATGAAATATAAATGTATAATGCAGAAGGTTTACAGCAACCTAACGTGACATAATATGGTGGTCTTTTTATTTTTGACGAATTAAAAAGCCATTATAACTTAATTTCTAGTTCTAAATATGTATTTCTGATGCTGTTGTGGAAACACACTAACAACAGTCAACAGATTTACTGGGAAGTTACCTTATGCTTATGATATTTCATACAACCATATCTTCCAGTAGCCTGCCTACCATTTTATCTCAAAATTGTTTTCTTTATTCCAAAAAAGCGATATGTTAGGATAACTGCAATGTGGTCATTCAGCGACTGTTACAATAAATTTGTCAGGACAAGTTTAATTTGGTTAAGGGTAGGAGCATTTTAATGGTTTGCCTATTTAACGAGCTCCAGGCAGGCACAATGATTTTAAATAAAACTATAATATATGTTATATGATGTGCGTAAAAGTCTAAAAATAAAAAAAGCCAGCTATTTCAGTGAATGCATGCTGCCTTCTATAAAACTGCACTGATGTTGGTTCAAGTCCCATTTTAGCCCCAAGGAAAAAAAAAAGAAAAAAAGAGGTTTTTCCTCTGAGCTTAAGTCATAAACACAAAACAAAATCACTGTCTTACAGCTGGGTCTCTGCCTGGCTTTCTGTGCCTACCTAGAGTTTAAAGTATGAACTACTGCTGGTCGAACTAAAGACCAAATTCCCTATAGCATTTGGTTACACCAATTCACAGTCTCTGTAAATCATCACTGAGTGAGACTATAACACCCTTCTATGGAGTGTTTATGGCCTTGATCCCATCATGCCTTTATAATATAGCACCAGCTAAACACACAAACAAGCAAAAAAACCTAAAAAATACCTTCAGTTCTTACCTTCTCTGGCCAAGACATTCTAAATGGTCTTCTAAAGTTAATTTTAATCCTTAAGATAATGACCTGCAGCCAGTACCATGAGCTTAGTTCTCAACTTCATTTTCAGAAAAATCTACAAAATAAATCAGAATAAAATAAGTTCATTTTTTATGATACAGGTATCAAAATATCTAAGTAATCATAATGCTTGTTGTTTTAGAAATGCACAATTCAAGCAGCATTTTCTGCGTGATTTAATATCTTTGCTTAGTCTCTTCTGGTTTAGGGATGACCTTTAAAGGTTCCTTCCAACCCAAACTATTCTATGATTCTATGACAACTGCTGTGAATGGTCTGTAAAGATCAATTGTTTCAAGGAGATGGCATCTTAAAAAGGATATTAAATTAAATTATGCAAGAAAGCTCATGGTATTACAAAGGAAAATGCAGGCTTTCTCAGTGGACTATTCATCAGTAATTTTTCATTACACAGTTTTCAATAAGGAAACCATATCAAGTCAATTCCCAATGCATACGCTTTTTCGTAGTTACAGTACCAACAGCCACATTATTATGACTTTAACAGCCAATGTCAGACTAACAGTGTCATATTAACCCTTGAAACTTAGAGCACCATACAGCTTCCTGTGGTTTTAAAACAAAATCAAAATCATTGAATTTAATTAACTTATTTTGTTTTCCAGTATGTAAAATGTATGAAAGTCTAAGAATGAACTAAACAATGACCACTAAAAACCGTAAAGTTTTGGGGGGAGTTTTTTGAGATCCTTTTCTGCAGAAGAGCGCAAAGCTTTTTGCAGAATTCCTCTCTCTCAACAGATGTGAATACATTGCCACTAGATTCACCTAACAGCACTTCTTAAAACCCTCAGTCCTTTTTGGAGCTGATTGGTGTTCTCTACATTTCAATGACCTCTTCTGATTTATTCCACAATTAGTATGTATCTCAAATCTCACAGCGTACTTCAGAGAACCAAAGTTTCTCAAGCACAGTGAATGCTTGACATCAGCTTTCTCACAAGTGGAAAAAAAAATTAAAAATTTAA
>JAOXJK010000051.1:36710907-36728068 GCA_025774025.1 Xenus cinereus | reverse complement strand
ATGAAGGAAAACAAAGCGGTAAGAAGTGGGAGGGTGGGGATGGGGAGTGAATCTCTGCCCGGTTGAGAGCATGGGAGGTTCTCAACCATAAGACACAGAACTGGAAGAGACAGTAAACTGTAATTTTCTGCTTCCAAACAGCCCACAAAACTGTTTTCCATAAAGGCTTTTAGAATTAGTCCACCTTCATGTCCTGAGAGTGATTCGCTAATGGTGAAAATGGTCCTGGGTGGTTTGTTCTAGCAAAGGAAAGTATTGGCATACATACCTTGCCTGTCAGGGTGCTTCTGGCACCTTCTAAGAGAACTTCTTTTATTGACAACAGCAGGCTCTGCAGGAACAGTGGAGGTGGAGTCGCTTTGTCTCTCCTCAGAGAGCAACTCCCAAGAAATTCTGTTCTTCCAGAACTGAACAAAGGTTTCCAAGAAAGATGTTGTATTTTAAATCAATCAATATCTTGGTATACAAATTCCATGTAGTCTGAAGCAATGTTTTCTGCAGCTCAGCAATTTGACTACATGTAGGTCCAGCGTAAGTGCTGGAGCAAAGAAGGATCATAAGTAAACATGATCTAATAGAGAAAGAAAAAACAGACAAAGACCAAAACCAGTTGCTACCCTGTTTGTCACAACTATGGCTGATGAAGGACATTTTCTTCCTATACTATTTCGTAGAAATTGGCTGGGCTTTCAACAAGGGTGCTGAACAGATAAAAATTTTGGAACAGATTAGAAGCCTCATTTTTTCAAAGACTGGGAATCCTTTTGTAGGATCTGTCTGGAGTCCTCCCCCTTGGTCGTTTTCATTACTGATTGATTGCTTGTAAAGAACACCTAATCCCTTCACATTTACATTAATCTCTAGTCCTTGTTTGAAGAGAATTCTGTTGGTAGGTTCTCGTTCCTCTTTAGATTGCCAAAAGCCCTGTTAGCACTTTTGGCAGGATTTAATTTCCTGCTTAAAGTTATAAAAGACTGGGCATTCCAGACAGGCATGGGAAACCAGTAAACTCAATTGACAGGTAGGGAAGGTTAAGGAGAAGAAAATTTGAGATTAGTTACTGTCTTGCAGATTCTTCGTTGTCTGCCCTGGATAAGAATTAACAGGAAACGGATATTCTTGTGATTTTCAAACTACCTTCAGGGTGGTGCCTGAGAGTTCACAGGGAGCAATTGTTCTAGCTTTGTCATTGTGCTGTGAACACAGCGGAAGTAAGGAACAGCTCGATACGTCCCCTGATGAATGAGAAAGACAATGGTAAAAATGAGGAAGCCTGCACTCACAATTGCCACGAAGTAACAAATGCAAATCTATTTTATGTTGTAAAGAGATTCTTAGATTAAATAATGTCCCCTAATATCATCTTGTTCACTCTGCTATGCTTTGTAATTTAGTAAACTAGCACCAATGTCGTATCTCAAGTGCGTTTCATATGCTGTTAGGCATAATAATGCATACGGTATGCTTCATTTAAACAATCAGATACACCTATTACTAGTCATTTATTTTACCTTTTGTTATTGATTGCTTTTTATTTCACTGGCTGAGACAAATTAATTCAGCTGACAACTTGCTTGCAAGATGATCAATTAGAAATTCTCAGTCAAGCAGCACATATTAGATGCTTTTTATTGGAACAACACTTTCAGTAAAAGGATTTGATATTTTCTAAAAAATCCATCCAGCATTGCAGATTCAGATATAGAGTTGTGCTAAGCTCAGAGAAGTTGGAGCTGAACACTGTAGAGCAATAAGTGAACCAAGTGTTGCACAGATCACTTTGACCTGAGCTTTCTCTTCCTCCTCTTGTATTTGCCTGATCACACTTTATATCCAAACATCCTTTGCCCTTGATTCATCCTACCTCTGCAATTTGTAGTTATGAGGTTGAAAGCTGTCCATCAAGACAACTAGAATTTTACTGACATACAGAAAAAAAATGCTAAGCAAGTAAATCCCAGATCCCCAGTTTGGAGTCCCAATACAAAATAAAAACAGAAAACTAGAGATTACATTTTGCTAAAGGTTGTTCAGAGGCTTAGCAAAAGTTCATACCCATTCCCAGATTTACTGAATTCTGTTATTTTGACCAAAGCCTCTTAAAATCAGTTTCTCCAGTGCAAATGGCTGAAGAATTTCTCACACAAAGTTCCTATGTCTACCTAAAATAAAAACAATCCTCACAGAATGCAACAAAACGTTTTAGGGAGCTCACACTGGGAATCTAAACGACTTCGCTCCATCTCAATCTAATGTGGGCAGAATGTAGATAACTGCAGACACCTCTGAGCACAAATAACTCCCAGTACAATTTCTTCAAACATTGAAAAATCCCTACAGCAGCAAATCAACCTTCCCATAACACGTATCAAATCTTATTTCTCTCTTTCTGTTCTCCCAGTTCATTTTCCATGCTTCCTTCACATTTACATAATCTCTTGGCTCTATTAATTTCCTATTTGCTTGCCTTTCTTCTTACACCAGTCACAATTATATCAGTTAGAACAGGATAGGCTATTAGGATATTAACACTTTTGGCTCTCAAGTGTCCTCACCTTATGGCATTGGCTTCTTCCTGGGTTCAGGCTAGGTATTAATTAGCCTCATACTGAAAAAAAAAAATACTAACTGCAATCAAATTCCTGAAAACCTGAGTTTACCCAATAAACAGGGAATAACCTTTGTCTATAGTTCCATAAAGTATGTGCGACTTGTAGATTTTTCTTACGTGAAAAACAAACCGTGGTTTCAATCACTACATTGAAGAGAGACTAGATTAATGTGACTGAACATTTGATTCATATTTTGGTCATATGAGAACTGTACTTGTGGTCTACTTCCCATGGATTAACAACTCCATCAGATAGCCCAAACCAACGAGCCCTAAGTCAAACCCAAGCAACAGTGGCAAGCTTCAAATCTAATGCTGAACTATGTCATAATACTAGTAGTGGAAGACTAAAGTCAGTGTGCCAGTTAACAGTTATTCCTAGTTAAAAGGAGAAGCAAAGTATGCAGCATTCTTAAATATGCACATGCGTATGCAAACCTGCAAGTATATGGCTGTGGAAGACCAGCTATCTGGCCACAAAAGAAATTGTTCTTTCTACCTCTCAATAAGAAACAAAGATACATTATTTCAGAATAACGTTTCGCTCTGTCAATAATCCATATCATAAGTGTATAAAAATCTTTCATCTGTTAAAAACTTGTTTAATAATCTTGTAATCTACTTCATCACTTATTAATTAAATGGAAAAGTCTCTGAGCTACAGGGCACACAAGGTATCTGATTTCTTTCTGTATTATCCATATACAGAAGCAGCTGATAGCTGCAAATTTTCCTATTAGGGAACTCTAATGGGCTATTTAAAGAGACACAGTAAGGGCTGACACTTGTAAAATGGAAACACAGCTACCTTAAAAACTGTCCCATAGGTTAAAATATGCCAACACAACTTCCAAGGTGCTACAGATGTTCTTTAAATCTACGTTACCAGCATTCCTACTTTGGAGTGAGATGAAAGCAAATTCCTTTTATACATGGGCCCACAGGTTTATTTAGTTTTCAAGGTATTGGAAAAACAGAATAGAAAGCAATAGAACATTTTGATTTTGCATTTCCTTTTTAGTTCAGATCAACTTTAAAATGTCACAAAGGAGTGAAAAGAGATTAGAGAACAAAAGTAAGCAAAATGAACAAGAGGAATCAGCTGAAAAATCCCTGAAAAGATGAGTAAAGGTTTTCATTTTGAAAGTGAGTCAAAACCATATGTTTATAGTGGCCCAACTGATACAATATGGGAAGAACAATAATATGAGACACCACCAATGAAAGTGTAATAGTGGTTCATATCTAAAAGATCTCATTCAATTAGGGCAAAATCCCTTAGCCACTGAAGACAGTAGGAACTTTCCCTTGATAGACCTCAGTACAGCCAAGATGTCACCTTTGTCATCACTCCAAGCAGATAATACTTTTACAAAGACGTTTCCTGTTTTGTAGTAGAAACATCAAAAATCCTATCTATAAACAAATAAGAAAGTACAAAATTAAGACAAAATATAATGAAACAGCAGGAGTTCGGGGGAAAATTAAAAACTAGCACAGGAGAAAAAAAATATAGAGTAGGCAGAAGTGACAACTTTTGTTCAGTAAAACCTTGCTACCTAACATTTATTAGTAATGGAGATAACCGTAAGGAATTTAATTACAGCATAAGAGATTAAGATGATGAGTGTAACACATTGGTAAAGGAAAATTAACAGAGTTTAGCACCAGTAAAGCTCTCTGCCAAAATGCAAATACTGAACCATTTGAGCTAAGTATGGATGAACGCTAAAATTCAATATTGCTTATAATAAAAATTTATACACTATTTTTTGTCTTGAGATAGACACAGTCTATTGCATACTGAGGATATCTTTTCAGTATATTGTAACATCTTTAAAGAAAAAAACCAAATTATGTAGCTTATAATGTGGTCCACTTCCTATAGTTTTTTCCTAGAGAAACTTATGGCTTTGCATTCAGCATTTTTCCATTTAATTCAAACTATCTCTCCCCATATTAAAAAAAGAAAAAAGGAAAAAAAGAAAAAAGGAAAAAAAAAATTACTGCTGTTTATACCACAGTCTCAAGAAGCACTTTCTCAGAATAAAGAAACCAACAGAGATAAACTTTACACGCTTCAGTAAGCTAGACTGCATACTGTATCTTTATAAGATTAATCAGGGCAAGGTTTTTGTTGGAGCCTTGACATAAACATTTAGTATAAAAGGTATGAAAATCCTGATTTGGCTGTTCTCATTTAACCATATTCACTTAGATTATCTTTCATCATGGGTTATCTTAACCCCATAGATGGGGTTATCTTCAGAAAGACAGAAGAGCATGTTCTGTTAAATATAATTACAATCATTTGAGAATCAGAGTTATCAGAAATTCTCTTAGTTTGAGCCAGGTAAAAAAAGTTTCCATGTCGTTGTAAGAGTTACTTAACTTTGACACATTAAAATCTTTTCAACTTTCTCTTAAAACTGCTATAAAAGACTTTTCTGAGTTTTTTGGTTTCACTAGAACCGTTTTCCTCCTTGGCATAGTATGAATATAAGTAACACTTTCAGTTATGTTACAGTACTTATAAACTGATGCAGTTTATGGCAAGAGAGTTAGTAAATTTCTCAGAGTTGTCAAATTACCACCTTTTCAGAATAATACATCTACAAAGAAAGTAGAAAACTAAAACCACATGTTCAAACTTCCTGATTTCAAGCTAATTAAAGTAAGCTTTATAACGAATAAACCAGACTCTAACCATTTTTGCTTGTAAAAGCTTGGTAAAGCTTCAAGGACACAATGATTCTCAGTGATAAGTTTTCATATATGGTTAATATATAGCTCGTCGGGTAAAATCACATGTAATTCTTTGACAGTGAGCTCTCTAATTTAAAATACTAAGAGAATGCATCCTTATGTATGCTCCATTATACTCAGTAACTGAAAAAACTTTACAAGAGATGAGGTTCTCAAGAAATGATTGAGCACGGACTGTTCCTGCTTGTTTTCCCTCTGCCTTCAAGAGTAGTAGGGTCATGAGAGTGTACATGCCACGCGTTCTGCACTAGGGAGATAACCATTCTCCTCTATCACCCTCACCCTTTTGAGGATAAGGACAAGTGGTCAATCTGTCATCCCCAACAGGAGAAACCTGAAAATGTTTCTCTCTCAGTCGATCAGTTCCTCAGGACATCAGAGCTACTATCTCTCTCCTCATTTCATCACTCTTGTCTGTTTCTTCTTTATCTTTTGTTGTTCTTCCTGCTTGCTTCTTTCTTTTTCCTAGAAAAAATAAGTATTCATAGAACCATCTCATTAAAAGGCATGTCTGTATCCAGACAGCAAACCATAAGAACTGAAAGATAACTCTCTACATGCACACAGCAACATATTTGCCTATTAAACAGGCCCATCCGAGGATTTCATGTCGTCTTATAGTCCCTTTCTTGAAGAGTAAAGGATCTACCCGCCTTAGAGGTGATTCCCAGCAGAAATTCTAATATAGGGAATGTCAATGCAGCCCTCCTGGGCATAAAACACTTCCTTAATTTCTGGACATGGTCCAGACACTTTCTTTCCTCCTAGGGGCTGAAATATTTTCTCTTAGGAAGGCCTGCACAATAGAAAAGCCCTGATTAAATGGAAAAATGAATCATGAAAACAGATATGCCACAGAAGCAGGAATATCAGTATTTGTAGAAGAGGTAGTAAGCCAGTAAGTTACACATAAGAGTTTAAAAAGTTATCAGACTTCACTGGAATTATTAAATAAATTAAGACACACTTTGCTTTCAGTTGCAGCTTACTGGAAAGATAATTTTTTAGCCTACAGAAACACAATTTCAGTGCACCAATAGACAATATCTCCCTGCAATGCCATGCAGCAGGCCAGTGAGAGAACGCATTCAGAAATCTTCCCTTCATGATATGCTTTCTTACCCATGTTGAAAAGGAATAAAATAATCCTTGGTAGATATGAAATTGTTCATTTTGCCATTTAAAGCAATATCTTGGAAACCATCAGGAGGTCATGCATTCCATTCGTCATATATAGTGTTTTGCATCTTCCCAAAGGCACTGGAGTGCATGCATAATTCACATGGAACAAATATTCAATAAAATGTTCAAAACATTTTGCAAACAACACACAGCAAATAAGCCTTTATTTGCTCCTTTTGTGTTATGCTCTCTTTCCCCTTGAAAATACTCTTCTCTGTATAATTTTTGATCCAATATTTCTGTGGTGTTATTGTTGTTCTGCTACCTTCCCTAAGTAAATTACATATAGAGAATATCAGAGGGTGCTTACTTGCAGCTACATTCTCAGCAAGAAATACATGCAATGAATTCACGGCTGAGAGATTTATGCCATTCTAATCAAAAAGTGTCATAATAAAATGTTTACATTGTAAAATGAAAAATCTTAGGCTTTTCAGGGTAGCACGATGGGAAGTTTGCCACCTGGCATAGCTAAACTTTTATGAATGTTTATGAATTATTCTAATGGAAAATGAATGACGGGATATAATAGTTTTTGTGTGTATGTCACTATTCCCTACTGCACTATGATGGGACTATTCATGTATAACAGTTAATACAGCAGAGTTGGAGTTCTTCGTGCCTCAGTAGATGCTGGAGCTTTCAGAGCCAGACACTTGCCAATACCTATTTGTATGGATCTGATTCCATTTTCCAACGTCAGGCAGACGGAAGTGGCACAAAATGGAGTTTAAGAAGAAATACATTAGATATCTGAAACAAAACAACATCCAAAAAAGGAATGCTAAAATCCAGGTTAGGACATCACAATATAGCTGCATTATTAATCCACTGCAAATCATAAGCGTAGACTAGACATTAAAAGCCATTATATCTTTCTCACAAAAGTCAGGGCATTTTCAAAACACAGAGGGTGGTAAATCAAAAAGTTGTTTGTTTTTTTTTAAAAAATAAGAGAAAAAAAAAGTCAGTTCTGTGCTGCCACCTACTTTAGATCCTAGCAGAGCAGTAGGCATGGGACATGAAAGGGGAAAGGGAGGGGTAACTGACCTAAGCCCAGGAGCGAGGGAGTGTGTACAGCATAATTTCAAATATCAGTGGAGTTTCTACTTCAGAGTGTCTTTGGCTGAGTTGAGTCAGGAATTTCTCCAGAATCACTGGCTGTCATGGCCCTTACTAATCTCTCTGTTCTGTTGGTTCATTAAGCCACAGATCAGCCTGCTGTTTCATAAGATAAAGGCAAATTTTAATTTTTTTTCCCCTAACTTCAGAGTACCACTAGCACACAGCTTAAGCAAGGCTCATTAGCAGGAACTTTTAAAAAGAAAACATAAGCAAATAAAATTAATAAAAACATTTACTTGTACAGCAAACTGCATTTGCTGGTATAATAATTGGTCTCTGTATTCAGCTTTGCAAGATAGAGATGGAAGATGGCATCATGGATGGCAGTAGGTGCATGAGTCGCAGAGTTCCTTCGTGGTGTTCTTTTGAAAAGGCAAGTTGTTGCCAGTAAGTCCTCATTGTTTCAAAGGAGCTCATCAGACCTTCTTCAATCTGCACCAAATCCAAACTAACTTATGCTACTCCTTGCTGTCATTTTCCTTCCATATTTACCATGTTAGTAACTGATAGTGTTTAATACTGGAAATAGAGCTGTCTGAAGCTCTCCCATTCCCTTTTTGTCTTACTAAAAATAGTTATCTCAGTGGTGGTAAATTGGAAAACAAAATAGATAAAGAACAGTATCTTACATGGAAGACAGATCCTGAGACACAACTGCTTCCGTCGTGTTAAAATTTCCCTTTCCTTGTTACAAAACAAGAAGCCAGACAGAACATTTTCCTTTGCCAAACACAAGTAACAGCTGGATTTGTCATGCCTTCAGCCTAGGAGTTCTCATGCTATTTATCATAAAGCTGCTTCAGTGATCCCAACTGGTTGGTTCTTCTTAATATTTAAATGCCTAAAGTTCATTACAGAGCTCAAAAAGATATAAAAGCCTGAAAAATTCAGGCCACGGCATGGTTGCAATTTAAAAGGAAAATCTGCATGTTTGTTTATTTGAAGAAATATTTATGTAAACAAGGTTCTTTAATCATACACACGTGATAACACTGAATCAACAACACTGGTACACCTTTGACATTAGTTGGTTTTATATCCGTTAATATGACAGTAATTAAAATTAATTCATGCAGATTTTCCCTTAAATATACTCCATTAGCAAAGAGCATTTGTCACATCTACCTCCAGCATACAATGCCTAATGATATCCTTAAACATTAAAAGCCCTAATCTTGTAATTTATTGCTCAAAGCAGTTTACACGTATTAGTCTAATAAACTGCAAGCAGTGAATTAACAGATGTCTTCTTGTACGTGGAATAATTTACTATAAATTCATGCATATTTAGTAACAGTATGATACAATTAACTACAGTGGACCCGCTGAAATGAGAAGTAGCTCTGATGTCATGCTGAAGACTAAAGGTGTTTTGAATACTCTCATTCTCAATAGTTTTGTTAGGATGTAAAATTCCCATTTATTGTTTGACATGCACCTGATTAGAAAACTTATTAGCATAGGATTTCTGCCTCCATAGCAGAGTGGAACAACTGCAGACATGGAGAGTTGTAATATTCACCATCCCGTTATTATTCAATATATTTGTTCAGTAAAACCCAGCACTGCCATACTAGACACATTACCACTTAGATTGTAAACAAATCACTGAAGCCATAAACAAATCCCAATTCTCACATCAAGTTAAACGTTAAAAAATAAGAAATATATCTACAGATACTAGTAAGTCTACCCTTACATAGAAAATTATCAAGTCAATATTTATGTTAAATAAGATATCTTGACTCAGTGGCCATTAACTACCAGTTTTGATTTATATCCCTCGTATACTCAAGGTTCCTGCTGTGTAGTTCCAAGCTCGATTCTCGAGGATTAATAAATAAGCAGTACTGAGAATGCAGAAAATGTCATAGCCTTTGATAGATAGAAGACTGAAAAACTGTAATATAGATTTGAAAATACTTAAACAACCTCTCATGCTCATCATCAAGACAAAGAATGCACAGACGTATGCATGGGGGGAGGGGAGGGGAAAGTGAATCAACAGTAATCACAATCCAGAAATCAGCAGCTCTTAAATTTTCAAGGTGACTGAAGAGACCCAGCAAACATTCTGGTTGGCATTGTGTCATTGCATCTTATTATTAAAAGGTTCTCTATTTATATACTTTACCTCCACACACCTCATGGTGATTACGGAAAATATATAACTGCATTGACTGACTCGGTAATTAAGGAAAACATGAGAGATACAGTTCCTTTATCAAGAACTTAAGGTATCTGAGGTCTTGAACTGAGAATCTGTGGCAACCAGCCAGACCTCAGCAAATCTGCACTAGGAATGGCTTTTAAGCATAGATAGGTCAAGCAAGGTAAAAAGTAATTAGTCCAATCAATTAAAACCCGATGGGATCTTCTGTAGCATCACTGAACTTACAGGATCCTGGACTTGGTTTGCTTCAGGACATAAAAAGATGATGAGAGGATTGGTTCGCTAACATTCCTGTTACTGAGGTCAACACTTTCATGCAGTAATCATGTCATTGACAATTGGATAAATGGATAATGGTTAATACTTGATAGTACATAAATAATATCATCACAGATGCAACTGCTGCTTCTTCATTAAAAAAGTTTTACATCAGCAAAAGATTTTCCTCAATTTTACCAATGGGAATTTGCAACTAAATTATGCGAAGAAGGATCTAAGCCAACATTATTTCCATCTCCTCCTATTGTGTGACTGTTTTATGAGAGTCTTGATTACTGTAGTGTGCAGCACTTCTTACTTCTAAATGGTTCTGATAGTTCAATGCAGGAAGTTAGAACAAGTTATATCAAACATGGGTACAGAGCAAGGAGCAGTCTCTTCAGGTTAATTACTCTTGCTTTTAGGTGGCTGATGAGACAAAATAATCTATAACATCTTCCAACCTATCAGTTTAGGAAAAGAGAAGGCCTTCTGTCACAAATCTGTAAGGTTCTTTCTCCCCCAATCAGGATTTTAGGCCTGATAAATATTTTGGTCTGTTGTATTTCTCATGTGGGGATTTTGCATGAATTGCCCTGCCAAATGTATGAAACAGTGAACAACAGGATGAAAAATGCTTGAAAATAGCCTTAACAGCACTGGAATTTTTATCATGTACTGATTATATAATGTTTAGATTTACCATGTTATTTTTGGAAGTAACTCTAAAGTGTAATAAATATATGATTTTTTAAACCACAACCACTTAAGAAACGCAGAAGGCTATTAGCTTCATTGCAGCCCCTTAAACTGCTGTGAAATGAGCTCTAAATGTGCTATAAAGTGATTTCAACAATTTATAAACCTCCCCTGATAAGACTTCAGCAAGATATAAATGTTACAGAAAACCATTTTTGCAGGACAGACACTCACTTTAGGGAAGGGCGATCATTTAATGGTTTGCATTGAAAACTAAATAACATAGGTTTGTTCCTTAGCTGTTCGTTTCTAGCTAATTTCCACTCAGTCTCCAGAATTTGCGGTTTACCTTATGGTTTCAGAAAACAGGAGGTTTTTAACCTTTATTCTGCGTGTCCTTTCACTGAGCTCTAGTAAGATCTCCCATCCATCTCTGAGCAGCACCCTCTCCTGCATTTCCACAGGCATTAATTTTTTCTTGAGGTACTTAAATAAAACTGCTACCACATTTGAACATCTTATAATAGCCACAAGAAAAACTATATTGTTTGTATTGTATTGTACCTTTTTAAGGTACAATGTTCCAAAATGCGATCAATACACTTAAGTTGTCCAATATACTCCATGTGTTTTGAAGTAGCTCCTGACAGAAAGAATTAAAGTTCTGAGCAGTGAAGCATCCTTACTGGAAGTAGCTTATGGGGAAAACATAGGAAAAGCACATAAAGACAATCTGCTTTTTCTTAGCAAATGTATACATTGTAGCCAAGAGTAGCATGGGTTTTTAATCTTCAATTTTTAAACCCTTAGCTTTTACGTATTTAAAACACATCTGAGAATGCAAAAGTATATTATCCTGATAGTATGGATATGAAAGAAATGATCTACAGATATTCAAAATCATTTATCCAGCACCATTTATGGAAGCTATTTATTAGAGGGCTGGCTGACTGCCTTGGTCTACCCTCCCCAGTTCAAACCACTCACTCCTATGGCAGTATAACAAGCCACTGATCGATACAGAGAATCTTCTCTGAATACAAGTTAACTTTTTTCCCCATCGGTAAGCAATCTTCCCCCTCCCTCCCCTGGAGCACACCAAAGCCAATCAATTTACAGTGTCTACTTCATCTGTTTGCATTTTATAAACTGCTGCAACCTGGTGTTTAGAGGAGGCAGGAGTTCTGCACAACAGTCTGATACCTAGTATTTGCATGTTTCTGTCAAGAAGCCAGAATATAAGTATTTTGCCTGGAACTACAACTTACATCCACTTAGGACTATGGCTGCACGGGAGATAAAACCCGTAAAAATATAAACCACTCTATACTGCAAAGCACTGGACACAGAAAGTTGTAGAATTAAAGTGTAGCATATTTTATATCTATCTCTGCACAAATGCTGCGTATCCATGAGAAAAGGGGAGAGCTGTCTGTGCATGACAATGGAGAACTTCCTTTTACAGACAAATCTGAATTTCTTTTAGAATTCTGATATTTCTTTTTTTCAGGTATTCTGAATGTTAGGTTTCAGTGGGGGTTTTGGTTTGCAAATTTTGTCTTTTGCCTTTGTACTATAAAACCCCAGGCAGGAGCTGTGGGGGAAGGAGAGGGGAAAAGGGGTGGTAGGATGGTGGTGGTGCGGAGGTGAAAGACAGGAATAGTGACCCAAACTAGAAGTGCCAGAAATCTCTAGATTCCTTCAGGTTTTAAGTCCAAATCTGCCATTTTGAAAGATGTGTGTATGCCCTGGATAAGCTTGTGTTAGGGCTACTAAGATGATTTGGGGCCTGGAGCATCTCTCTTACGAGGTTAAGCTGAGGGACTTGGGTCTTTTTAGTCTAGAGAAGACTGAGGGGGATCTGATCAATGGTTATAAATACTTAAAGGGAGGGTGTCGAGAGGATGGGGCCGGTCTTTTTTCAGTGGAGCCCAGTGACAGGACAAGAGGAAATGGGCACAAACTTGAATGTAAGAAGTTCCACCTAAACAAGAGGATGAGGATTTTTACTTTGAGGGTGGCAGAGCGCTGGAATAGGCTGCCCAGGGAGGTTGTGGAGTCTCCTTCTCTGGAGACATTCAAAACCTGCCTGGACAAGTTCCTGTGTGACCTGCTCTGGGTGGACGTGCTTTGGCAGGGGGGTTGGATTAGATGATCTCCAGAGGTCCCTTCCAAGCCCATGTGATTCTGTGAACTTTTGGATACTCACACAAACTAAATCAACCCCTGGACCTTCTGTGATACATCTGTGGTAATTACAATGGGAATTGTTACAAGAGTTTAAGAGAGTACGGTTCATAAATCCTATTAACCTCTTAATCAAAGATCACTTTAAAAATTCCATGCCATTGGATGTTACAGATTTTGTTATGACCCCTGCCTGGCACGGCCAAAATTTCTATTTTCTGCTTAGTTAATAGTGCTTGAAAAAATCTGTTCACAAGATTCCCAAAGAATAAACAAGTCTGAGAGTTTGAAATGTTGTGCTCTCTTAAAAAGGAAAAGGGGATTTTGAGTACTAACTTCTGTTTACGGTTCTTTTGAATTAAAAATTAGATGAAAAATTAAATTATTAAAATTAAATTAATAATATGAGACCAAAAATTAGTATCTGTAAGTAACAAAAGTAAACATAAAATATCCAGACTGAATTAAATTTGGCATTTGTACTTCACTAGAATCACATGTAACCTGTGGTAGGAAGTGACCCATTCTTGCTTGTGAAGTAACATAAAGATATTACACAGTAAGAATAGAGCTTGCTGGGGTAGGGCCATCTTTACAGTTTATATTGAACTGCAAAATTGCAAATTTAAATATTAAGATAAATGGTCAACAGATAAATACTAATATTTATACTTCATTTCAGATTTTAACTTTTGCCAAGAACAGCACACTTAGATTTTAAGTGCTGTTTGACAGGCATGGTATCATTCACCTTTGACCACTTCATCTGCTCTCTAACCGTCTCTATATCACAACGCTTTTCAGTGAGAGCTGCTACAGGGTGCTTCGTTGTTTCGAGGTAGTAGTGAACAGAGGAGGGCTATCTTGTTTCTTCACCACAAAAATTAAAATTAAAAAAAAGAAAAAAACACCTTACGTTTTCCATGAATAGTATTCAGTACAAAAATCTGAGTTCTGATTTCCTCTCACCAGTTCGGAAATAAACGTTCTCACCTCTCCGTTTCAACTTCTTTTCTGCATTTACTGCATTCCAAAATATTTCTAGGGTTGAATTTTTTTTTTTTTTTTGGATGAACACCTAAGAGAGACACTCAATACCCCAGGCTACGGGGACTGTGCTAGACAGCTAGACAGCAGATGAAAGACAAATAAGAGTATTAAGAACAGGAAGTACATGCTGTAAACTCTGCTGAAGACTTCTATGAACCTCATGTTGTTTTCGTACATAAAATCTACCTCAGGCAATTTTGTATATAAGCAAAACATCACCATTTCAGCATTTTCTTCTAATCTCTGCAAAGCTATGGCTGTAAATTCTCAAATACGCCAAAAAAAAGTTAATTTTTATTTCACAGATAGCTTTCTGTATTACTTTATGGTACAGTGGAAAGGTTTTACTGTCACTTCCTCTGGATGACAAGCATCTGCCATCTCAGACTCATGCTGGTAAAAGTTTATATGGCATGACATCATGAATCACCAGTTTTCATACACAGCTATAGTCAACCAGCATCTAAATAGCCCAAAAGCCTATTATCATTCCAGAAACTAGACATTTTTTTTCAATAATTATAATGAAGTACACATCTCTAAGAAAACTATAAAGTCTGTGTATCACAAAGCATTACACAGAACATAGCTCTACAAGAATGCAAAATGCCAACGCTGCTTCATCTTAACATTCTCATCTTAAATGCATGTATTATACGAGTATTGCCTCATCTTCAGAGCCTTTCAGGCCAAAAGCTCAGAGCCAGTTACCATAGATGAAGCTTTCAGAATTATCATTTACAGCATAAACTATCCACAAAACAAAGAGTAAACTTAAAATGAGTTCTGAATGATGATTTTTAAATCACAGTAACAAAAAGACAAATTCAGGCATTCAAAGGGCTGAACTTATTAGCAGGAACCTAAAAAAAAAAAAAAGAAATCTTAAAAAAAATAGGAAAGTGTTTCAATCATTGCTCATGGAAATTATCCCAGAATAGACCTCACAAGATTTCAGAGTTACCCAGAACCGAAAATCCAGACAGAAATCTGGTATATGCAAACTGTAATTCAGTTCCACAGGCCTAGAATTTCTGAGTGCAATTTCCTGAGAAGAAATGAAAGGGTTGCCCAGCTTAATATATTTAGTAATTTTTATGTCATGAACAAAAAGACAGTTTCATTATTTAAATTTCAGGAAAAAGACAGTGTGGGTGGTCCATTACATAATTTTTATGCTTTGCTGAACAATTCTTGAGGATAGAACATGAGAGTTTAGATGAATTTAAACAATGTGAAAGACAAACAGAAGATACGTGAAAAAAGAGTGGCTGACGTCATTGAAAGAGTAAAACAGCAAGTTTCAAGTTAAAATTAATCAAACTTGAAATCTTGTATTAGATGAAACAGATAAAAACACCATACCAGAAGAACCAATGACCCTGATAGCCAAAGAGTAGCAGTGGGATGAACGCTATACTGCAAAACACAACAGCACTGATTTAAAGGTTATGAACACAATTTTCTGCTACTCATTAGATGCTCGTTGCTGGGAAGCAGTGATCTGCAATAGGAACGAGGAATGTCTGCAATACAATTATGAGCTCCCAATATAATGTTGTAAGAAAGCAAGATTAATAGGACCTAGAACGTGTAAATCAAAACATTTGCAATAGGGAAGTTGCTCATTAGTGGCAAAACCAGAAAGGCAGCATTTAAGAGCCTGCCTCTCCGTAGCACTGCTGTGAAGCCAGGGGATCACCTGAGGTGCTGGACATACTTTGTTCCTGCCTCTGTTGTTTCTGATCACATCCTTAGTTGTAAGCAAAGTTTGGCAGAGATGCTTATTCTGTGTTTGTGTGATTCCTTACTCAAGACCCAACTTTGTCTTGATTTCAGGCTTTGCAGCTGTACACTACTTTGCTGTGCAAGAGGCTAAAGGTGCCTCTTAAGACCCCTAACCTTAACCCCTTGAGGGTTCTGGATACTAAATTTTTTGGTGACATGCAATCTCTTGAAGCATATAACCCTGCAAACTTACCATTTTGTTTATCCCAAACATCCTGTTTGTATCATTTGAGGAAGTAAAAAGGCTCAGCAAATGGAACAAAAAAAAAAAAATTGACAGCCAAAGCTGTTTTACTCGTGTCTTGCATTTTCTGCCCAAATGCACAATCAGTATTTGGAAAGAAATATATTTATGTAAATATTTTTGTTAAAAGCAGCCCTATGGAGTTACGGTCTTATGCGGTCATGGAGAAGTAGCTAGGGTTAAGCAATTTTTTTATTTCAGTTTGTTTAATATAAAAAGTTGGAAAATTGTAAATGACAGAACAAATATTACTTAAGAGCAGGCGATGTTTCTTATTTGTCAAATGTCTGGCTGGTCAGAATAGACATGTCATACACCAATTAAAGGTGTCTGTTCACAAATACAATGTTAAACAATGGTCTGGCACATGACTAATAAGAATTATTCTAGACTTTGTTTTACACTTTAGCCGGCACTATTGCAAGCTGCAGAATTTGGACTTGCACAAGTCCCTGTAATATAAAAATTGCTGATTTTCTGATCTTCTCTTTCCTCGGGATCACTCTGGTTTAGACTAAAGCATACCACAGATAGTGACCTAGTACAATCGCTGCAGCTATTCATTTCTTTATCTATCATTTCTCTTCTGATACTCAGTTCCATTTATCACTTCTCAAAGATAAGCTACCCCTAAGATTTCCCAGGGGTAGGTAGAAAAGGTATGTTTAGAAATCACTGTATTACAGTTGAATAAATAATTTCACACCACCAACAAAAAAATATAAAATCAGATATAACATTAATCCATAAAAGTTACAAACCATAATGCTCTTCTCTTTTTTTTTTGTTGCTTTTTTTTTTTGTTTTTAATCACATTAGAAACAATAGGAAACATTAATTTCTTCCTTTAGAAAGCTCCAAATTATTTTTCAGGCATTAATTTCACTGAATTTTCACTGAATTTCACTGAATTTTTTTTTGGAGTTGGAAGGGACCATAGAGATCATCTAGTCCGACTCCCCTGCCAAGGCAGGACTACCCAGAGCGTGTCAGAGCATGCCACTCAGGACTGCATCCAGGCGGGTCTTGAAAATCTCCAGAGAAGGGGACTCCATGACCTCCCTGGGCAGCCTGTTCC
>JAOXJK010000051.1:36697879-36710807 GCA_025774025.1 Xenus cinereus | reverse complement strand
GGGCTCGGTCACCCTCACTGTGAAAAAGTTTTTCCTCATATTCAAGTGGAACCTTTTGTGTTCCAGCTTGTGTCCATCGCCCCTTGTCCTCTCACTGGCAACTACTGAAAAGAGTATGCAATGGTTTTAACCACAGAAATACAAAAAGGTGGTTTGGGGCTTTATTTTTGTGGTGTGAATTTTGCCATGAGTTTGTGATAAATTATACCACAGAAAAATATGAGTGCAGAAAAATAGTGGCCCATTACTAAAGGCAGACAGAAAGTAATAACCAATACTCGTACCCTAAGGCAGAAAAGGAAACTTCAATCATTCAGTAAAAAGAAACCATGTCTTCCAGCAACAGGTGCAAGTCTTGCAACACTTGCTGTTCTTCATAGTTATTTGGATTATGCCAGTATTTTTACAGTTCATTTTGGAGGTCATGATACCAATAATGAATATGCTACCAATATTGCACATCTACATTAGTATTTGCTAGTATTCCCAGCATAACTTTCCTTGGCCAAGGAAAAAAATCTACTTTCAAATTTGCTTTTGATGTCAGAAGTACTAAATTGAAAATCCTTTTTATGTTCATATGATATTAAGATTTAATCAAACACTGCTACAGTTTGCCATGCGAATTCTGTTCCAGACTAATTTACTGTACGTTAGACAAGAAGTTTCTCTTGTGCTCTTACAAGCTGTATTGTAAAGATATGGGTACCTACCTGTTACAGATGGCACTGTGAAGCTTAACGAACCAGGATTTCTAACAGTCATCCCTTTGGCATACGAAAAATTAATAAATAAAAATGACAATAATGAATGGTGTACAATAATTCCTGGAGACACAAGTTGGACAGGTTTGTGATGATCTGTCAGAGTCCGCACCACAGTCCTGTCTTTTCTGTGACCTTGCACAAATTGCAGAGTTTTCCTGAGCCTCAATTCCCTACCTGTATAACAGGAATATCAAAATACTCATAAATATATATTGAGAACGGAAACATCTAAATGTTGGTTGAAAATCTGTAACAATCAATATAGGCAGGGAGAAATATTTTATGGGACTTTTGTTAAATGACAAATTTTTACCTGGTAAAAAAAAGAAAAAAAGCTTTGAAAAAGCTCAATGAAATCCAAAGTAGTTATTAAAAAAATAAGGTTTGAGTTTTTTGGTCATTAATGCCTCATCAAGATGAATCAAAAGTCTCTCTGTTTGTAGTACATGACTGTGAAAGTGAAAAGCAGGAGATGCAGAAAAACGCCCCATCCAAGACTGGCTGAGCAAGGTGAAGATGTTTGTTTTGTAGAAACACTTCCAGTAATCAAGTCTATTCAAGCAACAAGGGGCTTCAGTCAGGCCCAACGGGGCATATGGACAGTAATTAAATTACTCTCTTTGGCAATAAAAGACACCACTGAGTCTTTTCCAGCCAATCTGAGCCTCTAATTATGTATGAAGGTTTTCCTAGTGCAGTTTGACATTCAGTGTCTTTCAAGTCAACTAGGAATTAAAAAAGACCTAGCACAGTACAAGCTCACACTTAAAACTTTTCTGTTTGGAAAGCTTTCTCTACAGGTTTTCTGATAAATCCCTTTAACTGTCAGTTTTTGAAAGAAACAAAGGTATCTTTATTTGTTTTTAAATAAACCAAATAGGCAGAATTCAGGTTACATTACATTAGTCTTCATATCTGTCTGAACCTTTGAAAATGTATTGAAATTATTCTGAATTTAAAAATCTTTTAAAACTAAATTTATTCCTTAAATCCTCTCCCTATATTTGGTCTGAATGTTATGGCTGTCATTGAAATATCCTCAGAATCCAGACGTATCTCCCAACTAGATTACTTTTCACTTCATCTACTATCCATAAGTTCTCTGATAAGTATACAGTATATACCATTACAGCCGATTTCAATGTAGCTAACACATTTCATTACTGGCTTATTTTCCTTATACCCCACTTCTTAAACGCCTTACGCCATCTGCAATTCCTTAAACATTACTGTAAACCATTTAATATCCTGATTTATACTCTATGTGAGTGCACAGACTCTTGAGGGTTTGTGGTGGATTTTAGATGAGCTGCGCTTCTTTCCAGAGCTCTGCTGCTGCCTTCCTGCCACGGACAATTGACCACGACAGAAGTTTCAGAAGCAGACGACAGCTAGTTATTGACTCTTAACTTTTCTTTACTGAGAAGAGAAAAAGTCTGTGTGAATGAGGTTAGCCTGTTGACTAAGCAAAACTGTTTTACCTATATGGGCAGGCCTTAAGGGAATTGACTCATATGGCTACAGGGTAAAAGACACAAAATTATTGTCTCTTCCAGCCCCATTCAAAGTAATTATGCCGAGGGGAAACCTTTGCCAACCGATAGCACACATTTCTACAAGTTACTCATCACTGCTTATAACGCTTTCTGCTTAGCCAGTTCCATTCTTGTCACGCCTATGTTTTAGCCTTATCTGTATTTCTTATCAGCAGAGCTGCTGCTAGTACATGAACTGGAGCTGTGTCCTCCGTTACTATAATAGCTATGAAAGACAAATGTCTCAATACAATTTATTCTCAAGTTACTTTCCATCTTTTAGAACTAGAAAAAGCTAGGTCAAATAAAGCTCCGTTCAAAAAATACAGACAAATCACTGCTTGCATAGGAAAAAAAAAAAGCTAATACTTGAGAAGAACTATCATCAAACTAGTCTTAAGGAAGGAGATAAAACCAAGTAAAAATGAATAGAAAATAATTCCTCTGAGACCACATGAATTGGCAATGCAACATAACCTTCTCATGCTGCAGTATTACTTGGTAGAATACACAGTCAAAACATGATTTGATTCCGTGCTAGTCAAAAACACCGAAAACAATTTTATTCAAAACCCACCAAATGGGTCTAACATCTCAGGTTTCCAGGATTAAACTTATTAGCATGATACTATTAGAATTCATTACAATTCACTATTGCTACAAACTTCTTACAGGAGTACAGATTTATATTCATAGCTGAATTGAAACTGGGAGAAGGCTGTTAAGTTTATGATGTTGAAAGAGAAGGAAAAGCATAATGAAACAGGAAAGGGGAGATTAGGACACCATTGCTTCTGTATCCATCCTGTTTTTTTTCAATTTCTTCCTCCATACAACTAAGAACATGGAGGGTCAGGGGTTGTGTGTGTACATATATATCTCTTATACAAAATCTCTTTATGACAATTTCTCCAAAACTATAATTTTACTCATTGAACTCCTGTGGTCTAATATAAAAATGATGTTAAACACAAATTCCGTAAAAATATCTGCAAGGTGCTCTCATTTGCAGGTGCTGATCAAGAAATTTTATCTCAGTTCTAATCTGGAGTATTCAGCATAGTTTAATTGTTGGCATGATTACTAAATCATGATGAGAAAAATACAGACAGGTAACTATTGATAAGTCTCATCTCTATTTGTGCTTTATAAAACTTTTCTCTAGTTCAGGAATTCCAGTCAAACTATAAAGACGCTTTCTAGAAAAAAAAAATCCTGTTTACTTTAAAATAGTTAATGATAGCATAAACGTATCTACTCACATGTATTTGTGTCTACATTTTTTTATATATGCTTATTTTAAAAGTCCTACCAAAACAGGAAAAATATTCAATGACTTAGCCTGCCTGTTGCTATTTCTGGGCCAAACCAACAATTTACCTAGGATTAGTTTGTTTTTTAAACAGCTTTCCATGTATCAATCTCCATCTCTCTTCAGGGAAGCAGTGACATATGGTAGGGAAGATCCCAGTCCTGCAATTTTCATTCATAAATTCTCATTGCTTCAGGCTCTAGATGAAACGAACAGTTTGATGAATGCTCATGAAGATGCGTTAAGAAGGAAAATGATTCAGCATTCTTTTTTTTGTATGTGTGGGCAGAAGTCTTTCTCTTTCAGAGTTCTTCAGAAAGATACCATGCTATTGTATTTGCTCTTCACATGACTAAAATCAACCTCAAAAGGTGTATAGACTAAGAGGTAGGAAGGAATAATAAACACAAGGACAGAAAGATCAAGTGAAAGGTTCGACAGAAAGATCAAGTGAAAGGTTCAACAGAAAGCTGCAAGATTTGCCACTGAAATAATTAAGTTTATTTTGGCAGATTAAGTATTCCTTTTTGCTGTTCCTTGCACGTGTTTTAAATTGTCTTTGTAAATTATTTTGCACTCCATCAGATTCCTAGGATTTCTGCAGCCCTGCTCCCTTGCTTCTGTATCAGATCCTAACCTGGAAATGAGTAGAGAGCCAGCAATAAAGCACTACTTGAGGCTGGGCAGCGTGACAGGGAGAACATATATGAAACAAGGGAATATTCTATTCAAAATTCCCATTATTGACTGCCTAAGAGCCTTACAGCAGCTCCCAGTTCAATGTCTGGAAAAAAACCTTCAAATGATCCAGAGGTAGCACAGCTACCCTGCAGTGGCTTCTGACATGATTTTAGAGAAAAATAGTCTCTTCATGTTACAGCTGCTGACAGGAGGCTGGAGGAACCTTAATCTGCCTTGATGGAAAAAAAACACCCATACTTATGCTAATCCTTAAGTTTCTGAGGCTGCAAAAGTTTTCAAAACATACACAAAAGGAGTTCTAGTCCCAAATATAAAGAAGGCCAACAGGAGTAAGAGAAAGCAAGATAGCACATGGTTGCAGGAATTCACCAGGAAGAGAAAATGCAAAGAGAAGAGCCAATATGTTGGCTAAAATCAAAGATCTTGTTTCTTTGGCATGGATACATCACTAGAGCAATGATCCAACCTAGCATACGCGAACATAACTCTATGACAGACGCTACAAGAAAAAAGGGGCATGGTTGGAGGGATTTTTTTTGTTTGAGGGGGAGGATATTAGAAAAGTGTGACAATAATAAGATTACACATCTTTTAGCACCTAATTAAAATATACTTTAACAGCAGGTCAATGTCAGGGGTTGTTAAATACCAGTTATCAGCTGATTTGCTATTAAATTTGAGTGCTGTTGACAGTTACTTATGCAGCTGAAGACTGGAAAAGATGGGTGTTAAGTTTTCAAAGGAAGAAGATGAAACAACCTATGTAATAAATGCAAATTTTTCCTGACATTAATCATGAAGTATCTTCTGAAGGAGAAGCCTTTGAGTGAATTTGGATGCTGCCTCGATTTACTGAAAGAACTGATTTAGGTAATCTGAGACTTGTATGAAACATACACTGTATATGACTCAGACATGAGGAAAACTTGGAAGTTGCCTAGCTGCTTTCTCCAGTGCTGACTCTGCAATTTCTAATTAGGAAGAAAAGAAACAGCATTTTGCAAATATTAGTTGTTAGACTGGGGCCCTACTTGTTAACAAAAGTTCTCCTTTTCTTTCCATTTGAATCTTCCCAGGGCACACTCAGCTCCCCCAGTTCGGAGGAGCAGGTTTGCAGCTACCATTATGGACTCTTTCCTTTGGCATATTAACAAAGCAATTTTCACAAGCTGAGCACAAGTGCTGTAGAACTTACATGGCACCATGGATCAACACCACTTCAATATAAACCTTCAGCAGCTCAAGAGAGGATTGCTGTGATATAGCATATGAGTCCCTCCAGTTAGATGTACTATTATAAAGCTCATTTAAAAAAATATGCTGGCATTTTCTGATTAACTTTTTAATTTGAGGGGAAAAAAATTACATTCTGTGACAATAACATCTGTCATTTTGATATTCTGAACAAAAAGTTTTATATAACTTGTATCAAAGTATTTTTACTTTTGCCTTTACAATTTTAATTGAAATAATGTTTTAGGCATTTGAAATAAACAGAAGAGTCACGTTCACTTAATATATATTGAAGCATACTGACTTTGATAGCACAGGCCTTTTGACGCCTTCAGTAACACTACCTTTGAGTCATACATGGAATATGTTTGATCATATACCAGCAAGACAGAATCTTTAACAAGCAAATGCTAGAGTAACAGTTCAGAGCAGCAGTTGCCCAAGTTTAGGTTCCAGGAGTTATTCAGCTGTGAAGAGCTTTATTCACTTGATCCTGTTTATTTCTACAATATCCAATATTACAGCCCCACAGCAGTTCAGAAGTACTGTGCCTGCTGCGATATATGCTCTTGTGAGAGCAAATTCTCCTTAATGAGAATTTCCTTTGGATTATTATTGCTTTCTTACCCCAGTTTGTTATGGTTATCAAACATGTTTTAATTTCTCTCTCTTTTTACTAGTGATACATAAATATTTATTGAGCAAGACTATTTGTATTTAAAAAAAAATCCACTGAGCCTGTTCCAAAACATACTTTGGACCATACAAGTTCCATAGGTAGTTTCTCATAGCAGAACTCAAACTAGTATTTCATATTAAACTCAGTTTCAAGTTTTCAGCTCTAGTGCTCATTAAAAATTGGAAAATGATTTTACCATCCTAGTAAATAAACTCACAGAAAACCAACATGAAGCAATATCCTAGCATTAAGGCACAATTACCTCAGGGAAACTTCAATGAAAAATGTTTTGCATTTCATCTAAACATATAGTTTTCTAGTAGAGTGGCAAAACATTTTTTGTATTGCCCTGTGATAGACTGAAGAAACTGCTCATGTAGTGTTTGGTATCTCTGAGCAGCTGAGCAGTTAAGCTTAAGAGAGCTTAGTGATATCTTTTTCCAGCAAGTGATTTTATTTCCATTTTATTAAATTATGTACTGGGAAGGAGTGAAAATGATTAAACTTAAATGTCAGGTAAAGGCTAATTCAATACTATAGGACACGTTATAAGGATTTGTAGAGTATTTATTTTAGGAAAGAAAACAGAATTTTTTCATTGTATGTTCATATTGCACGCAGTGAAGGATTTAAAATATTTTGTGTTTTATATGGTAAGAAACAATAGACTTTCTTGATCTCTTCTGCACTGACTAAGAAGGGACAACATTAAACATGTTTCCAAACACCAAGGTGAATTAAAATGGGTTAAAATGAGTGTGAATTCTGGACAGAAACCTGAGCCAAATCTTGGTGAGCTGGAATTGATGCAGCATTTGAGAGGTTTATGACAAGGTGAGCTTTCACTAAAAGAAAGCGTAATTCGTTTTGTGCTAGAGAGAATCCAATGGTGCCATCTTGCAAATAGGACAGTGAAAAAAAAAGACCATTTACCATTAAAAAATAAAATATAAGGCCTATAAAACTTCTCAGAAGTTTTAGTATTATCCTTCAGTATCATCTGAGATAATCTGATGCCTAGTGGAAAAATTGCTCAGGGATACTGAGGAACATTTCTCCTCTCATTAATCTTTAACCTTCTACCTAGGTGTATTCACAGACAATTTATAGCCATTTGTGCTGTTGTCATTTTCCCTTAAACTCTCCCTGTGTTTGGGGTTGATTCCCTTCACACATCTATAGAGGTCAAGTCATAGGATTTTCCTCTGGTCAGAAACATTATCCTACCCGGCCTTCACACCAAAATACTAAGAATTACATTTAGAAGCAGTCTGTACTGAAATATTTCATCAAAAAAATAATGATGAATGATAACTTTCTTAGGCAATGTGCCCTTTTTCCCTGATCGGATGCATTTTCATTAACACATTTGAAAAGATGCCAAACAGAAGGTAAGCTTAAAGATAAAAGAAATAGCTTCATGCAAACATACTATTTCATATCTTGTAGTTTGAAGTACTACAATATTCTCAGGTTGAGTGTCTTTTCTTTTGGCAAGCACAAACATCTATCAAAATAGCCACTTTCCCTTTTCTAGCACTTGGAAACTATTACTTTTCACACCAATTTTTCTTCAATTCAGACGTGTTAAACGGTGTTCGTGACATTCAACTAAATTTCCTTTGAATCCAGCACAGGTAGGATTTTAGTTCCCAAAGAAAAGTTATATTAAGCGAGAGGAAGAGGAACCTTGCTGCCCTGCTCCTCTGGAGGCTCTGCCAGGGAAAGACACATCGAGACCAAGAGTGAAAGCTGCCTGGACCTCAAGTAGGAAGTTTGACTCAGGACCGCTCCTTAAATGCTCAGCATAATGGCATTCAATTAATCTGTGATTAATATTTTGAAGCATTCTCCTTGTGACAACAGTTACGTAGTTACATGGTCTCATGTTAAATGTGCACATAAATATACATACTGTAAACAAGTAGCTGAGTGTTTTGAATAAGGTCATAATCATCTTGCTTGCAGATGCATAACTAAAAAGACCTTCAAGAGAGAACTTTTAAAGCTATGAAAAATAGGGGGTGGGGCAATATCTTTAAGTCATTCAAGCAGAATTCACATTAACTCCTTGGGCATTTCTAAATTCAATCCAACTGCCACATACTTTGGCACAAGCCAACAGAAAAGCATAAAACCAAAATATTCAGAAAGAAAATGAGTATAACGTACATGCCTCAAAGCTCCTGAGCACTCTCAGTTTTAAAGTACACAAACTTGTGTTCTTACCACCTGGCCTATCCCACCATAAACCCATCCACACAACTGGAAGTTTTCTAATGTAACATTTTTATAACACAGCATCATACTATACCTAAACTGCCTTGCCTCCCATCAAGCAAGAGGAAAAATATCTTCCTAACAAATTCAGCTTTTGTAACACCTTTAGAGTATTAGTTCTAATGAGTGTCTGTATTCGCATGAAACTTCCTTTCCCCCCCTATTATTTCTTATAGGTGTTTGTTATTTCTGTGCTGCATTCTTAAAGTTTCCTAACTCTGCTTTTGGCAACAGCTCCAGGAGGTCTATGGGGTTGCAAACTCAGACTTACAGAACTGCCTAACAAGAATTAATAACAAGCTGCTATCACCAAACCCCTTATATGTCTGGACACTTAAGAGGGCTTTCTGGACATGGATTACATTAATATGGTCACATTCCTCATGGAATAGGGGGCGAAGGAAAAAAATTGTTACAAGATCTACAGCCAGAGTTGGGTATATTAAAAAGAGTAATGCCTTAAACCCTCCCTAATGCTGACCGGATTGCGTGTGGAGGGTAGCAGTGGGCAGGAAGAAACAGAATATTTCATTACATTTGACTCCCAGAATAAACTTTTGATACCATACAATTAAAAGGACCCCACCTGTTCCACACCTGAGTCTACACACTTCTTAGATCCACACAACGCAAGATGCAGTGAGCCTGCCCTCTAGAAGGGAGAAGTCTTCCACACTGACACTTTTTTGTCAAAGGGTCAAATCTCAGAGTTTGGTGAGCAAGTTTTCAACAAAGAAGCTCTTCCTTGTGGATAAAGTATATTGGTGTGAATTGAACTGCAGGGTCAGCCAAACATTTATGGTTTTCATGGAAGAAAATGCTGGAAATAGCTAGGTCTTTCTTCACAGGATGTCTAGGTAGTTCCTAACAGAATCATCTGGATGTGTCTCAGATTTCAAGAAGAGTGACCACTGAGTGGCACTTAGAAATGTGATCTCTTCTGAGTGCATGGAAACTGGTAAGTTAAACTGAAGTCTTTATGTAGAATGAAATGTCATAGAAGAAAGCAATCATCATACACTCTTTACTACCAAACACTGAGTTGTGATCAAACAAATTCATCAGGCAATTATTATTATTCTGAAGGGAAAGTTTTCTTTATGTTTTAGTGCTACCAATTTTTTTTAAAAAAATCACATTTAAAAATAAATTTAACAAGAAGCATATTACTTTCTATTCCTTCAGAAAACGCAACTGAAGAACCTGTACTAGATTTCCATCTATGCACCTTAAGATGATCATTTCAAGCATACCACCATTTTTCCCTTTTTTTGTGTGCCCTTGTTTTGACATTTAAATTAGAACCCAGTAAATGTCACATTTTTCATATTTAATATTAATACAGTCAACTTTTTTACTTATTTTGCATCTTAATTGTTCCCTTTGTAATTCTAATATGTGAAATAAAACCAATAAATTCCTAATTATCAAAATGTATGGTGGAAACATACCTACTGGAGAATTAACACCCAACAAGCTGAATTCAATTAAACAATACCATGGATTTTTGCAAAAGCTATAAATTAAGAGCACCTTTCAAAACTTTTGGGATTTTTTGTTTTTTAAAGTCAAGAGAGTCAGAATATGGCCTCTAATAAACAGGACAATGCTTAATGTAAACCCAAAGTTTCTTGATATTGTCCATTTCAGCAGAAATGTGGTAAAGATGAATGTGAAAAACTTTCTCTTCTTTCTCACATCTATATAAGCGCATTCGAAGGTCAAGGAAGCTCTCAGCAATGCATTAGCAAGCTTTAAATCACCATCTGAGGTACTTACATGTCAATACTTGTCCATGCAAGAGGGAGACAGAACCAGCTGTATGTGATCCAGAAAGAATAAATTTAGTCAAGCCCATTGAAGGTGTGACAGTTTACAACAGCAAAGAATCTGCCCTAAGCTGTTGCTCTGCCTTAAATGTATTAGTCTTGATCTATTAGTCTACAAATGTTAGTGAACATTTTATATATATGTTTGTACATACCTGAACATACATATACACACAAAAAAGTGAAATCTTAAGTATATTTATAACTTTGAATTTGAAAAGTATCAGTATTCTAATGCTAAAAATATCAGAAAAAAACTACCTGCTTAAATATTACTTCAACAAAAAACTTGTGTGATAACTCAGAAACTATCTTCCATAAATCACAGCAGTTTAAATAAAGCTATGTCATATAATTGTATTAGTCTTACCTAGCATTTTTAAAGCTAAGCAGTAAGAGGAAATGTTACAGACATAAATAGCATGTCCTGTAGATAAAAATGCTGTAATGAAAGTGAAGTACTAAAATGCTGCCATTTTCACATATTCCCTGCTTCTCCAAGAGAGAAAGAATTCATTATCTGATATTCTCCAAGGGATGTCAATGGTAATAACAGTATATTTTTTTAATCTGTCACCCATCTGCCACTAGAGGAAAAATACTAAATACTAAGAAGGCTGAGGCATGGCTTTACCTGAGAAGGCGTAAGAGAAGTGTATATGAAAGCAAACTCTTGCACATGAACAGAAACCAGTTCCTTGAAAATATTCCAGTTCTGACAATGCAGCTTCAAAAATGTTTTTTCCTGTTTCACAAGGCAGTTCCCTACCTCTGTACCTGTTATTGATATAACTCAAGGACGTATATATAATCTAGGACACCTTCTTCACTTCAATTCCACTACCTCTTATGCTTTGTGATCTTCTGCACAAAATGAAGTTATGAATTTCAGGAAGTTGTGGAGCCCTTTATAACAAAGTGCACAGATGTAAGTGTGTGCTGTTCCCTCAACAGAAACACTTCCTGATTTTCAAAACAAAAAGTGGAAACTCCCTCAGTCTTACACTAAACTTTCTGACATTATCTCAGCTTTGTTGTCTCCCAGTTGCTTATGTAAGTTCTCACCGATTCTTATTTTCCTAGTCCACAAGTCCAGCTACATGGCAGCCTTTCACAGCTGTCCTCTAACACACAAGCTGCCTGACTTCATTTGCACAGCACTTCATGATTTATATTTGTTCCTGTTATAATTTTTAATTTATTGCTCAGAAATACAACATCACTTCCAATTTGCCCTAATATCAGCACTTTAGCCTACTTGTTATGTTGTTCAACAAGTGTCTCTATACTTTCTCCAAACCTTGCTCTCAACTCCAGAGGAACCCCTCCAAAGGCTATTTCATTGTCTTCTCTTATGTCCTACTTACAACCCCCCCTTTTGCTCTGATTCTTATAAAAATAGTTGAGCAGCTTTGCTCATTTCTTCACGTTCTGGTTCAGTTTACTGACACTTCTCTCAGCCTCTCTCTGTCATCATCCCTTTCATGAAAGTGAGTACACCACAGAGTACTGCGGGAAACCCTTACTAGTTTTCAATTACTTCATTTTCATATTGGAAATAGTACAGCTGTGGCTCTTATCAACCTCAAGAGAAGAAAGAAGCAGGTAAAGTACAGGAAAGATGTACTCTTACTTGGATAGTAAGCCTTTTGGGACTCGGAGAAAATTTGCATTCTCTCTCATACATCTCAATCCTGATCTTTGACTTAACATTATGATAATAAAAATAAACAGTAATTATACGCTAACTATTCAAGCAGCACCATCTAGCTGCTCAAGAATTAAAGCAGAGACTGTGGGTATATAGTAAGCACTTGTTCCCTAGGGTTTGGAATATAATCATGTATTTCTGGTGGGGAATGTGCATCTTCATGTTTCTTTGATGGGGAGAGTGAAGCATATTATTTAATTGAGCCATTAAAAATCACAAGTAGCTGAAAGTATGTAGCCTTCCTTTGCACTGCCTGTAACCACAGCTGCCCAGAGTAGCTGATCTTCAGTTATTTTCTCTCTAAATACCACAGTTCCAATTGTCTCCTGTAAAGCATCTTGTCGCAGGGTCTGTGATTAACATCCAGATTGTCTTTGGAACCAATACAGAAACATACGTCCCTGATTATTAATAAAGTACAGACCCTTCCACATCTTCTGGAAAACACCACAGTGTATCAGTCATCTCTCACTAGTACGTAAGCAATCCTACCAGTTTCGATTTCTGACTAATATATAATTGTTATATATTTGGTTTCTGATTAATGTATAATATCTCCAGCCACTATCATTGTTATTAATTTCTAATGTCTATCAATATCTCTCTCACAAAATACCACACACTGTGAAACATTTTACTAATCTTCAAAGTTACCAATTTTGGAGGCATATTAACACAACAGAAAGTACAGACTTCTTCATTTACAAGGGATTTTTAGAAAAGATTACATTGAACTTGTCAAAATATAATACAGGCCTATCCTGAAATAAATGACCCCAAAAAATATACCTACAGCTAAGAAAATTAAGGATCCTGCAGAGTTTTGTCACTTTGCTCTTTTCAGCATTGCAGTCATGAGACAGTATGAGTTTCGTCCCCT
>JAOXJK010000051.1:36681604-36697869 GCA_025774025.1 Xenus cinereus | reverse complement strand
ACAAAAAAAAAAAAAAAAAAAAAAAAAAAAAAAGAGGTTGGAAGTCACGATGAGAATAAGATGAGCTTTTCATTTATATGCTGCATTGAGCAGGCTTAGTCAAGGTGACATTTAGTTTCACTTGATTTTTTTTTTTTTTTTTAAAATGCATCACTTTTTCAAATGAGATTTACAAAAATAATTTCACAATTACTGTGTCACAAGGATAAGGCACAAATAACGCATTTAAAACACCTTTAACTATCTTGAAACAAAGAATACTGACTTGTTCACTTCAGGCTCTGCTTTATTTTGCAATTATTTTTGATGGCTATTTCTTAAGCTTGCCTGGTTATGTATTCATTTGTTCTAATAGAAGTTTTCTTCTATAAAGGGTCCGTACTACTTACATGGTCACAAAAGAAAAGGAATAGCTAATATCTCACTATGACCTTGAAACCTGGAAAGTGGAATACATTTAAATAATTTAACAATGCATAGCATCTGAAATTATTATTACATGTTTTGCATTTTGAAAATGCTGATATTATGTAAAAAATGATTAGATTTTTGGTAAGTAAATCCTGTACACTTCCACATAATAGTCCATTGACTGCTGTTGCACGGGTCTTTTCAATTACACCATATTATGCCAGAAATGTAAATATATGCACATAATATACCTACAGTTTATGCATACAGTGCCATACTAATCTGCAAAAAAGCAAAAACTTATTTCAAAAGCCAAATTACTGAATTATAGTAATACACTTGCCCTGCTCTATGATTTTCAAACTCAAAGGACTTAAAAGTCCCTGAAAAGAAATGCCAGCTAAATCTGTCATAACGTTTATGCTCACCACCTAAGGTAAAAGACATCTCTCTAAAGGTTGTAAACTTCTTTACCAAAAAAATACAAGAAATGTGCATTTTTATATTAAACAGCCTCTTGTACCAGCTCATTCATAAGAGGCTTGTGACTGCAAACTGAACTGCGATGACAACCAGCTCTTCCCATGAAGGTCCTGGCACTGCTGAGGGAATGTGCCACCTCACTGCAGCCCAGTTGGGCTGTGGGAACCAAGGATTCCTCAGCAGCAACCACCTGCATTGCAGCACTTCTGTTTGCTTCCGAGTTGCTAGGAGAGGAGAGGCAGCACACACACACACAGAGGCTCCAACCAAGCAAGAGACCTTGGGGTCAGTGGAAAAGGGTCTTCTCATTTCACAAGTTCTGGCAAGGCTTTTCTCAAATACCCACTGAACATAACTGAAAAATGTAAAGACACCCCTTTCTCTCAGAAACTGAGCTATAGTCAATGCTTAAAAGAAAAAAAAACAACAAAAAAACAACAAAAAAAAAAACCCAAAACCAACCAAACAAAAAACCCTTACTGGTTCGTAAGTACAAGTCTTAGAGTAAGCTGAAGGAAAAGGCAATCTTTATACCCTATGAGCAATTAGTGTCTGCAGTTACCTTCTTGCAGCAGCATCCTCTGCTTACAAGTTTCCTTAGAAGGCTAATGGATGTGTAAATTTTCCTCAACTAGGCCCTTCTTAAGATCCCTCAAATGACAACTTATGCTCCAGAACATGTGTCCTGATCATATTTTCTTAAAGCACCTAATATTCCACCCTTTTGCAGCTCTCATCTCATGCTGAGCAACACAGAACCCTGAAGAAGCCCAGGCTGGAAGGGACCCAACTCCCTGCTTACAGCAGGTCCAATCAGACCTGACTGTCCAGACAAGTTTGAACTATCTCCCAGCATCTGAAACATAAATAGGCTTTTTGGTTTTTTACTACTTTAGATTAGTACAACTTACAGGACTGAATGGCAAGTAATAATGTAACAACACAAATAATACAAGCACAAAGCTTTTCCGGAATATAAAAAGCCCTGGGTAACACCTTGCTTGTTTTATTTTTCCTTCTCTACAGAGTGAAAAGCACCACTTCAGCTGTCTTGAAACAAAATAAATTCTTTCTTTGATCGCCATTATCAGAAGCTGTTGAACAATGACATTTGCTACTGGCCAGGAGAAGACTACAGAAGAGTGCAACAAGGTGATATCATAGACAATCATTTACAAAAAGCTGGCAAAACTTTCTTCTAAGTTTCATGTAGAGCAAATAATATCAGTTAGAAAGACCAAGAAACCACAGAATGGTAACTCTGCACAGCATGTTTTTCCTGCCTAATTAATATTACCACTGAATTTTCACATCAGTGTAATAACTTTCCATGTAGAAAGTCCTATTTGCTGCCAGAGGAGAGTGATGTGTTCACTGGCAGCCCTGAAAGCAAGGGTTAAATTCCTGAGCAAGCTGCGATGCAAGCACTGCTGGTGCCAGTATCTGTATTGATGTAGAGATACATCAGAGGTACAGATGGTGCAAAGGGTACATAATGTCATGGGGCACATGGGAATTTACAGCATTGCAGAGAATTGATAGTTTCAAATGCAAATTAAAACATTCTTTTATGTATGCCTGAAATGATGCAAAACCATGATGTATCCTCCAATCTGAAAGTGTGTTTCGCAACAGTTTGTGGGCACATTTATTTTACGTATGTAGGTACATTCTTCGCTTTTGAGTCTATCTCTTATCTTGATAGCATCATTTGTTTCTCCAGCTTGCCAAAAATAAAGTACTAGTTGGTTATTTCTTTTAATAATAAGCCCCAATGGTCATTTCTCTTACCAAGGTTTTGTTTCTTACATTATGAGTTCATACAGATACTTTTTAAAGATACCACCTCAAAATTGTACAATCACCAAAATCACCAGTTCGTTGACAGGTACAATATCTTTCTCAAATGTCACAATCTGAGAAATTGCAATAAGCAGAAATGACCCTATTGCCTTCTAGAAGATTGCTCTTGTAACCTAAATAATTCCCCTTTCTTTCACTCCCCCACCACATAAGTGTTAGTTCAAGGAGAGAAGCGTTGGTATAATAATTTCAATTTCCAAAGATGACCTACCAAATAATCAGTCACTGACTTCAGAATGTCCACTAGAAAAGGCTCCAAAGATAACAGCGACTAATAAAGAGTATGTAAATGTCAACGTTACCTCCTATACCGCATGCTGTGAGCCAGATGCTCACTGCATTGTCCCACACAGTGAAGCAAGCAATGGGCAGGGTAATGTGACTGAGCCTGGAGGCCTGATCAGATTCAACAACCCAAGCATTTCTGCATTGATCCAGCAGACTAAATTTACTACTGATCTATGCCAATTTTTATATAATTTAGGATGAATCATTCTGCTTTGAACAGCTTACACTTACAATTGGCACATATAGGGACACCTTTGTGCCAGTGGAGATGATTTGAGCATATTAATTAATACAGAATACAATCTTATCCCCCAAAAATCAATTCTCAGTGAGGTGACATAATTTTATTGAGCTCAATATGAATTTGCTGGGACTATAACCAATTTTGGATGAGCAGACACTCCAAGAAATCTCTTGGTTCTGGCCAAATCAAAATGTCTTCATTCATATGTAGCCAAAAAAGGTCAGGCCTGTTTTGTTCCTGCTTGCACAAATGTACGATTGGCTTTTCTAAAGGTGGCTTTCCTTGTAATAGAGGATCCTCAAGACTCTCAGGGCTGTCTTTAGGCTTCCAGCACTAGTTCCTGGCTGCAGCCAGGGAATGAGCATGTGCATAAGGCACATGTGCAACATCCAAGTGCAGCCACTACGACACACCTCCTTTAATTTACTTGTCCCTATCCAACTTTTGATGAGGATGTGATTTTTTTTCATTTATTTAATACTTCATTTGAAATTTATCTTGTTTACTGATATACAGAGATACTATCCAAGAATAATTCAAGATATATCGTAATGACTTCTTGCTAGCAGGCCACACAGACATTTTGCAAGGCAAAATGTGCGGTAACCATTTTCGAGTCACTTCTCTTTTCCTCCCTGGTATTTCACAGCACCAGCAGGGACATACTGGTGACTGGGTGAAGGAAGTACATTAAAATTCACCTTGTTCTCCAGCTGAAAGCAGTCAGAGTGGCTTTAATGGAAAACATCCCCATTCTAGCTACAGAAAAAGTATACAGATTATGCCACTGTATTTTACCCTTCACCTTTGCAAACTATCTCAATGCAGAAAAAGCTGGTATTTAACAAGGTCCCTGAAAAATATTGCCATTTTTAAAAAATTAGCATTACAGTCATCTTTTCTATTCTTCAACAAAAGACAGAAAATTGATCAAAACCAGCTGGTGCCTTTGGTCTTATATTGGAAAAATCATAGGTTTTCACCCCTGCGGTATATTCCACAGGAAGGTAAGTTGTCCTTCCCACTCATTTACTTAGGCACTCAGCCAGTTCTAGACTATCAGGCACACAGTTTACATAGATTATGAATTTACAGAATAAACACCATCTCCTTTCACTCTGTGTAAATACAGATTTATTGCCTTTCTCTGTTGGCTGCCAGTTTTTAAGCTACTGTCAGTTTTAATTTATGAAAAGACAAACAAACACGATCTCTAGGTTCATTTGCTTTTGTCACTGACTATCATTTACCCTAGAGGACACTCCTCACCTTTGCCATTCATAGCAGAAATCTGTAGATATAGAGTCCTGAAACGATGCTTGGAAATACCGTTCATTTTTAACAGTCATATAAAGACAAATAGTACTTAAGGATGTTGATTGATAGAAGTTCTCATTTCAAGCTGAAACAGTCCATTGTGAGAATTTGACATATACCACTTTTTCAGAATTGCAGTAGAACACAGCCTTTGTTGCTAAAATTCAAGAGGAATAAAATTCAAGATGAATAAAGCAAGGCAAATCCTATTCTAAGTTGCAGAACACAAAATTAGTTTTTAAATGAGATGAAAATACAGAAATTTGTAGCATAAGATTAAAAACGCTTGAATGGGTGATACTTTTAGAATTATGCACACACTTGCAGGTAGGTAGGAAACAAACTGAAGGCAATCATATACCTGACATTCAGGGTAGTGAATCACAAGGAAGCAATTGAGTTATGCCGGTACAGTGAGAAACAGTTAGTTTTCTTGGTAAGAAAAACCACTGTAACTTAACATACTACATATTTTCTATTAATAAATAACATTGTGTGTATTTGGAGATTTTTTTTCTTTTTCCAGATGATATATCTTGATTTATACAGATTACCAACGTCTTTCATTTCTCTAGATGCCAATTGTTTAAAACATATCAATATGAATTATATGATTCTGTGTAATTATTCAGTTAAATAAAAAAAAAACCAACATTTGGCCAAACGGCCTAATGTCTTGCAACAACATCAGGACAGATATTATGCCTAGTACTCAATGGCTGTTGATTAACACAATGCAAGCATGACATGAAATTAAAACAATGTGCCAGGTTCCAGGAGGTCACACTAAAACAGCGGGTGAAGTTATGCTTTAGTTCCTTTGCAATATGACCACTAGTTTGCCAATGAAATCAACATAATCCATTAACATATATATTTCTTTGTGGTATCTTAAGGATCTATATCCTTTAAACATGTTTTCAGAACAGAAGCCCTCCCCCTTCCCTTGAACTGATTCTTTAGGCATCACACTGCTCCAATAAGCATGATTTTTAGACTAGTGATGTTTAAGGAGCAAACTATCCCAACATCTGTAAGAGGACATTTGTCCCCATTAACATCAAGACTAAAATAAACCTTTATGAAGCTAGCTCCTTGATCTCTGAAATCCCAAATTTACTCCCCTCCTTTAGCTTGTGCCCTGAAAGCTACCCTAAGCCCATATAGATTACACCAGCTCCTTCTCTTCTCAAACACACACCAACTCCTCAGGGACAAGAAGAGCTTAAAGGAGGATCCAGAAAATGGACCTGGAGGTCCTGGCGGACGACAAGCTCAAGATGAGTGAAGAGTGTGCTGCTGCGGCAAAGAAAGCCACCAGGATGCTGGGTTGCATCTGCCTGGGCATCACCAGCAGAGATAAAGAAGTCATTATCCCACTCTACTCAGCACTTGTCAGGCCACACCTGGAATACCATGTTAAGTTTTGGTCCCCACTATTCAAAAAAAGATGTGGACAGGCTGGAGAGGGTTCAGAGGAGGTCCACCAAGATGATTAAAGGACTGGGAAGCCTGCCATATGAGGAAAGGGTGAGAGAATTGGGTTTCTTCAGCCTTGAGAAAAGGCGGCTTAGGGGAGACCTTATCACCATCTTCCAGTATTGAAAGGGTGGCTACAAAGAAGGTGGAGACTCCCCTTTTACAAGGAGAAATAAATAAGAACAGATACAGTAAGCAAAGAGCCATGGAAAGTTACCAGCTACAAAAGTGATAATATAAATTGGCCTAAGAAGACAGTAAGCAGAGGGGGGCAAATCAAGCCCTGACAGACTGCAGTCAGAGTCCTCCTCATGGTCAGCATTTCTGCTTGGAAGCTGTTCCCAAGCTACATCACCTGTCTACTGCCTTAATAAAAAGAGAAAGAGAAGCTCCCTGTACTCTTGACAGCATCTTGTTACTTAAACATAAACTCAGTTTTACTTGTATGGGAAGTTACAATGCAAAAAGTAAAGATTCTGGCAGCACAGCTGATGGACTCCACATGGAACTTGGAGGAAGTACACAGTTTTCCACACGGAGGTACTTGGCATCAGAAGCCAGTCTGCATATCTGTGGCCAAAAATCAGTGCTTCAATTGCAACCAATAGCTGCATATCTGTGACAAGTTCTTTTAACAAGCAGATATTGTAGTTGTCTAATTAGAGAATTCTTCATGCTATGACCAGTACGGTGTGTATGAAACAGCTGTATCTTTTATGTCTCAATAGGCAGGGGTATTCCACAAAATAAATAGAGAACAATTTCTACTTCACCGAATAGCAGGTGTGTTGTCAGCCTTACTTCTCATTTTAAGGACTTGTGTGGGCAGAGTTCCAGGATATCTTTTGGATTGTTCTCAAGCTATTCTCAGACAGATCGCCTGGAACCCAGCCACATTTTGCCAAGTAGTTGTGTTGGACAGTAACGCTATCTGACATATCCAAATTGTATGCAGGGGGTATTTAAAAGCTAAACTCAAAAAACCATAAGCAACACTATATATTACTTGTCATGCCTACAAAAACACAGACTTGACAACAGACAGCACTATACCTGCAGGAACAAAGAAAAAATTCACAAATTTCAAGTGCCTACAGAATAATGCAATGTAGATGCACATTCCAAATAATACTGATACATATCTCTATTTTTGACATAAAATTATTTCATTTTTTCTTTTTTTTAAATAATAAGTATACGTATGCTTATAAGTAAATTTATCTGCTTTTTTAAAATCCATTAATGATAATGATGCACATACAATTCTCAGTCAGTGAATACTCCAAATCGCATATCCAAAAAGGTCAGAAAAGCACAGTCTAAGCAGAAATTACCCAATCATGTCAGAAACCGCTATGAAACACATAAGAATATTATATTTTCACCAGACGCCTAAAATACTGTTTATTTATCTTTATAGCATCTTCACTTAGAAAGCACACAAAGCCAGATCTCCAGCCAGTATAAATAAGCATCGCTCCCTTGAAACTAATAAACTGACTTATAACTGCAGGGATGCCACACCATACAGCAAACACACTTTTTATAAATATATATAAAATGCATAAACTCCTAACTCCATCTTTTTACAACATCTAATACTCTGCCTAATGATCCTTGGGAGTAGCACAGAACTAAAATAACTAATGAAATATAATAAAGTAATCTAAATACTCTGCTGGATTTTGTGAAGAAACAGGTTTTATTTAACTTTTCTAAATATTGAAATTTTATGCACTATTTCACTTTACCAAGCTAAAAGCAATTGCTTGAGTTTGCACCTATTCTTTCACTCCTTGCTTTTACCACAGATCACTCACTCCTCACACATTTCAAAGCATCACCCAGTATTGTAGCAAACTTTCAGAGAAATCAACGCAGATTAGATACTCCTGTTTAAAATTGCTCTACATTATAAATTAATCAACAGTTATGCTGTAGTTTTTAAAGACGGCTAAAACTCAGCAAAAAGAATTCTAACAGGACACAACAACCCTCATTTAATTCCTCTTATTTCAGGAAGTTACAGGCATGTTTCCCCTTCTCTCTCACAATTAACTCGCATTCTTTTGTTGGACTTACATTAAAAAGTGGGTATTGTATATTTATATAGGGATGTATATGTGTATAAACTCTTTGTGTTCTTCATGAATACATTATTTTTAATTTATTTTTTACACATCCATCTTCTTCCTGAGCAGTTTTACAACAAAGACAAATTTTGTATCAGTATGGCTTTGTTTTCTTACCTATATTTGTCCTGGGCATGCTTTTTATACCATAGAGATATGATTTTGTTATCCTGAATAATTGGCCCTTCTGCCTGTTTGTTTGTCTTGAACTCTTAATTTTTAATCTACCCAGAATCAAGCAAAGGGATAAAACAACCATTTGTAGCTGTAGCTAAAAATCTTGACTTGGCGTCCAGAATGCCACTGTGCTTATTTGAAAGAGAGCACTGAACTCCTTAGCCACAGCGACAGTCTTGAACAGCACCAAGTGCTTCATACAATGAATCCAAGGCTGATCAAGCCAACACTTAATGGTAAGCTAATTAGGTCAACTATTCTGTTCAGGGGGTTTATGGTGCATCCCTTATAACCGCTAAAGGAGTGGTTCCTCTCAAGCTGGTGAAACACCTCATGGGACCTGCAGAAGTCAGCAGCTACAAGGAAAGTCATCTTCCTCAAGGATATTCTGTAGCACAGTGGACAGGACATAGTTCTTCTAAGAGCTGAATATTTCTCTCATCAAGAAGAGACATACACCCAAGTCTTGCACACCTTTACTTGGCAGCACAGCAAAGGAAAGGGAACTACCATACACATCTCTCCATCTTTAAAATTATAGCTGAAATTGTTCATTTACGTTTTCCCCAATCTACTAATATTTTCTGTTAACCAAAACTGCACTTTAGCAAGTTAAAAAAAACAGGAAAAATAAAAACCCAACTGGTATCTACCTGAGAGTCAAACTGTTGCTGGTGGGACAGAACAAGCACCTCTTTGATTCCACGCAACTCAATCTGCTTGTAAACACAGTATCAGGAAAAGAAATGGAAAAACTTCATAAGAAGAACACCTGTGCAATCTCCAGAATAAGCAGAAAGAAATAATAAACTGGGCTTTGACTCAGGAAACAATTGGATTTCTAAACAATAGGGGATTTAATTGAAGGAAACATTTCATTTCCAAAAAAAAGGAAGAAATTTGTGGTAGATGTCTAAGCAAGACCTCCGCAGCTGAGTCAAAAAAGGCTTCATTATCAGTATTTTTCATCTTCTTAGACTGGTATTTTATGTAATTAAGGTCTGCACCTGCAACAATCTTACAATCACTGCAGTGATTAGTCCAGCTGTATTTATATTTTGTGTAAAGTTGATTTTACTTCTGATTTCTTCCTTACATTCCAGGCTTGACAGTAAGTTTACTCCATAGAATATGATTTGCATTGGATTTCAGGCCTTCTGTTAAAATTAAACTACTAACAAACCATATTCAGAGGAGGACGAATAAGGAAGAGACGTGGCAAGTACCAGCCTCGGAAATCCTCGTCTTGCAAGGATGACTATGAAGAAAATGGCAAATCTATGAAGAAAGATGGGGTGCAGGAGAAAGAAGAAAGCACAGTCTGGGAAATCATTTAGCCATAATTACAAAAAGGCCTTTGAAAACCTTTATCTTTAACTTTTCCTTATAAGAAACCATAAAAGAAATTATGAAGTCCACATCAGGAACAATTTCCGTGTGTTTATAAAATGCTTAGCAGAAAGAAATCCATGTTGGAAGTCTTACACTTGATAATAATATACAATAATTTTGAACTATGCAGATCTAGTCTTTTCTAAGGTATGCAACTGCTACAAAGGAAAATATTTTTCTAAAAGCAACCACTGGATACCTCCTCCAATACAAGTAGAAATCTCTCAATGGACTGTAATTCCCTGCAGGTTCACTTCTGGCTCCTGATCATTTCCACATTTACTCTTGAAATTCTCCTATTTTTCTCCTTGATGAAAATAGAGTTTTTGGCCTAACAAGTGCACACTATTTTTCCCTATTTGAACTGAAAACACATATGATTAAGTCTTTGAGTACATAAATTCTTCTTTCTCCTAAGTCTTTGGCATCATCAGCAACAATATGGACCAAGCTTTTGCCTTCAGCTCTATGCTTTGCTTAAATTAGTCATCCTTGCTATTTTTTGTAAGCAAATTAATGTTACAATCACTTTTAACTGGCTAGCATTGTTCATGAAGAAAGAGTAAACATCAGGGACTGCAAGGGCTAATTGATCTCTTCAAATGCCCCTAAAAGCAAATACTGAGGCCGACATTTAAAAGAGGAAATAAGAACAGAAACCTTTCCAGTACCAGAGGTGCTACAGTTGTTGGTGATGTTACAAATGAAAAATAGCACAATAATTAAATTCTGGCACATCACAGTTCTCCTTCTCCCCTGCTAAGAAGACAAACACACTTGATATCAATATAAGCTGATTTCAGACTAAGTAAAAAGCAGCATGATACCCAATTCTTTATCCACCTAAAGCAGAATCTGTCACGATATGAAAATGATAAACTTGGGAATTAAAGTTGTCATGGTGCAACTTTAATTCTAGTACTGACTCTAGAAGACATAGGTCATAGAATTGGTGTCCTGGTTTCAGCTGATTGCTCTGATTGTGCATGGCAAAAGTTTGATCAATTATTCAGCAAGGGCTTGAGTTTAATCTGTCTTGGGGTGGGGAATAGGCGAACTCTACAAACTGGCGCGGTTGGTTGCTATTTAGGCAGTCAGACTTTGCACCGACTGTTCTTCGTGTAGTTTGGGGAGATGAATTCCCGCTCCGAGGAGGATATATAGTTATCAACCATTTATCTGACATGTATGTACTCAACCTATTGCAGTAGCTGTGGACAAATTAGACATGTTTCAATCAGTCATGGATACTATGTTAGCTGTGCTACTGGAGTGGACTTCTTGGCTGTTTTCCTTTTTATGTGTAAACTAGGCTGGGTTTGTGTTGAAGTGAGTGGATGAATAGTTGGTTAAAATTGCCAACATCAATGTTATCCATCAGCAGTATGACCACCTGCAGGACTCAGTAAAAGGGACCTTTGTGGTGGCCCTCTCAGTGGGTATGAGGAAGACAAGATGCCATTCGTGAGGTCCTGAGAACAGCAGCTCATGGGAATGAAAACGGAAAGGACTAGGAAGGGAGTTGAAAGAGTATGGGTAGATTGCGAAGAGCATATCCATACATTGTACAGAAACTAAGATGCTTCCTCTGTATGAAACCCCAGAGCGAGTTCTGAGACAAGAAGATATCCTAATTTTAGACCAAACAAACTTAGGAGCTATGCTTTTAGCCGCGTTGAAGTTTCAGCTGATTCACAAGGTGTACAGCAAGAGCTCTGGAAAGGCATGCCAAGATCTTGTGTGGTTGGAAGAGTAAGCCTGGAGTGGAGGCAGAGCTGTGGGTCATGAACAAAAAATAGGAGCTGAGACAGGGAGTAAGGTGGAAAGGAGAAGAAGAAATAATAGGTCTCCTAGGAAGCTCAGGGAGATGGGGAGCGTGTAGAGGAGGATGGGAAAATCACACAAAGGAACAGCTGGAGGTGAGAAAGGAGGGTTGCATAAGCCAAAAGAGGATATGATTTCAAGAACAAAGCGTGTGATTGCATCAGAAGAAACTGATGGGTTAAGGAGAATGTAGACAGAGTGTTGGCCAAAGAAAGAGTATTGGAAGGGTATCACAAAGCCCACTCTCCATATACAAACACAAAATTACACTTATTCCTTCCTCTGCTTGTGGGATCACGGCTGCATTGCATGCATGTGTGGAACAGCTGGATGCTGTCTTTTCATTAACCCAGTCCTGATTTCTGGCTTGGAATAAATTGTATGATGCTACAGCAAAAAGCTGTAAAAAAAAAATCATGCAAAAGCTCCCAGCAAGAGGAGTGCAGGGGGTTCGAAGGCTCTGGGAAGGGTGAAGATGGGATGGGGCTGGTTTATTTTCTTTTTTAGGGTATCTCTCACCATTCTGACCCCTCCGTTTCTCACATACCTTTCATGTCTCTCTTGGCCCCACACAGGAGGCATGGCTGGGACTTGTGTTGGGCACCAGCCCTTGCTCTGTCGCTGGCTTCTTCAGAGACCGTGGCATTTTGCTTCTCCTCCCTGTACCTGTTTCCCTTTGCTGTTTCTGAAGTGCTCTGCAATGAAATGCGTTGTATGTAAGCTAGATATTATTATTATTACCTATATTATTACTATTGAGTTTTTTTGTGACTCAAGTGTACAAGATGCTGGGTGCCTCCAAGGAGTGAGGGGTCAGTCTTACCAGCCTTCATTGGCTTTGATAGGATTTGAAAGCATCTGGGGGCTCGCGGATCCTGCTTATTCCTCCAGCTGGCAGACATGTTTTCATATGTCTGTTATTTAAAAAAAAAAAATACAGTTTTGCAGATGATACCAAAACTACTTATTTTGGTCAAAAAAAAAAAAAGAGTTTTGAAACACTTAGGTTCTTCTTATCAAAATGTGGAAAATCAGTATGTGGTTTACATCTCCGGAGTGTCTAGAGAGCATACTCAGATAATGTATATACATTTTTTGAAAATCCTCCAAATGTCTCCCATTGCATCGTCCTGAGAACAAAGTGCTTGCACAGCTGAAAGAAAAATGTTTGGTGACTTCAGTAATTTTGACACAGCCCTTTGTGATGTCTCCCTGTGGCTGACAAAAAAAAAAAGAACTTTCAATAAGAATTTATTGCTCTTTGGTGTGATACCTTCTGTCTTCCTAAGCATTAGCTCTTCAAGTGGGGGGGGGATTCTGCAGATGGAGGGCACCTGCACACTGCTGACTACTGCAGGTATTGTGAATTTGGTCAGAAGATAAGCCTTTGAGCCACTTATAAAAGATAATTATCAGGATCTTGCAGTTGTTGTCTGCAGCAGGCAATTTGTAATAGTTTTTTTTTTCTTTTTCAGTGTTTAATTTTGCTCTGAGAGAGAGACAGGGAAGCGAGGCGTGCAGCAAACAGTGAATCTGAGGAGCGGCTGGTCATGGCCACAAGCCCTGCCAAGAAACAGAGGTGAGAGGAGGTGGCAGCTCCTTAGCCTGGTACACGAAGGTCTGTGGCCACCTCGTGGGCACTCCTTTCTGCATCGTTTGCCTGGTGTCCTCATTCAGAGAATCATAGAATGGACCAGCTGGATGGGGCTTTGAGCAACTTGGTCTAGTGGGAGGTGTCCCTGCCTGTGACAGCGGGGTTGGAACTAGATGATCTTTAAGGTCCCTTCCAACCCGAACCGTTCGATGGTTCTATGTGCTGTTCCCTGCCACTCTGAGAATTGGTTTAGGTGTGTCTGAACGATGATGCCCTCAGGCCCTGTAAGGAGGTCAAGGTGAAAGTGTTGCCAAGTGCTCTGAAGCTGTGACCCAGGCCTCCCAAGCTTGTAAGCTCATGTTTAAAAAATCAGTAGTTTCAAGTCTCAGAAAGAGCACGTGTCCTGTGACCTTTAGTGTGCCTGCCTCTGGTTTTCAGGTATTTCTTCTGCAAACACGTGAGCTAGAAACAAAAATATAAAATGAAGCTGAGATTCTCTTTTGTGATGACATGGTTCCAAGTGTTACAGGGTTAAGAAAAACACCAAATGACTTAAATCTGATAGCAACTCTGGCAACAGAGTTGCAGGTCCCCCTTTTAGGGGAAAAGGAGTGGATTAAAGGTTTCCCAATAGGAAATCTCAAGGGGAGAGGAGTGATTCTTGTGAGCGCATTTGCTTTCGCTGCTTCCTCAGCAAGAACTGTGCAGGTCACGTAGTCACGTATTTGCCCTCCTGAAGGCACAAGGATAGATCTCCACAGCTCCTCCTCTTCTCCCCGTTCATTTTCCTGTTGATTTCTTGCCTCTTCCCAGTTCAGTTCTTTACTATCCTGATCTTTCCCTGTCTCCTGCCTGGCAGAGGGACGCCATCAGAGCTTCTGCTGTTGCCTTGGTTTGTGTTTTGTTCTCCCTTGAAACCAGGGGAAGGAGAGCCGTGTAGAGGCTGGCCCCTTGGGAAGAAGGAGCTCATATGGTGTTGCTCAGCAGCCCTTGTTTGCTGAGCATCATTTGTGAGTGTCCCTTGCTGAAACCAGGAGATGTGTCTTAGGCAGTATTGGACTTCTTGAGTTCATTGGGAGCATGAAATATATGGCTAGGTGGTTCCTGAGTTGGGGCAATGGAAACGTAGGAGTTGTACTTTGCTTACTTGCTCATGAGTTGGTGACACTGGAGGAATGTTTCCTTCCTGGACGCTGCAGCAAGATCCATGATGAGCTCTTGTCAGACCATAAACAGAGTAGTCACACAGATCCAGTGGTCAGCTGAGTGTCTCCATGGGAAGCCCTACAGCCAGCAGCCTAGTGTGAATCAGTCAGACGATATGAAACATACTGTGGAGATGTTCCTCTTCCCAAAACTGGAAAGAGGAGCCTTCAGGCTCCTGAGCTGTTGCCCATGTTCTCAGCAGTTAGCATCAGCAGCCTCTGGAGCATGAGCCAGAAGTCAAGATTGCCTTGTGTCAGGAAACTCTCTCACTAATGCATGATGGAGTCGCGCTCCTCTGGTATTTCTGTTTGGTCCATTAAGCACTTAAATGGAGCAGCTTCAGCAGGGTGTGCTGTGCTTCAGGAGGACTCCACAGGTGAAGGCAGCGTGGATGCTGGGGTTCAGATCCTTCTAGGCAAACCCAGGACTTCCACTCAGGGCTGGCCTGCCTTGTAGCCATAGCCATGCAACTGCTGGAGGAAGGGGGCTGCCCACTTGATCTCAGACGGTGCTTCATCTCTTTGGTAGTAGATAAGCTCATCAGGAAACGTAGGCAGAAGTTTCTCTGTTACGGGTTATGGGAAGGATTAGGTATGAGGGAGTTCTGCTGATTTGGTTAATGCTGTCACGGTTTCTGTGAGCAGGTGGGTGCCTGGGGAATCTTAATGCAAAAAACTGTCAGATCCCCTAGGATTAGGTGTCAACTGACTGATGATTTTGAGGACTGCAGTTTTGAATTTGGTACCTAAAAATAGGAATTGCGTGGGACTTTGTCACTGATTTGCTTTGGGAATCAACCCTCTTCTGAGAACTTTAAACTTTGGGATTCTGTTGGCATTCAGTTCTAGTATGTAAATATTCATTCAGCAAATCTCACTCTTCTGCTCTCTCACCCCTATGCCTCCCTGTAGCACAGAGAGTGTAGCTCCAGCTAATGGAATTACAGTAGGTTACACCATGCATAGCAGGGTGAGAAGTGTAAGGCCCCAGCTGCACATGGCTAGCAACATGTTTTTACTGTGATAATCACAAGGTAGCAGCTGTCTTGCCCTCTCTTTTTTATTTTTCTTTTTCGAAACCCACTCGTTTTATAATTACTTGGGCTCATCATGAAGGTAAAAATAGCTTCTCTGTTTAAAGGGAACAGATGGTTTTTCTGATGTTTTTTTCCTTAACATTGAATGAATTGTGGTTGAGTCAGAAACTGCCAGCTCAGAAACGTATGTTTTCATTAGAGAAATACTTGATTAGGTTAATTGAGTGTGATTCAATGTGAGGTACATTTGGCTGACTTAAAAGCTGTCCAACTTTGTCTTGGACGGAGATAACAGTATCTCAGTGTTTGCAATTTGCTCAGTAGTTTCCAAAAAACATTGCCTAAAGAGTAACAAAACCTTGAAGGGACACTACTGAATTAGCGGAGGGAATATAAACTTTTGTAAAAAAAGTTAAACAAACAAAAAAACCAACCAAAAAACCCAGACAAACAAAACCCACAACACAACTGCCCCTCCATTTTTTTTCAGAACAATGCAAACAAGTAATGTATACTAAGTCATGTCCAGACATAAAACTTACACTGGTTTAATTCTGGTAATGCTCCATACACAGTATGTTAAGCAAGGTGTGGGGCTTACAGAAGAGCACACACCTGCATGTTGTTGCAGTGGGTCTGAGAACAGAGGTGAGATTCAGTGTGAGATAAAACCAATGGGGTTTTGGGCCCTTCACTACAAAAAAGACATTGAGGGGCTGGAGCAGGTCTGGAGAAGGGCAATGAAGCTGGTGAGGGGTCTGGAGAACAAGTCTTATGAGGAGCGGCTGAGGGAGCTGGGGGTGTTCAGCCTGGAGAAAA
>JAOXJK010000051.1:36666149-36681504 GCA_025774025.1 Xenus cinereus | reverse complement strand
ACTGCTGCTCAGGATGGGCTGAGCAGCTGATCATCAGTTGGTGACAGCAATTGTATTGCATCAGCATTTTGTATATTCTTTTACCATTATTATTTTCTCTTCTGTTACTGTTTTATTAAACTGTCTTGATCTCAACCCATGAGTTCTTTTTCCCTTTTTCTTCCTCTTCTCCCTACCCTACTTGGGGGGAAACTCAAGCACTTGGGCAATTTTCCTAAGTGTCTTTAAGCATCCACAACAACCTCATCTACCTTCTTAAATGGCTCCAGCTCATACGCTTTGTCTAGAGACATTTAGATGCAAGAGGATTGCTCCCAAATTGGGCTGTGACACGGCCATCTGGACCTGCATGGACCCTTTGTGCATTGGGCAAGACATACATTGCTGCACATTTCTCTGCTGGTAAAACCTTTCCGTCTTCTCTCAGTCCCTTCATTTCTTAAGGCAATATAAAATGGAGCCGAGTCTTTACCATATAGAGTAATTGTAAGGACAGACAGGCTGTGGGAGAAGGTATCCTTTACTGTAACATAACAACACCAGTAGCAAGAAAGAAGGAAGAAAAATATTTGCAAGTCAAGCCTAAACCGCAATTCACTCAAATGCACTGATCTGTAACAGCCACTTTTCCCATTCATTCTCATGGGAAATGCTACAGGTCAGGACAGAATTTCCTGAAAAGCCATGTTACAGAGGTTTTAAAGTCAAGCCAATTATGCAGCATATACCTCCATTGCCCCCCTCTCTCTGGCAGATCTTCAAACAGAAAATTGGGCTTTTAAAGTCCTACTTGGACAGTTTGCTCTCCCGTTGCTCCTCCAACAATTTCTATTTAATTATTTCAGAAAAAGGACAACACGTGCCCTTCAGTGTCCCTATCCCACTATGTTCATGGGGCATGAGACAGCAATTAAATTGCTTGAAAATATATTAAACATGAGAGACTTCATACAAAATCTACACCACAATGCAAGTAAGTGCATTTCTGAAGTTGCAGCTTTTGATGCAGCTATGTGCAAACAGGGAAGTTTATACCAAGTCCTTATTTCCTCCCTTTGTAATTAAGTGGTAAACAATTTACAGAATTGTTCAGGAATATCTGACTTTGGCAAAGTCACTGTACAAAAACAAAGATCCATGAAGACTCAATTTTTTTTTTTTAAAAAAATGTTCTATATCCAAAATTAAACATTAATCAAGAACAGGTCAAGCAAGATGCTTTGGTATTGCCTCTTCTGAAATGACACATCTGGATCTCAGACTAGTAGCATTAGCCGAGTGCTCTTCAGAGACCTGCACTTCCTACTTTACTCTGAATAACTCATTGTCTTGTTCAAAGCTGCTGAAACAAGGGAGGAACCTTGAGGTTCTTGCCCAGGGAGGTTTTCAATCAAGACCTACTTGAGGAAATTCACTCTGTTCTGCTCATTGCATATGCAACGCAAAGCCTATCTGCTACTCTCCGAGGGATCTCAATAACAACAAAATCCCCGTTAACTGCATATGACAATGCTGGCAGGCACTAAAATTCACCAGTAGTTCTCTGCTGTTAGTAGTTACAGTCTGCATAAGCTAATCTGCAATTTTAACTTGAAATGGTACTTAGGTAAGTGCACAGTTATCAACATTTATGCATTTTTGTCCCTCAGTTCTTAGGATTGCTAGTCTCAGCACACACTTCTGTGAGTTAAGTTAATTCTTCCACCTTATAGAAGGCAAGAGGGACTAATTGCTTTCATACAAAGGAAGACTTTCTAGAAATCTTGCATGAGGCTGATCCTAACCTGCCTTGTGTCTGCCTGTGGGCTTCAACAGGGGAAGAGCTCTGGCCTGCCAGCAACGGTGGCATTGCCTGGGGTTGGCATCCTCCCCATGAGCGCTGTGGCCATGTGCATTATGCACAGCAAGTCTTCCTGATTTCATCCAGCCCAGGGGCATTTCCCTGAATGTTTTTTTCAGGTCAACAGATCTAAGGTAATGAAATGGCTGTTTGGTCAAGCTTGCAGGAAAGGTGTGTTCATGGTGTGACACCGAGGGGTGTGCTGTGTGCCTGGCACAGCACAGCATAACGTGTTTGGAGTATGAAGACTTCGGCTGGAATAAAATACTATTCTGTGCAGAGGAAGCCAGACTTTGCAAGTCAAAGTTTTTGTTACCTGACTGGAGCAGGCCCTCCCGTCAGCTGTGTTTGTCTTCAAGGGCAGCCCAAGAGTGAAGTACCATTCTTGGGGTGGCAGGAAACACTTAGGAAGGAAAGGCAAGCGAGCCAGACTGATGGAAGAGATTCCCAGGGAGGACTACATACTATACCCTTCTGGTTGAAGTGACCGAAATTCTGCATGAAAGAACAATCTATAGCTTTGTTCTTTCTACATGCTTTGAGCACTAAGACTCTGCAGACACGTATTTTACATCACAGGTACTCCTGGCTGAACTGGTAGGAGACCAGTTAACAGCAAGAAAGGAGATGTCAGACTCTGCCGCTTCTTGAAGTCATGTTGGAATAAAGCATTTCGCAATTGCTAAACACCTACACATCCACAGAAGTTCCAAAGGCTGACATTTGCATGAGGCGAGACAGCTGTTTGGGTGGACCATCAAAACCAAAGAAAATTTTCAAAAGATTCCAGATGTTTTGGACACAAGCTACTTGCAGAAAACAAAAAAAAGGTGTTTTGTTTGTAAAGACAGTCCTACAAGGCTTTCTGGAGTAATATTTGTCTTGTGTTCACAGGCAAAAAAGAAAATAATCTAAAACTGTCTAACACTGATAATTTTTTATAAATATGTTATCAATAATTGTAAAAACTTGGTTTCTGGATTATTTGTTAAATGATTACACTAGTACTCCTTGTGAGGTATTTACAGTGTTTAAATTTAGGTAAATATAAGTTTAAAAAAATTGAAGCAATATTTGTTTTGGTTTTGGCTTCCCAGTGTTTACATTTAGCTATTATGTGTGGACACGATCACTGAATAGTCAGAGAAACCTACATTATCCTCATACCTTAACTGTGAATTTTTCCCTTTCCAAACAGAAGTCCTGCAGCCTTGCTCACGCTTCTGCATTTAATTGATGTTTCATCAGTCAGCATCACATTTGCATGTGATGCACAAGCAGACAGCACTGACACATAGTGATTGTCTTGTGACCAGACCAGTGAGGTCAGATCTGGAAGCACACAGGCTGGATTTGTCCTACAAAATACTTCTATGTGTCCTTCTGTTTCCCTCTGACGAGAGACAAGGAGCAGCTGCTGAAGCAGCCGACTCCAGCAGAGGCTTTTGCCTGCTCTGGAGTGCCCCGGAGACACTCCTGCTGAGGGAGCCAACCAGACTCACTGTGTAGAGCAGTTATTTCACAGCACAGCCCCAGGACAGTTGTATTGGCACAGTCAGCAGACTGCAGCATGTGAATGAGGACAAGTGGTCTGGACAAGGAAACAATTTCTTCAGTCAGTATGGTACTCAAGCTAAATTTCCTCAAATGGCACCCACAAGCTGCAATAATACTGTCAGTTTAAGGTCTGTGCTGAATTGAAAGGGACAGTCCTGTCATCTCCCAGTCCCCAGCTAGTCTGTCTCCCCTGCATTGTGCCAGCCCTCACATTCATGAGGCCAAGGAGCTTAAGCGGCCAAAGTAAGCCAAGCCAAAATACTGAAGAAAAAACCTACTCATTTTCAAAATCTCACTCTATGTCCCACAAGCTCTTGTCGATGACCAATTCACCTCTCCTTTTTAACAGTGGGCCAATATTTTCCTTCTGTTTCTGCTTGTTGTTAACCTACATGAAGATCCCTTTCTCATAGTTTTTGAAATCTCTGGCCAACTTCATTTTGAGTTGAGCTTTTGCTTTTTAAACTGCATTTCTGCATTCCTGGGCAAGCAGTAGTTCTCAACAGGTGTTCATTGACTTTTCCATCTTTTGTGCACTTCTTTTTTGGTTTTGAGTAAACTCAGATCCTTGCAGTTAAGACAAGTGGGTCTCTTGCTCCACCTGCTTCCCTTGCCTTTAAAGGGGATAAACTGTTTTTACACTTCCAAGAGAGTGCTCTTGAAAAACTCCCAGCGCTCGCTAACTCCTTTATCCTCCACTGAAGCTCCCCACAGAATCTCTCCCAGCCGAGCTCTGAGCAAGCTGAAGTTTATTCTTCTAAAAATCTAAAACCTTTGTTTTAGTCACAACCTTCAGCATGCTCAGCAGGATCCCAGATTCCACAATATTGTGATCACTGCAGCCAAGGCTATCACTAACTGAGATATTACAAAGCAGGTTTTCTTGGTTTGAGAGTGGCATGTCCAACAGTGCCTCCGGGTTGGTTGGCCCATCTACCATTTGTATAAGGAAGCAGTCCTCTGAGCATTCCAGGAACTTGATGGATGACATGTGAGCTGCTGTATTGTTCTTCCAACAATTGTCTGGGTAGTTGAAGCCACCCATAGGCACCAAGTTCTGTTGACCCAAAGCTTGCTTAAGTGACTCAAATCATGCTTCATTGGCCTTTTTGTCTTGGTTTGGAGGTTGGTAGCAAGTGTCTGCTCTAAGACGCTCCTCGGAGATGACCCCTCTGCTCTTAGCCCAGAGACATTTGATAGGGCTTCCACAATCACTGTATTTAACTTCTATACACTCAAGGTTCTCCTTAACACAAAGCACGACTCCTCCTCCTCTTCTTCCCTGCCTGTCTTTATGAAACAGTCTATAGCCATCCATCACAATCCTCCAGTAATGTGAGTTCACACCCAGTTATTCCTGTGATATTATTTTCTGACCGGGTGTGGAGCTCCCTTTCCTCCTGTTTGTTCCCCAGACTGTGTGCATTGGTACACATACACTTGAGGTAGCTGGTTTTCTGGTTCTCATCTTGGGAGGCAGCTAAGGAATATTTGTCACCGTTCTGCTTTCCTGGCTTATTCCCTAGTTGGATGTGATGGCATGAACATTGCCATTTTGGACCCCATCCCCCGAGTTCTTCAGTTTAAAGCCCGCCTCACCAAGTTGACCATCCTGCTGCCAAAGATTCTCCTGCCTCTTTTAAACAGGTAGATCCCATCCCTCCCTAGCTACAGTCATCAAAGAATGTCCTCTTGTCGTAAAAGCCAAACTCTCACAACAGCACTAGCCAAAAAAACAGAGGTTGATTTTTGCATTACACTTTCCACTATCTCACTATCATAGACCCCCACCAATGTTTCATATTTTCCTGTAATTCAGTTATTACACTCCTAAGAAAAAAGTATTCCTTCTTTGCTATTAGAAACACTGTTTGCTAACATGACTTCCTCCTTGATGACAATTTACAAATTCCTGTTGTTTTGGTGATAAAACGGATGATTTTCAGTTTTGCCCAATTCCTCCATGCCCCAGGCCTCCCTCCCACTCACATCTGAAGTGAAGTCTGCAATTCACCTGACAACAGCCATTCCCCCTCTGGGACACTATCCAGCTGTTATCAGCAGGTGATATTATTTGAGATTTTTCTTATATTCACATATTGTCACAACTGACCTCTTCAGAATTATTTATAAACTTCATGATAAGCATACAGTGCTGTGGCTGACCTGAAACCAAAGAAAGTTTCCTGGATTAAGTTGAATGAACTTAAACCTTGGAAACTCTTTTCTTCCCTTATAAATGTTAGTTGCAGGAATTTAGGTCTACCGAAACAGACTATTATGTAATTATCTCAAACCTGCAGTATCTTAAAATACCTTACTGCACTCTCACACCAAGTGCAGGCACACAGTGGGCATCAGATGTTTTTCTTGTGCAAAAAATAAGGAATGGAAAAATATTATTCTATTACAAACTTAAATGTTTTACAATGTCTCTTCTCTTGAAACAAGCTGATCTTTTTCTATAGAAAAATAAGTGGATTTGTGATTTGTTTGAATTTTCTTCTTATTTTCAAAGATGACAAACTAGAAAAGTCATGTTTTTCCAAAGCACTATATCCTACACTTACATGAGATACATATATACATGTATGCATGACTATTTAGAAAGTTCAGGTGAGGACTATGGGAAGAAAGATCCAGTAAGATTTGGTCTATTTAATTACCACAGGCTTTTCTGCAGCTTCAGAGGCTCGTACATTTAATAAAAAGAACGTTCTTGATCTTTATCAAATGTAGCCATATGGAAAGGCTGTTCTCAAACAATGTTTTTTTCAAAGGAGCAAGTAAGCTTTGTTGAACTTATTTGAATATGCATCCCATCACAATTCCTTGCTTCGCTCCAATACCACATTAAGATTACCTTGCAGCTCTTTTTAAGAATTGTTGCCTAGATCGCAAATACATAATATGCATATAGAAATGTACTTCAGATAACAAAAGCTGTTTTATGAACAGAGTAACTGCAGGGTTTAATTAGGAAGACAATGGTGTTTTTAGTCAGATAATTTTTTAACTCCATCTCTGATTCTGTAATCTGTGCTGGTGATTCCTGAAGCTTCAGAGAGGCTTCAGATCAGAGTGAGTTTCGCAGTGGCTAAGGAGCTCCTGACTCCCAGTCAGGAACTCTGAATATTAATGAATATTTAACAGAGCAGAAATTGCACTGCCAGAGGGAAACTTTCATCCACCTATGTCTGAGACTGAAAACTCCTCAGAAAACATTTACCACTGTAGACTACTCATTATTTCCATAGTGATTACAATTCAAAACAAAATTCTATTTTTTTTTTAGCTGAAATGTTGTGATTTAAGTTTTTATATCATGCTGAAACCCCTCAAAAATTAACCACTGAAATTTCTCATTCATTTTTTAGAGGTGCTCTCACAACAGATTATAGTTAGTGGCAGTATTAAGAACAAGTTTCCAAGGTCTGTAGGTGATACCAAAATTTAAGAAAGCAAGGAATGACTACACAAGCAGCTTTGAAAGAACTTCAATCATTTAAGCAATTGCTCCAACAGATGGCAAAAGCACTTTGGCGAACACAGTTGCAAAATAATTTGCCTAGAAGGAAGAAAGAAAGCCAAGGAAAGGGTACTAAATGGGACAATTATTCAGCACAGTGATTAGAAAAAGGATTTGGGGGCTTAGTGAGGAAAAAGAAAACACTGAAGCTATTGGCACAATAGAAGGTAGTAAGACAAAAGGATTCATTAGTAGTATCAGATAACAGTAGGAAAACCTGTCTGGTATGCAAAACACAAGGTGCTATCCATCTGGCACCTACCATTCCCTGGTCCATAAGAAGGAAAACAGATGTTTGTGTAACTGGAGTTACTCTTTCTTCTTTCTTTCTTGGAAGGAGGAGTCCCATTCCCTCCCACCCCAGCTCTCACCAGCACAGGATTTTTTTGTGAGCATGCAAAGCATGAACTGATATATGCATTAAACATTTTCCCTTCAGGTCAGTTTGCAGCCACACAAGTGCAAGATCTACCACAAGGGAGATACTGTCTCAGGGTTAAAAAAAAAAATAAAAATGAAAAAAAAGAGTGACCAGGCTTAAGATGAAGGGTTAACACCACTCAGCACCATTTCATCTTGTGGTACATCACCTTGTACCCAGGATCATGATACACTATCCACCCTAGCTCTCATGAGTTTAAAGTCAGCTCTTGAAAACTTGATGCTTTCTAGCCTGTAAGTATTACATTTTACTAAAGCTGAAGCCTGAGAGTCAGTAGGACGTGTCACATGGACAAAGATTATTAATTCCAGAAGAGACTATACCAATAATGGCCCGGTACATTTCCTTACAGTGCTGTCTTTGGGATAGGTATCATACCCAGAATTTCTTCTATGTTGATTTTAATTTACTTCAACACCTAGACTTGTAAGACCAATGATCTTTTTTTATCACATTTGTTTCGTACTGCTGTATTTTTCTTAAGACAGAGTTATTTTAATTTATAGCATGACCTTGTATCTCTTGAAATCAAGGCCACAATTCCAAAGTTAATTATCACACTGCACTCCTTCGAGGAGTGTAAATTATACCAATTCTTTTTAAAGACAAAGTTCCTTGAACACAGGAGGTCAAAGTAAGTTGCGAAATCCAGTGAGCAGGCACCCAAGTTACTGCTTGAGACTTCAGAGAAAACAGACCTTAAGACCAACGAGAATTGAAATATTAGCAATCCTCTGAACAATATAACCCAACTATATCAGAAAAGTTTGAAAGAGGCAATCCAAATTGTATTTTTCTGTCTGTTCAGTAAAGCTTTAACAGATAAATATGATATTTTGAAGTATTTCCAATTTAACGTTTACTACTCCATGTAACCTTAACAAAGCAGGCTGAAATACTACCTGTCTGCATTAATTCATTAATTTCTCTTAAAGGCAATGTTAAGTTTATCTTTCAATAAAAAGCATTTAAGCATATGAACGTTTTAAAAACTTGTATCAGAAATAAGAAATAATTTCATTTTGGACCCATTTACCTCCACCCTCGTTTGCATTGCTTTTCTTCAATGTGGATTTCATTTTCACAGCACTTCCTAATAGGGGACTTCTATTATATTTCCCATTAAATACCCCAGCACTTTTCTCTCCTAAACGCGATTTAAAACCATGATACAAAATGAATGTAGATATAGAGACACAGCATTACAAAATGACAACTGGAATTACTGCTAATCTGAAACACTTCTCAGGCCTACCATCAACTAGTTAGCCTGAGAGGCACAGCAGCTTAGTAATGCATCCAAGAAAAATAAGGCAGTCAGCCAGGGCTCATCTTTTCTGGCAGAGGAGAAAATCTCATGTAAGTCTGCCTCATGGATAATGACTGGGAAAGCCAAAGAGGTTTTATAATAACACATATTTCCATATTTACTTGGAAATACTGATCTTATGGCTTTACCGTGACAGTAATTACCCACCGAAACAGAAAGTACACTTTTTTAATTTTTTCTTACAGACAAGAGGTGCTTTACATTTTGTATACTGAAGACCATAAAACTATTATTTACTTTTTAATCTGGTTTACAAAACTCGGTCCCAACAATTCAAAACATTTCACTGTGTTATCTTGACATACAGAGTCTACCTGGCTTCAGAGAGGTGTTACCTACCTAACAGTGTGATAGTCATCTAAGTCTGAAAAGCATATAATCTCTCTGCTATAATTAAATAATATTTTTAAATTAAACATGTATTTTCTAAGTCAGAAAAATTATTTACAGAATATTCTGTAATGCCAGATTATTCTTACAATATTTTCTTTATTTCTGGCTCAACATATTTAATTAGCGTCGCAGGTTTCAAAAAAACCCCAAACTTTTAAAAACCCCTAACACATCACAGCTTCTCACAGACCAATATATAATGAAATGACACCACGCCATTTCATAGCAATACATTCAAAACTTGCTAATGATTCCTCAAACCATAATGGCAAATATCCTTCCCAGTCTCCCAGAACATGATATACTTCACTTGGAGTACTTCCTAGTCACTCCAATATTTTGTGAACGAGAAGTGGACACCAGAAAGAGCTCAATTAAAATGAGAAACTTCAAGACAAAAGTGGGAGAACACACACACAAAATCACAAAAAAATCAAACGCAAAATACTCCCTCCACCAAAAATATCCTACTTTGGCCTTTTCTTCACATCCCTAAGGAAGACCTGTACATCTACTTCAAAAGCCTGACAAATAAATTGCATAGTTCTGCTAGATATTAATAGAGATACTGTGTTTATGGCATATTACAATTTTTCCTCAAAATGATGTCCAGAAAATTGAACAATGAGAGGTTATCAGTCTCACATTCATTTAAATCCATACAAATGATCTATCACATCTTCTCCTAGCATCCCCCCTTGATCTGTACAAATCATAAAAACATAGAATGACTCTTTTTCACTCATGTCAGCTAAGTAACCAAAATAATCCAGAACAATTGTTCCCAAGCTCATTTGTGGATTCCATTACAAAGAAAAGAGCTGTGCATCTGAAAGCTTGTCTGGTTTTCTTCATGAGAAATAAGACTTCTTTTCTATAGGCCTTGGCAATTTTACGCTCTTGATCAAAAAAGCTATTAGTCAGTTTGAACTAGAAAAACATCTGAAGATTATATCTACTGTTTGTTAGATTTCCCCTTTAGGGGGCTCCTATATTCATATTCAGTACTGGAAACATTTCATGGTATTCTAGAGGCAGTTCTTCATGTTAGATGCTAACTAGATTTATTTCAGTTATAGTACTGATATAAAAAACTATACTAACTATTAAATTTAACTTCCTGGGTACAAATTTTCATTTATGTGCAACTTCTCAAACCAACCAAGAAAAAAGATTCACATTTTCATAAACTCACACTAAAAAGATACACATTTATCGCAGACTAGATCAGATAACTAAAAGTGGAAAGAAATGTAATAGAAGAAATCCTATTCTGAAGCCTGCTTGAAGCTTCATAAATTGCAGTAACTGTTTAGTTTCCAGACTTTACAGGAGCTACAGAGAAATATTTTAGTTGAATGATTTTCCCCTGCCATCATTCATAGAAGGTATCCTTGGTATGGACCACAGTAACCCTTAATACCTACTTCACAGCTCACTCAAAGTTTTTCTTGAAGAAGTGAAAAAAATGCCAGACATTTTGCTTAAAATTTTATATTCCTCAAGTTCTTGGAGAAATATCTTTCTCCACTATTTTTTCCAAGAAGCATGAGGAAATTTAAGCAGTGCACAGAATCTGTCCATAAAGAAATTCCATTTTATAAGTTCATTCTATATTATAACAAAGAAAGAATTTTGTATTCTTTTGCAAAGCAACATTCAAAACCTGCCCTTCTGGACATTTCTCCAAAGCACTTAAACTGTAGGCTTCTTGCAGAATCTTTACAGTATTTATGCATAAACTAGGTCCCAGAAGAATATGTTTGCTTGATGCATTACTGCACTGTAATTTCCATTCAAATATTTGGGAAACAAAATCAGAAAGAAAAGCTAACAGCACCTTTTGGGCTTCCAGGTTTGATTCCAACCATGGCATCCTTCAGGGAGCTCTTAAAAAGTGACAGGAAAAGCTCACAGCAGCCTCCAGCAAGATTTGGCATGCCCAGCTTAGGGAATTATAAATCTTCAGGAAAACACTTGGTTGCTTGAGTCATTGAAATACTACTCAAACTTTTGTCATTTGGTTATTTTCTCCACCCCACTACTGACATGCAGTATTTGTTAAAAGCAGTCCTCTTCAAAGTCAATATAAATTGTCAGCGGCTCTTCTGAACTAGATTGTGCATAATAACACTTTCAGCCATTTATGTAAGTGCAGCAGTACAAGTACCTGTTACAAATGCAGGCAGAGCCATAGGACGGTATCCCCTTCTTCCTCCCCCATCAAGTATGTGCAACACCCACCACTCATCCTCACCATAAAACACCCGTTGCTTAGTTACAAAGGGCACAAAGGGCACCCTTTGTGACGCCTTGGCATTGCATGAGTCACCCAGGTATCCCGCCTGCACAGAGTGGCCTCTACCATCTATGCTAGGGCCTGGCGCTGGGCTGCCCCAGCTGCTCACTAGTCCAAACAATATAGCCTGTTTCTCCCCTAAAGCGCATAAATCGTGATGGTGAATAAACCGAGGAACAGGGTGATCTGGGCTAGAGCCGGATCCAAGAGGCAGAGCATCAGCAGGGACCGAGGCTCCCCACAGGAGCCCTGGGGCTACAGCCCTGTGCCACCAGAACAGTGCGTCTGCCACCAGAGGGAACAGCAGCAAGGAAGAAGCTTGGTAGCAGGGTTTCAGAACTAATTCTCTTTTGCGCAGTCCTGGACACTGAACTGGTTTAACAGAAGACAAAATATTGTATGCAAAACATCAGTGGGTTTTCCACTAGTGTGAAAAACTGAAAGCAGAAAGCCTGTCAGGAGCAAGCTTGCGGCCAGGGTCCAAACCCCCCACTCCACACGCCGTGAAACAGCAGTTGGCTGCTTCTGACTTCACCTTTAAATGGTGACTTCCATACATCTTATTTGAACACCAGTTGTAAATGATTTGCATTTGGGAGAAAGGATTCTGAATATTCAAGAAAGTGGGTATCTAGAGACATCTCTTGTTAATTCCAGAATACAAATGAGGTCTAAAACACAAGAGCAATATAAGCAAAGATACATTTTTCTTAGCTTCTGCATGACAGTTTGAGGGAGTAGAGAATCAGTCGTTAGAGATGCAGAGAGGACAGATTTCTCTGGCCACAAAGCCAGGCAAGTCTGGCTTACACACATACAAAAAAAAAATATCTTACTTTGTTTCATTTATTTTCTATAGTTCAGACTGAAAATACTAGAACACACTCTAGATAAGAAATTCATAATAAGAATTTATATCAGTATCACAGAGAAATGTACACAATATGAATAATTTTAATCTAAGACCCTAACATTATTGAACTACAATAACGATCTGAATTTGTCACTGACCTATGTACAGACACTGAAAGAAGGTTGGATTAAAGACAGCATCCTGGGGCCACCTCAAGTACCCTGTGCATGTATACTTCTGAAATAACTGTAACTTGTATAGCTTCTACAATAGCAAATTAACAGAAGAAAAGAAAAAAGACTACAAAAAAAAAACCACCCCAAAACCAAACCAGTGCAGTCAGAGCAACATGCAAATGAGATCTTTCAACATTTTTGGGAGGGAAACTATGGGAATGGAAGCCCTATCCCAAGCATAGACTGGCAACTGCTAATCCCAAATAGCATTTACACCTCTACTAACCCCAGGTAAAACACTTTTCCACAACCCAAATACATTCACTATAAGAAACTTTATTCGCTTCATCTTCATTTAAAAAAAAAAAAAAAAAAATCACCCTGGACTGGAGATACTTAAAAACTTTTCCCCTAAGGTAATATTTTCACAAATTATCTTAGCTTTACCAACACAGCAGGAGAGAAAAAAGCATAAAAAAGAGAATCAGCCAGTTAAAGGTATGAAACTAGGGCAAACAGTGCCCATTTTCCTTTCAGTTTTTGCTTAGCATCAAAATAGTTGTGTTTTCATGCAGGAATTGCAATAAGAAATGGCAAAGAAAAAAAATCAGAAACCATTAAAGCACTAATTTTAAAAGTTGCTATACAATAATAAAGTTATTTAATTTTGTGTATTATTTTTGAAAAAGGAGCAAGAGAAAGAAAGAATACTAGCAAAACTAGAAGCAAACAAGTCACCGATCAAAATACCATAATTTAAAAGAAACTATCCAAAAAACAGGAAAATACGGAGGGTTGTCATCCATGAGAATGCAGTAGAAGGAAGAATTTGATGGTATTGAAAATGCATTTACGGCATCTTCACTCATCTTGCACAAAGCTTGACTAGTCTTGAAGGACCAGTTACCAGGTCTTGCCACACAGCCCCAGTGAAGCACTACAGTCAAAGTAGTATAAATAGTGTGTTGGATTTGAGAAAATGAAAAATCTGTAAAATTGAATGGCTTTTACATCCAGATTCCTCTATGCTACAACATATTATAACTTTCTTAGTATTAAATGACTCAAATACAAAATGTCTCTTTTGGTTTAGGTGGTTCATGGTCTACTACTACAAGCCACACTGTACCTTAGCAGGGCTTAAGGTACTATACAAGCAACTACAGCTTCAACACACATCACACATACTGAGCTATATCAAGGCTGGCTTTTTCCGGAACCCCCTACTACATATTTGCAACCAACAGAAGTTTATAATTTACCTTTGCAGAGTTAGGTCAAACACCAAGCATTTTCAAGCTTCTTGTACATCTAAATAATACCTCCCAAAACCATTATACAATCTTATGATAGTTCTTTCAATGACATCCAAAATCAACGGCAGAAAAACAATGTTTATAAATAAAGCATAGAGAGATTCATCACTCAGGGCTGCAATTTTTAATTAATACAGTTTTCAACAACTCCGCTGTAAAATTCAGTCATCAGCAGAATGCTTTTATGTGTTCCACCTCCAAGGCGTGTGTTGCTCACAATGCTAAAGCAGACAGCTTAATGAGAAGCTTCTGGATTTGGATGGTGTACTGAGACCTTTTTCACCGTCTGGCAGTTATTGCCCAGTAATTGAAAGGCAGGAATTGATCTCTCTCTATCACATTTTATCTGAAGAAACTTGCTGACGTGGTTCCTCTGCATTTTGCTTCATATCATTGGTTCATTTTTGAAGTAAAAAATTTTAAGAGTCCCCATTGAAATAATGAAATCTGAGGGGGGTTGTCTTTGGCTTTTCTTATTTTTGACTTTTCCCATATGTTCCTTTTGTCCCAGGAAATGAATTATATAATTTCCAACTTTCCCTTTAAATGTACTGGGGTACGATAGAGGAAGAGGACTACAGGGACTCACCCCTATCATAACTGCTTACTGTGCCAGAGTGCTTTCAAGCGTGATGGAAAGTTATCTTCAGAACTTTGTTTCCTCTAATTTATGGTAAATTGTCCCATACTACATGATAAATTGGGAGTCCTTTGTAGGAAACATTAAATGAAAAAAAATCATGACCTTCACTTATAACACTTCATTATATTATTATATTTCACATTTATAACTTATGTTACAGAAAAATAAAAGCCAGATCTGGGACACAACACTACCCAGTGCTGATATCCCACAAGGATAGTACTCCCTAAAACCCTGGACGCTCCTGATTCCAACTGATTTTTTGTGTTGTCAGCACTTGTGTCCTTGCAAAAAAATCAAAACGTTGACACTTGTCAAACCACAGCTTAACTGACCTATTTGAATTTAAATAAGGAAGAGGATGCCTCAGGGGGGAAAGACATCAATAATCTATGTAGGCATGTGGCCACAAAGCCTTCCTGGAATAAACACAGTCAGAGAACTGCAGCAGAGTGGTTTGCTCCCCGGTGACTTCTATTTAGAATTAAAAACTCAATGTTAAACTCCCTAATGCCAAAGCACTTTTGGGCTCCTCCTTTTAATCAGTCTCTTTGCAAAGCAGGAACAGAGCCTTGGGAAATGTGAACACTTCACATCCATTTCTCCTTCCTGTATGCTTCCCCTTTGTGAGAAATCTTCCATTAAAGTTTGAGTGCTGCTACCGCTGCTGTTTTCCCTTGGAAACCGAAAGCTCTCTGTGCACCTTTCCTCTGACAGCGCAGCTCACCGTCAGAGGTCAAACCCAGGATTTTGCCTAGATAGTTCAGATATGTACCATTAAAATGCAAAACAATCAAAAACAAATAAATCCTCATGCCCCCCAAAAGCAGAAAATACTTTGAAAGATTTGTAAGTGAAATACACTGCCCAGTTTAAATATATTCTGCCCTCCCTTTCCCCCGTCAAACTTCAAAGATTTATACTGAACGTACAGTGGCTCACGCTTAACAGACCTGACGAGGGAATTTCTGTGGGAG
>JAOXJK010000051.1:36644705-36665886 GCA_025774025.1 Xenus cinereus | reverse complement strand
AATGGCTTCAACTTCTCTTATCAATTTGAGATGGAAATTATTTACTTATTAAAATATTAATTATATTCCTCAAATAAGAAAATAACATCCTTCCCAGGTGTAAGAAAAATGACCAGCTGTGAAGTACCCCACTCACTCTTAGTGAGAAGACCTGCTTAAAGGTAAAACGTCACAAAACTTTCTAGCAAAGGTATCAATTTTATGGCATAGTAGTAGGAACATATATTCCATCAAAACTTATGTGACTAATCTAATTCCCTGTTACATTTACTATAATTTCTAAATTTGTAAACTTACTTAATTGTAGCTTCAACCATGATTTTTTTTAAACTCTAAGTTATTCGAGGTCAAAATAAATGAATTGATTTTTTTTCATCTTATGAGGGCACTATTTCACTGATATTCTATGAATACCTAAAATTTAGTATAAAAACATGTGTCTCATACAAAAAAAAAAATCCAGTTTTGAAGAGTATTCCATGCTAACAGCTCCTTCAAAAGTCAACAATGGATGTCCTGAAGATTTGATAGCAGCTAATCCAAAAGCAAGGAGAAGACAAGCAACTTCAGTACAGTGCGAACAACCATTATATCACATGTGTTTATATCACATTATTGAAAAACAAACCAGCTGTAACATGTAACAAGTGTAAAAAATAAAAAAACAAACTAGTGAAAAGTGAGTTGTGTAGAGGTATAGAAAGACTGAGGCCATGCATTACTGAAGTTCTGCTCATGTGTTATACAAAGACTTAATCCAAACCGCATCAAATCTGGAGGAGAGGAAACAAGCTGAACCAGATCAAGTTTTTCTCCCCTTCTGTCAAATTCATGTTCATTTCTGAGGGGTGGCCTAATAGACATATCATTGCTAGAGGAATTGACTCTTAGATGGGTACTTGCAGAATGAATCTGACTTACCGTTGTACCACTTGTTCAGTATTAGTTTTTGTCTCATGGCAGTAAGAGTGAAGTATGCTGCTGTGCTATTAAAGACCTCAAAATACTTCCTAAAAAAAATTACAACGAAGTTTGGTGTCTTATTGCAATTGATCAATAAATGGACAAGTGTTGCTTATTCATCTAATAAAAATCAACTACCATGATTCTGAAGTTCTTTTACCTTGCTCTCTCTTTGAAGAAACTCTCTATCCTGGAAGACTTGGGAAATATAAAAATTTCCAGAGCAAGAGTTACGTTTCAGTTAGGTGGTCCGTAAAAAAAAGACAAATATTTCCATTTGGTGACAATATATATGTAGGTTAAAAATATGTCATCTTACAGTCTTTAATAACTGTAAATCAAAACTTGTTTTCAAAAGAAACCAATGTTTCTCTCCAAAAATGTCAGAAGTTAATATTTCAAAGTGCCTAATTCCATTTTGTGTTAGCATTTCAGTTGATGTCTGGCATATATTTTAGCCAGGAATAAATTCAGAACTTCTGAAGGAAAAGACTACAAAAGCTTTCTTTCTCCCCAAAATATAAATCCTCTACTTCTTAATAGAAAAACATAACTCTGATATGAAAAAAAAATTTGCACACAGTTACGGCTCTTCCCTATGGATTCTCCTTGAACTTAGATCCGCGACAGTCATCTTCAGAGAATAAATGTAAGTGGATGTTCTGCTGCCTTATAGGCCTAGAACATGCCTGGCACGACTGTGCATAAAAGCTTCAGGGCTTTGTTTTAAAGAGATGCAACAGACTCATCTGTATGGCATTGTACCTAGCTGTAAGAGCAAGTTTAAATAATACTTGCATAAAACAGAAAAACTCAGAAGCTTAGTTAAGTAATAATTATAAAATGCTCACTGGTATGTTTGTTGATAGGATTATTTTAAGAGGTTAAATACTCTCAGTATTCCAAAATGAATAGAGTATTTTCATATAATTAAGTAGAACACCACAAATAATCCATCACACCACACAGCAAACGTTGCTTTCAAAAAACATTTAACAAAGTGTTTAATAGGGAGAATAAATCACAAAAAGCTTGAATTGTTTGTTTTGTTTGTGACCCTTCAAGCGTCACTTGCTCGCTAACATGCTATGCTCCAAACTGAGATTAAGCAAATACCAACTGCTCCAAAATATTTGACAATATCAAATGTATTATTAAACATTCCAGTGTTAGGGAGTGGATAAAACCAAACGGGTTTATTTGGAGGGCGATTTATAGCAATAAAAAAAGCTATAAAAATCAGGGTTTGAAAAAAGTTGTTGGATGCATGAGTACCTTAGCAAACTTCTTTAAAGAAATTCACATTCTCAAAAATTCTGTGCCCTATACTGGGCCCTAATACGACAGTACTTGCTTTTATGTTTCCATCTGACACCATTCTGATGTTTTTGTGTCTTCTCTCACTTTTTCAGGCTATCACCATATTTGACATGACAGTTCAGATTCCAGAGAAAGTTGTCAGAAACATGGAAAGACCTCTCCTAACTCCCTGTTACAGTGTCACTCATTGCAGCCTTAGTGCCTCTGGTTAATTTAACAATCCTGAAACCAACAAAGGGTTTGATTCAGCTCTTAAAAAAGAGGAGCTACTGACTACAATATTACTACTAATTTAAGCTAAGACAAACGGAATACAGACCAGGATCAGACTACAGGACAGGACAATCTTTATTATAATATAGTGCTTGCCCACCAACTAGCTACCATTCCTCTTCTTTCGTGTTTCATTTCCTCCAGCTGGTAAGGAGTCCCTGGAAGGCTGGCCCACTGCACTTCATTGTGTAACACAGACAGGTATTTCGACAGCCTGGTTCCCTTTATCCTAAGCAGATTATGATTTTTATCTACACACACTGTTACTTGACGGACATACTCATGTCAAGATTCTTCAATATACTTACATAGTAGCAATACTCACGCACCTTGCTACCAGAACAAAACGGTAATTCTCAGCACAAAAGGGTGAGATCTACAGTGAACAAGCCACAAACCCCACTTCTTCAGAGTTTTAAATTACCGCATACCACTTGAGCCTCAAACAGTATTGAATAGTTTTATTTATAAAATTTGATTACACAGGTACCATGGGTTTTATATGCCATTCCCCAGTCTTGAATCTGCTGAAAATCATACAGCCATAAAACAGCCAATATTTATAATAAAAGATAAAACCAAATTGCCTTTAAAAATCCTACAGCATGTTCCACAGAAATTGAACAGTTAGCTCTGATGTCCTGGCCAATATCCAGCTTGGGTAATTATGTTCTCTTACTTGAATTCTCTTACTTGAATTTCCCTTTCGGTTATTCATTTTCACCACCTGTCCTAAACTGTTCACCATGCGAGCAGTTAACTAACCTCTGATCCTGATCCTAGACAGCTGATACAAGGTCTTCTGTTTTGGCCAAGTTTCATGGGAAGGAAAACAAATTTAAAAAATAACATATAGGTGTTTTGCTGATCTCAAAGCGGTCAACTACATTTTTTTCTCAGGTTCCACAGGCTTCCTTAAAATCTCTGACTGTTACCTTGCCAGTTAAGACAAATGAAAAGGACTTCATGTCAGATCCCTCAGCCAGATTGCCTTACAGCTAGGAACTCATTAATGTCAATCTCGGGCCTCTGAGGCCATCAGATGTGCCACAGTGCCCAGCAGTCTGCTCTGGAGAAGGAGCCTGTAGTCAGGACATCTCTAGTTTTTGCAACAATTGGAGGAGTTGAGATCTAAGAAACATCTTCAGTAAAGCTGAAGTGTCGCTGTACACACAAGATTGTTTCCCTCACTAACCAGCTCAAAAGCTTAGGAAATATTCTCCCTTCAAAATGAACTCTGTGTGTACACAGTGTGCTTGGGGTTTGTGGGGCTGGCAAAGTAGGAATCCAAATCTCCTACTCCACAAGGCGGCTGGAAAAAGTTGGGTTTTCTTTTTCCCTTCTCTCTCAAATGAGTAGACATGCACTTGTGCATGCAAACAGGGACTCTGATTCAACCCCGCTCATCACATATCCTAGGTTTTGACCAATTCTCATTACTAATCAGCACAATTAAGATTTGGCCTCATTAAGTTGCTGCATTTCATCCCAGAGCTGTCTGCTGATTAATTGTTTATGTCGAACAAGGTGAGGTTTCTAAGGAAACATTGTAATTCCTATTAAATCAGTTGATGCAATTAAAAAATATTCATGCTTCTGAGAATACAAACCCATCAAGTTCATTCATTCTTAAGCACAGATTGTAATGTTTTCACATCCTATTTTAATCTTTAATCTCTAAGGCAAAGAAAGTGGTATAGGAGCTGGGGTTTGTTATTACATGGAGGCTCTCATCCAAGTTGTTCATTCAAAAATGATGTTATATCCCCGGAGAGTATCTTTATTGCCTACAGGCATTCTAGGGTTTTAAGATGGTATTACCTCTTCTGAGCAAAAGTAGTGGTACCCCAGAGCCTAGCTGTGTATTTCAGCCTGCATCTAGGAAACACAACCTGTGCAGGATTGCTCCAACCATACTGAGCTGGAGAGGCAGCTGTTAAATCCGTAGAGAAAATCCAGACGAGTTCAGATTTTCGATCTAATGGTGGAGAGTCGATCACATTTTAGGTTCAGGCCTGAAGGTAATGCTTGTGGCTGAGAAGTTGCCCATAGCTCAAATCAATAAGATACTGCCCCACCATATGAAGTTCATCATCTTTGTATTATTTCACCACAGCGTTTACAACTCCAAGACTACCACAACCACAAAATCCATGTCTAAGATATTTCAGGAAAAAAAAATAAAATCAATATACCTTGCTTATTCTTTCTGTCAGTGCAAACTACATTTGCCTTGTCTGCTAAATTCTCCCCAATATGTAGTCACTTAAATATCCAGGACAACTTCCTCTGTAGCTTGACAGCTTAGTTCTTTACGGGCCTTCTGTGAAGGACCCTTTCAAAAGCATTTTGGAAGTCTTCATTAACTGTTGCTGCATCTCTTTCAGTAAGCCAGTAAAGCAGCCAGGGGCACTGCCCACACCAGTAAATATTTAGTGCAGCCTGTGACAGACACAGTTTTGCCCCAGCTTCACAGACAAAGCCCACACGCAGCAGAAAGATGGTTTTGTAACACATTTGTAGGCAGATAGCCTTCTCTACAAACTAAGAAGGTTTAGCTCCAAGAAAACAAATTGAACTGCCAACGGAGTCCCTCAAACTGGCAATTATCCCTGGCCATTTTCTGTAGTAACTGAACTGTTATCCACATCAACCAGATCATCTTCACCCACTTGCTTATGAACTTCAAATGATTAACATTGACTTACTCACCGTATCATTTTACCCATGTATCTACCAGATCTGTTATTTACTATAGTTCTTGTCATTATAATTCTGTTATCTGTGATACTGACCTTTCAGTTACATGTGTATACTTTTATTTCAAACTTTTAAATTAGAAAGTCAAAGGTAAAGGAAATTAGGAACACTAAGAATTCGTAAGAACAGAAGAAGTTATAATTTTCCTTTTCTGCAAGAAAATCATGAATCCTCAACATATACCATAAGTAAGCTACAAAACAGATGTGTTCTACCTCTTAGAAGGTTACTTATAAACAATCTGATATTCATTATGTACGTACACCTTGTTTTAACCTAACAGTGTCTAGTCTATGAGTGTGCATGTCACACATACACATTTTACTGTTTTCTTCTAGGCCCTCTCCTTAAATTCCATGAAAAACAGAATTAAACTTTGATAAAAGCCAACTTATTTTAGTGATGGTACAGCAAAAAAGAATTAGTCTTTTGCAGTATGTGAGACAGTAGGATTTGACAATAATTGGAAGCATTTTAAGAAGATTAACATAAACTACAGTGAAGAGTATAAATAACATGGCTTGATCAGCACTGAAGGTTATCATTGTATATCCACTTCATTAGGTAGAGCTAGAACTATATTATTCGTTGATTAATGTAGCCAATAGCTGATATACGTCTGAGTTGCCTAACTCCTAACGATGTAAGATTTCTGTTCATAATGAGGTACACTGTTTCCTGAAAAATTGTGAGTCTTCAATCAAAGCACCTGAAGAAGTGAAGAAAACTCATCACAGACAGCTTTGAAATAATCTGTGCAAAGACTATTTGTTATAAACGATTCTGCTTTGAACCTAGGTAATTTGAAACCTTGCTTAAGGTTGGTAAGTCCTGATGGACTCATGAAAGAGCGTAAAAACAACAACAGAAAATAAAAAAAAAGACAAGTAGCAAGGAACAGGCTGACCTAGAATTAAATGATTAATTGGCTTCTGAAACATCTTAAGAGGCAAATATAATAAGATTTGGGTTTCTTTCCCCCCACCCCTCAAGGCCTGTAATACTTCTTGATTAAGTGGTGCAGCTCAGAAACAGACTCAGTTGTCTGTTTCTTGATAAACTTTTTTTTTTCCTAGTTACTCCCAGGCAGAACCACATGTAACATGTGAAATCAATACAAGCACCAGAACCACTCTTTCTCCAAACTAGCCCTGCCACAAAAAAAATGGTTTGAGGAGATGTACTGCAATTCATGCATAAATATTCAAAACAAAGAAGCTGTAGCTTCAATCTTCAATAACCCACTACAGAACACTGTTTAATGTAAGTATCTGCAGAGCTTTGCCTTCTTCCTCTTTTTTTTTTTTTAAGAACAAAAAGAAAAAAGAAAAATTTCAACTTTAAAACCTTTAAACATTAACAGCCCATTTTGACCAGTCCAGGAAGAAAAAGGGAATAGATAACTTATGTGCAACAACATAAAATAGTGTCCTAGTGATATATAAAGGCCAATTGTCTGAAACATGTCTCATAACACACACAAGCCACTTTCCATCCCAAGACTGGCTAATAGTTCTTCCCTGTTTTGACAGTCCATGCTGCAGGTGTTTAAGTAGATTTTTTTTTCCCCTCCAATATAAAGTGGAAATTTTATTTCAGCTGTGTTTGCATCATTAGCTTTCTGGCAATCATATAAGCCTAAATTATCCAGGCAAGCAGTTTCATTTATTGAGACCTCTTGCCGGAAAAGAGCAGCAATCAAATCAGTCAGCCCAAATTATCCCTGACATTAACAAAGGGCTCTAGGATCATTGTAAGAAATTACTTTCTTCTATTACGAAGCTGATTATGTTGTAGATGCCTCTGCAGCATCACAGCCCAAAACCTAGTTTAAAATAAAAATGTTTATAAGAGCATGTAATTTTCATTGCCACTGTTTGTTGTATTCAATGTTTTATTAAAGCATGCTAAATATACATTATACATGTGTGTATATGTGTATACATGCATATAAAAGTAGTAATACCTTGTGCTTACTTCAGCTAAGCAGCCATGTGCAAAAGAAAAAGCAAAACAGCCAGGCCCCAGTCTTACAGTCTCATTAATGGTGAAAGCAAGAAAGCTCTACAGACCACTGCCTCTGCATCACTGCAGGATCGGGGTCTTCTCCTCCCAGAGACCAGGCACACAAAATTGAGTTTTAGATTTCTCCAAGACAGCTGTGGTTTCTCATTCTACTGCTCCGAGAGCTTTACCGGGGAGGAACTCTTTATCAGGGAGTGTAGCGATCGGACAAGGGGTAATGGTTTTAAACTCAGAGGGGAGATTTAGATTAGATATTAGAAAGAAATTTTTTAGTGTGAGAGTGATGAGGCTTTGGAACAGGTTGCCCAGAGAAGCTGTGGCTGCCCCATCCCAGGAGGTGTTCAAGGCCTGGCTGGATGGGGCTTTGGGCAACCTGCTCCAGTGTGAGGTGTCCCTGCCCAAGGACAAGGGTTGGAACTAGATGATCTTTAAGGTCCCTTCCAACTCTAACCACGATCTAAGCCAAATATAACTCAGGATCTCATAGTTTAAAAACATATAGGGCTCACACTGCAGGCAGGAAAGATATTGCAGTTCTTCACTTATTGAGGGGTAAAAAAAAAAAAAGGTGCATCTTCACACTCTCAGAAATCAGAAAAGTTTTCTCTGAAAGTAACAGGAAAGCTTCTCGCATTTAAATTTAACAACTATTATTTTTGTAGTCTAGGGCCCAACAGACACTGATATTTCTGAAGTGGTTAGGTAGCGAGGCCTGTATTCATAGCTCATTTAACAGCATTGATTTGGCATACAAAAAATAAAACAATAAAATATTAGCAAAAATTTTTAAGAAAACACTTCACAGTTTTTCAGCTGCAGAAAAAAGATGCACAAAAAGCCAGAGCTGTCACATGGATAAAGGAAAAATTAGAAGAGAAGAAGATACATTCAAACTTCAAAAAGAATATTAAAAAAATCCTACTGGGATGAAAAAAAAAAATATTTAAAACTAGAAAAATAGCTTCTACTGAAAGCAACCCATAAAATACAAGATGTGGGATTTTTTTTCCCCCCAGGTAAACATAGCGAGCTAGGAGAACAGCAGCTTTGTGGCTAAACAGAAAGACATTTCTGGTTCAGGCCCCAGCTATGCCACAGGCACAATACCTCATCTAAAAATCACAGGCTCATTGCACAAATTTTTACCAGACAGCAAAATCTGGACTGTACAAGTTTATCCAGAGTATATACTGATCAACCCAAAACACACCAAATTTGAGTGAAAATTCCTAATCATTTGTTTACAAGCTCAAAACTCATAAATACTTAGGAGTGCAGTATGGTTGGTAAAGTCATAATATCAAAGGCTAATATTGATTTTAGACAGCCCTGTTCTGCACTAGCTACATGACTTTTTCTTATACCCAATGATATGAAACCAATTATTACACACTATCCTCTCCAGTTGCATGGTATTAAAATCATTTTCCTGCATAAATACTCAGACATATTATGCCAACACTTTTCAGATGTTTGTTTGCAATTCTTTTTCCTAATATCTGTGTGCTACTTCTAGACAGAAAGACTAAGTTGTAGCCAAATATGGTTCATATACACTTCAAATAAAAAATTGTGGATAGCTTGATTTGACGATTTATACTGCTTCCTAGACCCAACTGTACCTCTCATGCCTACTACCATAAATCATTTTCTTCCTAACTGTAAATCTTGCCATGACACAGCTCATTTTCTAGTACAGTTTATCCGGTATCTATCCAAATCATTGTAGGGCTCAATTGAAATTAGGGGTTCATTTTGCCAAATATTTTACAGATAAAGCAATCATCAGCCTCTAGCCCCAGAATTCAGTTTAGGTGAAAAACAGACCATTAGACCAGAAAACTATGGCAGCTTGCCCAAAGAAACACAGTTTATCTGTGGCAGAAATATTAATATAAGTCTCCTGAACCCTAGCCAGCAATGCAGCCATAAAAGCACGTAACAGATCTCTGGGGCAATTCCCTTTAAGCTTCTGATCCTCTGCTTCCGAATTGGTTAAAATACAGACTATTAATATTGCCAACTCTGCTACAGTATAAATGAAGTCAAGAAGGATGAGATGAGGGGTTTATGTCTGACTCCATATCTAAGCTAATGCACCAGCTGCATTAGTACACCATTTTAAACTTTAAAGTTCCTGTATTAACTGAGCTGACACAATGGAAATGCACTGGAAACATCCAACAAATTCCTCAGACCATCATCGTCTTGCTACCACAAAAACCTTATCTGCCTTAGCTGGCTCAGCGGCAGCAGCTTCCTCACTTTCCCACTAACAATCTACATTCAGGTAGATTCCTGAAGGTGCAAGGTACATTAGATATCAGAAACGGCAACCATCCCTTATCATGGTATTAATTTGAGACTTGTTTGCCTGTTATGCTACACAGGCAAAAATGTTAAAAATAATACCATCTGTCTTCAGAGCAAGGAAAGTTTCATTTGCATAAAGGGGATTTACTTTTCTCATTGAATTCTAATGCCATGTTAGACATTAAGAGTCAGTATATTAAAAATTCTGTATTAAATTTTGATTACTCTTTCAGATTAAATTTTTTTCCCTTGAAAAGAAATATTAATCCTTGAGGAATTCAATAAATGTCGCTGTTCAATAGGTATTCTTAATGGACACTATGGATATCAGTCTTTTGGACACAGATCAAATGCTGGGCAGAATTAGAAACCAGAAAAAAAAACCAAAACCTTCAAACAGCTTGTTACTCTTAAGCACCGTTTTTTAGCATCGTATCCTGCATTCAGATTATATAAATGTTAACAAAACTATACCTTTTTTTTTCCTTTGTATTTTACGTTGTTTACAACTTGAATATCACGAGAGAATCTTCAGGGCCTGGAATAGATTGGGTTTAGCTTACAAGCATGTTTTAACACTATAGTGTAAGATAATTGCTTGGTTGCAAGAATAGAAATAAGAATAAAAATAACTTTATAATAAGCAATCTGTTAACCACTGTGCAAGTCATGAAGCTATGAAGATGCTTGTAACAACAAGTTCTTAGGTGCCAAGTGAATCTGAGCAAGATGAATGTGAATTGTCTGTTTTCTACCCAGTACTATGTCTGGGTCACGTGTGGAGAGAGTGACCCCAAGAGACTCCAGGGAAGCAAAGCAAGAGAGACACCTCTGGCCCTGCTTGCCCAGCTGGAAGCACTGCACTGTCCCACTTAACTTTTCTCTGGACCACGTCCTCTCCGCCACACAACAAGGACATCATTCAATCCATAAAACTTCATATATCTGTGATCAAAGAGTTCTGTTATCCTAGTCCATTTATTTTCCACTCTGCAACAGGATCCAAACAAAAATACACATTTCTGATTTTCTTGCTCTTTCATTGCACTAGGACGGTCAACACGCTCTAGGGGTACTACCTTTTCAACCAGAAGTTTTTCTTCCTAAATTTTAACCCCATTTTCCTTGCCTTAACTACCATGGAGACAAGCAAACAGCAGAGCATCTCTTCTCAGGAAGACTCACTAATGTCTCTTACTGAGACAAAAATATGATTCCAGCTCTTTTCAACAATAGCATTTTATAAGCAAAATCACTGAAAATGACACTCGTGGGAAGACATATGCTTTAAAGATTTAGATCTGGCCAGCTATATCAAAGACCAAAATATTTTGTTAAATAATGAGATAGTGAAAGTCTTAATGGTTCCATGAGAACACAGAGCCATCACACACCTTAGAAAAGCAGAGCTGTATGGTAATTTTCATCGTGTTGGAATAAGTGCTGAAAAGCGCAAGTACACACTTCTTAATACAAGAAAACATCAGATACTACAATAGATTAATTTGTACAGGCACTGTAGCACTGACAGATATTTTCTTTTATTCAGCATAAACAGGTCCGTTAACTACTTCAGTTCCCTCCTGAACCCAGACAGTGGGTAAAACTGCTCTAAGTGGCCCACAAATCCTCTTTTTTTCCTTCCCAAGCTTTGGGCTAGTGTACAAATGAGTTCATTCTCTGCACATTAGTCTCCACAGAAAATTCACCATCTATGACAGTCTAAAAGACCTCCGTCAAATCAAAAATGCTACAGTACTGGGCTAGTTTGCCTTTCCTGGCAGCTTCTTTCACTTATGCCGCCCCAAATCCCAAACTCACTAAAAAAACCCAGGGAATATTTTGAAGAAGTGAAAAATGTTGTCAGATTTTAACCGCAATTTTCTTCCTGACCTTCCTTCTTGAGGGAAAGATTTAGTCAACTAATATTCCCCCTGTCCCCAGCTCTAAGTTAAACCTGGGGCAGTTCTTTAAGACATTCTGCAACCAATTTGCTTGGTTCTTCAGTCTCTCCAGAGATAACATGTTGCATATGAACATTTCTCCTGCTTACTCTTTTCCTTACTAAAGGGCCTACAATTGTACCTTCAAATTGAAAATGTAATTTCTATTAGCGTCACTTGGACACACACCTCAAAATGGAATTCAGATATATTGTAGGTATAGATATAGCTGTATCTAAATGCTTTCATTTTTTTTACATCAAGATTGGTACCTGGATTTCCCTGAATCTCTGATTCAAGTTGTTTTTCTGTTTTCTCTGTAACTTAATAAACATTTAATTTTGACACTGAAAAATCTTTAGTTGGACAGAGGGAAGGCAGCTTTTAAGAGCACCCTTAAAGGCATTCCTGTAGGATGCAGGAAGTTATTATTCGGACTCCCACAGAAAGCAGAGAAAATTAATCTACATCTCAGTCTTTTGTACCAGGACAAACACTCACAAAAACTTCTCATCTTTTAGTTACAGAAGTCAGGAAGGTGATAAGATGAAACTAAAACTTTTCTCTTCCCATAACATAGGCCCTTACACAATTCATTTTAAAAAGAAAAAATGATTTTATTTGGAAATAGCTTTTGGCATATTTTTTTTTAAAACTACAGAGAAAAATTATTTTTATTAGAAAGTTTCAATTGAGCAAAAGCTCTTAACGGTATGTTTTAAATTTTATAGTCACCCTTACAAATAAATTCAAGAAAATACTTCAAAGCTATGCTGTTATTCATTTTTTTATATGAAAGGAAGAAGTTAAAAAAAAAAATGCAACACCAAATCATCTCTTCTAAATCCTACCAAGAGATCTGAGGAGGCTGCATGTCTGCCTAAGAAACTTAGCAAAGTCACTCAGTTCCACTGTCCTGCTAAAACACATTAAAAAATACAAATCTGAAATGATTGAAGCACAGACATCTCAGAGACATTTCTAAAAGCTTCCTTTTAATTTCATTTTTTTTTAACAGAGGCTAAGCCTTTGCTCCCTACCTCTCCTCTTCTGCCTTAAGTAAAACTCTCACCAGGAAAAGTTTCACAACTTGAATAGCAAATATGCATGAAAAAAAAAAATTAGGAAAGGACATGAACTTATTAAAGGTGTGGGTCTTCCTTTCCGGTAGTTTTCATACAGTTACTAAGGATGACCATATGTACAAGACCACCTTTTTTATACTGAAATTTACTGAATTAACAAGGTTGGAGCTTTATTCATGTTTAATTAAAAATAACAATTTAATAAAATAAAACATAATTGAAATTACTGGGAAGATTACTAGTGGTTTCCCAAAGATATGGAAAACCATACTGCAAACAGAGAACCTGACACTTATGTTCCTGAAACCACATTTTAGAGCAGACTCTCTACCTACGACAAAAAGGCTGAAAGAGATAGTCAGCACCCACACACATGTACATTTTTTGATTTACTGAGTGAAGAAAAAGGCTTTAGTATTTGATTCTTACCCTTTGTATGGTTAGTTCAAGCTGAACACTCCTGTCTCAAGCATTTATTTTACTGCAGAGGATCTTAGTTCATGTGGTCTCAGGTCATGAAATGTGCCATGTCAAAAACCAATCTGAAGAGCAGGCACTAATGACGAGATGAAGTTGAACACAAGACTACTTTTGAAGAAAACAAGATGACCTTGTGTCTCCAAATATGCTAAAAGTTCGTGTCTTCTATTAACAGAATATGACAAAATTCTCAAAGAGTCATTCATTGTACATAGCAACAACCAGCTGCTCAAAATTTTAGTCAAAATTCAAAAAAAGCTTAGATATTTCACAACAAACATCATCTTTTCTCAAGATAATTTACATGAAGCTTTCTACATGGTGTGGCAGTTACAAGTAAAAGTTTCTCTTCACTGTTTTTCTTCTTGTTAGGAAAGAGACACTTTTAGATATATCACAAGAAAAATAATTCTAAAATTATTCTATTTCTCTCTGCATACTTTCACTCAACAAGCAGTAGTAGATTAAGCTCTACTGCAAATCAGTCCTGAGATCACTCAGGTTTTAAACCTTTGGAAAAACCTTACACAGATTTTCTGTTTCTAACCAAAACCCCATCATTCCCCTGGTTAAAAATCAAGGAAGATCCTATCTTATTGGCAGGTATTACTCCCATGCTATTCACATCAGCATTAGCACCCTTTCTGATCTTATCAGCAATGCAAAATTCTGCGTGAAAAGAAAAAAAAAAATCATCTTTATTCTTTTCAAAAGCCTAAACCACTGCACATAACAATCAGGCATTGAAGACACATGGTTTGTATTTGTATCACAGAAAAAGAGTTGAAAACAGCTACAGCTGGTAAGGAATCAGGAAAAGAGCTGGACACCTGAGCAGTACCTAGAGAGCATTCCAAGGGCAGCACCAGAAAAATACTCAAACAGCTAAAAATCAAAAAAGCAGTGATCCAAGTGTTCTCAGTGCACTAATGAAGCTCCTTCTTGCCCTGCAACTTCTTTCAAAGACACCTCTTTTTATCATTAACTTATTTCAAAGGGACTCACATTTATTATATCACATTTACCATTCTCTGTTTGGCCAAACCAAAAGGACACAAAGATGGCATGAACCCAGGGGAACACCAGAGAAAACTGGTGGGTTTTGAACAAAAAAAAGGAGGGAACTTCAGCATTTATTTTATCTTAAAGTGGACACAGTGGCAATAAGTTAGAGAAAGAGGACGAATTCAGAGTTTTAAAATATTACAATCAAGGCTTAGAAAAACATTGTCAGGGCATATGCTAGAAGGGAGAGGGATCTTTGTGTTAATTTCACAGAAGTATCAGTAAGTTTTTATTAGGCATGTGGTAAAAGAGTAGAAAAAGAGGACAAAAAGAGAAGGATCAGGTCAAATAACACCTACAATATTAAAATTGAAGCATTATATTTCATACTATATTTGCAGATAGTAATTCAGATATTTTCTTGGCAATGGAAGATGGCTGCCTTTTTCCATGTTACATGATTATCAGCTGGATAAAAAAGTAATTTTTTCCCAAAGGGATTTTTTTGATCCAAAGGTATCTAGGAAATATCTGTAGGAGAATGATTTTGTTGTTTGAGAGGGTTATTTGAACTCTACTGGCACTCTAAATATCTAGTCCAGGGAATATGGAAAAACTAACATAAAGAAGATATTCCTTTTCCATTTCAAACACTGTTCTAAGTTGTTTGGTTTTTTGTGGAGTTCCCTCCCCTCCCCCAAATAAAACTGAGATTTCTGAAAAAAATAATTTTGAACTATCACATTTTAGTTTTTTTTAAGAACTATCTTAACTTCACAGATCCTTTCTGTTTCATTTTCTTTAAAGGAAATTGGAAATTTCAGCAAAGCCTAAATGAATTATGAAACATGAAGCATCATCAACTACATTTTCTGCCAGAAAGCCTTTGGTGGAAAAGTCTTCCCTACTTCAGAAAAGATTACATAGCTCTCTGAAACCCAGCACTCAAGTACATCTTAATTGAGTCCTCAGTGCATTTCCCCCAATACAAGAACTAACTCACAGAAGTACAAGGAAAGCATACAATGGGGGGAAAGTGAAGGTTTTTAGTTTCCTTAACTAGAAAATTAATTATTGTGACAAAAGATGTGCCAGTGCAATTCTACATTCCCTGTAGATAAGAAAACCAAGGGTGCCCACAAGTTCACAAGTTAATTCCAGCTCCTTGTTTCTTTCCCTGTTCTCCACTGCTGCAGCACATCTTTGCCTGATGGACCAAAATGACTTGTTAATTTTCTTTAAAGGACACACTGATGTGAAATCATCAAAAGCAATGCTAAAATTTGTGTTTTGGTGCTTCCAAACTACTTTTTCAATAAAGGTAATAATTTCATATAAGATAATATTTTCTTTTCCAGATTTCCTAGCAGTCCAATTCCCTCCTTGAAATGGAACTGTTTTAAGTTCTGTTCCTTTATCTTTTCCCCTTTATCTTCTCTACTGTAGTTGTACTTATGATGTGAAATCAGATTATGATTAGAAGTTATACAAATAAGCATCCAGCTTTCCTTTTGCAACTAAGGTATCTAAGATAAGATAGTTTTCACTTTTAATGAGGCTAATCATAATTACTGAAATAGAAAAAAGCAGGAATATAAATAACAATTGAAATATAAACCTTATGCCAAATGCCTATAAAGATAGTCAGAAAAGTTGCAACCCCTCCCTCTGACTTCGCAAAACTTAAAACACTTCAATACAGTCTGTCCTTTCAGAGATCAGCTTCTATGTTTATGTCTGAATTCATCTAGGCAACAGCTAAAAAGCAAATGCATTTGAGCAGGTAAGAGCACAACCAACCATTGAGTGAGGATCTATGTCCTAGGTAAGGGAAAGCAAGCAGTAAATTTAAAGCCCCTAACTTCTGCAGTAAGTCGAATACCATATTCTTCCTTCCCTTTTAGCTTTTAGGACTCCATATGCCAAGTCCTACTTCAGATTCTCAACTTATTTTATGGTTAGGAGACTTAACACAATAAGAATAATGACTTGCAATAATAATTTTACTGATACAAAAAACCTTCCTGAACTGAGCATGTTTTCCCTGCATGCCATGAAACCCCTGAAGTTACTATTCATTATCAGCCTCTTCCGGTAAAAAAGCAAGGTTTTCCTCCTGAAGTGGAAGATGTTCATCATTGATTACTGGTCTGAAAGTACTGCCAAGAACACAGTATTCCTCCAAGCTCTTGGGACAGGTGAAATCTATCCAGAGAACATCCCCAAGGACTCCACCAGCCCATTACTAGTGAAAGCACCTTTAATTTGACTGTTGGGGGAGGGAGGAGGCAGGCAGGACACACAGACAGACACAGGACTAAATATTGAAACAATCCATTATACGGATTAATTTTTATTTCATTTGCTGAATACCAACTTCAACTCTTCCTTTTTCAAGCATGTTCACCTTCTCACTTTGTAGTGTTTAACTTGCATAATTAACCAGCTTCAACTGTGAGAAAGAACTACACAAAATACTTTAAAAGAGGGATAACAAGAAAAAAGCTGGATACACAGTTTTCAGGACTTCAAAGCCAGAATGTTTTCTTACAGACACACAGCAGGGATTGCTTGAGGTAAGACAGCTTTACTTGTGCAACAGAGACTCATCCTAAGTATTAATAAAAGGGCTGACTTGCAAAATAAAAGAAAGATTTAATTTTAGTCTAAGTAATTATAGCCAATAAGGAAATCATTAAGACTAACATGTTGAGCTTTAAAGGTGAAACTCCTTTAAGGTAAGGCTGTTACTAACAGTCAGTGACCTGAAGAAAACGTATGACAAAAGCTAGCTTTCTTTTCTGTGATCAGCAGTAAAGTGACCAATTTTAAGAATGATCCCCATCACTTTGTACTCTATGTAGGACACATGTGACCGTCCTACAAGGTTTTAAATGCCTTTTCACTGAATCCTCAAGAAATGCAACTGATGGCAGCACAACTGATAGTACAGAACAGCCTATCAAGACTTTATAGTACTTTAAAGCCAGTACAAAGTCTATGTTCAGTGGGATCGCAACTCTGAGAAACTTGTGGTGTGCTAAAATTTTGCAGTCTCCTTCTACAAATATTCTAGATAAACATAAGGCAGTACAGAGAAAACCAAAAACCTTTCAAACTTTTCTGAACAAAGGAATAACAGCCTGTACACAATACTAACCAGCTGTCTCAGCATTAATAAAATGTAAATTATTTACTCACCTTTCTGTACAGCAGTGAATAAAAATATGTCATTAGTGTTAATGAAACATCTTTAAAAAGCATTACACGACATTATGAAGTTGTGAACCAATATTTACCAGCTGGCTCATCTCTTAGCAGATGCTAAAAAGACTCAAAGACCCTTCTATGTCTGCTAGGTACTGACTATAGTCTAAAATATTACCAGTCGCATCTTTGTCAAAAAAATATCCACTATCTCTTAGGACTTGATATTATTGCACCTCCCAAACTCTAAGAAGTAATGAGAAATACAACTCTTCATAGAGAAAAAAGAAAAAAAAAAAGCAATAAAAACTATTTGAGACCACGCTAGCATACAAAATATGGCAAGATTACCACAAGAACTGACTCTAAGATAATTGGGTCTGAAAATTAAACTAAGTCCAAGCTACAAGCAGAATGAGGTTATAAAAATACCTCCCATCAAGAGTAGTGGCCAAAGAAACCTGAAGTAAAAAATGAAATAGTGAAATGCCATTTTGCAGCTGTAATTCTCACAATGTGAAACTAGTTGGTGGTTCACTTCTGTTACATGCACAGTGGTTAACTGTATATTACTTAAAATATTATATTATTATTACAGTCAAGCTCAAATTGTCGAAAAACCTCCAATTTTTCTTCCAGTGAGATAGGACAGTACATTAAAATAAATCCAACTAGAGTGCCTTGAAGCAAGTGTGAATTTTTTACTGAGTTACTTAATAATTGATCTTAAATATCCCAGCAGGGGAAAAGTAATTCTTATTTCCACTTTTCTAAAACTTCAGCATCACGATTTTGTGTCAAACAAAGTTCTAAACCATTAATGCAAGCCTGCAGGTAAAATTTTCGCACCCAGTGTAACTTCAGTACATTGCATATTAATGGCATTAACTGCATTTCTGTGTATTTCTGCAAAAGCCCATAGAAGACAAGACTGCCTTTTCCATCTCATTGCAAGATTAAGCTTGAGACAATTAGATGATATAACCCTGTTCCCCCCCCCTTTCTTTTTTTACTCACCATGTTGCCTTTTCTTTTCCTCTGTGAGGTATCAGGGAGAACAAAAAGGAATTTTTCCCCCACATAAAGTACCTTCAATATCAAATCTGAAATTAAACTGAGCTTCAATATTACCTGGTGTTTCAACTTCGTTTTAGAAGTAACAATTTTTTCATTAAAGTGTTGAACCATGCGCATAACTGAAGACACACAGTGAACTTCCCTGATAGACTTCAGAAAGTGTGAGAACTCAAAATTGATACCTGAAATAGGTTCAGGTTTTCAATATGAACATGAGCTACTGATCTGAATCGTTTATGCAAGTCTCAAAGAGGGCCATGCTTCAGTTGAAGGACTGACTCTCTGCCTGACCTGAGTACATTCCTTCCCAATAATGCATCAATGGTAGCTACCTGCAGTCCATCCAGAGAGTGCAATGCATGCGGCAAGCCCGACTCATACATAGCACACCACAGCTGCATCCTGTGTAAGGTATGACAGTTCATACATGTGCAATTTACCGTTAAACCAGCCTATGACAAAATACTTAAATTCATTTGACAAGTGAAAACCACTTGCATTTGGATCAACACAATCTAAATGAATATATTTAATTTCCACAAAGGAAAATAATTTCATAAAATGAACTGTCCTAGAGATTTTTCTGTTCAAACCATCAGACACAAAGCCCTTGGACAGCTTTAGCGGGTTCATAAGTATAAACGAAGAGGAAGGTTTTTTTAATTTAAGAACAAGTCAATAAAACTAGGTCTGAGGAACAGAAGGGCAACTTTGTTCTTTAGATTGCCAGAGAGCATGTAGCTAGTCATACAAACAGTTTGGTTCTGAAACGACTTAAATAATTCTCTATAGAAGAAGGACGAGCTCTCAAAGCTGAGCTCCTAGCCTTTGCGAAACTGTAGGAGGGATAATCTAAAAGATGGTCAAACTGGCAGGACATTTGCATATTTTAACTCTGCAGTTTCAGCCATCAGAATGGCTTCGCAAATACAAGAAACACAGTTTTTACATATGAAGCTGTTGGTTCTTCATATAGGTTTTGAAAATATTTTTTCCACACAAGCTTTTCATAACCTACAATAAAAATACTTAAAAGTTCATAAAACTTAAAGTTAGAAGATATTCTAGAATAGATAGGAAAAGAGGAATAACTATCCTTAGCAGTAACAAGACATGTACTTCTGCCTGTGTATCCCGCGTTCCCCCGTGCTCAGCATCCTACACACATACATAGCATACGCAGAGGACACATTTCTGTAGCAAACCTTCTCCAAAACCATGCCTGGTTTTGGTCCAGTCCCTCTCATTTTCTTTCCCTAGACTGTCACCAAAGACACTTTTAGCTCAGGACTTTAAGAAACATACACTTTTAACCAGCTAAAGCACAGCAGTTTACAACATTAGAAAAAAGCACAACAATCCTAAATAAGAATTCCACAACAGTGTTTCAATAAATCTCCTTCTTTCCTTGGAAATCCATAAGGCTCTATCTATGATAAAACAAAGAGGTTATTTCTTTGCTTTTTGTAACTTTGAATGTTCTTGCAATCCAAATCAGATGATCTTACGGCAAAAGAGAACCCAACTATTTCTCTCCTACCCACAGGCCTCTATGTGTATCAGTATTCTTTTCCTAGGAAGACTTCTGTTAATATTTCTTTGTCACATTTGCTTCTTTGTCTGGCTCTGAATAACATCCCATTGCCTCAAACTCTGGCAGATGAACTTGATTAAAATGCTATAGCTCAGTTAAAACCTTTTAACCTTAAACCCCATAAATTAAACTGACCCTTAGTCCTCAACTAGTATTGGGGGTATTACTAAATACATTCATGATACACATATTTTCATAAATAGCTTCACCATATCAGGTGGAATGTTTAAATTGCACCAACACATCTGACAAAACACAAGATAAGGGCAGAAAGCCTTCAAGGTCACATTATGTTTCTCACATCTACAGAAGATACACATAAAGCAACTGTGGGTGTTACCCCTTCAAACAACATATAACTTGTGTTGCACAGTGAAATGAAGATGAAAGAAAAAAGGTGTAGTATTCTGTCCCTGTATATTATTTTCTTCCCCCATTTGTCCATGAAAACAAAAGAAAATTAGTCAATGGTACACCTTTACCCTAAGTAAAAAAAACAATGTTATTTTCTCTCAGTTGTAAATTGACCAACAAAATGCCACCAAGCCATAAGATAACACCCTCTCACTGTTCACATTTGTTACATTTTTGCTCTATGTCAACAAATTTGGCAAAATTTTCTTATTTCTTTACATGGCAACATAGCACAAAGCTGAGTCACAATGTCATGAGGCAAATTAGCTCATTCCTCAGGAGAAACTCTAAAACACCATTCCCCTTCTTGGTTCTGCGTGTAGACAGCAGTGGTAATTTGTTATTAAAGAATTCTAATGAAAACCAATCAGGTTCATCCTAGATTCCCTCAAGTTAACTCTGATTAGTGGCTTTACATAGACTGTACATCTTTGCTGAAATGATTAAAAGTGAAAATCCCGTTTAAGCAGTAAAGTACATTCTGCACTCAGAAGCATAAAAGCCACTTATATTTCAGTTAAATCCTACCTCTAATATCTAAGTTCTGCTTTGTTGTTTCTCCTAGCTCTTGCACGTAGTACTTCAATGCATCCGTTGCTTCCGACACCTACAGGTATGAAATAAGAAACTATAACAAAACTAATATTCTATAAATATATTAATAACAAGAGGAGGACTCGGGAGAACCTCCACTCTCTCCTCGATATGGAAGGTAACATAGT
>JAOXJK010000051.1:36565290-36632034 GCA_025774025.1 Xenus cinereus | reverse complement strand
AACACATGCACATACACACACTAAGAGTCTCCCTCGTCCCGTTTTCACTGAACTTCTTTAATTTGATATAAATGATACTCAGAGAGAAGAGCAGAGAGGGGGAGAAAGAAAAACACATTTTATCTTGGAACAGTTGGAAATCTTATTTAAATTATGGAAGGAAATGGAAACAATAAAAGGATTACTCCTCTTGCCTACCCCAAAAACCATGGGGGTTCCAAGTTTATACAGAATGAAACCAAAAACTCGGTTTGATATTTTTCAAAATGTTTTTATTTTCCATCTAGTCTTAATCCCATTATTATTTTCAGCTACTTCAAAACTGGGTACCTTCTCTGTGCCAATTTCAGTTCCCTGCCTTCCCCACCTACTTTGTGTTAGAGACAACGAGACAAATTTCTATTAATACGTAACAAAGATGCTTCCTATACTGGAATAATTTTTATTTTTTTTTTTAAATCACAAGAAAACCCCACTTTTATTTTTGTGGTGGAAATGCACTAGTACTTGGAGTAGTACTAGTGCTTTTGAAAATCACCGTTATGGCACACTCTACTCCCTCAGGCAATAAGAAGTAGAGAAATACCACCTTATCCTTAGACCAGTCTCAGAACAGAATTACACATAATCTAAATGTCTGTATTATTCAGGGTTCATAATCAGCTTAGTAGCCCTGAAAGTGATAACTTTATATCAGCTGCCACACCATCCTTCCTACTAAGAGCATAAGGGGACACAATGCCTTCAAATGTCCATCTTTCCTATTTATAGAGTGAATACAGTTCATCTTTGCAGGTTACCCTGGAATGCATCCAGAGGTCAGCTGACAGAGGTGAACACTTCCTCAGAGTACTCTGTTAAATTGCCAAGGAAAAAAAAATATCTATAAGCTTTTTACACAGATCATTTATAGTACAACTTGTCTCTGACACCTTATCAGCAATGTTGTCAATTTTAAATTTTTAAATAACTTTTTTAAATAATTCAAGCTATTGCTTTATCTGTCATCACATTCTAAGAATAGAGGTTTTTGGAAAAAGCTGCTACTAAATATTGAAGTTGAGTCACATATCAGCTAATACGCTTGCTGTCTTCTCTAGAGATTGCCAGTGATTGACCAGAGTGGTCCTATGCTGATCCAAAATAAGAATTGGCACTATTCTTCCTTTATGCATAAACAACTATTAGAGCCTGAGATCAATATACTTAGCCTCCACTAATTCAGGTCAAAATAAAACCTTAACTCAGGCATGTCAGGTTCCTTCAGCCATTTGTATTCTTCTCAAGGAAACAACCAACATGTCTAACATTTTCAAGATAAAAATATCTTCATTCATCATAGTTTTCAGTCCACATAGTCAAACAGACAATGTTATATCATCCACTTGTTCCCACTGACATCCCTCATGCTCTGGGTTGTTCTGCGCTTCTCCCCTGGAGGAGCGACTCCTTCACTCTGGGAAGCATCTGCACCAGATACATCCGATTCTTAAAGTGGGACTGGGACTATCAATAGCTTGAGCACAGGGTATGCCAAGGAGACAGACCGATGTATTAGGAGGAGACAGGGCAGGAGCCTGTCCTGCTCCACCAGCTCAGGCTGCGCATTTTCTCCCCCTAACCTGGCAGAGCACTAACAGTTGCATTTTGAAACGAACAAAAATTGGGTGCAACCACTAACTGAAGTTCTCTGGGTATTGGCTGGTCTTAGCAGATCTTAGATTTACCTACACAAACCAATTCCTTCTAATATTTTGCATATCAAGTGCTAGATACTGCAGCTTCCCGATATAACAAGCTTTTGTCAAACTTAGTACTGCTACACAACGTGACATCACTGCAGCAGTAGCAGCAATCCAGGCTTACATATTTAACTGCAAATGCTGAAGCACAACAATATTTTTACCTTGCCTTTACCTCACTGTACCCCCACTCTGCTCCCCAAGAATTGGTAATAAAAAGTAGATCACTGTGCACTAGGTCTGTTCCAGGAAAAAAATACTGGGGCTTTAAAGAGTAACATTAAAGCGATTTGGGCTATTGGAAACCCTATGTTAAGTTTACATTCCTGTTAATTTGAACTTACACAGAAACAGAAGACTTCAAGGATGAAAAAAAAAAAAAAAAATCATTAAAACCTCAATTAGCATTTCTCTACCACCTCCAAATATATAAACGGGAAAAAAATAAAATTACTTGATGGCCTTCAGTAATCTTCCCATCATCAACATACTCTTGAAAACAATTATGAAGTGCATTATAGGACAATCACCCTTTACTTCTCTCTCCAAATTCACATAGATCCTTCATCAAATATCAGGCTATAACCTTTCAAAAGGTGAGACCGAATTCATAAAATAGCCAGTTTTTTTTTTTAAAAAAGGAGAAGTTATTAAGGAAGCCAGGCACAAGTCTAGCTCTAGTAGGTCATTCCACACACAATTATTGTCCTCTCTTAGCTGCCACAGAAATAAGTACAAATGAACTCTAAATTTATTCTCTTTGTGCCACTAGTCAGCAAGTAACTTTCCATTGCCTGCTTTTAGACAACTGGAAAACTGCACATATCCAAGTTACTCAGGCCCAAACCTGATGCAGCCCTAGTTATTTTAAAAAGATGCTTCCTACCAAAAACATAAAATCACTCAGAACCATGTTTTACTTCACAACTTAATATCAGGCTTCCTTTTTCTTATAATAAATTTTCTGAGTTGTTCTGTCTGCACAGCTGTGCCAAAACTCTTAAACCAGAACCTGCAGCATCTCGGCTTTCTCCTACCAAGCACCTCGAGGGAAGAGACCAGCTGTTTGCTCGATCATGTTAAACACCATGATGTGTTTGCATCTTGGTCAGAGGACTGTTGGACCTTTAATTGCTACCAACTGAAAAATCAGTTTGACAATTTATGAAGACCTCATAACTTATGAAAAAACGTTAATAAGGCAAACACCAAATATTATTTCCTATATAGTAGAGAGAAAGAAAAGCCTGATTAGGGGACAAAAAACTAGAAGGTAAATCTTAAGATTTCAGTGAAATTATTACAAAATTAATAGACCTGAAATTAATTAAAAAGAATCTAATCATCTTCACCTACATTGTTTTGGACATGAAAAAGATGTTGATAATACTCCGCAATTAGCAATGCTTTTTACTTCCCTTGTCTTTTGGCAATGCTTCCCAAAAGAGGCAAGATTTCACATTTTATTTCCTCCCAAATAACCTCTTTGGGTCATATGTTTCATAACTTCTTTTTTGTTGGCTATATACAATAGGTATGTTTAAGAAAGACCATACAAGGGACATAACATTCTAGTCCTTTGGAAATAAGAGGTAGGGGATGTGGCTTTCTTTCAACAGGCAAATAGCAACAACTTGAACCTTCTAATAATCTGCTGATGAAGATGTTATTTTTGATAAATTCTATAACAAAATAGGAATAAGATTTATTTCCAGGGAGTCACTAGATCATCCACCCCACATACATTTCTATTTATAAAAAGCCTCAGTATGCCTTTCATCAACTTAAAATAAACATGAGGCATCTGACAAAAGATGCAACCGTAACCCCCCATGGCAGAATGCTAAAGGAAGGGCATTGTCAGGATCAAGGACCTTGAGAGAGCAAAACTTTTTTAGGTGAGCTCTCAAAACGGCCCCCCTCCCATGCCACAGAGAAAGACGAAAAGCATCCACAATTATGTAAGGATGGAAAAGAAATGCAGTTTGTTAACCTCAGCATATACTTTGGAGTGAACTTACAACTTGAGCCCAGAAACTTACCCAGAGTCACACAGAGCATGTGAGGTAAAAATTCTTTAAATCCTATAAATAGCTTTGCCGCAAGCCTAACCTTCTTTCCTTCAGTCTCCTATTTTTTCCTCCTTTTAGTCACTGGGACATGATCTGAACTGCAATTCTAACTTTATCATTTTCTTGCCTTAAGTATTTTGAAGCTTGCAGTTAAGGCTGCATTCCAATGGTTATACTTAAAACATTATTATTAGGTCTGATCAGAAGAACAGAATAAAAAGGTACAGACATTATAAACAGTTTCATAGAACCGTCTAAAAGAAGAGTGAAGATATAAGAGCTAAAACACAAAAGGAAGACTATAGCACCTGAGGTTTTCTTTGCCATGCAAAATTACAATAAACTCCTGAAACAAGGCCTCCCACAAAGTTTCTTAGTTGTTTCTAACACTTGCACACTTATCTAACTTCAATCCATTTTATTCGACACCGTATGAACCCAGAGCTGAAACAGGGTGATATGATTTACAGAATTGTGCAAGAGCTCTTCGTAAAGAACAACATAGAAGAAACTCCAATGGCAAAGGATGATGAAAAGCTGGGTATTAACTCCCAGCAAACAGTCACCATCTTCACAAGACAATGGGGACATGTCAACTGGGTCCACAAGGGAAAAATAAATAATCTTACTGGATTGTTATGCTTGCAAGTGTTGATCACTTCCATCAAGTGACCAACCCATAGCGCTGTGCAGCTTAAATTCAGGCTAAACAGAAGGTGCAAATAGACAGTAATAATAACTGAAGCATTTAGAAACTATCAAAAAAGCAAAGGTAAACTCTTCTAGAAGTTCAGCTGCAGGAATATCATCTGCATAGATAATTCACGAAGGCGTGATGAAGTTAATCACCTTAATCTAAGACAACACAGTCTCAGAAGATAAAATCCAGAATGTGTGGCAGGAAGCTAAGAGTAGTTCTTTTTATATTCTATATACATCACCTCTGAAAAAGGTGGCAGCAGTTTTCAGTAAAACCACTGTTTTCCCAATAATGATAATTAAAACAAAAAATAAATCTCTTCTAATGAAATTATATTTTTGTGACCCAAAGAGCCCAGACCCTTAGGAAGTATTCTATAATAACTAATAGATTGCATAAATGAGCCATAATGGTTTTCATTAACTGGTCATTACAGCCACATTCTACCCCTTACTGGATAACACAGCTTTTTAAAACTACCGAAATAACACAGGTCAACTGAAGCCAGACACACCTTCCTGAAAGCTGCCATGCTTAGATGTTATCACTAAGAATTCTAATTTTAAAAAACCTACCACACCCATTTATATTGTAAAGAAAACTCTGATATTCAATTACATGAAGTTCTGATTTAAGCACAGATATGACAAATAATGTTAAATGGAAATAAAATACAGCTCCAGCATATTTTTTTTAGAGCTGCTAAAGTTTTTAAGTTGTTTCAAACAGAAACAAGAGGACCTGTTTTGCACACCCTCTTCTGACTTCCTCAGCAGTCACACTCGCTGCCCCCAGCAGCTGTCAGTTCAGCTTTGTGATCTCTATCAGAACGACTGGTCTGAAACCATTTGCCCTTTTAATCCTGAGCCACTTCATGTGGATGCAGAAAGACTCATGCTTCCAGTGGTGAGGGAAGTTATATTCACCTCTTCTCCATGACAGGATAAGTAGAGCAAAGAGTATACCGGTTTCTTCCACTCACAAGCCTGGATTTATTAAAAAGAAAAAAGGCTAAGTGCAGACCCTTGTCTCACCAGGCCAGTAAGGGTTGCAGTTAGAGAACCTAACTCCTTCCTTACCTGAAGCATTGGCAGTTTCATTTGGAGGTTCCTGGCATTGAGCAAAAATCAAAGCTTGCATCTGAAAGCAGAAAACAGAACAATTTCTGCCTTCTAGCCTACCATATTTAAGAGAAGATATCAATGCTATGACAGCATTCAGACACAGGACACCACCCTTCAGTCCACAAGCACAGAAACCTTTTTTCATAAGAAAAGCAGGTACTATAGCATCTCTCCAACAAGTCAAAGCATAGTTAGAGAGAAGAACAGAGCCCTTATCTGCCAAGGTTTTATATTTCAAGCGTAAAAGATGTTCAATATATGTGAGATAAGCCATAATTCATGTTTCCACCAATGCTTTACAGCTGCCTTTCTTAAGAAAGGAAACTCCCTTTTCTCATATTTTATACTGCATATGACCTTCCAAAAGATACCGATGATCAGATCCAAAGGACTTATAAATTGCAATCAGAGGCAACTAAACTCATTAGTGCTTCTGTATCATCCTCAGATGCCCAAGACTACCCTAAACTAAACAGTTCTTCCTCATAAATAGTTAGGATTTAGCTGAAAGAATTACTGCCACGTCCTCTTAGAAGCTCGACCACATAAAGACACTGTGAGGAAAAGAGGCAGTGATCACACCTCGGATGCCCCACTAAGATACTGCCGTTCAACTACAGTGACTGCAGACAGCAGCGATGCCCAACCGTTTCTGAATGACTCCATGGTCTGAGCAATGAACCAGTAAGCAGAACTCAGGTAAGCTCTTTCCTTCATCTAAGAAGTTCCAGTTCCTATTTTCTAGACAGACAGCATCATAGTTAACTATAACAGTTAACGAGTTTGAAACAGTTCTTATAACTGAAGTTTTCATTTCCAAATCACAGACAGTTAGCTGAAGTTTGGATATTTTGTTACCCTTTGTTTAATCTGGACCACAATTTTTTAGCTTGAATACACTGTAGTTCCTTGCATGACTGCAGAAAAAAATATAAAATTCCATTTAAATACTGGGCATTGATACGTTTGGAGTACAAACACAGAGAGGATCTATAGTTTCCCCAGGCTAAAATGTGACAGTATATCCGTCTTAGCTCTGTGTGAAGACATTGCAGCCCCAGAATGATAGGGGTAGTACTAGTCCACATACTAAAAAGCACATTTTTCTATGCTTTTAGTTACAAGGCAGAATTCTGTTTTCATCATTCAGAGACAATGAACTGACAGAATAAGGTAAAGAAAGAAGTCATCTATATGTTCTGGTGAAAGCATTCTTATACAGAAAACCTTTAAGAAAAAAAAAACAGCAAACAAACAAAAAACCCACAGAAGCATTCCCTGAGGAAAAAAAAAAAAGCACCACTACTAAAAGCTATTAAGAAAAAAGCAGTCAAGAACTGTTTCAGCTTTAAGCGGCTTACTATAGCACAAATTGACTGCTGTAGTACACAAGGTAAAGCCTGACTTCACATCACAATACTTTTTTTCCTCATGTCCTATGAGGGGAAAACCTAATTCATACAGACATGACTGCGATTTGGTCTTCTAGAAAAGAAAGTTTGTTCACAAGTTTAGACTTGCCTGTTGAGCCCTCCTCTAGAACGTAGTTTGTCAGAAGTAGAAGTTTTATTGTGAAAGTAACAACAGGACTAAGAATGTCAAGCTTCACTAACATTTAATGAAAAATTACCAAGTTGGACTTTTTAGATCTTTTTCCCTTCAATTGAGCTGTGCATTGGGATAATTCATTGCATGGCTTCCAAAAAAGCTTTTAGTCAGCAGCACTTCTGTCTGCCTTAGGGTAAGAAAAGCCTCCTGCCTTCATCTCCCATGGAGCTTTAAAACTGGGTCTGATTTCTCTTCATGTGTAGAGCTGCCATCTAATTTTCACTAAAGGGTAGATTAGGGTTAGATCTGAATCTGTGGCTAGTCAAGGAAAAAAGGCAACAAGAATGAATGATGTCAGCCTGAGAGAAATTCTAAATAATAATAATACTGCATCATGCAGCTTTCCTTCCTCCTTCCTGGTGAGCCAGCCTCTCTGACTCAGGGTTCAGTACACTGCAGATCTTTGTTATTATAGCAATTCTTTTCATACTTTTTTCCAAGTGGTCATCTTTAAGTTTAAAAGAAAGTGACCAAAGGTTATCACTTGTGTTGCCTTAATGCATGAGAGGAAAGAGTAGGGCAGATTTTCATAACAGTCAATTTGACAAAACTGCTTCCCTCTTCCACTCTCAGGAAGAGTGACATTTGTGTGACTGGGCAACAAGCAGCACAGGGAGCTGATCGGCTGAAAACTGATCACTAGTGAGAAAATTGAAAGCCTTGGTCTAGATCAGTTAAGCCAGCCCATCCTAGGGTCATATGCGCAAAGTCAAAAAGAACATTTGGCAGGGAAAGTGGACCTGCAAGCAAATTAAAATTGGCTTAAACCACTGTAGGTCCATACTCTCAGACTCCCTTTGCTTTGACTAGGTCAAGTAAAGATTAATGGTGCAAGTGATCAGATTCTTAGATGCTGATTTCATTCCAGAATTGCTCCCCCATTTTATCTCAAAATGAAGTCTGTCACGTGCTTACACCATTCAGGTTTTGAAATTTTTTAAGTGAAACACGGATATAAGAGCAGGGATGATGATATTTTACTGTATGATTTATATCATGACAGGACTGCTGTCCCTAATCCAACCTCTGAACTCACTCATTTCCCTGCAGCCACATGAACTGCATTCCCTGTACTGAACTGAATGGAGTTACTGTTCTGCAGTTTCCAGTCATGGGTTTTCTTCCCAGGTGTATTTGAGTGTTCTGCTGAAATACTAAGAGTGAAGCAAATGTGCATCTTGCAGAGCATGAATTTGAAAGAGAGATTTTGGGATCTTGAGGGGTCATCCTCCCTCACCCCCCTCAAGTGGTTAGGAGAGAAAAATAATTCACAGACATCAAGTTTTAGATTCAATGAAGTCTTCGGATCCAGTTATAGTTGCTAAGACTTTAATACTAGTGTAGCCCCTTAGTATCCAAAAAAGGAAATTACTTATGTAACTTCAGTAGTTCAGAAAAGCCAGCAAAGTATTCTATAGGCAGGAAGTAACTTGTGCACACAGTGTCAAAACGTCAGTTCAGTTTTGCTTTTCTTAAAAACTGGTCACAAAGTTTTTCTTTCCTCACCTTCATCCAGAAAATTATTCCGTTTTCCAAAGTGTACTTTAAATTCCCAACCTTTATTATTTTAGATTCTACTGATAAAGGTTGGAAAATGAATAATCATAAAACCCAAGAACTGGTATGGCCTACTTCCTCCACAACCATCCTTCTCTGGATCCATTCATGTATGTGGCAGAGCTGTTAAAGGAATATTTTTATATTGCCAAACTGGTTTCCAGCCTTCTTGAACACTGGGGCCATGCTCCATGATTGGATGGGGGCAAGTTAAGACTCCTGTAGTGATTCCATCTCAAGCCCTGAAAAGCTGTTGGAGAGAGGGTTTGGGTGCTGAGGCAGGAACAGAGCAGCACGGCTGCAGCTTTGCTTTCTTGGACTCTCTGAGAAGCGCTGCTCTAAGTGCTGCACGGCTACTGCCTTGCGTCTGCATGAACTAATTGCTACACTAAGTCCTGGGGATTAAGAAGTTGTGATGAAATATTGAGGGAAGCAAGTCTTAAAAGCTGAAGAGCAGAAGTAAAAAAAAAAAAAATAAATTCTTGTTTCATCTGCTGCGATCCCTTCCCCCTAACCCACTGGTTCCCACCTGCGGTTTGGAAGGGTTAGGAATGGCTTCTCCAATACAGCACAAGATTGCCACCTACAGGCCTCGGGAACCAGAACGGCTCAACTCCGGCAACAGCCTGAAATTGAGGAAAAATAAGCTTGAAACAGGTTATAATTTCCGTTCAAATTCAGGCCCTTTTTTTTTTTCCTGTCTCAATACTTCGACTCAGAACACTAATCTACAGTTTGCAGGTAGAGTAGAAGTTGAGGCCTGTGTGCTACGGCACAGAGAGATTAAGTAGACATGATAAAAATTATTACATTTTCAGTAAATTCTTCTACATATTCATGCCCCAGCTCTTATCATTTTCTTATAGCTCTAGGAGATTGTGATATGCTCTTGCCTTTTAATTTTTTTACAGTTTTACTTTCTCTGTTCCTATTTCGGTAATAAAGCAGAAGCTAAAAACATATCCACTAGGACTCCTATGCACAGCAGACAAAATTATCATTAAATTGACGGGGTCCACATTGAATTTCAGAAGGGAAAGGGGTTTTTATTACTACTTTTATCTTGGACTGACACTGAAATGATTCTTACAAAAACTATCAGCTTGCCTGCCTCTACAGGCAAAAACCTATAACTCAGTGCACCTACAGTGAATACCAGTTCCACATAATATTATTGATAAGGAGGGGAAAGCACCAGAGATTTGCTTCATATATGCTCTGTTTACTTCAAGTGGACATAGGTTTGGAAAAATCTTCTACCACTACACTTTTCTCAGTAAGACAGTGTAGAAAAAGTTGGCAGAGATAACCAGTATTCACCCAGTAGGGGACGAACTAGATGATTTCTGGAAGGTCCTTCTAACTCCAACAATTCTGTGATTCCGTGAATTCTACATGCAACATACATAAGGAATAGTTAAATGCTGAACACTTCTGCCTCAGGGACCAAGGAAGCCAGAGGAAAAGCCCTTCACAGGGGCAATTCTAATCCTTAGCAAAAAGAGCTACATTAAGTCACAGCTTGGAGCATATATTAGGGCTCAAGAAAAACAAACATTACAGGGATACAGATATCCTCTACAAACCAGGCACCACAAATGTCAGATTTTCACAACTCATCTAACTACATTTAACAGGATCCAAGCATATGAAGGTAAGCAATTACACTAGCAATACTTCAAACAATTTCAAACTCAGTTTGAAGCAAAACCACACCAACAGCTGCTGTTTCTAGACATCCAATGGTACAGTGACTTTCTGAAGAACTATGTTTTCTCTGTTTCTCCTCCTTATGAAGAAAGGTCAGGTCAATCAACCCACAAACACATATCTTGCCACCTCATTAAAAATACAGAAGCTTGGCAAATAAATGAAAACATCTTCATAAGGGACCATGCACTACAGATAGAATGTACATTCAGAAAAAGTGGAATGTCTACAGGCTATTTAAGAGCCTTCAGCAAACAGAGCTTTTCTTAAAATTTAAAGATGTGCAAATCTTACCATTTTTTGAAAGGATTTATAGTCACTATCACATAACAACAACTCACCGAGCACATTATACATCTTGTTCTGAAGTCAAGAAGTATGGAACAAAGTGACATTTAACTGGGCCTATTTTCAAGTTCCTTTTTCACTGTGGTGTTTTTTGGTTTTTTTTTTTAAATTTGTAACAACCATTAGGGATTTCAGTAGCTTACCTGAAACACTGAAATCATCCTTCTGGATTTAGTCAGCAGTCAATCAAGTAACACAGACCAGTGATCGAAGTGTAAGATGGTCAATGCAATTTTAACAAAGTGCAAATTCAACATTATTGCAGCATGTTTTAACCAGTTTCAATTAAGCCATTTTAAGGAGGAATAATGAGCTGCAAATCTGGGGCAAGGCGGGGGCGGAATTTGCACTGATTTAATTTGGTGAACTTAAACCAAGGCAAGTTTTTCTGGATAGACTGACCTGCCTGCTAGTGGCTAGTGAGAAAGTGGTGAGAAGCCCAGTGAAAACACAGTCAATCTCATCCTACATTACATTTATTCTGATAGCTTGGTCATTTTCAAACAGGAAAATGAACACTAACAAGAACATGAAAGAGACAGGACTTGCAGAACACACAAAGCTTCTGCTGAAATAAATGGTGATGCTGAGCCCTTTACAAGATGACATCTTAAAACCCATCGTTGGTCTAGAAATAAATGCAGAGAAACACATCTTTGAAAGCAGTAAGAAAAGGAGTCTTGCCAGCTGAATAGCAGCCTTTCTTAAAGCCCCAAACCATGAACCGAGCAGTCACAGTATCAAGAGAAATTACCAGCATGAAAGAAGGTTGCACGAAGTTGTCTTAAGTGAGCTCTGTATTATTATCAGCCATTGTTGCTTATTTCTAGCTGAAGGAAGACTTTAACTTATTCCTTTCCTTCCCAGCCATCTTCATCTACAGCCTGGAGCAGAAAACAGGAACGCTACTCCAATGCACCAAGCAGGAAAAAAAAGGTGAGAAGAGAAGCGTTGAGTGATTGCTACTAACAATTGCAAACAGAGATCACAGAACCAATTATTAGAATACAAGCCCAGTCAGAGACACACAAATAATGGAATGAATTAGTGGGGGGCAGAAAACCCATCCTACAGATATAATAGCAGATGGACAAAACTGGTGACAGCAGAGCCCTGAAACCGGAAGTCATGATACCTTGTTTGATGTCTCAAAGTAGAGAAATACTACCTTTTTTGGTTTGTTTGTTTGAGAGGCGACACGATGTTCAGAGGGACTGTGAGAATTACATGAGGCAAGAAACAATTTTTTTTTGACTGTAAAGGAAAAATAATGAAAGATACCTGAATCACAATCCCTGTGCCTTTAACAAGTTCATCCCTCTAGATGCTAGGAGTTTTAAATGAGAAACAAATTATCTTATGAGACGAGGGGAAGCACTCATTAGTAGCATGTTTTCTAGTAAAGAGGGCAAAGCATGCAGGAGTTTCCAAATAGGTTGGATCGAAATACTTCTACTTATGCCCAAGTATTACATGGGACAAGGTTTTCCTTGTTCTCATCATGGATAGGTGATTCTGTTTAAATTCAAAGGCAATACATTCTCCAGATTCTGAATATCTAACCGAAAAGAAAACCCAGGATTTTGCATGTACATCAGCTTTGATCTTCCAGCACAGGTTCTAGTTAGCAGCTATCAGGCAGTCATGCTTCATCCTATAAACCAGAGCTAACAACAGCCATTGAAAACTGTGGTTAATATTTAACCATCAGAGCAGCTGAAACTACTCTTTTATTTCCTGGAGTTCATCAGAAAAGATCTCCATAAAACATCCAGGAATGATAGCAGCACAGATGAGACACAAACTACATCACAATTAATACTTGGACAAAGGCACCACCTTCAGTCAGTGCTCCTTTCACACAAGGTAGTACACAAATATTTATTACAAAAGTTATATAATAATGCATAAGGAGGAAAATAATTTCTTCTACTTTTCTTCTTTTGCCAGGAAGGAAGAAAAGTATTCCTCCTTCACCTCCACCCCCCCCAGCCCCAGTCAACCACACAGCTCTATTTCTAGTTTCCTTTTAAAATATCAAGGACCTTTGCTCTTTTCTCAAGAGCCATAGCTGGAAATAATGGACAGGGATTAAGGGCTACAGCAGTTAGTTACAGCTGTTAAGCATTTCCATGAACATCAAATCTGTGACAGGCCTGTGTTGCTTTATTCACAAAGGATCCATGACACAGATTTATGGACTTTGTGGTCCCAAGATCTCACCTGCCTCTCCTTGAGAATTGCTTTCATTTCCCCTCAGCATTAGCTTGCTTGGTCTCTCTCTTCCTATGACCATCTGCTCGCAATATCTCAGACTACAAAATACAGGGGGGAAAACCCAAGAAATCAAATCAGTCTTCCTGCCAGGTAGCCAGCTGCCTCTTCCTCTTCACATCCAAGGCTTCTGATCACCATCATTTTTCTTAAAATATACTGATCTTCCTGCTCAGCTCAAGTTTCTAGGGAATAAATATTTCATAAAAGTACTTCCAACAGACATTTGCACACCCACCTCCTAATAAGGCCCAGAAGAGAGACTTAGGAAATACTATATCCCATTAGTAAAACCATCACTAAGTGTTATTTGAGGTTTGAATGAAGAGCAGACTATGATTTGTCATACTTTAGGAGAGCACGACACTGGTCAACGGAGAGAGATCAGCACCTCCTCCCCTGCTGCTCCTCTTGAGGAAGTTGTAGACAGTGATGAAAGCACCCCTCAGCCTTCTCTTCTACAAACTGAACAAGCCAAGAGACCTCAGCCACTCCTCCTAAGTCTTTCCTTTGAGACCTTTCATCATGTTGATCAGCCTGCTCTGGACACACTCTAATAGTTTGATGTCCTTCTTATATTGAGGCACCCAAAACTGTGCACAGTACTTGAGATGGGACCACACCAGTGCAGTGCAGAGTGGGACACCCACACCTTATACTACATTATGTTATATCATTCAACCAAAACTTTTGCTCATAACATCAGATTTAATCATAATGAATGCTTTCTGGCACTGCAGGCTGAGAAATCCAAATTACATTAACTAGTTCTGAGTCAAACTGACCTCAGCTACGTAGCTGGAGCTGCAGAGTAAGCCTGGCTACGCATACTAATTACTCCCCAATATCAGAGATCAAGGTCTACTACACCTTCTGAGAGAGGGGAGCTGGTCAGCAATAAGCTATTCATTCTACAACAGAGCACAGGTAATAGACATCATAAGAATCATTGCTTTGCCACAGTATATTTTCTTGCCACCATTCTACCTGTTCCCCCAGATTCTATTTATCTAAACACAATGGTAATCTTGTAGCCTTGTACTGACAGAAAGATCCTTTCTATCACATCAGCGTTTCCATTTAATGTATTTTTAATTCAGAGTATAATATGAAATCATTTGGGAAAGCCATGCTCAGCTTTAATCTTTTCTGTGAATAATTATCAACTTGGCAACAAAGGATGCTCTCTGTCTCTGGATTGATGCTTATTCTAGTGTCAAAACATCTGCATTTCCGCCAAGGGGCTTAGTAATACTGTTCATTGCATTTCTGTTTTTGCAAGCTAAAAAGGAAAGCAACTTTTCAAGGAAGAATCCAAGCCCAGTTTTTTTTTAACCAGGGTAGTTCAACAGATTTGTTTGTCTTCCTGAGAAGTAACATTCTTGTCATCCAACTATAATAATAATCCTGACAGAGAGAGAGCGCCAGAAAAAGCTACCAGATGCCAAAGTTAAGATTATAGAAAGCATTCAGAAAACTGCTGTCGATTTTAGGTCAGCATGCAGGCAACTGCAGTTCTATGAAAAGGAGCAACTCTCCTCAGACATCACCAGGCCACAGCTTGGTACAGAGCTTTCAGTGCGTGCTGCATGCTTTTGTCATCTTTGGATGGCTCCTATATATAGGCCACTATAGCAGTACAGTATTTGACATCCATGAGGTCCATCATAGATATCAGAAATAGCAGTTTATTGCTGATGCACAACTACTTGTTAAGACATGCAACAAAGAATCACCATCATCACATGACCAGGAAGGAGGTGTTAACCGTGTCCTGCCTGCCGCCTTTTTGAAGAAATTGTTCACAGGTGGACATATTCTTTTTGTTTGGACATAATCCAGTTGTGATGCCTCCACCATTACATTGTGAATTTGATATTTTGAAAAGCCTAGAATTGTCACTGAAGATAACAGAGGTGAGGTGGATCAGGAGTGAAGGGTCAAGTCAGAAACCGAAGTTAAGCAAAGCCATACTTTGACAGCTGCCTTGAGTCAGTGCCATAGCTGAAAAACACAAGCTCCTGTTTTCCCTTCAAGTTCATTAAGCATCCCTGTCTCTAGATCTGGAACTGAAAACACCGGAGGTGCTGAAATTACAACTTTCAATTTCACCTGATTAACAGCCCTCCCGTGCTTATTACCTTCTCAGTTGAGGGAAATAGTTTGTTACAAAGCTACTATGTGGCAAAACTTAAGCTCATACCTCCCTCCAACTCCTTTGTACGCAACATGTACCAGTGCAGCATAAGAGAAATTTTCTTTACTGTTTGTTCAAGGCAGTAATTAATTCAATTAAATTAATTGAACAGGAGAGCCATTTCGTAACGTGATAAAACTAAATTCATAGCAGTTCCTATGACAAGACTTCCGAAGATTAGGTATAATTTAAAACAGTTGTCCATTAAAAAAAAAAAACACAGAGAATTTCCTTCTAATGTAGCATAGCAATAGGGGAAAGGGTTTTATTTTTCCTTCCATACCAGCATGCATTAATACTGAAGACACGAGTTTAATAACATGGGAATGTTTTGTACAATGTAAATTGGTAAGCAATTTCTATGCTTAAAAAGTACTAGTTATATGACTGAATTTCCCCACACCACCACCTCTTTCAAAGAAGGCTAAGCTTTGAATAATAATTTCTTAGGCATTTGCAGAACATCAATTCTAAAAATTCCTAAAGGTACTAATAACCTTTCAGATTGCTGTGAGAAATGTCAGGAACACTTCATCCCCTACTGAAATGCATTCTTCTGCTAGGGCGGAATATAGCAACTGTTCAACAGACAACAAGAAGAGACAGGAAAAATACCAATCCAGGAAATTATATGGATACCTGAGGCAAGGAGAAAGAAATTACCAGAGCTAGAATTTGATCAAGGTACAAAGATGCTACTGTTGGTAAATGTTTCATGATTTATAACATTCCGAGGGTCATTCTTTTCAGCACCAGCAACTTGAAAATGCAGGGCAAGATCAGAGAATAGAATTACGATTGCAAAGGCCAACAGTTACTTGAAAAAAATGGGAAAAGTGCACATTGCATTGGGTTATTGTGACCATCTGCATTTAGTGTGTAATTCAGAAGTTCAAAGATTACAGGCTATAGGCAGACATCCTTTTTAGCATTTGTATCTTTTTAAGTACAAACAAGCAGAATCAAACTTTCTGATCCCAAGTATCGCCTTTAACCTATGCTGGCATATAAATTGGTTCAAAAAGAATTTAAATGAGAAAACACTATTTAGATAGGAAGCACGAATGGTAAACCATTTTAAACACCACACTGGTGTTTCTGTAGATGTCTTCTACCAGATAAAAAATGACACAAAGTTAATTTAAAGACAAATAATGGTACAATGTAAACACATAAGGGAATTAATAGTGAGGTGGCTTAACTTTGTAGCCCATTTGGCCTTATGTCAAATGTATGTGATGACGCAATCTTTGTGAAATGCTTGAACTGTTTATGTTATGCCTCTATTTTCAATTTTCTTTTCTAATGGTGCATCCATCACTATTAGAACTGTAAAAAGACACTCGTGTGTTTCTTTTGATTGGTAAAAAAAGTAGCCCATGGGAGTGAATATATCATGGTCTTTGTGTCTTAAACTGCGTCCACCCTAATATAAGTCACTCCAAATTTGGCAGCTTTTCTTTCCGCATTCCTCTAATATTGTCTTCCTACCTCCTCATACATTTAAACTTTAAAGAAAACAAGATCCTCTGTAAATCTCTGTCTATTCTCTACAGCCACTTCTAAACCTTCAATAATTCATTTCCTGATAGTATTAGCATAAAAATACTTGGAATTCAAGGCAAAATCATGACAAAAGTTCCATTTAAAATAAATAAATAAAAAAATCACTTAATCTTTCCCTTGCCTCCCTCAATTTGACGTGCAGTGTGGTGGGTTTGTGTCTTAAGCACACTTAGGACAAACGCTTTCTAAACATAATTAGTAACTCTATGTCAAACTTCCTTCACCAGTAAGAGAAGCTGGAAGTACTAACATTAATACTTCACTGCTCGGGAATTGTATTTCAACCTTTGCATAACATAAGCATGCCAAATCATTCATCGTTGCAATTTCTTTTTTGACTGCCCAAGACTACCTGTATACCCGATATTAATCTAAAAGAGCTTAATTTAACATACAGTAGCTCCTTTCAGAGCGATGGACTTCACCTAAATCGCAGGTTAAAAGAATAAATCCGGTCTGACAAAAATCTAATTTAATTTTTAGTGCTGATTCAGTGTAGGATTAAGTTAAGCCTTCAGTGAAATTACTGCAAATTTGCACATAAATATCAAATCAAAATTTCATCAAATACCTTTTACTGAAGTCAAATGAAAGATTTTGTTTCTAAAGACAAGCAATCACACTTAAACCCTACAGATTTAAGTCAGGACCTCTCATAGTCTTTCTAGTACTGTTTTCATTACAATGATCTTTTCATTAAATATATATATGCACGTACAAATCACGTATTCAGTTCCTAGTTAAGCAACCAACTTCTCCTCCCTCAGCTCTCTTGTGCAAATGATATACACAAGCCCAAAAAATAAGTGCTTACTGATACAGTGTCAGATATTAACTTTTACAGGCAAATTAGTTTTGTCCTACTGTACTGACCAGCAAAGTTTCAATAATGTACCTTCTAACCACACTCTAATGCACAAAATCTTCTCATAGCTTCTAACTATGCATAGGTGCTGAAAGTCTTCTTATTTCTATGAATTCCCTCCAGAAGCCCTTTTAATATTTTAAGGTACATATTTCAGTTGTTATTAGGCATTGTTTTGTACACTTGCCTTACCACCTAGACTTCAGACCTCTAGAAAGTTAATATACAATTTTCATCACACATCCTACTACTTTTACTGCTGAAATAATGAAACCTTCTATAAGTTATTAATTTCATTGTAAAAGTTTATTACACTACATCTTCCAGAAAAGCCGTTCAAAACAAAACTATAGTCAATTACCCAATACAATGAAGCATTAATGCTAATTAGCAAGTTAATGTTCAATTAGGTTTAACAAAAACACTGCTGGGAACTTGAGAAGAGTCATAATACTGATGGCCCTTTATTATTAGAATGATAGCGTATAACAAAGCAAGTCCTGCTACCAACAAGACCTCAGACTATATAAGAGTCCCAAGAACAGATGACTTTTCCGAGATTTGAGCTTTCTACAATCCCTACAGCTCCTTGGGGAGCCATGTCAATTATACCATCATCAATGCAAATGGCATTTTAAAGAGTGTCTGCAACAGGCAAAGAATGCTAATGCTGATCAGAGGTGCCAGTGTACAGCACATTTCTCCCGAAAGCTCTTTAACCTGTTGTGTGTCTATTCAGTTGGTTCTAATCCTACCATTTTTGTGACAGGCCACTGGTGCCCTCTCTGCCTTTGGCAGTCAAAAATCTACCATTAATAACAACCTATTTTCTAACATCAGAGCAGTGTGGAATGCAGTAGTAGCAGCAAAAAAGATAAACTCCTGTCTAGAGAGTGTGATAATGCAAAGTCTGCTGGCTTTCTTGCTTGATAGGTTATTCTTATTAAGATAAAATGTTTTCCAAAACAACTACTCTAAATAGAAAGTTAATAAAAAAAGGAGTGATGGAGCATGAAAACACTTAATACTGCTATGTCGCATGAGCAGGAAATGAAACTTTGCCTGAAATTTAATTATCACTACTCTCAAAAAAAAAAATCCCACATGCTCATTTTCCAACGGCATTTAATCTATATACTCCTGATGCTCCAGTCATCATGTAATAGGGCTCTTCTGGGAATAGATGCAAAGAGTATAAATGAAGTAGCCATACAAATCAAAATGAAAATGCAGTATTATGGAAGCAACTGGCATATCAATTTGAAAACAAATGAGAACCCAGCAAGCCATCCCACTGAAACACATTAATATATGCGATATATCCACTTCACATTTACATATCGAGGAAAGCCAAAGAAACTCTAAGTTTCCTATGATTCTAAGTGTTGAGAAATTGTGATGTCTACCCCAAATGTTAAAGCAATTCCCTTTACTTCATCAAAATTTTGTATTGACTGAAAAACTAAAAGTTTTTGAATGATGTATTTCAGTTAACAAACATCATAAGTTATTTTCGAAATTACTTAAATGTGATTCCTACAGGGTTTTTTTCCTAAATGTTGTTTCTAATACTGGTTCATAGAGGGACAAAGGTGAAGTCATTTGGTAAACCATACATATCTGCACAGGAGAAGCAAGAGCAAAAATAGAAATACTGAAAGAAGAAATCAAGGCCACAGGTGAAATAAGCATGTAAATCTTCAGTTCTAAGAAAAGCAGAGAGAGGCTTTTGAACTCTGCAGTGTTAGGTGGTGTTCAGAGAAACCAAATACCTCATTCTAACATCAGCTTTTTATTAAATGGCTACTCCCTTTTGCTCAGAGCTGTAACCACACTTCGGGGTATCTGTAGACTGTTTAGAATACAAGAGGGAAAAGGAATGGGGAGACAAAAAAAGATAGAAACTTAAACCCAAACATACTCACAGAAGAAATGTCACATTCGAGATGAGGTGTGTGGTCTCCCCAGTGCCCACATCTTGCTTGGGATTACCTTTCTCTTAATTGTGAAAAACATTATGAAATTAGTTCTGTTTCAAGGACCGTAAAACCTTTACAGTAACACTGAAGTCCAACAAAAACAGAAGACAGCATAGGAAGGTGAACTTCCCAAGGGATGTTTTGCTTTCCAGAAAGTCATCCCTCTGTGCAAGCTCTTCTGAATACATTTCCCCATGCACACTCTTTCACAATACAGAAAGAGATGCTAATGTACTCTTTCTCCACTTAACACAACTATAAGCATATATAACTTCCTGGGAACAAATTGTAAGGTTTTTAAATTTTTTGTTTTATTTTCTAGCAAGGAGAGCTAGTCGATGAAGTAAAATACTTTTCGAATTCTCATGCCCTTTAAGAACTCAATAGCACTACAGTAGTTTCATAGCTTTTAAAAAGACATAGTCTCCTTCTGCAAGGAATTCTCTCCTTCTGGAAAATGCCATACTTTCTTAACATGAACTGAACCGAACACCATTTCTGGCTTTGGTAAGAGCTCCTCTCTTTTCAACAATGAAGTCTGATCACTCTGTATGGCAGTACCAGAGACACTCCACTGATCAAACAGCACAAGCATCAAGTGGTGTACTTCCCACAGCAGAAAACTTTCAATTAACATGAAGTTAACATGGCATTCTGTCCCTGCCACCTCCTCCCCAAAGGTAAACTCTCCAACTCCTCTGGCACACACTTACTGCTTAACTGAACAATTTATGTGTCAAAATAAGACATCAGTCTCTTATTCACAGCATGACAACATTGGTTGCTGCTGGTACCAGCAGTACCTCCCAGCTTTCAGTTGGATGCTTGGTTGGAGATATATGCCAGGGTGGCCTCATCTGGACCATCCCATCCCACAGTTCCTTTCTGTGCCTGTGCAGATGAAGCCAAGAGAGCTCTACAGGCAGCGCACGTCAGCAGTAGTGATCCCAGTGCCCGTCCAAGAACAACTGCATGAAACAAAAGCTGCTCTGCCAGAAATGTGGCAGCATCCATAATTTTTCCTGGTTGAAAGTTCTTACAAATTCAATAGCACACTGCACTTTTAGTGGGCAACTCTGAGCAAATGGATTCCTTCCCTGTAATTAGGTTCACTGGTGGACAGATTTCTATACCTTCAAGAAATATTTTTCTTCCCATACAATGGATTTTACCAGAGTATAGCACCGTACATTAAAAGATTGGGTTTATGTACATGGACGAATAGAATATTTGATGTTACCAAATGTGAGTTAATTTGGGGAAATTTTGGAGTATCTACATAGTATTTCTAAAGGAATTTAGTCTATTCACGTGGATTTAGCTGTAAAGAAAGAAAATAGATTATAGTTGTACTCAGCTCTCCAGTCTGTATTACTGTATTTATAAACATGGAAGACTTGATTGTACAACCATAGCCATTTTTCCAAAAATCAAAGCACAAAAACTTCACCAGCAGTCATATGAACTGAGCTTTTCAAGTCGACAGTGGAATAGGAATCCCTACTGTAAATAGTTTCTTTTCAATTATTTTTTTAGATTAGTGAGATAATCCCTATTTTTAACTTGATATTTCAATAAAGGTTTCCATTGATCTCAGTTTTCCAAGTACACTTGAAAGCTTCTAAGAAACAGCAGTAGGCTGATTTTTAATTTTGCTTTCTTGCCACTTGAGTGGATTCAAATTCTATGAGGCAAAATGATATTTGGCAGCAAATGACACAAGATGCCACTTGGCATCATACACTGATTTTTAAACAGCAGCTGTTGGAAGGCTTAAAACAATTTCTTTGTCTTATTCTATGGTATCTGAAATACAGGTCTAATTTGTTAACAACTCCAATACCAGAGAGAGAAAGCCAGCACATTAACTCTCCATTTTCTGTGTTTAGACGACATCGATTACATGAATTCAGGCAAAGTTCAAAATATTGCAGGGTATTATGTCTGAACATTAAGATCTACTACATGATCAAAAAAAGCTACAGGCAAGTAAAGTTTCTACAGTTCAGTGACTTACAATGGTCAGTTTAGTAATTAATGCAGACCTATAGTCCACTGCAAACTCAAAGCAGAAATTGATCAACCAAGGTTATATCACGAACACCATTTAAATCAGTATATTTGACTTTGTTTTGTCTAGCCCATATAAACACTTATCCTATCTCAGATGACCTACAGTGCCACTGAGTATTATGAATATTATTTTCATGCTTCCCCACGCACCCTCACCTTCCACTAGTCTGTTGTCCTCACTTTCATCTCAGTGATTTCATTTGTATGGCAGTTTCTTCTAATAGCATTACTCATGCTTCCAGACTGTGCAAAATGCTAAACAAAGCACAACAAGCAATTCAGGTGCTTGGAATACCTTTAGGAGGACTACACAGTTCTTTATAAACCATTAACTAAGCTCCTGAACAGTATTTTGCAGATAGATTATCACTATGGTCACCAAATTCCACAAGATCCAAAAGCTAAATCAATAAGCAATAGTGAAGCATCTACAAGGAAGACCTTTCTGTTGAGAGATCCCTCATTCATTGAAGACTAGACAACCAGAGTTAAGAAAAGGGGAAGTTAAGAATGTTAAGAGTTAACAATGGGAATTAATGCTTTAAATCAGTGCTAGTTCTTCCTTACATTTGCTTCTGGTAATCAAGAAGCTTATCAGGAAGAGAGAAAAAAAAAAATAGAGCACACCTTCCTGTCTTCCTCTGGTACTGCAGGGAAGGATCCATCATTATGCACTGAAGTGCCCAAAGGTATAACTGCCTAACATCTCTTGTTATTCACCCATAATACAGTGATCAAGGGGTAGAGTTTTTTACTTCTATATTTCAGCAACATAGACATTGTATCATTAAAGTTGAGACATTTAGAAAAACAGTAATATAATTTGGTTCTGAACATCCAGAAGGACCCAGTATTAGTACATTCTTCTGGTTTATCACTGGGAATGTAGAAAAGACCCATTTAATCCTCTACTTTAGAGGTGTCCAAATAGCCTAGCGTTCAAACCAAGTTCCCCATAATTACAAGTATAGAAGTAGAGCATGTGAGTTAATGATGGTAGGGGTCTCTCCTTTGAGTTTTGCCCAGAAGCAACACCTTGACTTTACCAAATCAAACTTGTCAAAATTGGCCCATCCTAAGGAGAGTTATTTTGTTAAAAGTTTCTTAATCAGTTCTCATTCACCACTTACGCACTTAGTTTCATAAAGGCAATTATTTTTTTTTTTGCTGTTGCTACTCCATACAGCTTCAGTATCAAACCCCTTATTTCACTCAAGTAGCTCAAGACTCACTTCTTAGCATGCCTTCACACAACTGCCTAGTAGCTCAGCACACACATTTGAGCATAATGCATTTTCACATTAAAAAATGAGAAATAAGAGCCTAGCAGTCGCTATTTGTATATACAAGAAACAAGATTTATTTCCAATAGCTGACAAAAAGGTAGTAGATTTAATAAAGATTTCAAGTTTAAATATCACTAAACAAACAGAATGAACCAAAACTGATGACCAATTCAGACTGGCCAAATATCCCTTCATCTGTGGTTCAAAGTTATACAGCTGTTATGGTTTGGGGCTCTGAAACTATCCAGATCAGATATTGTAGTAGAACACTGACTCATAAAAACAAAGCGAAAAACACTTTTTGCCTACAAGTGACTGGGGTCCCATTGCAACTCAGGTCTCCAGGTTACGAAACAGAAGCTGCTTTCTATTTAAAAGAACCCCAAAATTACACTGGAATGTTTACTGTCTGCATCAAAAAATCTTGCCCTACTGCTTTGCATTCAAAAGAGGCATAAGAGAATTCATCTACTCAAAGGTCTGTCCAAGAGTACTGAGGAGAAGTCTCTCAGGTCGATCTCCTGTAATTACTTCTTTAGAACGCTAACCAGAAAGCCTGGCTCAGACACAGCGTGCTGAACAGGACATGGAAGAGAGACCTGGGATAACTGCAGAGGGGAACAAGTGCAAAACAATCTCCATGTGATTATATATTCATCCACTTTATAGCAGGTGCCCGTCTGCTTTCTCTCAGAGAAAATCCCATCAAGTCCACAGTTTTTAAACCAACAAACTGCACACTTAATTTTTATCATCTTTCACAGAACAACATCAAAAAGACCCAAACAAAACATTGCCACATATGCACTTTACAGAGCTTGTGCCAGAGGGAGCTCTCCAATGTTATATTGCAAAGTGCTAAAATTGTCGTTCAAAGAAACAAAGCAAAGGAACAAAGGCACAGAGGGTGTGCAGGCAAACACAGGCTAACTCTGGACCAGAGCCAGCACTGGAGCTGGGCAGGAACACGGTATTTCATGATATTCCTACTCTGACTTTAGCCTCAAAAGACTTTTTGACCTCAGTCGAGCTCCCACTGCTGCCAGCCTTTTCACTGATTTCAGCAAAAGTTTGATTGGGCCACAGGGCTTAAGTTTCAGACATGCTGGATGTGCGTTGACTTCAGCTGCCGTTGTGAATGCTCAGCAACACACATCTGGAAGAGCAAGTCCTTAGCATGCAAAAGAACTCTGTACTGGTCACATAATCACCTACAGAAGCATAAAACTATTTTAACATGGAAGAGAGCCCCAAGAAGCCAGGTGACCAAGAAAACAGAACACTCAAGAAAAGTAAGCGCAGACTGCAGGCTTGTGGGAGGACAGCCCACATTTACTCATTTATATCAGAGGTTTCCAAAATATACTTATTATTCCAATTAAGTTCTGTTTTATAAAGTAAAGCACATTATGAATAGGGAGGTGGTAATTTCAACATATTGACCTTAAAAGCCAATGTAGTTCTGAATGGCTTGCTGCAAAACTTTTTCTGTTTTTCCTGGCTTGGGAGTAAAATAAGTCATAACTTATGTTATAATAAGTCATTATATGTCATAACATTCAAAGATGTTCAAAATCTCAAAACACAATTTCTAAGGAGTGGGGGGAAAAACAGGGAGTTAATTTCTCTGATCTATCAGGAAAAATAGTTCCAATAACTACATGTTGTAAATGTGTGATTTCTCTGACATAGGGAAAACAGGTCTTCTCAACATATCAACAATTGTCTGTTCAAAAAGTTTTATTTTAAAAGCAAAAAACACCAGAACTAAAAACCCATCTCCATGTTCCCTTCTAAATCCTTTTGCCCTGCCATCAAGAAAAGCCTTTTTAATTACAAACTAAATGTGGCAATGAGTTATAGCATAGAAGCTCTCTGGAGTACTTATGAAACCTACTGGCTTTCAATGTTGTCTCAGAGATGTGTCAAGTGAGAGTGACTCACATTAATTATGAAAAACCATAAACTAGGTTACAGGTATAGGGACTGTTAAGTAGAAATGTTTGTTTTGTTTGTTTTTTAAAAGAAATATGCACAACACATTTCCAATGAAAAATAATGGATGAGGATTTAAGGAGTCACCAAAAAAGCTTCCATTTTACTTCACCCATAGTTAAGTTTCGACTAGTTACCAGCTATTCAAGATGGGACTTCTTGCATTATGTCTAGCCAATGCCTGGTACACTGATTACTACAGGTTCTATAGAAGAATGGGATCGCAGACATCAGTGTCATAGTTCCTGGCTCCATCCTGGGATGTTCGTAACTTCCCACACACAGGGAAGAATTAAATACAAGGGTACAAAATGGTTTCACTTCAGTAAACCTCTGTTAACTACAGCCAATTTACCTGGTTACAAACTGTGTGCCGTCAGCACATTGATGTGCTACTACAGCTTAGCAGACAAGCAGCAATATGGATTTTGAATAAAGCTCTGGGTGAAAGGAAATATAAAGGCAGAGATGATAATCTTTGGCAAAGCAGAAATCCTTGTCACATTCCCAGTAGCCAAGTGGGCCAGCGCTACCACGCGAAGTGGCTCTTGACTGAGACATATGGGTCCATCCAGATTTACCAGCACAACAAGCACTAGAAATTGCAAGTAAAGTTAAGAGGTTGAAGAGAAGTCTTGGAGCAGGAGAGGCAAAGGTGGATGCCACCAGCTTCGCTGCTTCTTAGCCCTGCCATAAACAGGGAAACAGACAGTTAGCACCATTGGACCCAAGAAATTACAGGTTAGGCTGTTTGCGGATTACATTCATTAAAGTCTCTCAGTTTATTTCTATTAGGCAGTTTTTCACCTTATTTGTTTCTTAGATAAATTTTGAGATATTAGTTGCTGCCAAGTTTATGGAAGTAGCTGTTGATCTTGTCTGCCTTTCTGTTTAAAGTTTCAAAATATTCCTAACAAAATTAAGTCTTTCTTCTACAAGACAAACTAGAAACGTATTTTACATGTTTTTCTACTGTAATAAAGAAAAAAGTTATTGATAATTCATCTCTTTAAATTAATTTTTTCTCAATAGGAGTTAGGATACTCAATGGGTGAGCACAGAAAGGAAGAAAAGCAAAAAATCCTTTCATCATGCTGCAGGACTTTATCTCATGGCAATGATTACGAAGACAGCCTCTACAGGTCTCCTTCGGTCTATCTGAAAAAAGTTCGTGTTACAATTAAATCAAGTTCCATGTTACAATTTAAATTAAGAAAAGCAGAGGCTGGAGAAGCAGAAGGCTAAAAATGCTCATTACTCTGAAAGAAAAATGAAATTGCAGTCACAGAGTAACTGAACAAACCATATCTTCTCTTGTCACCAGGCAATACAAGAGGGTTTATTGATATATATTTTTTAATCTGACATGAGCTTGAAATAACATTTTCAAATAATAGTTCTTTCCTATTGATTTCCTGTGGAATCCATTACAGTGAATGCTATCACCTTTGAGCCAGCTACAGGGTTTTAACCCTCCAAGATGTCTGGGAACAAAAATATGACAGTTTTCCTGAGCAGTATTGATTGTTGTGTTAAGTTATTCTGAATGGGAACACCAGGAAAACAGCATAATGTATACGCTTATTCACAGGAAGCAAAGAACAAATTGAAGAGGGAGAAGTGACTGAAGAAACTGATAGAAGCAACAGTGATTTTGCTGAGATAGATCACGTCATGGAAATTTAACCTTATGGAAAACTGTCTCTATTTCGAGAATACATTTGATAAACAGCCTTTGAATTTGCAAATTGCACTTCCCAGAGATAACGAACAGCAATCAAAATGACAAGAAAGAGTATTGCCCATTGTTTCTGAGCTCACAGGAAGCAGATAACCTGTCAAAGCTCCAAAATGCAGGCTTCCCTCCCATAAACCTCCACTGCACATGGAACATGGTGCAAGGCTTACTGGACGTTAGACATATTCACGAACTTCATGGTCAATGTTAAATAGAAGGTTTGCCAGCAAAACACTACCTTAATCTTAGTAATATACAAGCAAGATCTAGCCAAACCTCCAGAAAACTGACCAACCAGTTCTCAGCCCAATCCAAAGAAAAGCAGCTCGAGCATACACAAGAGTTTAGCTTTCCTAGTTTCTCCACGTCTGCTGCAGTTCCTTGGACCTAAACTTGTGCTACATTGAGATCAGTTGCTAGTTTGGTGTAAATGCCTACTAGGAAGGGATTCCCAAGCAAAAATAAGGATAAATTGCTTTTCACAGTTTTAACCTGAAAACCACTTTAAACCACTATGCTACAATGTACCGAACACCCAGTCAGGAGTGGGCAAATATATAACTAATCAATTTAGGTTCTGTTTCAGCTACTTCACAATTTACAACTGGTGTGTTTAATGAAGCACAGATTCTCCAGGCAGTCAGAAAACTCAGTAAAACAGGGGAGGGGTGTTCTCCCTGTCTGCTTTTTAAGAAAGGATTCCCACACTCCTGTCATGGACCACCCTGTCCTAACCGTGCACGTATATATCGGCCCTCAAAGGAAGCAGCCAGTCCCCCCTGACTCCAGTGCACGTATGGCAGACTGTGCCCCGTGCACTACTTCAGGCACAACAACTGAGCAGCAAGGATGCTACAAGCTGCACATTCCTTATAAAGACAAGGTCAATGGAGCGTCTAAAGACATACTGGCACTAAACCAGTGGCTTCAGAACACAGCGTGTATTTGTACTAGGAAAAAATTCCCATACAAGAGTGCAAAATTCAATTAAGAAGTGCCACTTTCTCCTTTTATACATTATGAAGGCAGCAGCCACACACTACAATGCAATATATAGCCTGCAGTTACCCCTTTGACAGCCTACAGACACTCCCCCAATGTTTTCCTTATCCCATCAAGTTTGCTGCCTACATACATTTGAAAACTTTATCTTGTATTTGCCAGATTGTTTTTATCCAGATTTAATATAAATTCCTAACTCTATCCATTCCATTGTTTACCACACATAGAAAGCAAGAAGCATGATGCTATGGTACATTAAGACTGCCTTGGCATATTGGCAGATAATCCAATAAAGGAAAATTATAGTTAAAACTATGTGCAAGAAAAGCTAATACACTCATTTTTCCTCAGCCTAAAATAAAAACTTTGCCTAACAGTTAACACTGGAAACAGAACTGTGGTCTGTGCTCCCTGGCACGTCAAAGCTAATAACTCCACTTTACCACTTTTCATCATCCAGGGATTAGACATCCATCTTTCACATTGCTTTATCAAAGCCTTCAGGAAACTCTCATAATCTGTGCTGGTGTTAGAAGGCATGCAAATACAAACACCTTACCTCTGGCAAGTCAGCAGCAGTTGTGCTTGGATGGAGTTACTCTTTCCACCTCATTGACTAGATCTACAGAGTCTTTTGCAGAAAGACCTTGATTCACTGTTCTGCATGATTTCTGGCTTGCAATTGCATGGTTTCCAGACTCAGTGGAGCACAAGCAAAACAAGCTTATGTGAAGCTAAGCAGACACAGAGAACAAACAAAAGCAGATTGGACATCATATACGCAGTTCATTAAAACCATAATACCCAATTGCATAATTAATTGTATTATTCAGTCAACTAGGCCAGTCCTCATGCAAACTCAGCAAGGTGCCTGTCCAGTTATAATGTCGTCTTAACTGCCCCCAAAATCATGTTACTAGATATCATATCAAGAGGTCCTCAATCGGTAGAGAAGTCATGCTTCAAAAGATGACACTCATGAGGACACCTACACCAACATATGTTGATGTCTCACCAATCTAACATTACTCAATACTGAAAGCCAAATAAAACGAAATGACAGCTCTCATGTTAAAGCAGAGGGAGGGGTAATTATTAATCTCATACTTCCGTAACTGCTGCTGCAATGCAACCACATGAGGGTGTAACAGTTAGAAGTACCTAATTTAAGTACATATAAATAGACTTGGTGGGTATTGAACTAAACAGTAAAATATAAAAACAATAAAAACCATAACATTGTGTATGGAAAGGAATACTTGGGTAAAAATTAAGATTAATTTCAGTAAAAATTTACAATCTCCTGAAAACCTAGAAAACTTTAAATGCAGGTTTGCCAACTCTACTTGTCAAGCTATAGCATTTTTTTCCCTTCAGCAACTCATCTTGCTTTTCTTCAGAACTTGAAAAATCATTCTAGTGGGAGGTTAAGTTGAAAGTCCTCCTTTTAAAAATATCTCCCTTCACAGCCTTTTCTGGTATTTCTCAGCTCTGAATTTATAAAAGTAATTCCACAACACATTCACTGAAACACCTAATATAAATACACCAAAGCTCACAGTCTTTAATGAGTGTTACATTAAACATGAATAAGGACTATACAAATCATGTGCTACTACTGCCCTCATTCGGTAGAAGTTGAAATCTGGCATTCCTCTTTCTTAAGAGACTATAGTTTCCCACAGAATTGTTTTTATTATTGGTTTTGATATTATAGATCTGAGCATATATACTGTCACTTACATTTTCTTTCAATTTGCAATGTCCTCTCCCAATAAGGATTTCTACGAGATCCCTGAACAGGACAAGGAGAAAAACTTGCCAGTGCACTAAAACAGAAACAAAACAAGAAACCCACAGCATTTGCTGTGATCACAAGAGACTTCAGTGCTGAATCCATCTGTGTACAAATACAAGTAACAAATGTACAATCAAAAAAACCTTCAAAAGCTGAAAACAGCTTGGATTCAGATCACATAGAGAGATGTATTAGAAAAAAATTAACAATGGGAATAGTTTAAATATGCTCCACCGTTGTTCATAAAGGTATACTTGCTCAAATGTGGACGAAAAACAAATCTAGTGGGGGCAAGGGGAAAAAAAAAAAACACACTATTGAACAGACATGATCCAAAAACAAACAAAAAAAAGGTCAGAAAAGGCAAGGAAGGATAAGTGACAAGAAAAATTTGGTTAACCCTAATTTTAAATAAACTGATGTCACAAATACTAATGAGTAGGGTCAGTTTGAAGAAGCAGAAGGAATCTAATAGCCTTGGCCCACTATGACACAGAAGCAATGGAATGATCAACAGAAGAAACACACTAATTGTTGCTCCCCTCTCCTAAGTCGGAGTAGATCGCAGCCCCATCAAAATAATTTTGCATTTTAAACAATAGATTTTGGCTATTAACATTTGATTTATAGAAAAACACTTGAAATGGCTCTGTTTCACAAAATGTTCATTCATAAAGAGCATTCAGTGCTATTACAGTTGATTTCTAAACACTCCTAAACAAGCTGGAGTCATGATAATATTTTAAAGGAAATACAGAGTGTTTAGTCTAAATCAATCCCTAGTAATATCACTAAATATTTGCCATTTATTCTTTAAATGCACTACTCATTTGATCCTCTTCACCTGAGAGTTGAGTAAATTATCCCTCTCCAGTAGGGAAAGGTCAGTAACCCAGTCTCTAAAACTGGCAGTAGATTCCAAGACTCACAAGCTAGATTGTAACAGTTCAGTAATCAATGCTGGTTTCTACGAAAAATACTTCTCTCAGCTTTGTTTCAGAACTTGTAAGGGGGAAGGGGACACCAAGTGAGAAGACAGTGGGATTGCTCATACACACATTTGATTTATTTAACCAAGGAAGAAAGCTTTCTGTGTTTCTGTCCAGCACAGCTGCAAGTAAGTTGGAGGGCACTTACATAATTACTAAGTACTTCTACTGCTATTTGAGCCTGAACAAAGTGATGTCAAAGAGACCAGTGACCAAAGAGCTTTGAACTTTAAACACTGTCATTTAAGAAAACTGTGCCAAAAATAAGTGAGGACATATATGGTTTGGGAGGGCAGGTTAAGGCACTAAGGGGACTGTAGTCAGCTCTTTCAATTACCAATTCTCAGAGCACCTCTGTAACCTATTTATTAAAAAGTTAAAATAAAATTTTAAAAAAGACTACCTTCACCCCCCTCTGGAACGTGCTTTCCAGATGTGCAGCACCAGATAAGCAGCACAACAGGGCTTATGTTTACCTCAGAGACAACACTGTCACTCCAGCTACATTTGTCTGACATTTTACATTCACACATTAGGAAACGATGACTATTTCTGGACTGCAAAATACTATCTGAAGGACAGACAGATTATATACCATGCATTCTAAAGTGGCAGGTTGCTATGGTTTCCCCCTGCAAGAACAAAATTTGCTTCATTAGGTTATCTGAAGATCTCCTCTGCTAAACCAAAAGACTCCATCAGGGAAGCAGATAGTCTTTTAATCACAGCTCTGCCTTTGTGAAAACCAATCCATTTTTTTATCATAAAACTGCTTTTGAAAGGAAGGGTGTAGCTCTGCACATGAAAAATATCCTAATGCTTCATGTTCTGAGCTGTGTACTAAACACCGAGTTCCTACAACAGCATGGATGCTCACTGACTTGCAAGCTGCTGCACTATAAATCTGTGGCTTCGAAAAAGCTATTTAACTCTTGATTGTTTAAACTACTACCTGAACTACTTAACCCATTCATTTAGTAAAGCACATTAGTAATTACAATCAATTAGTAGACCCTCTTATCTTGAAAATCCAATACAGGTAACAGGAAACAAACTATTTGCTCTTAAAAAAAAAAGGATGTAGCACTCTACTGGGGCACTGGAAGAATAAGTTATTCCAATCTGACATGAAGCAATCTTCTGTATACTCAGAGTATTTATGGACACCTTGCAGAGTGTGACAGAGCTCGGCTTTTGAGAAAAACAACAGCAAGATTTATTGGAGGAGAGTCTTCCGCAAGGTACAGATATAAGCCTGGCTTAAAAGGCTTCTTCCTTTCCACCAAGCTAAGACATTCACAGGATCCAACCCTTACTGTTACTGTTCTACTGTCACATTAATGCAATGATTTAGGAAAAAAAAGGTTTTAACTGAACCTGCTCTCCAGTCTAACTTGCCACCTAAAGGCTAAAGCTAGGCCAAGAGGGGCTGTTCATGTGCAACTGGGGACAACAGACAGCACATTAGTGTGGAAACACACTCTCAAGCCTGTAATTCTACAGGTAATAAAAAGGAATTTGCACTAGAATTATGAGACAGTTACATTTCTCAATCAAAAAGCTTAAAATAACTTCACCATAGAGGTAATTTATTTGCAACTATATCTGAGTTTAATGGCTCTTGAGGTTGGATGGAACTAGAGTCAGAGGAAAAAGCTTAAGCTGTAAATAATACTCTGTAGTGAAATCGAGACACTAAGTAATTAAAAAAAAATGGCCACGAGATCAGATCTTTGGGGTGGGGAGGAAGATCAGCTCAGAACTGAGAAGTGTGTTCATCAAGGAAGCACGGAATAAAAGATCCTCAAGTATTGCTTTTAGCAAACTATTTTCAATCATTTTTAATCCCCTGATTTTTCAAGTTGCATTCGTTTCGAATGTACTGAAATGTAGGGTTTTTTTATTTTTTTTTTTTTAAAAAAGCTTCTGAATTCATTTACTTTGCTTCCTAACATTTTTTCCTAGAAAAAATGACAAAGCACATATTTCCATGATGTCAAGATGCAGATTGGAAACACAAACTGGTGTTCCAGGGTGGTCAGAAACAATTAGTTCATTATCACAGAATCACCTAGGTTGGAAGGGACCTTTTAAGATCATCTAGTCAGTAAGCCAAAAGCAACTGTGCATCACCCACACAAACATTGGAAACATTTAGTCTGCAAGCCAAAAAAATTAAAATATTGAAACATGACTTTGTACTGTCTTATAATTGAAGTGTTCCAAACCATCCCCAGACTGCTCCTCGTAGGGTGATTGAAAAAAAAAAAAAAATCCAACCAAAAACTTACACACACCTTGGCAGGCTTATTAGTAATCAGAAGTCCCTGGTCTCAGCTTTCCCTGACTATTCAGAAAATTACTCTGTGTTCAGAACCCAGCTGATACTATTCTTCCTAGAAAAGCCATCCAGAATCTTTTCAAAATGGGAGGAAACACGTAGCTGAAAATTAAGGGCAGAGAAGATGTAATCATTAAGAGCTCAGGACAGCTGTTGGTTTTTTTTTTCAGTTTCCACTACAGCATCTAAGATTTCATACCCCATGCCCTTTTCTTCTAGAACAATTAACTACACACTGGTCCTCTTTATGGTACATGTTGACTGCCTTAACAAAGGCTAGGAGAAAGGGGTGTGAAACAGCAGAGAATTTGTGCAAAGTGTTACAATCGCCATATTCAGTCTGACAGTATCCTTCTCCCAATTGGTTTATAGCAAGGAAACGCAGAGCTCATTGCCTTTCTTTTTGGCCTATAGACTTCTTTCTGTTTAAGAGCTGAAGAATTCAAGGGAAAGCAAAAGTCAAAAGAAACTTCTGAAATAATTTAGGTTTCATGCAGACCATTCAATGTTTCAATGTCAGGGCTAACAGATGTCCCCTCTGTTCTCCATGACCTTTCTTCTTCAATTAAGTTTAGACATCTAAATCCTTTACATTAAGGATAGTGGGAGTTAGATGCTTAAACACCTTTGAGAACCTGGATTTCTGTAAGCTTAAATGAGGCTTTTGAAATTAGAATCCCACAGTTCCCCTGTGCCTATGCTGGATTTTAAATTATGAACAGGCTTTCCCTAAAGCAAGTCCAAATGACTTGGAGACTTGTCTCCTTAGCCTCCCAGGCTGTATTCACAATCACTAGTATTTAAATCTATCCAAGAGATCTTTACTCTCTCTTCTTTACATATTTGATACAATGAGCTTCAGTAAAAGAGTAACAGCAGAGAAAGCAAATCTCTTACAGGGCCTCACATTTACTTGGGCAGTTTTACCTCCTCCTTTTTATTTCCCTTTCTTTCTTATATGCACTTCTTTAGAATTATGTTAATGAACTAACTCAGGACAATTATTACAATAAGGGAACAAGCATGACATAATTTCTGATAACTGTAATCAAAACCCTGATTCTCCTGTACGTGGGTCTATCTGAATTGTACATGAAGTATAAGAGAAGGGGCAGGGAAGAAACCTTTCCAGCTCTTACAGTAATCTTTTTGTTTACTGAAATCCTGGGGAAAATAGTTTCAAGAAGTTTCATCTTAATTCTGATGCTATAATCATATAAAGTTATACGGTGAAGGTGAAAAGCCAACATGAACTTTAGTAGTTGTCTTGAACTCAGGGGGATATCAGACACACAGGTTTCTTTCCACGGGGGGAGAGGATGGAAGAAAAAACCGTTTCCTAATCCCGAGGACTCAGACGGCATACACACATTTCTCCAAATAAAACCACCATGTTGCAGTGGTTCCTGACATTGTTCAGGCAAGTCAATATCTGTTTGTAACCCATCACAAAATAATATTTCTGCCACAGTAGAAATTTCTCTAGCTGATAACAACAGGTTTATAGTCTCCAAAGGATTTAACTATGGTATTTGTCCTCTGCCTTTTCACCATAAACTCTTGGTTTTGTCCAGAACAATTCACAGAAAAGGAAGCCCTATTCATTTCAGCAAGTATCCTTACAGAAGCATTTTTGAAGGTCTTGTATAAACTCGTGGGGGGAATTGTTAATGTTACTTAACATCAATACAGTAGAAGAATAATGAGAAAACTATGTACTAAAAAGTACTAAGACTTCCCCGGGAAAGCCTGCTTTAGATTAAAGCTCTTTTGTTTATAATTATACTATTTACAGCAAGACATAAAGCATTTTTCCTTTTAATACAAGGCATTTCTAGACCACGTGAAGTGGAAAGGACACAGAATTTCCTATATAATCAGACAAAAGTTTTGAGGACCAATTAATGAAGATGAAAGAGCCAGGTTACAGCATCACTCCACCAGGGAAGACTAGCCAGAAGCTGAGGACAACAACCCTAGCAAAGGCAGTGCAGGACCTGGTGGCATGACACCACCAGAAGTCCAATCAACCAGTGTGCACAAGCAGGCGAGAAGGGTGACTGCACTTCTTCCCAGATCATAGCTCTGAGCTTAAGTGAGGCTCCTGAACCCCTGGGCAGGGAGTGTGGGTGGTAGTCCCAGGTGAGGCTGGTCCAGGTACTTAAGACCTACTGGTGCTCTCTGATTCTGGCAGTAGGGATTGAACATACGTTTACACAGATTTCTGAAAGACATACAGACATAGATTAAACAGAAAAGAGCTGAAGATGTCCAGTCTGCTTCTATGGCAGGACCACCACATATCCCTGCAGCAGTCCCAGAACTAGCACACTCCTTAGCTTGGCACAGCCATATATATACATTGGGATCAACGTGTCTTCAGTCACCAGACCACAAGAACGTCGCATGTTCTTGCCTCAGGAATGACAACAAACAACGATGTAGAATAGGTATGTAGAAGAGAAGATGTAACACCTTTAGCTGACTAGTCTTAATCCCCTGTCTCATATCTGCCAGATCTACTAGGGCACAGCTGCGATACAGTTAAGAAGTTCCCTCACCTGCTTGCTGCCACCCTCTTGAAGAGTATCCTACCCTGTCACAGCAGATTGCAGAACAGATGAAGTATGTGCACTCCAGCACAAAGTCTGGCACCTTAGGGCAACACACTTCTCATAGCTACTGCCCAAGTGGCTAACTGCATACACTGATGAAGGTGTTTTGGGCTTCCACTTGCCAAGTGCGTAAGCCCTAGAAATGTTTTTAAATCAAAACCTATACATTACATTTAAATGTCATTAGTTGGTTTTCCTTATTTCCACTTCAGTCCAGGATCCTTATTTCAAGAACAGAAAACAGGCCAGTGGCTTCCAACCAGCTCTGTGGCTCACTGCTCTTTAGAGTTCTCAGTCTATTTTTAGCAGCAGTTGAAGAAATAAAAGCTATTTAAACCAAGCAGCATAAAAGAAGTATCATTTGCTTCACATGATTATTATGTGCATAGTAATGGCAGGAAGACCACTGCAAATGTTTTCCAACTCAAAAAAAAAAAAAAAAAGAAGAAAGCTTCCTATGCAATATACAATTTTGAATTTTAATTTAGATAACTCAGATTATTTACTGGCAACAAAATATGCATATTCATGAGATCTGATTTACTATAATCTTTATTTCTGATGTTCTGCATCTGTGAATACTTGAAGTACTTGAGTTTGCATTCATGGGTAATTATATAGGAATCTCAGAGTAGCAACAGATTGATTTATAGTTAAGAGTTTGTAGCACAGAAAACCAATTCATTTTCTTTCAGAAGGGCTGTGGCAGGAGATTTGGGACTGATGCCTTCCACCCTCATTTCTGAACAAATTACTTTTTCTTGTCTAATAGACATTCAAATCAAGGTCATTATAACGATGGTCAAAACAGTGATTTTTAGATGCATTTACCAGTAGTTAGCACAGGTCTGAAGAAGAAAGTTAAGTAGGCAGCAAGTAGAAATCTTAAAGTTAGTTTCTGTGAAAGTGAATGGTGCTTTAGAGGGGAAAGCTAGACACACTACTTGGTCATTTCACTTTCACACTCAAGAGCTCCCTCAAGTTCCCTCGCACTGAATTCCATTGAGCCTTCTAGAAATCCAAGCACTTACTATGCAAAACACATTTTTCTTAAAAATCTCTGCATCTCTAACCACACTTCTTTCTGGTCTTGCCTTTCTTGTAATTCATTCCAACCTTCTGAATTACAAAGATTCTTAGAACAAAATAAACATTAAATAATTTCCAAAGGTAAATCATAGAGAGAACAAACCAAACCATTAATAAATCAGTGAGAAGTACAAAGGGAGAAAGTACGCTAAATACAGTTTTCGATGCATGTATTGAGTAAATAAGATGATAAAACTCATTGATGCAGGAAACAGTCCCTCTGTTTTACATTTGGACTCCTTCAAATGAAGGAACACAACTGCAGAGGCCTCCCAGGAAAGCTGCTCCCTCTTTTTCCTCGCCTTATGTGAAAATAGACCAATGAATACTGGTAATAACAACCATTAACACTGAAACATGGAGGATGTGCAAAGTACTTTTAAAATCGGCTTTTAATCACCGTATTTAGAGCAACTCTGGCTATTACTTTAGTGAGTCTCACCTGGTGAAAACACATACAGTGCTCTCACCAATACTTAGCAAATGTTTCTAAACAGTAAAAAAACACACAGATGAACAATTTTTACTGAACAAAAATCTCTTATAATCTATATTTTCCACACAGTCTGCTGTAATCCTACAGCATTACTCCAAGACGTATAAAGATAATGAAGACAACCAGAGTTTCTCAAGGCTATAACGCAAAGACCTATCTTTGACAGCAAATCAACGGTTTCGTTCCTTTCAGGTAGAAGTGACCAAAATTTATGCACACCAGATCATAGTTCGGTTTTAGGGTGCAACTATATCAGACAGTCCACTAACTAAGAAAATTACCTTGTTCTGAACAATTATTCTGAACAATCTATCACATCTGTCAGCTAAACTGTCTTATGTGAGTAAATACACGCAGTTGTTGGTTTTTTGGCCTCACAAATACTATACGAATTTTATCTCAAAGGGCTTTAAACTCATCTTGTCCTCTGCTCCTGGCAGATGTGACAAGCTCTAATGTTATGAGCATTATGAAGAAAACACTGTGCTACAGGGGAGGGTAAAATATTGCCTGGAGCAGGTGTTGGCCGTTTGCAATTTGCCACCACTTAAAGTGCAACTCATCCTCCCTCCTCTTTGAAAGAAAGGCTTAAGTACTTCAGAAATAATGCTTACAGCAAGTGCAAAACAAACACTTTCATAAGCAGAAAATATAGATATGGAATAAACCACTCTGTCTCAGAGTACATATGATAACTTCTTTGACTTGTGTATTCAGTTGTGGACTACCAGTAGAGCTAGCTAAAAGCGGTGCCAGGAACGCTGCCTAAAAGTGAAATAAATCATTCAACTCTCCTTTCAGGAAGATACTTGAACAACAGACGAGCTGATAGACTTCAGTGAAAAAAAGCATTCTTCTCAGAATAGTTATCACCTAAGCCATACTGAAATCTTGGACTTCCTGAGAGAATTTCCAAAAACCATAAAGCCCATATGAATTTAAACTTTTTCAAGCCCTTCTGAGATACGAAGAACTTCCTTCCATCTGTAAGGTGCACATATCTTCAATAACTACATACTGAATGGTAAAAAAAGTTTAGGGCTGCATATCACGTCACATATTAATCACAAGTCAACATATATTTTCTTAGAAAGGTCAGAAGATCAAATATAGCTAAGAGGTTTGCCTTCCTAAAAACTTTGCACTACTGAAAATGTCACTTCACTTCTTAAAAGAATTTTAAGCCTTTCAACCACTACACAGTAATCATCACAAAATAGCTTGAAAGTTTTAAAATGAAGTAGAAATAACACCCCAATAGTTTTAGGAAAGGAAGTACTTAAGCACCTTTAACCTGCTTGAAAGATGTAACATCCATTATAGAGCTGCAAAACACCTCCTTCAGCCCTTTCTCAGACTTTATAAGAAAGTGGTGTCCACTTCCAATAAAATAATAGAAAATGGAACATTTATTAAATGTTTAAATTTTAAAATATTAATATTTTATGTTCCTGGAATAGTTTTAAACCCTGTTTTAAGTGTTCTTCAGCAATACCGTATTTTTTCCAGATTTTTTAACTTAACTACTTATCTTAAACGAATAAAGCTTATACTCAAGTTAACCTAATACCTTCAGCAAATGCAGTTAATATTCAGCGGCAACACACTCCCCTACACATAACTCTGAGTAACTCCTGTAAGTTTTCTGGGCAGAAAGAATGTTTGTTATTTCACTCAACCAAACACAGAAGGAAGATGAGGGCAGATGTATTTGTAAACAGCTGCCTGAACCCCAAACAAAGCTTGCCAGCTCAGGCTGTTTTAAGCAAGAACTTGATTGGATTCTTCTATGAGTCTTGACTTTCCATGAACTAACAAAAATATTTCTGAGGTACTGGAAAGTATTAAGAAAAAAAAAATCCTTACTGGTTTGTACCTAAAAGATTTTGTCCCTGCAGGAGATGAGAGCAGCCACAGAGCCAACTCTCACCAGCCCTCAGTGCACCGGGACACGGCTCCAACAGACCTGACCTGAAAACGCAGCAAAAAATTGCAACAAACATTTAAAAATCACTGATACAAGGGCTTGGGAGCACAGTGAACAAGCGTTCAGCTTCCCACTGAGCGGCCATTCCCAGCCTCCAGCAGCCCCAGGCACGGCCGCCTCAGGCTGGGGGTGGTGGCACTAGGCCTTACTGTGGGGGCCGCCACAGGGGGACACAAGCTATGACCCTCACACTCAGAGGAAAAAGTTGGTGCAGCAGCTCAGGAACCCCACCAGCACTCGGTCCGTCGTGATCTCGGTCCGTCGTGCTCTCCAGCCCGCCTGCCAGCCAGGAGTGCTTGAAGCGGGAGGCGGTTTGTCCGCACGCCGGTGCCCGCCACCTCCCGGCGCCGCCAGAGGCCGCCATCGTGCCGGCCCGTCTCCTAGCGACGGCGCTCCGCCTCCTCCCGCCGTCCGCGCCCCGTGATTGGCCTGCCTGGAAGTCTATCACCCCCTCAGCCCCCCCCCCCCCCCCGGGCCGGGCGGAGCGGAGCCTGGGCCGGTGCGGGACAGGATGGCGGCTGGATGGCCTTCTCCCGGGGGTCGCTGGTGTCCGAGTGACCTGGGCAGTGCTTTAGAGTAACCCTTCAGTGCTTCCACGACGGTCACCGCGGGTCACGCCGGTTCGGAGCGCTCTTTGCGAGAGAAGGTAGCGGGGCGATAGGGACAAGGTAAGGGTGCGGGGTCGGGCCTCACTGACGACGGGTTTGGGTTTCTCCGCGCCGGGTCTGGCCCGTCCGTGTGGTGGTCGTGGCCCCTCCGTCCTGCCGTTGGAGCTGGCAGGTCACTTGTCTCCCAGCGAAGCCCCTGTGGTGGGGAAGGACAGGCCCGGGCATGTCCCGGGGAGGCGGGGCCTGCGCGGCCCTTCTACTGCTGCCGGCCCTGCGGGGCGGGGGGAGCTGCTGCGGGGCCGGGGGTGTGCCGGCACGACCTGGGCTCCGGTGGGCCCCGGCGGTGAAGCCCTCTGGCCCGGTGCCGGCTCAGTAGCTCTGTCACCCACTGCCCGAGGTGGGGGGTATAACTCTGAAGTCAGAGTTGATAAATATTATTGCGGTGAGTAGCGGGGCGGCTGCCCCCCCCCGGCCGCCCAGCTGGTGGGTCTGGGCAGGCCCAGCTCGCTCCCGGCCGGGGAATACGCTGGGGTGGCCGGGCGCTGGGTCTGCCGGTGTGTGCGCCCCGCCTGGTGCATCCGAGTTGCTAATTAGCAAAAGTACTTTTAAATGATTAGGTCATATACCGACAGAGAAAGAAAAGTTTCAACCTTTACTTTGGAAACAACTGTAACCTGGTTTTTCCCCTGTTAGCGGTTTGATACACTTACATTTGCTTGTCCTTACAGATGATTGAAACACTTGTAACTACTGAAGCCCAGGAACTGCTGTACCAGCTCACAGCCCTGCTGGAACAGGAGTTAAGATGTCAGCCAAAGGCCTCTGGCCTCAGACTAATTGAATCTACTCATGATAATGGTCTCCGAATGACTGCAAGGCTTCGTGACTTTGAAGTGAAAGATCTCCTCAGTTTAACTCAATTCTTTGGCTTCCATACAGAGACGTTTTCGTTAGCTGTGAATTTCTTAGATAGATTCTTGTCAAAGATGAAGGTAAGGCTTCTTAAAGTATAAATTCTCAGTCGTTACCTTCTGCTCATAGCAACCTTGTTCCTATTATCAGTTAGAATGTCTGGGTTTTAGTTGGCTAAAGGTTAAGCTCCTTCCAGAGATTCTGATTGTGCAAGAGCTAAAAAATGGCTTTCCCTGTTCAGATTTTAGTATTCTTAAGAAAGCTCTTTCCTCTGGAGAATAGAAGGAAGAGGGCATCAGTTTCAATTTGAGGATGTCTCTGGGCCTGGAAATGCAGGCCATATTAATGGGTTAGATCAAGACAGATTGTATTGCCTGTTGCATGTATACAAAAACACCTTACATTACTTCCTTTACTGCTGTTTCAACCTACTATTTTGTGTATATCAAGAGGCTTGATGCTCTTCAGCACTCAGAATCTGGTAAAACATTTAGTTAGCAGTCCATTCTACTGTGTGTATGTGGCATGCTGACCTGGGTTGTTTTAAATTGTCTAATAAGACAGGATTACCAGTACACGATTTTGTCAAGAACAAAAGCTTGTTTTCCTTTTGTGTTAAAAGAAAAATGACAAAGCTAGATGGACCAGGTAGGAAAATAATTATTTGAAAGACTTCTGAATCCAAAATAAGCAGTAAAAATGGAAACTGTATTGTCTATAGATTATAATAGGTTTGTTTATATATACTTGTACATATATATGTGTGTATATATATATAAAAAAGAGTAAAAAACCCCAAAACCCCAAACAATTTTGTTTCTCATAACCCAGTATGTCCAACACTTTAAGTCCTAAAAGCTTCTGATTAGGCTATTGTAGAACATCATTAAGAAACCTGTTCTACCTCAATCAAAATATATTGTTGTGCAGTCTTGCTTTTTAGATGAATGAGGCAGAACTTGTAGTGTGTAATGGTCTTATTTAGTTAAATAAATTCTTATCTAAGAACATAAGCAGATAAAAGACTGATTTCTCGATCTTGGAAATAAGAGAACAACCCTCCTCACACCCCACAATTTTTTCCTAAAATAGGCTGGTTCCTATATAGTTCCGTACTTACATGTTGAAATGGGTGATCAAAGGCCTCCCTCTTTGAAAGTAATAACAATTTCCTGTTCTTTAGGTACAGCCTAAACACTTGGGCTGTGTTGGACTCAGCTGCTTCTACTTGGCTGTGAAGGCATCAGAAGAAGAGAGAAATGTTCCCTTAGCCACTGACTTAATTCGGATAAGCCAGTATAGGTTCACTGTTTCGGATCTGATGAGAATGGAGAAAATCGTATTGGAGAAACTGTCTTGGAAAGTCAAAGCTACAACGGCCTTCCAATTTCTACAACTGTATCATTCACTCATTCATGAGAACTTAAGCTGTGAAAGGTAAAATATCTAATACTTAGTTTGCTATGACTGCATATGATCAGAAAGCCTATGTAGAAAAAAAAGCTGGGAAATCACCCAAGTAATTGGCCTTTCTATACTGAAAAAAACTCACAAACTTGCTCCCTTATTGGTAAATATCATAAATGTGAGTTTCTGAAGTTAAATTTTATTTTAATTTTAAATGTTGTTTGCAGAAAGTGGTCTGAAGACTATTGCTCTCTGAGCCAAACCCCAAACTTGCTCAATAACGATGGTATAATAAATCTCTGCTTATGCTGCACTAAGTATTGTCTCACTGCAAAGACTTCAAAATGTGGCTTAGAAAGAGATTCCTTTTGCTAATAAGCATTAAAATTCCTTGTTGGTAAGCCTATTTTGACAATGCTACTCTCCCAAATGTAACACGAGGTTTATTCTTGGCACTAGGACTGCCGAAACTGAACACCTGTTGGACTGTAACCCTAGAACTTCTGGGACAAATGAGGCCCTTGTTTAGATAATGAACATTCTCTCTGCTTCTCTTAAGTTCCCAGGGTGGCGCTGCTTTGATCAAGCTTGCGTTCTTCTTATACATTCACTCATCTGTTTTTTATTATAGGAGAAAATACCTTAATTTTGAGAGACTTGAGACCCAGCTTAAAGCATGTCACTGCAGAATCATGTTCTCTAAAGCCAAGGTAAACTTCTTGAAAGCTCAAAGACAATGAGACTACTGAAACTTAACAAAGCAGTGTTTAAAAACGCTTTCTCTCTCCCCAGCCTTCTGTCTTGGCACTGTCTATCATGGCACTAGAGATAGAAGAACAAAAACTACTGGAGTTGACAGAGCCATTGGAATTTCTGCAGTTGCATTCCAAGGTATGTATACATTAAGTTTCAGGGGAGGAAGGAAACCAAAATGCATGCAAGGGCCTACGCAGCGGGGAAGGGGCAGGTCCATTGGCATACTGGTTTCTTTTGTGGCTTTGTTGGTTGTCGTTTTTTTCCCATTTGGTTTGGGATCTTTGGCTTCCTATCTTATGTGAAGAAGCTTAAAGTACGTATATGAAATAAAGATTTTATGAGTTACTAACATATGGGATTCTGTCTCACTATTTAGATAAACAACAGAGATTTGACCTTCTGGAAGGAACTGGTGTTAAAGTGCCTTACAGAATATTCCTCGAGCAAGTGTTCCAAACCAAATGTCCAGAAATTGAAATGGATTGTGTCTGGACGTACAGCACGGCAGCTTAAACATAGCTACTACAGAATAACACACCTTCCTACAATTCCAGAGACCAGCTCATAATAGGTAACTCCTTGTAAAATCAGCTTCTGATAATATAGAAGTAATTAGCTGTTAACTACCTCAAAGTTTCTTATTCCATGTAGGTAACCTCTTGAAGACATGTAACATAAACGTAGTAGGCCTGTCATAGAGGCTGGTCTGTTCTCGTGTTCATGCTTGAGCCAGTGCTGTACCAAAAGAAGTGAACCTTGGAGAAAGAACTGATCCTCTGGTGTGCTGTGGGAGCAGAAATTTGTTCTACAGGCATTGGGACCTCATTCACACTAAAATGTGGAGTAAAACTGGTAAAAAGGCAGAGGAAAAAAACCAACTTGGCTTGATCCTTTCCTAAAAAGAATCAACTAAGAGGAAACAGTTGCCTATTACAATGGGCTTCTTGTAATTGTTCACTTAAACTACTTAAAAGGAAGATGGGTTTTATATTTTTACTTGTATTACTGTCTCTTTACTAAGTCTAAAAACTGTAATTCAGTTACTCATATTACTGTTTTTTTGCTCTGTAGAAATTGTGAACTGCTTCCTTATCTAGATCTTCATTCCAAAGGCTACATATTTTCTGTAACAGCTGTCTTGCTGCATGAAAGTCTGATGCTTTGTTTGGCTCTTGTAGAAAGCCCTTCAGTTGACTTTTTTTTTTTTTTTACAGGAGTACAAGAAGAGGAGGAGAGAACTATTCTGTGACCTTGTCAACAGACACGTGAATATTTGAGAAACGAAGTTTGAAACATGATCTTAATAATGAAGAACTCAACTCATGGAAAGAATATGTAACATTTGAGACTAAAGATCCTTCCAGAAATATGTTCTTATCATGATGATTACAAAAAATATTCAGTGTCAGTTTTCAGTCTTATTTGTTAGACTGTTTACTGTTCAGTGAAATACCACAATACTGATACAAGGAACTTTAACACCTTATAGTTTGTAGGGCAGCTTGTGTAGTCTAACCTTGGTTTACTGTTACTGCAGGTGCTGAATTATATATTTAATTCAAAAAATCTGGTTCACTTTCCAACTTTCCAAAGGTTACGTGACAGTAGGAAAACCTTACGTGCAGTAGCAGAGCGCTGCAGTGTCTCAGTCGAACTAAAGACTAATCCTGCTCAATACTGATGACAATAGCAAATGCCTGTCAGTCCCCAGGAGACGCTGTTTGGGCAGTGTCATGTGCCCACATGTTCCTGCTGGGCCGGGCAGCAGCCTTGTACCCTAGACACATTAGAAAGTAAGCTACGTGAACCCTCTGAAAGTGTCAAGCAGCTAGAGCAGGGGAAAAGAGAAACCTTGTTTCATTACCTTATAAAAGGTAGTCACTAACACAGCATCAGTAACTTCAGTATTTTCTAAAACGTGTAGTTTACGGAGATTACAAATTATTTCACAGCATACAAACTTTATGATACATAAGGAAGGCTGAAGGAAAGTACTGGGTCACCTGCCCCAGATCTGACATCAGTTTTCCAAAGTTTCACTGTACACTGCTGATGCTGAACAGGTGCATTTTTACAGGCACAGTAGGAGCACGGCAAATGCCCCGTCTTGGCCTGTATGTAGGAGCAATCTAGTGGAGAGAGATTGAAGATTGCTTCAACTCTGATTTCCTTTATGGTAAACTTTGCAAAATACAACTGTTTTTTCTGAAGACCAGGTCAGTACTTAAGACATTTCGTGCTTCTGGAGCTAACAAGGAAGTGAATAATAAGAATGTATTATTGTATGTAAGAGGAACAGAGGGGTTGGGGGAATGTTGCTAATGATCTCTTGAGTTCTGCATCATGGTGGAGTAGAGGCTGTTAATTACCGATTGGCATATGAACTGACTTAGTGGAGAAGGACTGATCAGAACGTTCTGAATGGTGCGGGCTTGGATGTTAGCCAACCAACCCTTTCCCCTTTATGGTAATAGCTGAGGGGAAAACCGTTCTCTGCGTATCTGAAACTAGTTAAACTTTTCACAGAAGATTTCATACCAAAGCTCTCTACTGGACAAATCAAGGCACCTCATGAACTCATGGGAGGGATTGCATCGTACAATATGAAATTGGGTTTTGCATCTGCCAGGGCTATCTGTGCATTGTGCTGACCTGTGAAAACTGTACCAGTGATTGGGACAAAGGCGTGGTCAGCCTACTGGAGAGATGGAGAAGATGCAATGCGCAATTCTAATTGTCATGGCTTAAGATATGTACCTTTCAATTAAACGTTGAAATGTGCTTAACTGAGTAACTTTTTCCCTCCTTTGTTATGAAACATCCTAGTAGGAAGTCTCTAAAGTGACATATCTGACCAGTACCTGGTAAACTTCAAGGCAGGAGGTAAGCGATTATACAGACTTTTTGAATTTATTTATATAACTTTAAAAAAGTTTTATAAGAGGTTGAGGCTGCATGGGAAAGGTTAGAGAACCAACAGGAAAAAATCAAGGTCCTTGACAAAAATTATTTCAGCTTGGACCATGATTACTCCAAATTCTTTGAGATGTAAGTAAGTGTCAAGATTGAGAAGACTGAAGTAGCTGAGACTGGTCAAATTTTACTTGAGCCCTCTTCTGTTATTTATCTAAGAGTACATATCACCTATTTCTGTACATTGCAGTAAATACATGCATGGTACTTGTTTAAGAGAATCTGGCACTCAGATTTCTAATCCCCAGATATGAATTCTTGCACTGATATAAGCATCCCAGTTTGACTAGGTAGAAGTTTAGCTATACAGTTCTGTATCTGACTACAAAAAGGAGAGCAATGCTGTGGCGTTACTCTGAGCTGATCTTGAATAAGATGCATGAAAAATGCCAGGTGCCTATACTCCCCTCGTTTACATAGCAAAGTAGCCCTCTCAATGAGTGCACAGGATTACTTCCTGTAGAGTGGGTTGCTCTGGATACTGTCTCACATACCCAAATTTATGCATCTGTCAAATACCTGCTACTGTTTGCGAGTGATTGAATCCCAGTGAGACTGTTGTGAGATGGAACACAAACCACCATTTGTTGAAGTATAGATTGATAACTGAGAAGATACTAATCAAGGAAGGTCATAGCGTCAGCATCTTTTTATTTTCATCTAGACTTTTACAAAATTAGAGCTCTGTCTACTTAGAGTAGAAAATAGAAGTAGTTAATGAAGTAGTTAAATTCTTTCCTCTTAAAACAGTTCAGAGCCATGATATCCAAATACATACCTCACAGTTGTCCTCTTTCCTTCACATCAGTCTCAGCCTTAGCTGCAGGATGTCTCTCATGCTACTTCATAAAGCAGAAAACATGGGAATGAAATTTAGCTTGGAATGTGCATGTAGTAAATGTAAGTTCGTGCACTGAAATGTCAGCTGCCGTTGGTAACTTCTGTTATAAGCAAAAACCATACAAAACGGTCCTGTGCAAATCAACTGCAGTAACAAAAAAAAAACCCAAACAAAACAAAACTATGTCACTGGATAGTACTTCAACATTTCGATGCACCATTAACTTTTCTATCCTCCCTCTGTCTTCAGTTACTTTTGCAGCGGGATTGTTCATTTATTACCTATACCATCCACCTTCTATACTAGGATAATGATAAAGATACGAAATTTCATAGCCATAAATCAACATTTGATACTGCAATATAGTTTGTATATATACAAACTTTATATAGTTTGCCTACTATACTTTGTATAGTTAGGCAAGTTCTCTAAAACCCAACCACAGTCTATGGACTTACTTTCTGTTCTGTAAAGATGACATGGGCAGGAGGAGCATACCTGATTCCTTGAGGAGCATTAACGCTTCCTCATACAACAAGACAGCAGTGGATGTCATTCCAATGAAAGCATTCTTCCTCAACTGTTGCTTCATTTTTGCCATATGATAACTGAAATAATGATAAAATTTTAGAAAAAAGGCTCAGCAGTATGATGAACATCTGCTGGCAATTTCTCTTTTGTGAGACTTCTGCTTAGGAGTTAAGTATAGGCAGTAGTTCCACTGTTCAGAATACAATTGGATTTGGCAATCACGTTTTCTTCCTGTGCTAGTCTGTTTGACACAGCCTTATCACGTATAATGCTGTGGCTAGAGTGCTCTCAGCCACATCATTAACCATGAGTAGAAAATTCCTGATACATAATTGGCACATGCAAAATATTCTATTGTGCAGCAGTTAAGTTTAAAATGTGGCTATTAAATTTAAAACTATCTACAAAAATCTACAGCTCCTCAGATATACTATCAACAACTTGCGCAATATATCGGTAATTTCACTGAATTTCACTGAATTTTTTGGAGTTGGAAGGGACCATAGAGATCATCTAGTCCAACTCCCCTGCCAAGGCAGGACTACCCAGAGCATGTCAAAGCATGCCACTCATGCAAGATACTGTTTCCTATTTAGGGACTTCCTTTCACAAGTCATTATATTCCCTTTCAAAATCTTAAATATTTATTCTGAAAAGCTATACATTAACACATAAGATTATTTATATCCAGAGTCTACCTGACCTTTCAGTTTTCTAGTATTGCTTACCTGGTATCAACTATTAATCATTAGTAATATATTTGACAGCACAGTGGATCGTAAAACCTTATGTGAGGCAAGATGCAGTAATTTCTTTATTTAAGTCACTTTTTTAGAATGACATTTATGAGTTCTCAGAGGACTGCTACAGAGGGAAAGTGTAACTGTAGTCATCCCAAAATCCTTCCCGTTGCAAGTTAAGAGAAAATATTCAATATCTTGCTTATTAGATTTGTTCTTCACCAGTAAATAAGATATTCTTGCATAACGAGAAGTGATGAATTTATGACTATTTTACTAAGGTGTTTTTTTAAAAACCATCAAACCCAACACTGCTTAATGATGTTGCTTCTTTATGTACACCTTCCTCTATAGCTTGTCCCTTAGTATTAGGAAGTTATTGCAGCTTATAAATCAGCTGGTAACAGTTTGTCTTCATTCTATTGGAAGAGATCTTCTTCCTCTTCACTGAAGTAATTACTTGACAACAATCTGTTGAAGAGATCATTGAAGTCTTCACCAGTTACGTGATTCCAGTCCTTAAGTCTGTAATTCCTTTCAGGAACCACAGATAAACAGTTTACTTCTCAAGACTAGAAAAGTCTGGTCCTCCTTTGCTGTAATTTCCAGAAATTTCTGCTCCGCTGAAGTCAAATCCAGGGTTCTGATGGAGATAAAAGAAAAGTTTACTAGAGAGATTATTCATAATCAAATGTTTAAAAAAACCTCAACCAACCAAACAAGTCTAAAACAGTTTCTGTTAATATTCTGTCATTGTAACAAGGACATACAACAATCAACTTGTCATCCAAACCAACATATTCAGTAGAGCTTGATGTTAGAAGTTTCTTCTAAATATGACTATGACAATTCTAATTAATAACAGAAATTATGTGTGTGGCCTACATTAAGTGGAAATCTTAGTATTATGCAACAAACCCTAAAGCAGCAATACCCTTCTCCCAACCTCATCTTAACTTTTCACAAAACCGTCAGACTACAGACAGAATAACCTCTTGAAAGTAGACTGATAAAGCCCCGTGAACCTACTATATGTACATAGATCTATACCTTAAACTATATGTTTCTGTGGCTCTGAATAGTGGAACAATTTTGCTCAGCTTTCGTGGCCTAAGCTCTGTGTGCAAACACAAAATATAAGGAGGAATTCTGGTTCTTTAACTTGCCTCTCTTTGGAATCGCTCCAGTGTAAGTTTCCTTTGCATCTGGTCCTGTACCCAAGGGTCAGCAGCATATTCGTTTTCTAACAGAGATGTCCAACAATTTCCAGCATCTCGATTTGTCTTCATTAGAACAATTCGTATCAGCTTCCTGTCTTCTGTTGAATGCAAACAGACACACAAAACAACCATTAAACTCAGTCCTACGTGCTAGGCTTTTTTGTTGTTTCAATGAATTCACCATTAACAACCACAGGATGGTTTTGGTGAAGTAATGTAAATTTTTAAAACCAATGCCAACAGGGTTATTGATAAATAAATAAACATTAACAAGAAACAGAAAGACTGAAGCAAAGATAGCCAATACGGCCATCTCCCCCCTTTCTAGCCAGTAAAATACTGAAGCTGTTTTAAGGAATTAAAACACAGTTCACAAGTACTTCTATTGCAAACATAAACTAACCTTTTAGAGAGCTTCATAACAGCAAAGATTTAATCTATACATATATATATACCTCAGCTAAGGCAATAATGAAGGATTTGAGGTCAGGCTTTACAGAGAGTTATTACCAATAAAAAACAGAACTCAATTTTAGCAACATATAGAGGTATAATTTAAACACACAGAGTACACTTATAGACAATATATTGGAAATACATGTCAACGTTAACATGTAGAATGTTTAGTTCTACTTAAATAAATATACCATTATAAACTGTATTATGAAGATTATTCCCATACTGGAAAGAGTAGGCTTCACAATGTTTATGCTTCCAGTTTTTGTGTTTAAGTCACTAAGTCATTAATCAATATTTAGAACAAATATTGAATGGAAAACAAAATCCATCACAAGAAAACACTGAGAGGCACAGTCTGTCTTTTGACTGCCAAAACCCTAAATATTCTGAATACCTCACAATATGTATTATGCAGCGATCAGAGAAGCTGGTTTTGCTCTTTTTCTGTAGGTACCTTAGTGTGATTTTTAGATTGCTTTTTGTTTCTCTTGGACCGCAGGTTTTGTCACCCATCTTAAAAATATAATACACATACTGTCACCTATTGCAAAAATAGAATGCATAGAAGAAGGAGAAAAAAAACAAGAGAAGCAGCAATTATGGAAAGGCACGGGCCACACAACTGTACCATAATTGTCTAGCTTTAATGAGGGTTTGCAAAAAACTATATGGAAGTGTTTGTAACCCATTGACTATGGCCTTCCAAGATACGGCATTTTTCCATTAACCTTAACCTCTAGGGCTTTTATACTCCCTCAGTTCCTTGGTCTGGCAATAACGATTGCCTCTTTTACAAAGCTACAGGGAAACAAATTATCTTTCCCATTGAAAAAAGGGGTGGTAAACTCTTCTGCAGTATCTTGTGAGAAGTTCTACTGTCCTGATATGTCATTTGAAATGCAGGTTATTACCTAATGTCCACGTTCCTTCATCAGTTATTGTAGAGTCGAAAAGTTTACCCTGCAAAAGACACGTACAATATTACAAAACAGGAAAACCTGACCAGTATCCAGCCCATAGTGAATTGTGAAGTTTTGATTTGTCAAAATCTAGATGTTTAAATAAGAGGGGGGAAAAAAACCACAAAGCGGCATGCGGGTATTTGTAATCTCCTCGGGAGCCAGCGAAGTGTCCCCACGGCCCCACCGCCCCTAGGCCGCGCCCCGCGCCGGCCCGGCCCGTACCTGCAGCAGCTCCTGGCCGCTCACGGAGAGCGCGATGTGCCGGCTCTGCAGGCTGCAGCGCACGTCCTTGGCTCGGGTGCCCGGCGGCACCCGCACCTCGATGAACACCTCCTCCAAAGTCTGATACCAGCGGCCCCAGGGCGTCCCGCAGGGCACCACCCCGCTCCGCTCCTCGAAGGGAGCCGACATGGGAGACGGCGGCCCCGCACCGCAGCGCCGCCCTGCGCGTGCGCGCAGCCCGGAGGCGGCGGCCCGCTCTGTGCGCCTGCTCCGTGACCGCGGCGCTGATTGGCCGAGCGAGCCTGGAAAGGGAGGAGATGATTGGCTGCCCTCGGTGCGTGGCGGTGGCCGTTGGTGCCTTTGAACGCTGAGGCTGCCGCGGTGCGGCGGGTTCTCTTCGTCATGGCCTTCTCCAGAGCTCCGCTCCGCCGCTTCAACCACAGCTCCGGTACGTGTGGTGCGGCACGCCGGCCTTGGGTGGTGGGAGAGAGGGAGAAAGAAAGAAAGAGAGAGAGAGAGAGCGAGCGAGAGAGCCAGCCCGCCAGCCAGCCAGCCAGCCAGCCAGCCAGCCCGCCCGCCCGTCCGTCCGGGCCTTTCCTGGTCGTGCCTGAGGGAAGGGGAACAGGCCCGCCGTTACCTCAGAGTGTCCCAGCACTTCTGCCTGTGCTCCCTCTGTGAGGGCAGTTGCCTGTAACATCGTGTGTAAGGACCGCGTATCTGAGTGCTTGTAGGAGTCTCCTGAGAAAGAGAAATTCCTACGTCAGGCCGAATCCTGGTCGGAGGTAAACGGCCACTAAATATAGCAGTGAACACATTTGTGTATGTACATGCATGTAGTAAATAAAACGGTGACAGATCAGGTTTTGCTAGTCTCCTTGTATAATGATACAAAACTACAAAATAAACATACAGAACTAGTTATAATGGAAGCTACTCAGGGCACTTTCTAAAGTAAAAGTTTCTCGTGATAAGTTTTTAGCGATAGCTGAGTGCTTCTCTACTAATGTCACCTGCTCTCAAATGAAGTTGCTCTCATTTGCAGAAAGCTGAAGCAAGTAGATAAGCTTTAATTAGGCTTGAGGCCACCTGGCTAATAATAATTTTATGTAGAATTTGTAGCCATCTTGTGCTCTCTGCCGTTTCTCTTAAAATTTATTGTTTAAAAAATCTTTGTTTTTTTTAAATAAAAGTTTAAGTAACTTAGTTCTTCGGAGGAAAAGTTTGGCATTCAGTAAGTAGTCTCTTCTAAACTGAAAGAAGTGTTTAAGAAGTTTGCTTTTTATCCTTTAGGACTTCAGACTGACTTTTTTACTAATTAAGATTCTCTAAGCATTTGGGTTTTTTCTTTATGGAACTTAATGCATGGCTATGGCTATTAAGATGCTTTGCAATATTGTATATGTAAATCAGTTTCTACTTTTATTAGCAGTGTAATAAAAAAACCCTTTCCCCCACCATGTGTGCTATATATTTTCGTCACATTTATGTGGAGGTTGAGAACTGAGACTCCAATTGTTGGTTGTTTGGGTTGGGGTTTTTTTCTTGTTTACCTTAATAGTTCTCTGCTGTTCTGAACATCTCATTTCTAGTATGTACCCCACTGCAAGAATCCCGTGATATTAGATCTTCAGATGCACTGAAAAGTTCTCTGTCCTCTGAAACACATCAACGGGTTAGGAAACAGAAGAGTAAGTAGTCTTTAAAGTTGCACAGAACACAATGGTATAGTATCTTTGAATGCTACAATTGTTAGTGCTTACATGCTGTTACTGCTCTGTTCTTGTTTAGAAATTGTTTTGTGTTGCAGGGGCTCTCTGCCTACCTTCCAGCTCAAGGGGATAGCCTCTGTAAAACCATGCCTAACAATCTTCTGAAAGTAGCTTTATATGTGACATTTACTAATTAGATTGACCTCTGGAAATCAAATAAGTTATTTAACTATTTCACTAACCTTGTTTCCATGAATATTTTAATGGGTTTTTCAGATATAACGCATCCCTCAGTTGAATACTGACAGCACAGATGTGAATGCTGTGGGGGGAACTTGGTAGAAGCTGAAGTCTCAAAACTGACTGTCATCTCGTAGTCTTTCTCTAAACTCTTGCAAGGGCCCAGGTGACTAATATTGAACTGCATGACTGTAATGAGAAAGCAGCTGGTATTGAGTTGTAAAGTGGATAGTCTAGTAACCAGGTGGCATTCTGTTTTTTGTTTAAAAAGCCAGTTGAGCTGGTGTGGTTAAATTTCTCTCACTATGTGCATGCATACGCTCTTTCTTCACCATTCTTTTCACTATCCTTCAGGTGAGACAAATTTGAACAGTGAGAAGAGTGTACTTACCCCTGTAACTGGAAGGAGACTTGCATCTCTCGGAGCAACAGTAAGACTCTTCTGTGGTGTCTGTAGCATTATTAAATTCCAGTTAAAGCCCATTGTGACTAGTTAAATCATGTAGTTCCTTTATACAGTTCCTATTAACTTACCTGAGTAAACTATGAAACAAGTTATTGTGCCTGTATTCCTTAGTAACTCAGAAGGAAAAATGAAACTGCAGGGTCTTTGTGAACCATGTGATTGGGACTACAGAGTCTTTCGTATTACAACATTGGTGTTTTTTGCCTCTTGCTCACCATATAATTATGGTGCGGCTCCTTCCTTTTAAGGAGATTGTGTTTCTGCTTTCATACAGTGAACAGGGCAGAGCAGAAACCTAGTGGTAAAAGAAACAAAGAGAGGATGATACTGTATACACAGGTTCTCAGCACAATGTGTGAGGACACAGATTTAAAGATGCATGGCTGATCCAGTGGAAAAATTATAACCCTGACTCACTAATTTAGTTTTCTAGTACTCCTGTGTAGGATGTCTTGTTGTAGGATGAAATTTTGCGAACAAACCTGTGGTTAAGAGATTAAAGTGGGTTTTTTATAGAGTTTAGGAGATACTAATATGTCAAAGTTTCTTAATTTCCTTCTTGTAACAATGGTTATGAGCTCTCCATTCAGAATAAGGCTTAGGAGAAAGTACAACGGTAAAACCCATCCTACCCTGATACTTGTTTGCCTTGTGTGTGGGACAGAGGTATTTGCTTTGTATTTTGTAAGTGTATCTTTAATAGTATTGTCTACATAGAGGCATTCACTCTTATATTTGACTGTGTTATTAAATCAGTATGCAGCTAGAAATCAGCTCAAATATTTTTAATACATCTGTTTTCAAAAGCCAGCTAATGGGACTCTGAAGCCTAAAAAAGATTTTATCCTTATGAAAGAGAAAAAGAAACAGAAGGCACTGGAGAAGGAGGTGAGTGCAATGCTGTAGTATGTTTCCCACTTACCATAATTAAAAATACAAGCTCATAAAATTAGCCTGTTTTATTTAACATATCCTACAAGTAGTTTGCAAACAGCTGTATGTAGAGCAGAGATTATCAAATGTTGTGGTATGTAGAAAACATAGGGTTTGTTAATGGAATTGCATGAATTCCTTTTTGTCATAAACAGCTATACAGCCAGTCTTTTCTCTTTAAAAAAAAAAAAGAGAACCAAGTCCTGTGTTCTCAGCTCCCAAAAGGCTCAGTTTAATTTAACGACTGTTTGCTGAGATTTTTGCTTAATTTACATAATTTGAAAGTCTAAGAGGCAGCTACCATTTCGTTATCAGTACATTTCTCTGACTTAATCTATGCTTTGTGTCTCAGATGTCACATTCTGTCTTTCTATTCCACAGCCAGAGGAGAGTTGGCTTCTCTTGCAAGTTGAAGCTAAGACTATTCTAACTTTAATGTGTTGTACCAGCTCAGTAGCACAAAATAAGTCAGGTGAAATGCTAGGACTGCAAATATGCCGTGTTACCTCCTTTCCTGTGAATGAAGATTAAAGATGTATTTTCTGAATGAAAGTGTGGGGAATGAAAGTTAATACAGTTTGGATACTTAACCTCTTCAAAGAAAAATAACAGGCATAAACTAATGATTTTATTTAAGAACAGCAATGGTAGGAAATGAAGAAAATGCCTCTTTTGTTTTAGATCCGTGCATTAGTGAGAGAGCGTGGAGAGCAGGATAAAAAACTTAAGGCTCTGGACGAGGATTTTGTTAAGACTGAAGCAAAGCTGAGTGCTGCTGTTCAGGAGAAAACCTCTCTCTTGGCAAACATTGCATGCCTGAAAAAACAGCTTCTGGAACTAACAAGAACTAATGAACTACTAAAATCAAAGGTATTCAGACAAATAACCATGTACTTGCTTTGACTTTGCTGTTATTAAGCTCCCTGTGCAACAGGAAACTTTAGTTGCTGATCAGCACCTGTTTCCACATTCCCTGTGGCCCTTCATTGCCATAGGGATAGAGCAGGTCTGGTTTGGGATCTTATGCTCTTCTGTCTAAAGAGAGAGTGGGACCTGCTAACATCCATCTCAAGGATGGGTAGAGACCAGTGCTGTGGGTGGGAGGGCATACTTTTAAAAGATTGTGTGAAGAGTAACTCATATGAAGAAGCTAAGCTTGGTGGTTTTTTATTAATCTCTAATAAGCTGTCTGAAGATGGTGTGCAGAAGAAAATGAGCAGCCTATGCATGGAGTTAATGAAGCTCAGAAACAAGAGGGATGCTAAGGAAAAGGTATGACCATTTGCACTGCTCAGGGTAGTAATTCTGAGCTGTTCAGGAGCAGACAATGAAGGGCTTACAACAGAATTGCAGATCGTGTGTTGTTCTGTCCTCATCTCGGTAGATTTTTCTGTTTTCTGTAGAGTGAAAATAGAGGAACAAAGATCAAACAACTAGTGTTCTTGATTTTGCTCTTGATTTTGCTGTAAGTTCGGGTAAGGAAGCCTAGAAATACCTTTATTACAATATCAATATGTTGGTCAGATTATTAGTTTCTTTGAAAGCCGGTATAGTTTGAAGCTCTTATATATGATTGTGTTTTTTGGAGGCTGGTGTTTGTTTTTGTTTTAACAAAGGGCTGATATCTTTACAGAAGGATACTTTGAATCACATTTAGCATAGTAGCAAGAGCTGTCATTAAATTGTAGTCATGAATTAATTTCAGTTTACCACTGTTTCTTAGATGATTTTTTTTACTAAATATCTCGTTTTGGTGGTAATATTTGTCTTTTTTTTTTTTAAGACTGCACTTGCAAAGCAGGAAGATATGGAAATGAAGCTGCAGGAGGTGCAACGGAATCTAGAGCATTCAAAAGGAAAAGTAGCACAGTTAGAAGAAAAACTGTAAGTAGTACGGAAAGGAATTGACTTAGATGACATTGCATCATCTAGCTGTGCCTACCTGCTTATACCTTATAGTAAGCACATAGTTTAGAGAAAAATACAGGCCCTCTCCCTGCTGAGTAGGAACAGAAATTATTAGTATTTGTGACCTGGAATAAATTTGATGGATGAAGTTTTAGGAATTGCTGTATTTCTATAAAATGAACGTACAAAATATGTTCATCTAGTGTATCTAACCTTTTTCCAAGAGACAAACTGTATCATCTCAACCTTTTGTATTCCAGTGTGATATGGGTGTAGTTCTCTTGGGTATGGGGTGGGGAAGGAAGACCTGTATCTTAAGAAAAGATTTGTCCTTCATCTTGGAGCAAGACATTGATGTAGGTTGGATAGTTCAGTGTCTGGATCTTTAGAGGAGTAAGTTGGTATAAACAGGAATGAAAAAGCATTGGACCAGGAGTTGAGATCCTAATTCAGTAGCCAGGCATTTCACACAGATTTGATGAACGCATATGTTCTCCAGCAAAGTGTATTGAAAAGCAGTTGTGGTGCCTTCCAAGTTGCTTCGTAGTGGTGCCTTCCAAGTTGCTTCGTAGTAGCCAGATTCTCTGAAGAAAGGCAACTGTGAAGTGTTTTGGCTGAAGCAGCTGTATTTAGTAAGAGAGAGTTCCAAATCAACAGGTTCTATTCTGCCTGAATAATGTCATTTGCTACACAGAAACAGTGAGCTAACATAGACTATTTCTGAGGGTGGTGACCTAAGATAGATGAACTTATAAGGTATATTTTATCTCACTTTTGCACCATCCTCCTTATGCTTTCTGTGTTTACTAAACATCCAAGTGCTCAAATATGAGCAGAATTTTGATACTTAAAATACAAAGGTAATAATCCAGGTAGTGCGACTCTCGAGGGGAAAAAATGATAATTTGTCTAGCCAATGCAGCTGTTCTGGCATACTTGCTTGTGACAGAATATGGCTCAGCATCTTTCATACAAATGAGAAGACCATATGGAACAATTATCGAAAGAGGTTAGAATCACCTCTTAGAGCCAGTACCACTTTGTCAGACAAACTGGATTAAGAAAAGTATGTATTACTACTAAGTCGCAATTCAGAGGTTTATTTCTACTTGCTTATCTGTGAACCAATAGCTTACAAGTATCTCTGAATTTAAGTACATCCATCGTGAAAAATCTTCTGGTTTTAGGTCTGCTACCGAGAGAGAGAAAGTTGAAGAAAAGTCTGACACTGAAAAACTCCTGGAATATATCACAGAGCTCAGGTAACAACAGATTGTTCATGAGTTGGATTCATAAGTTAAAAGACGGTAAAAGACAGCCTTGCTTATGACTGGTTAAGTAGAACCTTGGCAACAATTCTGTTTAACAGTATTAAAGTAGAGTGTGGGAAGAAATCAGATATTTTGCAAAAACTTGTGTGGAAAAGTAGGTGAAGGCAGTTTTCCTGTTGGAAACCAATGCTCCTAAGTGTGTTTCCTTTGTGTAAGCTTACAAACAAAATTTAACAGATGCCTGAATTTTCTCCTACAGTAGTGTTGCAGAAACAGTTGAGAAATACAAACTAGATGTTGCCCAGATGGAGGAGACAGTGATAAAGAAAGACCAAGATATTGGGCTCCTGAAGGATACCCTCAAAACAAAAGAGGAAGAATCTTTTAAACTGATAAAAGAACTTAATGAAAGGTGTGACTTGCTTCAACAAGAAAAAGGTAATTGTTAGTGCTTGCATGCTGTTCATATGTGTGGGATCACTGACAGAGTTGGAAGGGACATTTAACATGTCTTAAGGCATCTCAGATAAGTTTGTTCTAAAATGTCAATTTAGACCAGTTTGTTCCAGGTTAAAAGTTGTGTCTTTGAGCTGCAGCTGAAACTATGTAGTCATATTTCCAACAATACAGAAACTACCTTGGATCTGACATCTGTTAAGTCTAAATTTGTATTTCCATGGAGGGTTAGTAAGGTAAATAAAACAGAAATGAAATTGTTTACATAGTAGCAATGGCTTTATTCTGCAAGCTGAACACATATGGCATTCCTTAATGTTCACTGAGAAGCTGTACAATATCGTCTCAATCCACTGTGAGCAGCTGGTGCACAAGTTCACTGAGGTATTGGGAATGTGTCGAGGAATCCTTTAGCAGTGACTCTGAAGCCCGAGACTGGTGCTCAGTTCTCTGTCTGCTAGCTGGCTTGTGTGTGCTAGTATTATGTGGAAGAAGCTTCGGAGAAATCGTTTAGTTGGTTTTCCACAGCCACACTGCTGTTTTGATGAAGGCTAATTACTTGATCCAAAGATTCTTGCGGTTAAAATTATTTTGAAAGTTGTGTATTTTGAGGCAGTTTTAAGGATTTTTCCAGATCAGTTAAAAACGTGATTTGGATTTATTTCCATCCCTGCCTAACTAATTTTAAAGCTAGAATGGAAGTACTATGAAGAATAGATGTTGCAGTTCTTTGAAGATAGAGAAAGGAATTCACGTTATATTGGCAATTCCCCTATGCAGAGAAAGAGTTGTCTGAGAGCAGAGAAAAACTCCTGAGTATGAATGCTGAAATAGAAGACCTGAAAAAAAAAATTCTCTTAGAAGAGCAAGAACACCAAAAACTTCTTCAGAAACATGAAGAGGCGGTCTCTCAGCTGCAACAAGAGAAGGTAAATACAAACTGTGAATTAGTCTAGAAGTAGACTCTAATCCCAATGACTGGCACTAAGGGTTCTGGTTACACATGAGATTGCTGTATTGTTAAGGGTCTTATCTCAGGAATGTACAAGTGGGTGCTGACAGGCAGAAACTCTGGTTCAATATCTCGAAGAATTGTAGCTGGTATGATGGGTGTTTTGGTTCTTCCTGTTGACTTGACCTTATTCTTGTGCTTTAAAGTTTGAACACTGCAAATTAGACTTTAATACCTAGAAAACTACTGGTAGTTCTAAAATCTGTGATACTCTGGCATGCAGGAGTCATCTGCATCAATGCACCAGAAGTTCCTAGAGTTCCAAGATGAGGTAACAAGTGAGAGACACCTTCTTGAAGAAGAGCTGAATGATGTAACAAATGAGCTGAATAAATTACATGCTAAGGAGAAGAAAGCTGAGAAGCTGGTGAAGCGGTTGGAACAAGAAATCAAATCTCAAGCTCTTGAACTTGCACAGATGGAAGTAAAGTTGAAAGGGTTTGTGAAATAGCTTTCTGATTCTAAAGTTCTGGAAGGAAAAATGTTAAGTCATTAGCATAAACAAAGCTTCAGAGCCTAATTTGGGTTTTAAAGAGACCTGAACAGGTCTAAATTTTTCTTGCTGGCTATCACTTAATAGTGATTAGACCTAATCTAGCTGAGTGAATTGACTCGGTTTGCTATTGTCTTAAAGCGGTTTAATTAGTGTGCTGATACTTGCTTGAGATGCCAGTACTAAAGTAATGACATTGCTGTGAAGGGGAGGCTACATGCATGTGGTATTGGATGTTTCTGCCCTGGACAGGGCAATAACTAGCAAAGACTTTCAAGCAAGTTGTTTCTTCCTTTCACATATTGAAAGTTTACTGTTAGGTGTTCAATCTATTCTATAGCTATCTTGGAAAATAAGGGGAGGGGGAAATGCTTCATTAAATCTGCTATGAAGATTATGCTTTAATACATGAGAAACTGGCAGAGAAGTTACTGGTTTGTCACAATTAACTTATTGCTGTTACTGTGAGCCTTCTGTAGCTGGTAACAGCATTTGCTAATGTGTTCAGACGTGCTTACCCCCAGCAGGGAATGCTGAATTTTTATTTCAGGAAGAATGCTGAGTTGGAGCAAATCAATGAAAAGCACAGCAATGCTGTTTTGCAAATCCAAGAAGAACATAGCAATACATTGCATAAACTCGGAAAGACTGTTGATGAGTTTGAAAGGTATTTAACTTTCATTAAGACCTAGGATGTGGATTATTTATTAAGATTACAATAAAATATGCTGCTTATTCATGTACCTTGGTACTTAACACTGTATATGAGCATTGGTACAGCATTAGAGCAGAGGATTTTGTGGTGGAGTATTTGATGGCATTAAAACATTAATTTATTCCTTTGGAGTACTAGTCAAGTGTAATGACATACTCAGTATCTAGTTCAGAAAACTGGGTGTTTCTTATTCTGAAGTGTAACCAATCAGAATGCTCAAGTGCTCTTGAATCTCAGAGTTGTAACTGGTGATGGTGTTCTCTTTGCACTAAAATCTCTTGCAAAAAAGGCTTCTTGTTTAGGCTCTAAGATGTACCAAATTGAGATTATTTTCCTACAGTTCTTGCAGATCTTTACTCTCAAAATAATGAAGTTGTGGAAATTCTTAAAAAAAGATACTGTTATTGGGAAGTATGCAAGGCACCCATGAAGGATCCAGTGGGATATTTGCCAATGCAAGCTGTATTATTGGGTCTTTCAGTGTTGAAAGTAAGCTTCAGATGTAGTAGGTCTTTTGTATTTGAAAAAGTCTACCAAAACGTGAAAAAATCTGTATTGCAGAATTTGTCATAATGTTACTGCTTATGGCTTTATAGAAAAGTTTGTGTTTGTTGGCTTTTTTAAATTGTGTTTTTTCCAGTGCCAGAACACTGCTACATCTCTAGATAACAAAACCTCTTTTCTATTTGTTAGAATGAGCTTGTATTGCCTTTGTAATGCCTGAACATATCAAACTGTATTTTGTCTAAAGTAACAAGATTTTTCTTATTTGCATTGGAATACCAGCTACAAGAAGACAACAGCTGAAGAAATATGCAGTCTTAAACTGGAGAACACCTCTCTGCAAGAAGAAGTTGCCAACCTAAAAAAAATAGGCCAAGATAACCTGCAGCTGCTTCAGGAAGCAGAATACGCTAAAAACAAAGCAAAAGATGAATGTGCGAGGTACAAGATAGACAAATTTTTCCTTAAGCTGAAGCACACCAGCTAAGGCCTGCCCTCTGAGCTAGAACTTAACATGCTGCTCTACCAAATGAATTTGGTATTTGACTTAAGTTTAAGTTTATTCCTTTTCCCGCTGCAGAGAGTTGAAAATGTTGTCATAATTAATTTTATATGTATGAGAAGACCAATTGATTGGTTAATCAATTGCTTTTTCCTTTATGTGGAATATAGGAAAAGGAAAATACTTAACTATGTTGGAATATTGTCTTAATTGGAAATACCAGTTACAGTAACTGCTCCACAAATAAGATCCCTGGGGGCAGACAAAGAAATACTTAATGCTGAGATAAACAAAGGACATCCCTCTGCCTAATTGGAAGTACCAAGGTGCACCTGCTAGCTAGGAGCACCCAAGAAGTTGCCTTAGGCCACTAGCTGAGGACGTGTTTCTCAGAGTGTCTGACAGCAGCTCAGTGATGTGTGTTCTCCTTCCAGCTCACTGCAGAGAGCATGAGGAAGACCCTTGCTGTGGGCAAGTAACTATTTGAGGAAGTGGGGGAGTTTGGTCTTAAAAGGTCCTAATGTACTATCACCTGTACTAGGCAACTGTGGTCACTGCTCAGAGATGAGCTGCTTTAGGAACATCTTTTGTATGTGTTGGAAGATTTCCTTCCCTACTACTTTCCCTGTGGTTCCTAGCTTGCTCCTGGGTTTAAGTCAACAGCTCTAATCCTTTCAACTGTTCAATGTGGATAAATGACTTCCCCAACTGCATTAAAACACTGTTTTGGCCAAACCTAATTGGGCGTTTCTGGTCTTCCCACCTCTGTTATTTCTAAAACACCTCTGTAAAGTTTGGTAATGCTTCTGCTGTTTTGTTCACCCACAGCCAGTATATTAAGAGTGTCCAAAGAACAATTACAGCTTAGCCCAGTTTATTTTAAAACAAGCAGCTGAGGCTGGAGAGGGAAGGCAATGCTTTAGGTATAGAGTCTTTGAACCCTTGAGTACATAAACACTGAACAGTCTTGACTAGTTTCTGCTTGAGCAAACATCTGCATATAAGTCTAACTAAAGTGTCTTCCACTAAAAGCTGCTGACATAAAACACTTATAAAGAAGAAACATATGAACTTCCATTGCTTGAAAAACATTGCTTGCTTCCTCACAGGGGAAGTTAAAAATTCTGTACATGTTGAATTTGATTGCTTTCTGTATAGTTGTTCTCTCTTAGCATTGGTTGTGCAAACCTGTATTTCAGTTCTTCTACTAATTGCAGTCTACTAAATGCAATTAAACATTGGAATGGTCTTCCCAGGGAAGTGGTTGAGGCAGCATCCCTGGAGGTTTTCAAAAAACAGGTTGACGTAGTGCTTAGAGACATAGATTAGTAATGGGGGAAGTGTGGGGGGGTGTTGTATGGTTTTCTTCTGGTTTTTTATCAGAGTTAGGTTGATGGTTGGACTAGATATTCTTAAAGGTCCCTTACAACCTAGACAATTCTATGATTCTTCTAAGAGCTTCTCCATCATGGTTACTTGTATTTTCAGATTTAAAGTAGTGTAAAAAAAAAAAAAAGGGTTCACTAAGGATGGATGGTATTTTCTTCAGGATGCTTTTAGAAGTCCAGACTAAGTTTGCACTAAAAGAAGCAGAAACAGAGAGAATAAAAGAGTCTTGCCTTGCACAAGTGACTAAACTTCAGGAAGAACTGGAAGAGCGAACTGAAGATCTGAAAAGACAACTTGAAGTGGAAAGATCAAGGTGACTTTTCTCAAACCGAACATGCATATTATATAGCACATCAAAGTTTTAGTGGGAAGACGTGCTGAGAGATAACAATGAACGTAATGAAACTCCACTTCTTGCTTTTTAGGAAGATCATAAATGAAGATATCACCTCTAGCTTAAAAGAAGAGATAAAGACCTGGCGTAATCTATATGAAGATTTACATAACAAAACTAAGCCTTTTCAGGTGTGTTATGAAGTAGATGTTTATCTAGTCTCTTGTGCTGTTGCATCAAGTTCTACTCTTGAAAAGTAAACGTGCTATTTCCCATTCTAAGGCATTTATCCTTGGGACAGCTATTCCCCTTCCCAGACAAATCTTTCTTTGTAGATTTCAGTTCAGTAAAAAAAGCTGTCTTTAAAGATTTCTAAAAGATTCAATATGTATTTCAGCAACAACTAGATGCATTTGAAGCAGAGAAGAATGCACTCTTAAATGAGCATGGTGCAGCCCAAGAAGAACTGAATAAACTCAGTGATGCATATGCTAAACTACTTGGCCACCAGAACCAGAAGCAAAAAATCAAGCATGTTATGAAGTTGAAGGAGGAGAACACCCACCTGAAGCAGGTTGGTGAAATAACAAGTTAGAAATCTGTAAGTTAGTAATTTGCTTGATTCCTTTCTTTGTTGCCCTAAATATTTATAGACTAATCCTGCAAACTACTTGCTTCCTATGGTTCTTAAATTCCCTGCAGGAGCTACAGTAGAACAAACCACCGGCCTCCAGGAACATTTTTGACTGAATATATGATATACAGAGGGGTCACCAGTGCAAATAACTACCCTACTCTTTGCTTTGTTGTGTTTTTGTACCTTTTTTGGAGGTTTTAGACTATCTGATGAAAGCAACGCCTGAAAATTTCAGTCTACCAAGCTACTTAGTACTGTTGTTCAGCAATTATATGGTGGTGCCAGTTTCCTCTACACCTGTATGTTTGGTTTTGGTTTGTTTTTTAATGCCATCAGTAACTGTATGTTTGTGTAGCTTTAGTCAAAAGGGCTACATCAGTAACTGATGAAGCAGGCTTTTCTCCTGCTTCTCTTGTCTCTTCATTTAACTTCAAAGTACTATGTTTTCTTTAGGATGTCTCAAAACTGCGTGCGTTGCTAGCAAAAGAAAAGCAAGAGAACAGAAATCTTCAGCAGCAACTAAATTCAATTCAGGGTATCAGGCGTTTTGCTCCTTCGAAGGCTTTTCAGCATGATAGCAAGGAAAACATTCCTCCAAAACCTCCTTTGAAAGACGGTAAGCTTAAATATTGATGTAACTGTGTCCTTGTACCTCTTAAACTTAACCGAAGAAGGTACGGCAGTCTTGCATAGCCTGCTGCAATGGGGAAGGAAGGAGATTGGCCTTTCTCGTGTGTTTCTCAGCAGATGCTGGAAGGCTGCATCAATGGGGTGCTTCCAGTGTACGCTCTGCTGTTGTGTTTTCCAGCCCAGTTTCCTATGGCCTGAGATGGGCAGGTGGTGTGTTCGGTCAGACAACAGAAAGTGTGTTTGGTAGGGGGATTTGATGTATGGTATTTTTAACTTAGTAACACTTTTCCATTGCAGGTAATAAAAACAAAATTTAATCTCTTCTTGGTATTAAGAGAAAGATCACAAATCGCAAATAAATTAATGTACTACTACAGAAGACTTCAACAGACTACTTGTTCAAGGTGAACTTGGATGCTGTACATAAACCAAATCAACATGAGTACTACAGAAAGTCTAAAATGATAAATTTTTTAGAAATGGTTGGTTATACGCTTCGTGAGAAGCCACAGGGGACTGTGTTCTGCACTGCTGGTGACATCACTGCACTCCAAAAAGTGTTCACTGTTTCCCTTTTTTTGTATGCTGAAGCTCCTTTGTTTTTGACAAGCAGCTTAAGCTGAGAAAAGGTGAATAAGCACTGGAGAATAAGGCTGATAAACATAATCTGACTCCATGAAAGATTTTTATGCATCTCTCATGTTAAATTAATATTGCCTTTTATGGATCTTTCAACACCAGTGGTAGGAATGCTGCCAAGATGCCCTTTTTACATGATAATAGAAATAGTAGAAAATTGAACTGATATTCTTAATGGGATCTGTATTCAGAATATGCTAATTTAAATCCTGAGGCTAGATGTTGCAGCTGTTGATCTTCAGAAGGGGATTTTCAGGTCAAACTCCAGTTGACTGCATTTACCGAAATGTTTGTGTACAGTGGGTAAGATCAGTGTGTTAAGAGAAACGTCTATTTTAATAATTCTGTGCTCACTGGACTCTTAAATGATCATCATATATTTGTAGACAACTATGGTAACTGATCAGTGGTACCTAAAGGGGAATAATAACAGAACTAGTCTTAATTTGGTTGTCGGATACCCACTGTACATGTGTTCATTGAGTTTTGACTTGACTTTGACTTGAGTTTTGGCAAGGTGGAAAGAATCTGTTTAACTGCATCTAATATTACGAAAGTTTTTAGCACAATAAAAGTTTTTAATTGAAAAAAATAGTCTATTTCCTTCACAAACCAGGGATAAAAACCAGAATCAAATTGCAAAGTGTAATTGCACTTATGTTCTTTTTTTCTAGTCTTAAATCTTCCCAGCGAAGCCCAATGTCAGTCTTGCTTCAGAGACTGTGTGCTCTCTAATCTTATAGAAATCTTTGAGTTGAACTGTACAACACCTACAACCTGCAATTCCCTTATCCTCTAATTTCCTGTGAGTTTCTCGTAATGCAAAAGTAAATACTAAAACTTAAGTGAAATGTAGGACTCTGTGTTCTTGTTATTGTATCTACTAATATACTGCGGATGGGCGCTGCAGAGACACAGTACACAAAGCTGAGCGTGTTGAATATATTGCCATTTCTGCTGCCCTTGTAAGCTTACAGAGAATTGATAATACCTGGGAAAAGAGATACCAAAAATGCATAGCAAGTCCAAGGAAAGAAATTACTGGGTCTTGTCTCTTAAGGTCATCTTGGTTTATTTGCTGGATTAATCAAACTTCTAGAGGATGAGGATTGACTTCAGGTGTTTGAATTGAGAAATACTTAATGTTTAATTTAGCAGTTTGCCTCAAGTGTTGAGAGGCATATATTAATAAGGAAGTTGCTAAAAGAAATGAGTACTGAAATTATCTCTCCTTGTGGAGAACAAGATAAGTTTTATTGTCTGAAAGATGTAAATGGGGTAAAAGAAAATTGTAGAGGAAATGTGCATTAGTCTGACTCGCTTGATGAGAACAAGGTCTTGCTCGAAATCCTGCTGTTACACAGCCCACGTAGCCTCTGGTCCCTGGATGTGAAATGAGCAGCTGGTTAAACCAAACTCTGCCTGCTGAGCAGCAGGGGAAAGAGCAATGGCGTAGGGGTGGGGAATCTGTCAGTAACTGAAAATGGAAGTAATGCTCTACAGCCATTACAGTAGAGTTTCCCTCCGAAGGTGGTGTCTTTCATAGAGGGTTGCTGAAAATTGCACGCTTTCTGTGCTGTTCCAATCATATGGGGACTTTTAAGGCAAAATCTCTTTTCATAAATCGGAGCGTCAACATCTGATGGAAAGCCTTCACGCCAAAACTTAAAGACATCCTTAGTGTAATGTGTCCTTAAAAACGTTCATGAGCCTTCCATTTCAGGAGAGATGAGGGCAAGTGAATGTTAACAGAATGTTCCACAAAACTCACACATGGAAATGGGGAGAGTGAGTTAAAGTACGCTAAACTGGACCTTGTTTTTTGGAGTTTAACATATCATGCATGAAATGACAAGAGGTTGTCAGAGGGTGAAAGTATACCTAGTGAAGCAAAATCCTGCAGATATTGCAGGATTATCCTTTTATCATGGCTACAGCCTTTTTTAGACAGCCTTCATTCTTAAAACTTTGTACCTTAATTGGCAGTTTAGCCGAAGCGTAAATTTGAATCTTTTTTGGGCCTGCAAGAGCATGCTTGGACTGACAAAAAGAATAGGGAAAGTCTTGTAAATATGCTGGCATAACAGCAATGTCCATTTTTTTTTTGTTTTACCTTTAAAATAT
>JAOXJK010000051.1:36533818-36565190 GCA_025774025.1 Xenus cinereus | reverse complement strand
ACAAAACTCACACACGGTAATGGGGACAGTGAGTTAAAGTACACTAAACTGGACCTTGTTTTTTGGAGTTTAACATATCATGCATGAAATGAGAAGAGGTTGTCAGAGGGTGAAAGTATACCTAGTGAAGCAAAATCCTGCAGATATTGCAGGATTATCCTTCTATCATGGCTACAGACTTTTTTAGACAGTCTTAATTCTTAAAACTTTGTACCTTAATTAGCAGTTTAGCCGAAGCGTAAATTTGAATCTTTTTTGGGCCTGCAGGAGCATGCTTGGACTGACAAAAAGAATAGGGAAAGTCTTGTGAATATGCTGGCATAACAGCAATGTCCATTTTTTTTTTGTTTTACCTTTAAAATATAGGTAAATAACTAAGGGCAGATCAGGGACAGAAGTAAAGAGTGGAATTAAAGGGGAAATTTTGAAGTGCTTTGTGTCAACTGCAAGTGGTTTTGCCAGTTTCATGCACATATGAAATATATTAAAAACAAACCTCGATACTGGTAGCTCAACTGACTTAAGTATTCCCTGGAAGAATCAATTATTTCCTTGTGGAACATAGGGGTTTTTTGTTGTTGTTGAAAAAAATATATAATTTAATGAGAAATTATTTCTCTGATAATCCGTTTCACTGCATTGTAGCAAGATCTGGTTTGTACTTAGTTTAAACGTAGAATGAAGAGCTGCTCGAATCCTCAACCCGGCTGCCCTAATTAGAGCCCCCCTCCTGTTTCTTGTGGAAGGGGAACTGCACAAGGCTCAGCGCCGGTGCTTTGAGTCCATTTCATACGCACAATGGCTGCGCTTGCTCCTGGGGGCTGGGGTGAAGTAAAAATTGTAAGTTCATACTGAGCTGCTTAAACGGTACCACGGGGAATAAACCAAAAGCTTAACAGGCTTCGGAGCCACACGTGGTACGGGGCTTGGATTAGCGTTTCGGTTTCAAAGGTCAGGCCGAGTGCTCTCCGCAGGCACGAGCAGACAAAGGGGCAGACGCGCAGTGGAACTGCAATAATTTCCTGGGCCGGTAACTCTTCCTGTGGTTTGAGGCAATGCCCGAAACGCTGGTGGGAATGGAGCAGGTAAGGCTCTGGGTATTTGCGCTAACAGATTGCCGATACGCTTCAATTACAGAATCTGGGGAAAAGGAAACAGGAGGAGGGAGACACTTAATTACGCTTTAGTCTCTGCGAATTACAGTCTGAAATGTTAATTGAATAAACGGTGCATTTAGTCACCCAGGGATGCATTATGCTTAAATGATTGTGATATAGGGTATAATAAATTGTTTGTTTATCTACTCCAGTAAGTCATAGCATGTCACAAAGTGAAAACCTTTGTAATTAAGAGATTTAAACTATAAATTAGAACACTACTGAATTCAATGTAAACATTTCATAAAAGAATATACTATCTTCCCCTATGAAGGTAACAAATTCCATGTAGTGTTTTTAACTGTTATATTAGTGACAAAAACATGAAGACGTTTTGCAGGGTGGTTTGTGGTTCTACCTTGAGGGCGGGGTGTTAGAGCTTTCCCCATTTCTCTCTGGCTCCAAGCCTGGGAGGTGGAACTTCTGCTTCCAGGTGCCTGGTTTTGTTCGGCTGCAGCCGGAGCTCGGGCAGCGTGAGGAGGAGGAAGGGCTGGGATACGGGCTGTGCTTGGCGGTGTCACCTTAGTGCCCCTGAACTGTTCGCTATTTCTTTGTAGATTTTACTTCTGAATGTCAGGTTATGAATTACTGATACTTAAAAATAGAATTCTAAAGTTAATGAAAAGCAGTAACATGTCCATAACTTAGTACAAAGGAAAATAGGGCATCCGCATTCCATGAAAGCAGAGACTGGCTAAAGTGGTTTATACGTGTATAATTTTTATCCTATAAATGTCAATTGTTTGTAATGAGTAAAAATTGCTTACAACGTGATTGTATTCAAGTTTTAGTAGATTTTCTGATTCCTCTTTAACTGTTTGTTAACCCCTGTAGCATCAGCTAGTTTTTCCCCTTGACTATCAATTAAATACTGTTTTAATTAAGTCTATCTGAAATTAATTGATCAGGTCAAGATGTAAGTTTAAATGTAGTTAAAATAAATTTTAGCCACTAATTCTTAGGCATCTACTTCAGTTCTGACCCACGCAAAGGCCTTGAGCCTAACATTGTTTTTCGAAACAGAAGTAGTGACAGGGAAGAGCTTTGTCTACAGCTTCACGTGACTCGGGAAGCTTGCATTTAAAAAAATAAGCTTTATCATCTTGTGAGCGCACAATCACCTGTGGCGGGAGTGCTACACGCAGCGATTGCTTTCGCGCAGGCAGCCCCTCCTCCTCCCTGGCATTTACCAGCCCCTTTTGTACAAAGCGATTGATAAAGGCACTTAAAAAACCCATTACTTTCTGTATTTTTCTGTTCTTTTTATTTTCTAAAAGGGAAAGTAAGTAATTTCCATTGAATACGGGCCAGAGTGATATTAACAGCAACAGGTATTAACAGCAATAAGGTATTTCAGCCTAATGATGAAGTTTCACTTGAAAGACAGGACGCTGCCTTTATATTTTTTTACAAGGGAAGATGCAGCTTCAATGTGTGAGCTGGGTAACATAGAACACTGATTTTCACAGCTTTGGGCGAAAGGGCAGCTTCTTCCCTTCTCTCCGGGAGGAGCTGAGTCTCGGCAGTCGGTCGGGACTGTTTCTGTGAGAGCTCAGACCTGTTGAGCCGGTAACTTCTCCCCGGCGGCTGCGGCGCCGTCGGTGGGTGTGTGCCAAAGTGCCTTTCAGGGAAGCTTTTCACAATTATTATTTCTAACGGCTCCAGGCTCTTGCGGGCGACTTCCCGGCGGGCGGCGCCGCTCGGCAGCTCCGTCCCAGGTGTCCCAGCCCCCGGCCTCGCCTCTGCAGCGCTGCCCCGACGGGAGTAACCCCCCCGCCGCCGCCCAAGCCGGGCACCGCCGAGGCCGCTGCTGCGCCTTTAAAGCCCCCTTTGCACCCGCCCCCTCTGCCCCTTCTCAGCCAATGAACGCGCGGCGGCCGGAGGCGCCTGCGCCGGCTGCGTCTCCGCGGCCCAATGAGGGCGCGCCCTGCTGCGCGGCACCTCCGCCCTCCCGCAGCGCCCGGCGGAGCAGGAGCAGAAGCAGGAGCAGGCCCCGGCCGCGGCCCCCGCCGCCACCATGGTGGGCCGGGAGAAGGAGCTCAAGATCCGTTTCGTGCCGGGGTGCTGCGAGCTGGTGGAGGTGAGCGGCGAGGGGGGGCGTTTTCTCCGGGTGCGGAACCAGGGTCGGCGAGGGCTCCCGGGCCGGTCCACGGCGTCGAGCGGGTCCGCCGGGGCCTGGTGTGCCAGCCGCGCAGGGAGCCCTCTGCCCCGCTGGGGGCTGCCCGCCGGCTCTAGGGGCTCGAGGGGTTTTCTATCTCCTGCCGTTAATTACCGCGAAGGTATTTTCGGTCTGTAGCACGAAGCCGTGACCGGTTTGCCCCTTTAATGGTTAACCGTATAACGCCAGCGGCCCCGCCGCACGGGGGAGGTTTCTCTCCGCCCGGGAAAGCGGCGCGGTAATTGCCCGTGTTCCTGTTCCCGCAGCCCCCGTGTTTGCTGCCGTCGCGTCTGATTGCCCGGCCCGCCCCGGGGGCGTAGCGGGGGCCGCGGCGGCGGAGCCTCCCGCACGTCGGTTCCGCGCGGAACAGCCTTCCCCGGCCTTCCCGGGTGCTCGCTCCCCAGCCCCGGCTCCGGGGTGTGCAGGGTCCCCTCTGCGCCCTGTCGCCCCGGGCGCTGTCGCGGCTGAGCCAGGGACTCTGTCGGGGGGTCGCTGCCCGGGGAGGCTTTTCGGCCACGCCTGATGTTACGAATGTGTTATCCCGGTGGCTTCCGCTTTTAGCGGGCCGTCTTAAAATTGAGATTTTTGAGTTCATCGTGATTTTGTCAAGTTCAGTTTTTATATAAAGCTTAAAAAGTACTTGTATCTCGGCTTTTGTGTTAAAAAGGTTTTTCGACTTCTAACCTTCACGCTTTACTATTTCTGTAGATTGTATTTTATTTTCTATTTTGTAGCATCTACAAAGTAATCTTAGATCTTATAAATGCTCTTTTTAAATCTTAGGATACTGTTGCTTGTATATTTTTCGGTGAATGAGACTGCCGAGTACAGTTCTTTTTTATTATGTTAATTTTTATTCAGTATTGAACATCAGGTAAAGCAAAATAGAATTGGAAGCTTTATTATAAAGCTCAAAATAGTGTGTTTAAGTAGTGGGATTCAAAATGAGTTGGTCGGGTAGTTAGCATGTTTATCCGTATTAGTTTGTCAGACTGTGGACAGCTGTGAGGCAACAGCAGTAGCTTCTGTAACCAGCAGCAGTGCGTACCTCTTAAGAAAAGAGAGCAATAAATAACAGCATAAAGAAAATTTCTCTTTTTGTTTCCCCAGGAAGATGTTGATATTCCCAGTAGGCGAGTTTTGATTACTGGTGCTACGGGACTTCTGGGCAGAGCCATGTTTAAAGAATTCCATGAAAATAATTGGAATGCAGTTGGCTGTGGATACAGGAGAGCTCAGCCCAGATTTGAACAGATTAATCTTCTGGACTCTGTTGCAGTTCATGACATCATCCATGACTTTCAGGTAAGCTCCTGGAGTATGAAGTAGAAGGATAGGGTACTTTATACATCCAGGAATCAGCTGGCAGTGCTGTTCTGATACCAAGTTCATGTGGCTTTACTGGGGCTTACGCTTTGGCAGAGCTCTGAAAAATTTCACGGCTGCCTTTTCTGCCGCATCTGGAGTGTAGGTTTGCTCTGCAGATACAGGTAGTTCTGAGTTTTGCCGTCATTACCGCAGGTGGGCTGCAGGTAATGGATGGACGTGTCAATACGCTTGTGTTGACAGGCAAAAGAAAAAGATGAACGTGAGTTACTGACCTAGCAATATGAAACGGTTCTTTCAAAGTTGAAGGATACTTGAATGCATCGGCAGCAGCCACGTCTAGCACACAGTAACAAGTTTACTGTTTTTTCAATCTGATTTGCAAGAGGAATACATAAAACCTGAAATACTTTATGTGGGGTGCCATTCTATAAAATAGTTTTAAATACCTTGTTAATAGTTTGCACGTGTCAAGTGTGTAAATGGCTTATCCAAAAATAGTTTGGCTAATGTTTTTTTTTTAAGTACCATTATGCATGCATGAGATAGATATAACAATTATATTTTAATATTATTATACCAAGTTAAAAAGAAAAAAAACAAACAACTTTGATCTTGCTGTAAAATCAAAGCTACTGAAGATCATAATTACAAAATTAATTATTAATTGTTTTGATATTCTGATATGAAATCTTCAAGCAGCATGGTTCTGTTTTACTACATAAGGAAAACATGCTCCTCAGAATCCATGATTAAAAATAAAAAAAAAATAATAATACTTTTATTACTTCACTTAGTGAAATGCCTTTTTGCCTGAGGGAGTTCATCATTAGAGTTACGGTGCGACTGCAATCTCTTGACGACGTTTGTTGTTTAAAATTAGTCTTTAATTTCCAGCCTCATGTTATAGTGCATTGTGCTGCTGAGAGAAGGCCAGACGTTGTGGAAAGTCAACCAGATGCTGCTTCTCAGCTCAATGTGGCTGCCTCAGGGAACTTGGCAAAAGAGGCAGGTAAGGAAACCATCTAATGGATTTGGTTTCTTTTTAAAACACTGCATTTGTTTATCTACGAACATAAATACAAACAAGTTTCTTGAATTGCTGACTGTCATTTCTGTGCTCAGCGTGCAGTGGATCCATTTTCTGTGTGGGTAGGATGCGTGTCTCTGGAGGATCAGTGAACAGACCAAGTGGGAATGAATGGGGCTAGAAGATGAGGTCCTTCAGAGATTTGTTTAAAGGTTTATTGGATTTTCAAACAAGGCATGAATTAAAATAGACTATTTATAAACATGTTTTTCCCAGCTGGAGTTGGAGCGTTCCTGATCTACATTAGTACAGACTATGTATTTGATGGAACAAACCCTCCTTATAAAGAGACTGACGTACCAAATCCCCTCAATTTATATGGTAAAACCAAACTGGAGGGTGAAAAGGCAGTCCTGGAAAACAATGAAGGTAAGAATACATTCAGATATTTTTAATAGAGGCTTTTTGTTTTCACATACTTGTACACAAGCTTAATAGACTCATAAGTCAGCAGTAAAGTTGCAAAATCATGGAAACGAGATTTAGAAAAGAATGTGCTTAGGAGTCAGTCTCCTTGCTCATAAATGATTCCTACTGCTTATAGGTTGCCTAAAGCTTTATTTCTTACTTGTTCTGATCTTCATCTGTGTTACCGGTCTCTGCTGAGGGACATTCATCTGCTGTGAATCAACTGTTCCTACGGAAAGATAAAATAGATGGTCAATATATTGTAACAGCCCAAGCTTTCCCACACTTAATATATAGCTGCTGTTATTTAGGGAAATGCAGTGCAGTTGCTCTAAATGTATATTTACTTAAAGGGGGAGAAAACAGACTTGTGATTCAGTAATAACGCGGATAAAATGAACATAGGCTTTTGTTGTTACTCTTTTGGTTTTGTTGCTGATCTCCTGTCTTGCTCTCATGACATAGCCATTGGGCCATTTGCACCCACCTGGCTCGCCTCGCACATCACATTCCTGCTTGTAACACTGTCCAAAGGGTTAGTAACACAGTTCTGGTTTTAAGCAAACATAATTGTTTTTATTTAGATCTTTTCTTAATGAAAATTTGCATTCAAAATATACAAACATAATTTAAAAACATTCTACTTAAAGGAAAAAAGCTTTGGACTAAGCATGTTCCCTTGTATTTAAAACTTATTTCTTTTACAAAAGAGAGGTTTGGTTGTTTCTAGGTAGTGTGCTGTCAGTCTTCAGTCACTGATTATAAGGAAAGAAGCAATTCTATTTTCTTAAAGAATTTGAAGAAAACAATCTCGGAGCACTCGCAGAAGAGGCTTTTGATATGACAATAGGACAGTCACCCACACTGTGGTTCTGCTGTGCCTAACCAGAGAATTGTATAGTTCATAAACTAGTGTGATGGTCTTTCAGTAAGTAAAAACATACTGTATTTGAAAATGAGAGGCCTTAATATAGGTTTGGCATTACTAGTAAGAAACAGACTTCCTAAAAAATAATTTGATAGGAAAAGTCTTATTTAAGTCAGAATCAATTTAAATAAGTTACTCACTCCACCTCGTACATAAGTACCATCTCTGAATGTGACTGCGGTGCTGTTTGCTCCCTCCTCCAGACTGGTCACGGGGATGGGGCTGCACTGGATTCCAGTCCGTGTGGGTCTCTGGCTGGATCCTTCCCCCAGCTCAGTGCTTCAGTTGTGTTTCACAACCTTTCTGAGCACGAGTTGCCAGACAGTAGTGGGCTGCAGCGGTGCTATTATTAGCAGAAGGAATTTCGAGGTGGTGCTGAGTCAGATGCTTGAAAATGTTAATTCGGTTGTTTCATACAAATATAAATATTTTACATATGTTAGTCATACAACCACTAATTTGCTAATACTGTATTAGGTAGAACTCAGTCTATCAAATGTCTGTAGTTGCATGAAGAACTTCCCTGCCCATTTCTGTTGTATAATGCAGGAATCTCCAGAAATAATGTGGGTTTTGCCTATTTTTTTAAAAATATTTTTTTCTACCGTTGGGAGAAGATACAAGTTATATTTAGTCCTTACAATGAAAAAGTTTCAGTGGGTCTTCAGAACCATTGGTAATGAAGGTAATGCTCTCCAAGTCTCAGCTCTCGGAGAACAAAAAAGGTAGTCTCTTTCTCAAATAATGAGTATTTCTATACATAATAAAATAGAGATATATCAAGCAGTATTTCAAGACAGGAAGAACATATTTGTTGAGTGACCAAATAACTGTTTTTAGAGCAGGAGGAAATCAGCGTCACGTTTGGTTTTTAATTGTATTTGTTTTTCTTGTTTAAGTGCTTGTTTTGGTTTATTTTTTCTAATTTTTGTGTTTGCTTTTTCTTTTTGTTTTTCTAATAGCTATAGCATTTTCCCACCAATCTTTAAGAATTGCAATGATTTGGTGACTTCCACTTCCAATTTCAGGACTGATTTATTTATTTTTTTCTTTAAGTAAAAATAGCTGTATTGCTTCTAATGAATTTGTCATAGCCCTCTTGGACTTCCCCTCAGAGGCCTTTTGAGTCTCCATGGCTGAGATAGACTGGTACGATGTGTTCCATCATAAAATATCCTTCTCTTTGCACTTGTTTACTGTTACTTTAATTTCTCAAATCACAATCTTGAAATCTAATATTGTTTACTACTGTATCCTGTGAAACTATTCCTTATTTGTCAAGCTTTCTGTTAATTCTAAGGTTCATGTCTTTTTTCCTGGTAAATAATATCCTCCTGTGTGCAGGAGGCTTCTGCATGCTGGGCGAGAAATCTTTGTAATTGATGCCTGAATATGGCGATTGGTGGGAATTGCTGTTCTGGCTGTTTCCCAGGCAGGATGGGGAGTGCTGGAGTAACTGCGAAGGGCATCTGGGGTTTTGACATTTTTTACCCAAACAGGCTGCCATTTTTCTCCTGCAGTGTTAATGAAAGCTTGTTAACTTTATAGAAACCAATGGCATAAATGACAATAATTTTATATAAACTGAAGTGTTTATAAACTATTTTAATTGATATAAATTAAAATAATATTCTGAGGGCAAAAATATTAATTGCATTTTCTTTGTGCTTTGTAGATGCTTAATATCACCAGCATATTTCTTAATGCTTCCAGAACACTTTTCAGGTGATGCTACAGCATTCATGCCTAGTCATAACAATGATAATGCTTATTAAAATAATCTTTCTTTTAGATGCTGCAGTACTTAGGATTCCTGTCTTGTATGGAGAGGTAGAAAGACTGGAGGAAAGTGCTGTGACTGTTATGTTTGATAAAGTGCAGTTCAGTAATAAATCTGCCAACATGGACCACTGGCAACAAAGATTTCCTACCAACGTCAAGGATGTAGCAAGTGTTTGCAGACAACTTGCCGAGAAGAGGATGCTGGTAAGAATTTAAAGAAACAAGCTCTTTCAAGGTAAAATCAGTTCAGGTTCTTGGCTTTGTTTCTGAACAACTGAGAACTTCATTTAATCTGCATTATTCTTTGCATTTCTAGAACAGTGGGAGGGAAGAATGAACTAGCTGTAACACTGCAGTATCTTTACATGACAGTGTGTGGATATTCTGGTATTTGAAACAAAAATGAGGAAAGTCATGGAACGTCCTTCTGAAAATTGTCATGTCTCTTCTAGTATAGAGGACAGAAATGCAAATACTTTACTTAATGTAATATGCCTTTTACAAATTGCCAGTTTGGACTGAAAAAACCTACAGTGGTTGAATGTAATTCTCAAAGATGCTGTTGTTTATTGTATTAAGAACACTGAGGTGGCAAAAAAAAAAAGCCACTGGACTTAAATACTTTATTGTGTTTCTTCACCAGAGCACCTTCAGATTGCCACATTTATTTTTCACACATATACCTTTAAAAAAAATGAACCACGCACATATGGTGGATGTGGTGCAATCAGTTTGATAGGATTTGTCCATGGTTTGCAGATGAATATTCAGAATGTGTGTGGTGCCTTTTGCGTTTGTTTTCGAGTAAGTGAATAGCATAGAACAGCGGAGTTCCTCCTCCCCAGCTATTTAACCTCACCTGGCTGGCTCAGTCCTTACCCTCCTGTTAATTCTACACAATACAAGCTCTTTGTGAAAAGCCAGGTCAGATACATGTAATACCAATTTTCAGTCTCAATCCCTAGTTGGATGTTCTCTGAAAATGTGCGAGACATGTCCAGAACATCAGTGAGGTACTGGAACATTCCTTTCAAGATAGGATCTTGCTGGAAGATTATTCTGCCCAATTCTTGCACAGGAATTAGTCGGAGTGCTAACTACCTTCTTTTTTTCACCCGTGCTTCCTGTTTCTTCCGTAGGACCCATCGGTAAAAGGAACGTTTCACTGGTCTGGCAATGAACAGATGACTAAGTATGAAATGGCGTGTGCAATTGCAGATGCTTTCAACCTTCCCAGCAGCCACTTGAGACCGGTAAGCCGTGTGTTGTTTGACGTGTAGAAAGACGGATGTGCTCTATCATTTCAAGCAGTAGGTCTCACCCTAGTTGTACAGGGGAGCTTCCTCTTCAGGAGGATCTGTGTGCATGTGTCTTGCACAGTAGATGTACTGCTGAGGATGCTGTCTGGTATCTTAACACAGGAAAGCAACAGTTGTTTTGACCTGCTGAATTGGGAAAATTGCCCAGTCCATCAGTAACCAGTTTCACAGTCTGTAGTTTAATGGTATTTTTGTACAACAGTTCCCCTTATTCAGGAGTAAATTCATATTGTTGTATTTTTGTCCTTAAAAAAACTTACAGATTGACAGGCTATTAGCTTGATGGTAGGAACCTGCAAGAACTTTTCAATGATGTCCACATTTATTTCTGAATACCATGCACTTGAAAACTTCACATAATTTTTGCTTAAAACAGTTGGTCTTCAGTTTTATTGACACTTAAAAATAAGACTGCTCTTAAAGACATACTGGTAATGTTTTGAGAATCCAGCATGTAAATAAGATATTTATATATAAAATGAATTCCAAGGATTCTGATTTAGTAAAGGGTGGAACTGAAATGTGGCTTGGAAGATCGAGAGAAACAGAATGAAGAACACTAAGTTAATCTGAATTTTTTCTGTCCAAATTGGTTTCTCTTCAGGTATGTGGATTGAGACATGTTTCTGTCAACACTTTAGAGCGTTTTTTACCTTGTGATTGTAGTCATAGGGTGAAAGTAGGAATAAAACATAGAAAGAAATTACTGGTAAGCAGTAATTGAGTGAGAAAAATTTAACTTAAGTCATATTGATCTGCCTGACATTACTTATGTTGAAATGAAGTTAACCATAAAAGAAGCAAACAAAGAAAACCCCAATCCAAACCCAAAAAACCTCCCCAGTAGTTGGGAGGAGGGGAATGTACCTTCACAGAAAGCTAGGAAAGGAAAACCACTAAATGACCATGTATAAGAATAAATACTTTTCTGTCACTTCTGATTACTTGTTGGTGTGTTGGGGTTTTTCTTCTGTTTATTTTTCAGATTACCGATAGTCCAGTTGTGGGTGCTCTTCGTCCGAGGAACGCTCAGCTAGACTGCTCCAAGCTGGAAATGCTGGGGATAGGTCAGAGAACGCCATTTCGAGTTGGGATTAAAGAATCTCTTTGGCCTTTCCTTGTTGACAAGAGATGGAGGCAGACAGTCTTCCATTAGTTTGTAACTTTTTTAGTAAAAGTATGGTATGTGGCACTTTTTTAAAAGAAAAAAAATAGTTTTGTATGAGTGTTCTTAAATTGTGACATTTATGAGTTTTCATTTAATCGGGTAAACATATGGTCTTGCACTAGTGAAATTGTTACCCTAAAAAAAATTCAGTGACAAAACCTGAGCCTATTTGATGTCATGGATCTTTCCTTTCATTTGTACCAGTTGAACTTAATGTCTATTCCTAGCGGATTATGGTTCTTAGTACCGTTTGATGCTGAGAATGACTCATCACTTGTAGATTTACTTTTGGCTGAAATATGTTGTTGATGCTTAAGGTCTGTGCCATTGTTGTATATACCATTTCTCTTCATTAAATGACACGGTCAGTTACTTTATTACCACAAATCTGAGGTTTTTGTTTTTAACTTCTGAAGGTGTTCTTATGAAGTTAAACTGAAGTAGGAATTGTTAAATGTTTGTTTTGCTTGAGCTCTGATCAAAATGTTTTTTAAAAAAAGTGAAACTTTATTTTTGCAATTATCAAGTGTACTTTTTATGCTTGAAATATTTTCAGAATGTTCTGTAACTTGAATGCTTGCAGCTTCATATTTGTACTGTAAGTTGTATGCATTTGTTGTAATGGTGACATATTAAAGCTAGAAGCAGGTTGGGAGGGTGAGGGACAAATAGTTTTGACCTGGGTTTTTTTTGGACAGGGGAACTTGAGTTGGATGATTTTTCTTTTTTTTTTTTTTTTTTTTTTTGAGCAGGGGGGTTGTTTGTGTTTTGTATAAAAGCATGTAATATCTTCATCTTTATCTCTCTTTTGGGTAGTATTTGGGATTGGTGAAATTAGGGGGAGGAAGAATTTGTAGCACTGCGGCTTCTTTTGCACAGACTCTCAGATCTTGCACTGATGTAGCTTGTTCTGGAAAAGCAAAGCACATATGTTGAAGGTTTGCACCATAATAATGTAACTGCAATAGTTTAATATAAGCAAATCTTTAATCTGCTTTAGTCTAGTCCTTAAAGTTGGACTCAGTAGCCAGGTAAAGTGGAGGAAGAACATGGTTTCCAAAGGTTAACTTCCTTCTGAAGTTGTAGAATCAGCAATTGAAATGTTCTGAGATAGCCAGCAGATGATTATTAAAACTAGGAAAAGCTGCATTTGGATGATCCTTTATTTTTCTGAGGTTGAAATGAAGGGGGAGGGGAAGATGTTCAGCTTTTATTAAAAAAAAAAAAAAAAGGAGAGGGGCAAGACACAAAAATAAACCAACTGAAGATCTTCTAAAGGTCAGCTTTATATTCAGTCATTTAATTTCCATCTGGCATACGTTAAGAGTTCATTATCCCGTTATGTTTTTAGTCTGAAGTCCTGATATACACATGGTAAGCTATCTCCCAAATGACAATAAATATATATTGCCAGCATGAGAAACGGTTGTTGATTCTTTCTTTACCATCAGCATTTTTTTATCTGAATCATAAATATTTGCAATTTTTCTTGAAATCTGTGTGTTCTTTCAGTGATTTCCCCCCCTGTCACACACACAAAATGGTACAGAAGGTTTTGAAAATCCGAGCCTGAAACACCCTGTGCCTTGGTGCTTGGTCAGGAGGATTCTGAGTGCATCCTCTCCACTTGTAGGCAGCTAAGTTCATATTAAATTTGACACTATCTATTTTTTTAAAATCACAGTGAATTTAAAACTGATATGAAAAATCTGGGATGGGGATAATAAAAGCCACAAGAAGAAAAAAAATTCTACTATCCACTGAGGTGGACAGTAGACTTGCTATTCTATTGTGTGGGGATTTTTTTTTTTCTTCCCTTGGCATATATAATCAGAAGTGACACTTTTATTAAAATCAACTAGCTGAACAATTCTCTAAGTGCTACCATTTTTATTTCATTTCCATTTTAAAAATGTGTAAATATATTAATATTTGTAAGGCAGTATATGCCATTCTGGATTTACTGCTGATTTTTGTTAAACTGTTCTCAAAATGCTTATTGCTATATTGACAAAAAAAAAAAGTGGTTGTTGCAATAATGACTAGGGCAGTGTCCAATCCTGTGCTTTTTTTTTTTTAATAAAGGGGCTTTTTTTCAAGATGATGCAAAACTGTCTCTTCTACCTACAGGGAAGTGCTCTAACCATCCATTCCCTTCAACTGGTACAATTTAATTGGCACTGCATCCATTATTGTAAACAGAGCAGTTTGACCAGGAAGGAAAAAGGACTTTTCTCCCATACATAAAGCACCCATTAGGGATGAGTTGGGCATTTTACTGGAAGGAGAGAATTGGAATTTTGAATTTTTCTCACACAGCACTTCCTTAAGTTCTACATTTGCAGAATCATTTTTTGTGTCTAGTAAAATCTACAATTGTTCAAACAGGAAAGGTGGGTTTGGGGAACTCAGTATTCCAGATAATGTTTTTGTATAAGGTGTTGGCGATGTGATTTAATTCATGTATGTGTTACACCTTGCATACATTATTCCCCAGCTCAATATTTAATTTTTCCACTCAAAAAGAGGGAGTACGTGTTCATTTGAAAAAGAAGGATCTAGAGGTAGTTATTAAACTGTTTTAACTCTGGAGTAAGTTTCAAAGGATGACAGTATGATTGAAAGATACAAAGATGACAAGAGATGTATCAAAGAAAGGGATTTTTCTAAGTTGTACTCTTGATTAGTTGGATGACCAAGGACACAGAAAAATCAAATCTTAAGGTGATATGAGTTTCCCCACCTTTTACTGCATCCATTCCACAAGAAGTTGTTTAGATATATTCAAAGGCTATGTTCAATGAAAACTATATTCCCAGCTACACAGCAGTCCAAGGGTCTTGTTACTAGTATGTTTTAAAAATGTCTTGGATGCAATTTTCACAACTGAAAAGTTATTTTGAAGTTTAAGGAAAATCAACCTAAAAGCTTTTAAAGCAGGTCACACTGACTATAACTGAGTTAAAAGGGTAGCTCCTTCTGTTCATTAACTTTGACAACATGGCTCAAAAAGTATAACAGATTGAAGATTCACTACGTTAATCCTTTTGACCAGGAATTTTGGGGTAATTGTGTCTAAATCCTGGCAAGGTGATTGTGAACATCAAGCTGTCATAATTAAAGATGTGGGAAGTCCCATGCTGAGATATTAAATCCTTTTGTATAAATGCATGTTAAGGTCTGGATTCTGCTCAGATAAATATACATTTTATTTCAGTATGTTAATGATTAAATTTAGCAATCTATTTAGCGATGTATTTTCCATTTTGCTCTGTATGTACTCTATAAAAAATAAACACCAAACTCCATGTGGCTACCCTTTATTTTAATACCATAATCCAAAGGCTGTGACTGACTACAAAAATGAAAGGCAAGTATGTTCTTAAATGTCATGTTTGTTCACTTTGTAGTTTAGTTTTCCAGCCAAGAAAAATTGTTTTTAATGCTTAAAAGGTGAAAAATCATAGCTATATAAGTTACAAAATCAGTTACAGTCTATCATCTTTGACAAAAATATTTAAACCAAAATACAGAAACAACAGTTCCTCTTACCTTTTTCGTACCAAGTCAAGAATAAGGAATCATTATTTCCAGGGTTCCAGTAGGAAATGAAAAATTAGTTAACTCAGCCATTTCTGTGAAGGGAAGACTACCGTTACATCTTGTCAGATGGGATCTGCATCCTCAGCATCCCCCCACCATAAGGCAAGAATAGAAGTTGCCCCGGAAGAACGTAGTCTCCAAGACACTTTATTACTAGACAGGCACCTTTCATGACATTTCCCTCCTTTGGTTATAGATATCTGAGAGCACTATAGATATTACAAGAGACAGTGAAACTAGTACTGTAATTTTCCAATCACTTTTAAGCTATGCTGCTGTTGAAAGAATCGGTCATACTCTTCCCTCTTCTTCTCTGGCTTTGTGTTTCTGGCTCCATGGCTCTGTAGGTATTTGTGTCAGTCAACAAGAGCCCAGGAACTGCTTGGGGTCAAAATCATTGTGATTGCACGAGGCACAATCTGTGTGCAGAGGAAAGAATGGCTTCTTTTTACAGAAGCAGTGCCAATTTCTGCCAGCTTAGTGATTGTGGAAGTATGGCATTACAGAGTCAGTGATTCTTGAATCCTCATTCTAGGGTTATTTGATGTTTATATTCATTTATTCATTGTGCTCTGTCAGCCAAGGGGATAAAGAAAGAAAAGTCACTGGTTTTAAAGTCTCATTTTCTGTGTAGACTGCAAAGAGGCACTTCACTTCTTATCTTCCAGGCCTTCTAAACTTCTAAAGGACAGATTTTCATGAATGAAACGAGGTTTCTTATCTCATCTGGTCTCTTCTGATTTATTTCTACATAAAGGTGAGATAAACAACATAAGGATTTTTCTCTAAACTGAAAGTAAAATGAAGTTGAACTTAGCGTTTTATAAATGCTTCAGTTCTTTTCTAGGTCTCCACTATTGTTAAAAAGAAATACAACATTGAAATTAAAAAATATTGATGCAACCTATTTACTTGATTTCAAGAGAAATGTGACTTGTTGACCTAGTAGTGTGCCCTTTCTCTACCGTCTAAAGCTAATTTTATTAGCATGGCTTCGTAGCAGCGATAGCTGTTAATAGCTTTGCAAAGAGAAGAGTTTAATGTAGTTCTTCAAACAATGACAGAACTCTGTCTTTAAACTCAGTACTTTCTGGTTTATTGCTGGGCTGAGGCACCGCAAAAAGGTTGTCACTGTAAACCTTCACAAAGTTGCCATTCTGTCCACTTGACTCCATTTGCTGCTAAAGTTTGTTGTAAGTAACTAAAGTATGGATCAGTTCCAAAAATGGCATGCTTCTCTGCTTGTAACTGACAAACTGAAAAGCCATCAGGGAAAGCTAGAGAATTCTTATTAGACTGGCGGTCTTGAAGCCATGAAGCAATATCTGCTACCAATTTCCCAGAAAGTTGGGCTCCCACGAGTTCAATAGGAACCTGACATTTTTCAGGAGTGAGTCATTTGAGGAAATTTCTTGGCTGTTTTGGGAAGCACTAAGGTATAAGAAGTGTTTTGCTTTCCAGTAGAAGCTCTGTAGCAGAAGTGCCAGTGATGTAATCTCCAAGGGCTTTTGTGCACAGCTGGACTTTCATGCCCATCAGATTTATAAAGCAGGTTATTGCCAGTTTCTTTCTAAAAGAAGCTATTATCTCCTTCCATTCCAAATTTCCAATTTGCTAATAGACAAATTCCCAATTTGCTAAGAATTTTGCAAATAAAATAAAATAAAATAAAGTAAATGTATGAACTGAACTTGCTAGATTCTCTTACATTCCAAAATTCAGTATTTTCTCTGTTAAGTGCTGAAAGAAAAGTAAAACTGATGTAATAAGCTCTACATACCCACACTGCTTTGGTACTCTGGCATTCATGGTTTATGGGAAGAAAGTGAAACAGGAAAATCAGATAATGTATTAAATCCTTTTGGTTATTAAGAGCCACATTTTGGCAAACTTATGTGAAAATCTCTAGGAAAACATAATTTCAGTCCAAATCTTTTAGCTTCTCTCATTTCCTTCTGTATGTTATACCGGAGATTTCAAATAAAACCAGGTTGTCAGAAGTTGGTGACATTTCTCATCACACAAAAAGAAATGTAAGTTACAAAATGGCAGATTGGCATTTTTCCCATCTTCTGCCTGCTGTCTGGAAGAGGATCTGGCCAAGTGATCAATGCACCTGTCAGTTCCATATTAAATTACTACAGCTGAAAGAAGGCAGAAGCCATTTGCACCAAATGCTGCATCCCCGAGCAAAGCATGACATTTTGATATGCAGATCACTCCACTAGGCTACAGTTGTTCTGTTGTCCACTCAAAACTAATATACTGATTTGTCAAGCTACAACTGGCTTAGGATGCAACCATATCAGTAGCCTTTCCCTCCCATACCCATTATGGGCCTTTGAGAAGACACATTTAAAAGGCTATTGAGACCCATGGGTACTACAACTGAAACAGTGGAGTTGGGGATTTTAATGTGTGTATTTATGGGAGGGATGCTGCTCAGGGAACATCTCATCTCAGATTCTGTGAAATGCAGTGAGCAGACTACTTCATAAAATCCAGTCATGTTGCTGTCCAGGCTTTCTTTGTTTCAGTATTTGTGTAATGTGTTAGTTCAGTTCTTAATACAGATTCACAGAAAAACTTAATTAAAAAATATTTCCTATGAATGAAATTATTATTCTGTGTGCTCAAGCTCTTAAATGGCTGAAATAATTCACTCAGACTTGCTTGACACCAGCCACGTAGAACAACATCACACATACACACAAGCATGTATCTGAACTCATTGCATCCAAGTCTTTTCTGCTGCAGAGGTGAATATGGGTATCTGAATTAGGACGGTTGGCTGAAACCAATTTTTCAGTGGTCTATATCACAAGAAATAACTAAGTCTTAGGGAGGATTTCCCCTGCTCTCAGTATGTGCTTTGGAGGGACTGCACATCTATTCAGGAGGCTCAGAAAGTATGGTGGCATGCAGGCTAACTTTTGCTCCAAAGCACCCTAACATACCTTCAGGAGGTACCTGCAGGAGCTCCATGGTGTCCTATGCCTGCCTGGCATCTGTCCGAGCGGGCAAAAAGCAGGACAAGCAGTTGGGGGGTATGAGGGCTGTTGTGGATGCTCTCGTGTGTGTGTATGGACTGGTGACAGTGCGAGGAGCTGTAGGGCCATGAGGATTTAGGATTTAGGTGTTCTCTGTGTATGTTGGGGGCGGGAGGCAGGAACCAAAGTTTAAAAACAGTATTTAAGTTTGCTTTAGAATTTTTCTCTCTTTGATTATGGGCTGCAATAACATGCCCAAATGGACAATCCAAATTTAAATCTAACTTACTTCCCAAATGTAAAGAGAAAACTCATTAGTGAACTGACAGACCTGTGCATACCTGTCAGATAACGTAATTTCAAATAATACAGTGATTTCTGACCTAATTTAAGTGAGCTTGATTTACACTAACTCACTACTGACATAAATGTTCCAAGTTTTTAACCATTCTGTTCCCACATACTTGATAATTAAAAACTAGATATTCTTTTTAAGTGGCACATCTTTATTTAAGCTGTTGGTTTAATGTGTTAACTTTACGACCAGTCACTCACACATAAAAATGCTTGGGCATCTCCAGATTACAGTGCAACAGGATCTTAGATGAACTGTATAATAAGATAGAAATATATAGCCTCCTATAATAGACACAGTTTTTGATGAGATTTTGGAGTTCAGAAATAAATTGAATGGTAAGCTTAGCATCGTTTTGAGGGACCTTGAGTTGTAGCTTTGGGCTCAGGGAACTTGAGGCTTTGCAGTGTTGTTTGTTTACTTTACAACTTGTATTTGCCTGAATTTGTATTTAATTAAAACCTTAGAGAAATGAGACTTCTATTTGAAATGGCTTCTTTATAACCTGAGAAAGGGCTCTTGAGGAGGATTGGCTGTTTTGTGACACTAGCTCCCAAAATAAGGACTGCTATGTAATGTTATAGGGCATTTGCCAGCATGAAAAATTGTCCTTAATAGTTAAGGAAAAAGAAAACGTGTGTAGACAGCACAGATTAGGAATTACATTAACAAAACTATTACAGAAAAGATTTCTGCCTGTGCTTAATGTTCCACTAATTTCACTAAGGTTCCTTGCCATGTTTACATTTAAGCACAGGCATAAAACTTCGAAGCATCAGTGCTTGGGAGTATCTTGATGAGGGGTGAATAAGGATACAGATTGTCCCTTTACAAGTATTTTTAAGTTTTGATAATACTCTGTTGGAGCTGCTGTAATTCATATCAGTATCAAAGATTGGAGCAGTTAAGTTCCAAATCTTTTTATTGCAGTCCAGGAACTGGTAGTCTTGGCAGTGAGTGTAATCACAGGGGTGTGGACCTGATCAGATCCCCAAAGCCACTGCTCCTACCCCAGCCCCAGTGACAATTCTGCGCTAGTAAGAGTGGATGCAGATAGGGCTTCCACTGCATTTTATGGGATTGTTGTGTTGGTAAAAGGCAAAGGAGTGGCTAAACAGCTTGTAGATTTTACTTCAAAGAAATCTGGGAAAGCTAATTGCTCACACAGTAGTAGAGCAGAAAAATTAGAGAAACGTCTTATAGGAAAAGGTCCTCTTGTACCAACACACACACTTATATGATTCGAGCTAAGGGAACAGCTTAGGTGGTCAGCAGTTGTGATAACAGGCTCTTAGTCCTTCAGGCTGGCCCATTGTCAGAAGACAGAAAAGACACATTTGGCCCGTATGTCCAGGGGGAGCTTCTTTTGAACCTCCAGGGCTGATGCATTTACAACCCGTGGTTGTACATAAAAACATTTTCTGAGCTGCTGCTATGCTCTTCTTCCCTCTACCACCACTGCAGCACACAACTCTTTATAGTCATCAGTAGGAATTTTAATTGCTTGGAATTCCTTATCCTCATTTTATATATATATATATATAGAGAGAGAGAATGTGTGTATATATATATATACACTCTATTTGCCTGCTATGTTTGATGCACAGCTTGTTGTGCTTGTTGCTTCTGTGAAGTTTCCAAAACAGCCCTGTACTTTACAATTTCAAATACCAGGTTCTGTTGTTGACTATTGATTCAACCAGTGTATTTTTATTTTTAACTCAACAAGTGAATGATCTAATTTTCAGAATTACTGATCATCACCTAATAGTGACTGGCTTGGCAATTCTGAGTCATTAGAAAATAGGAAAATGAGGACAGCAGTTAGTTCTGTTCACTCAGGAGATCTAAAAAGCACAAATATCCCATATAAGTTCAGTTAATTCAACAGTAACCTTGAAGAACTCATCTCCGAGGCAAACACCAGCCCTGAGACAAATATTGGAAGGACAATGCCAACTGCACCATTTCTGCTGTGAAGAAAATGGTGTCCTTCTCTGTAACAGCTGGAAGAAACAAATGGGATGAATTTACGATCCGGGCGAGATGATGGAGGGCATGCTCAACAAGTCTGCAGATGGAATCAAATTGTGAGGAGCAGCTGGTATACTCAAGGGCACGGCTGCCATTCAGAGGAATCTAAACTGGCTGCAGGAATGGACAACTGGGATCCTATGAAATTAACCAAAGACAAATGCCAAGTGTTGTACGTGGGAAGGAAGAGCCGTTTGCAGTTGATCCAGGCTGGAGATCAGCTCTGTAGGAAAGGCCCTGGGGTCCTGGCAGACAGGGAACTGCTGAGAAGAGTTGCTGACCAAGAGACAATGGACATAAACTGAAACATGAGTGGTTCACACTGGACATAAGGAAAGCCATTCACACCATGAAGACAGTTGGGCACTGGAACAGATTGCCCAGAGAGGCTGTGCAGTTTCTGTCCTTAGAGATTTTCAAGACCAGGCTGAATAAAGCCACCTGTTCTTACCTCAGAGCTGATCCTGCTTAAAGCAGGAGGTCAGATTAGAGACCTCCTGTGGTGCCTTCTGACCTGAATTATCCTATGACATAAAAATGTGAAGAGAATTTCAAAAATATAGAAATAAGTGAAATGTTATTTTATATTTATAAGCAGCAAATAGCCAGGAGGAAACTCAGTGAGAAAAGATGAAGATGAATGATGCTGGCACTGCCAGTGGCCTAAATGAATTTATTTGTCTTGTTATTCATGAGAAAGGCTGAAGAAGGTCAAATTCTGGAAACTGCAGTAAGTGAGATATTAAAAGGTTTTATGATTATGCTGGAGCAGAGAGGCAATTAGAAGTATTAAAAGCTGACAAGGCACAAGGTCAAGATGAATTATATATTTCAGTATTCTAGCAGGAGTGGCAAGAGAAACGTTTTGAGCAGCACATGGTTTGCAACAGTGGAGCTTCAAAAGATGTGTGTAGGTCTGAAGAACTGAAAATAAACAAACATGCCCTTGGAGACAAGGGGGCTTTATTTTGCCCAAGTTCAGTTTCACAGGAAGACAGAAGGAAGGGAAGAGTTTGTGAAAAGGAGAAGGAAGGATTCAAATACAAGCAAAGCATGATCTTCTGTGTGATGTTCTGTATATTTTCTCAAAATAATTCATCTAAACAGTAAATCAATGGTCTTGCAATAGTTTTACCATTCCTTTCAAGAACAGGCAATGCAGGCGCACATAAGCCTATGGGTGGCAGCAGCAGGTAATTTTTCATCCCCTCCCAGGTGTGTAAAAATGAAAAAGGTATTATGAAGAGCTGCAAGGTATTATGAAGAGCTGCTTGATTCACATAGGTGAAGCAGTAGCTTCAGATATTCTCCATGAGGACCTAGAGCACCATACTTCCTGGACTGTCAGGGACTATACTTTCTCTGATTAGCTAAAGGTAAAATAAACAGGAACTAATTCTGTGCAAGATTGTTTCAAGTCTTTAGTGGATAGTTAGCTCTGATATAAATGCAACTGTGTACACTGATGACAGTGATACACAAATGCAACAGATACCAAGAAGAAAAAAAAACAAAAATAAAGAGACACAGGGAAAGTACAAGATAACCAGTATCCATAAACAGTCCTCTATCTGAAAACAAACTAAACAACATTAGCACAAATGAAAATATACTTCACTCAATAACTAAAATATTAACTAGTAACATTCATCTTAGTTTTTCATGCAAACAAGTGGTAAACAACCATATTGAAAGAGCAAAACTCTGAATTACAGAGATACTTCATCATACTGAGATGTAACCAGTGTTCAACACATTTAACAGTCTTCTTTTACAAAGGCATTTCAATGCTGTTTGGAGCCAGGAACTGAGTGGAACACGCAAATACCTATCATACACACCAAGTCTCTAACCATTCTGCAGCATGCAGTGCTTGTCTTAATTTACACATAGCCTTCGTATTTTACAAGGATACTGTTCATTTCAGCCTGACTTTCAAAATCACAGGAATATTATGTATCCAGTCAATGTGCACTGGATGCATAATACATTATTGAACTTTTACTTTTGACATACCTTCTCTTCATTATCTACTCATTGCAATTAATTGGGGAGCTTTGTACAAAGTCCTCCTCCCTCCTGCTGAGAACTGTTCTAGTTTATTCTATCAGGAGAAAAGTACAGTTTCTTCAGCTTCTAGAAACCCGATTCATGGAACTGTGACCACAGGGGCATTCCTGGTAAGTGCCTGATTATCACACAGACCTAGAGGCTTCACTTCTGTGAGTTAAACTAATGCAGAGGAAGGGAAGAGAGTGAGTTAGAAACAAGAAGTCCAGTCAAACGGAGGGGAACTCTGGAAATACTGGCTCTGGGGCCCTCACAGCACAGAGCAAAGGACTCTTCCTCTTCTCTCTGGAGCAATACACGTGAAGTTGGGTGGAAGTTCAGCAAAACATTACCCTCTGTATTCAGTCTTTCTTTTATTTCTATTTTAGTTTCCTATCTCAGGTTATAATTGGTCTCTTTTTTTGTTTGATTTTTAAAGAGAACTTCCAGTAGGGGAAGGAGAGATATAGCACAGAAGGCTAAGAGTAGGGAAATAACTACTAAGGACAATATAGGAAACAGAAAGAATACCGAACACATAGGAAAAATGCAAGGGAAATTATTTAATAGTAGAGTGACAGGTTTAAGATAAAGATTTAGAACATGAGAATATACTGCAGATAGATGTCAGGGCCCTGAGGGGACCGCTGGTCCTGCAGCCCCTTTTTGCTGGCCCTGACAGGGTCTGTCTGCAGCACAGGGACAGCCCTGACACCCTACAGCTTGCTCCAGGATCGGGCTGGGGTCGGGGGAGAGCTCTGGGAGCCTCCCAGCCCTTTGCTCCGGGGCTGACTGTGGTTACCCCACCACCTGCTCTTCCAGCCAGGTGGGGCTGTGGCCAGCCAATGAGGAGTTTGGCCAGCTTGTGGCCAGCTCCCCATGCTTCACCCTGACCAGGGAAGTGTGAAGAAAGGCACTTTCAACTTGGCTTTTCCAAATTGTCAGTCCTGTATAAAAGGAAAAGCCTCTAGGCTGAATGAGAGTAGAGACACATATTTTAGAAATTTTCCCTTCTTGAGTCTTAGTGGTGGCCATTTTGACTTTCTATTCAGAAAGTAAATATTTTACTGATAATTTAGGAAAGGACAAAGCATGGCATTAGGCACCAGTGAGCATCTAATATAAGCAGAATGACTAGAAGAAGATTGAGAACACTGCAGGCTTGTAAAACTGATCTCAGTGGTAGAAAATACATGGAGAGCAATTATGCACACAGAACATTTAGATATATGTAATTGCTTAAGGGTTAGTCAGCATGAATCCTGGAAAAGAAGATTAGGCAAGATAAATGTGCTTGCTAGCTCTGAGTAGGCAGGACAGAGAGAGTGGGTATCATTTATCTGGGTTATAGGGAGGGAGGGGAAAATTTCTTAATCCTACATAAACCAAAAGATGACTCATATTCAAAGTCCATAAACATAGCTTGAGAAAAAATACCTGGTGGACTGGATTATGGCAGGTAGAAACAACAGGCATAAATATATAACACTTTTATTACAAAAATTCTCCATCTGATTTTCAGAGACTGCTGAGTGGCCTCCTGAGGCGTTGTGTTTCTCTCTATTGCATGTAAGTAACCCCTACTGACTTTAGTCCTAATGTAACCCAAGTCATTCCACTAGTTTCTATAGTGGAGGCTTGATCTTGCATTTCCTTATGACTATCTACTTTCACAGGAGTTAGGAATAGGGGAAGGGCTCCAACCTGCCATCAAGGACCCTGGTAGCACTTAAGTCACCCATTTTAGTATGTGGTAGAACATGTCTTAAGAGCATGTATTGCATTAACTCAGTGATGGAAACTACTGGAGCCAACACAAATCTCTGGCCCTCCATCTTCATTTTCATTTCCATCTCCAGCAGCCACTTATGACTCCGCTTTTACTCTACATGAAAAACTTCAGAACTTAGCTCAGCAGGGACATTTTTACCTTAGAGTCCTTTGGCTGGGCTGGAAAACTCTTCCCAGACTGGACCCCAGTGGGTTTTTCATATCTTCAGTTGCAGTTGGTGCTCACCTAAGGCATGTGCCATGTAAGGGCTCTCCTACTTAAGGCCTTACTGCTGGCTGTGCCGCTCCTTCTACAGCGAGGCATCCAGCACGCCGCAGGGGGAGCATCCTAGGACTGGAGCAGCTGGAGCTTTAAAACTGAAATAACTTCAAAAGCTCATTTTAATTCTGCTGAAGACTTCACTCAGTTTACATAGGGAAATTAAATTGGTCAGAGTAACTTTCATAGTTGACATTCTCATTTTCTAGTTCTCAAGCACGAAGTGAACTGTTTCATGGGGGCTTCTAGCATTATAAGAAAATGTTTAAATAAACACACCACCTGCTTCTTGCTGCCCAATTGTGCTTTACAATTACTTCCACGTGAGAAACTACTTTTTGGTACAAACTAATTCTCAAGTCTGAGGCCTAAGTCAGCTTTACCCCTTAAACTGCATAGCAGCAATTAGTTAAAAAAGATTAATTCCGCAAGTTTGGGTTTTTTTCCCACTTTTCTCTTCTGAGAATGAAACCTCACAATATGCACCACACTCACCAGCAGGCTAGAGATGTGAAAACAGAAAGTAAGCCCCGAGGCGCTCACCTCACACCGGCAGGCCGCCGCCATTTCCTCCTCCTCTCTGCGCCCCCTGGCGGGCTGCGCACGGCCAGCGGCGGAGGATGGTTCTAGAACTCAAAATGGCGCCGGCCCCTGAGGGGATAGGGATGATCTGGGGAATGTGGCGGTGCGGTCTCGAGGGAGCGGTTGCAGGTTTGATTTTATTAGTTTGTTTTTTTATTATTATTGTTATTTGTTTTGTGCAATTAGGATTCTTACAGGGTTATGTTCAGAACTACTGTCTTTTTCTGTTTTAAGTAACCCTGTCTTGAGAAAATTTTCAGAGAAATCACTGTACTTGTTTAGATACTATAGCCTTAATATTTATTATTTTTTTTTTTAAGTGTAATGTTTTAAGCTGCTTACCTAAAGGGAGTTTTGTGGAATCTCTTTTTTTTTTTCTGGTCTTTTAATACTTCCGACTTCAAATTGTAAAGTGAGGTGAATGTTGAGGTGTGATGCTTTATGTTTTTGCAGTGCACTTGCTCTTGTAACCTCTGTGGGCACTGAGGTTGTGGGACCTTCTGTGGGGATGTAGCTGTGCTTCTAAGGCCTCAATGTGCCGTTTTTGCTATGAAAAGCATAGCTCTTGCAGGTATTGTAGGTAATGGCGTGTGCTGTTTTGAGTTGGTATGTTCTATGGCTACAAACGTGTCTTTATCATGGTTTCTAGTTGGATCATATGTTTCTGCAGACAGTGGGTTACTGTAATACTGCTTAGAGGTATTTTGCATTAATATATCATTATATTCTGCTTGCTCCCTGTGTTTCCCTTTATTTAGATCAGATGAAAAAAAAAGAATAAAATTCCTCAAGAATTTAACTGAGGCTCAGGTTTGTTCCCTGTATCTGTATGGCAGTACCCAAAAATAGCCTGTAGCAACGATGAAGGTTCTTACTGCTGTGGATGAAGTTTCTAGATAGTGGTTACACTCCTGTTAAAGATTAAGGCCAAGTCTTTGGAATAGGTGTTTGTTCTAGTTTTGTGCTGGGAAGAGGTTACAGAATGGAGAGTTATGAACATCTTTGCCTTCAGCTGGGGAAAAAAACCTGCCACTTTTCCTTGGCCTTGTTCCCCAAGTTAAGTGCAGCTAGCAATCCTCTTGATGCCTACAAAAACAGTAGCTGCTCTTTGAGCATGCTCTTTGTCTGTACAAAAAGAACAAGCAATGCAGGATAGATGTTAATGGCTTCTAGTAATGGATCAAGTAGTGCAGCTTAATACGTCTTCATGATGTGAACAACCCATGTACTACAGTAGCATGGAATTTGTGTAAGTCTAAGTGTTTTTCAGGATGGGTGAGGTACAGATGCTGGCTTGGGAAGAAACCTCCTTTACTGCTTAGTCCCAGTGCAAGAGCAAGCACAGCTATTCCTGGAGGAGTTCACCAACCCTGTTCTTGAGACCAGCCTGTTCTGAAAAGTGTACCGTCGTTGACCAGTGTAAATGACCTGTTCTCGTGCTTAACTATTCTATTGTGAGAAAGGTGGTTGGTGGGGTTTTTGTGTGTGTATGTTGTGCTGGATTTTGTTTGTTTTGGTTTTTCTTGGGTTTTTTTTGGGGGGGGGGTGTGGGGGGTGTGTGTGTGTCTGTGTGTATCATTGGCTTGTTTAACTTAAATCTCTGCATGCATTACCAAAGACAGTAGATGTAATAGACTGAAGCAAGGCAGCAAATAACAGCTTTTTCTCTTTGAGCATTGCTAACTTGTTCGGTCTATCCTTAGGATCTGTGGTGTTCACTTTGACTCTGAAGTGTATGTTTAAGGCCAAAAGCCCCTGCCTGTGACTATGGCTTTCTCGTGTTGCTGCAACAGCAGTGGTAAATGATGAGGATAGTATAGAGGAAAATTCCCGCGTTTTCAGAAAAGAGCAGTTTGCTTCTGGAGTTGTTTCTCTGCAGAGCTGCCACAGGAGGTCAGTATTGTCCCATGTAACTGCTGCTCTAGTTTATCGGGTTTTTCAGAACAGATGGCACATTTGTTAGACTTCATTGAGTATATTTTTTCGTTTATTGAAGCGTGAGGGAAGTTCATGTTTGAAGGTAGAAGCAGATAGGTAGTTAAAAATTTATAATGATTATTATTTCTCTATGTATTTACATTGATGGAAGCAGCAAAGTAGTTGATTTATCTTCGTTTGTCTATTTGATGGGCACATGCTAATAGTGCGAGTAGGACGTTCATTTCCTCTCTGATGTAACACCTGTAGAATAGATGATATTTAGTTGCTAGTGTGTATGCATCACTTACTGGAGGCTGCCTGCCAAGCCTGTCATTAAGTTTTCAGGTGTGTTTTTCTATGTGGAGGTTAGAATGGCTGGAGTCAATAGATTGTCTTTGGGATGTGTGTATGGAAATGTGTCTGCTTGCTCCTTATGTGCAGGATAGCTGAGAAGCAATAACAGTGGCCCAAAGTCTGAAAAAATTTTGTGACTTCAAGCAAGTTGTTGCATTGTACTTTTCTCAACTGGTAATTAAGTCATGATCGCAATTGGCTTAGGATTTTTCTTGTAAAATGTACTGAAATCCTACACAGGATTTAGTTTTGTTTATCTAATTAAAATATAAACAATCTCATTTTAATAATGTGTGAAATCTCTCTGTTTTAAATGGAATGTTCATCTGCTTCATTTGGAAGTGCCAGTTACTCGATGACAGAAGTGCATCAATAAAGAAGCCAGGAACAAAATAGTACTAGAGCCTTCTCATTCTATCTCTTGACACCCTGGAAATCCTAGTGTTTAATTTTCTCTTACTACAGCAGATTGCATACGCATTGAAAAGAAATGCACCTAATCCTGAAGTGCACTTTTGACCCCTTGTCTTTGACCCTGACACACATGTTGGCATTGGAAATAAAATTCTGGCAGTTTTGCTTGGTTCAGTAAAAGACAAGTTTGCAGAGACAGACAGGAAATCCATTCCTACTCTGTAGATTTATCACAAAAACGCCTAAAGCAAACAGCAAAGTAAGTTTGCTTTACTGGAGACAAACTCACACCTTTGCTCTTTCAAAGACCCTGTTTACAAGTTAAAGCCATGGCTCAGTCTGTCTGTCTTCTTAAACTACCAATCTATAGGTGCTGCCTGAAGGCACTTGCAAAGAAAGAAATTGGGAGATATCCTGCTGCTATCATGGTTTAACAGAAGCGCTTGATGTTCTGAATATAGAATGATTGTGTTTCAGTAGTCTGAAAGCCTGGAGAGCTGAAACTGAAATGATGGTACATGCGTGCTGTCACCAGCAAAATCTGATTGCTCTGCATAGGAAAAGTCCAATTGAAGTTACCCTGAACCAATATAAATCTTTCTGGTGCAAAATGCATTCCCAATAAGCCTATTAATGGGCTATATCATAAAAAGATTTCAAAAAGGTCAGTTGAAATGACTCTTTATGTTACCTTCCTCAAAGGCTCTGCCTACGCTTGGAATAGAGTTGTATTTGAAAATGGTGTTGAGGCACAGTTTGAGTTCAGCTCTTGCTGTTCCATTACGACAATGATTTGGCAGCCTGGCAAGAGCTTGGATGAGATGTTAGAAGCTATGTTTTTCTCTTGGAGGAGGGGAAGGATTTTACTTTTATTATATTTAAACAAAGTGCCGTCTGGCACAGGTAGTCTTAATTTTTAAATTTTTTTTTTTTCTTAATGTGTCTGGTTTTGTGTTAAACATTTTTTCTGTGTCATGGATGACATGGAATCCATCTTGAATTGCTTTTAAGACTGTTTTCAGCATGGCTTTCCTTATCAGAATCGAGCTGATCTGTATTTGCAAGGGGCAGAGATAAATGAAATGATTATAGATTATGAAACGGTCCTAGCAATGCAAGCATGCTATAAGCACATAACAAGAAATTGCTCCTGTCACAGTGGTTGTGAAAGTAAATGAACAGAAGGAACAAGGAGATGAAGAAATAAAGGTGCAGATCTGTTACACTGGCTAGAAAGTGACTGCAACAAGCTTGTAGTACAATTGGAAAGAAATTTTGATACCTAGTTCCATGCTCTGTTGCTGGAAATGATGGATTTGTCTTTAGGCACCCAAAAGAAATGGTAAGTGGTGGTTATTTGTTAAGAAAGCAGGTAAATTGTCAGTTTTCCACTGGGCACTGTTGTTGGTGCTGTGTCTGTTGTGAAGCTCTGTTTTAAATATAGGAACAGATACATTAAAAAGAATTTGCCCTTTCTGCCTAGGAAGATGCTGTTTGTGTTTTTCTCACTATTCCCTCCTTTCCAGAAGATCTTATTAAGGTTAATAAAGTACGTACCATGGTGTGGTAAGAACTACCAAAAAGAAGAAAAGCTCCAAAATTCTTTTCTGTGGAAGCTGCTGCTGACTGCCTCTTTCTTTGTATTGCTTCTTTATACCTGGTTCTGCATCATCACTTGCTTGGGTGTGTATATATTACATTCTCAGTTATGTCGTGGTATTTTTCTTTGCATTGAACGATCACTTACAAATATAATGGAAATGAAAGAGTATTGTTGCAATTCCAAATCCAAACGTTTGCTCATGAATAGGTACCTTATCTTCAAAATCCTCTTGATGGCACTGGAGCCTTATATATATATGCTCAGAAGCCCTTTATTTCGGGTACCAAATCTTATTATCTGGGTTAGCTCATCTGTATTCAAAAGATCAATGTTGCATTATTACAAAGATCCTTTCATGTGTAAAAAGGATGGCACTTCATTACAGAAAGTAAAAGAAACTAATCAAACTTTCTTGGTGAAATCATTGACTTTTTTAAGTAAAGGGCAAATTTAAAAATTTTAAAGTCCGAAATGTAAGAGTCTTACAGTTGAGGGTCTGTGCTGCTCTAACTGAAATCTCATGTAACATAGTTCTTGGATTTTGGTTTGTTCTTGGATTTTCATGTACTCTGACGAAGAAAGTAGTGCGACACAGCTCTCATGATGGCTTCCAGTTAAGCCAAGTTGCCATTTGCCCTCCTGAAATCTTATGTACTATATAGCTTTAGAGAGCCGTCCAGTGTGTGAAGAGGGTCCTTATATGAAAGAAAAGAGGAGATCTTCTCTTCGTTTAGGCAGTAAGGCTATGCCTTAGCACTGCACAGATTTTCAGTAAAACTGAAATCATAGTGGACTTAATTTGAGTTGTTGTCTGGGTTGTCATGTGGAGTTGTGCAAGTTGTCATATCAAATAATCATCTATTTTACCTTTTTCTTTATTATTATTTCATTTGTGAAAGAACAGCAAACAGTTGTACAGTTCCCTGCTTTATTACAGATAGCTAGCTCTCCTATCTCATGCCTTTTGCTTGTAGCTTTCCAAATACTTTGTTATAGGAATGGTTATTACCACTTTACGTTGCCTGCAGATAGATACAGGGCAGAACCCAGACCACTGAACTTCCACTCCTCAATGAATTGGTACTGATTAGGAGCTCATCTGTGAACACCTCGCTGTGAATATTTGTAATTTGTGCTAGATTTACATATATTACTGGTTTTTTGGGTTTCTTCTTTTTTTTTTTTTTTTTTTTTTTCCTTATTTCCCTTGTCTGATTAGGTGACTTGTGTAGCTCACCAGCACTGGCAGACCTTGCCATTGAAGATGCAGCTCAGAATTCCCTTTTGGTAACTGAGTGCTCAGTTCATTTTTGTGAATAAATCTCTAGCATCTGATCATCCACAGAAATGAACATAAATGGGTTATGAATGCAGCCAAATCAAAATTCAGCTTTAGTTTGCATGCATATTCATGAATGCTTCTTCCCACTGCTTCCTTTTTCACTGATAACTTGCAGGACTGTAACTGAGTTGCCAAAGTTCAGTGCAGTGCCAGTTCTTGTAGATATTTAAAGCAGATCGGTCTGACCATGGTGTAGCAGTTCTTACTTTGAACTTGAAGGTGGTTTGAATTCAGGATGTAATTGGAGGCTTAATTAAGTCATTTGGAAAAGATAGAAAATATACCTTAAAAGTCTGAACCAACTGAATTGCTTCAGTGATATACTGGGAATGAAGCGGAGTAGCTTTATTGACTTCCACCCCTCTTGTGGGGATTAATAGTTAATAGTATCACAGTACCTACCCTCTCTATACTTCAGGGATTTTTTTAATCTTTCTTTTTTTTTGAGTTTCAGGTTGTCTAAAATGACCTGCGATGCGCATGCTAGGAGAAAGCTAAAGAGTTGTTTTAAAATAGGAATCTTAAAAAAATTATCTTGTTACTTATCTAGAAAGAATTTGCAGGAAGGTGTGACTGTAAGATGTGGTCTTGGATCCTGATGTATCCACACTGAGCTAAAATAATTCTTCTGGTTTGTTCTTATCTGCTATTTAGTATGGAAATTAGCTTTCGTGGCTAGTATATGTAAGATGTGTTGACTTGAAGTCTGAACACGTGTTTCCTCAGAATACATGGTTAGA
>JAOXJK010000051.1:36496185-36533414 GCA_025774025.1 Xenus cinereus | reverse complement strand
AGATGAAATAAAAAGCAAAGGTCACTCATAGTAAGAAAAAATATATTTGACAATAAACTGGCATTCAGTGACTTTTAACTTTATGTACCAGGTCTATATATCACTCAAAACAGTGAAATGCTGTAGACTTGGGTGAGACTAAAGCACTGTATAGGGCTTAAATAGGTTTTATGCTCAGTGGTATACTTTACCCTAAACAAAGGGTAAAATTGTTCAAATTGCTTTTTTTTACACTATGCAAAACTTGGTGCTAAGTAGTTTTCAGCAGTGTGGGTATCTTAATCTAGTGCTGAATCACTTAGTTTTCAGGTTGATGACACTGAATTCTCCAAGAGATTAAAATTTTCATGTTGTGGCCAAGACTTTGGTGCTTCCTTACTGTCCCATCAGTGTATATAGGATTTCAGATTTGAAATGGAAGACCAGTTTTATGTGGAGTGCTGCTCTATTCGTTGTTCTCTCTGTATTACAGAATTTATTAATTAAAAAAATGATGATACAATCTGATGTGTAGTAGTGGTTTTATTTTTTTAAATTCTTCAATTATGGTAAAGACTTGTGTCAATCTAGATAGCTCTCCCTGTGGCAACTCCCACTATAGACTTGTTTTGTAGGAGTTGGCATATTCACATAAGCACACCAGGCCAGCCCTTGTTCCCTTGCTAGCGTGTCCAGTAAAGCGAGCCTGGCCTGTGCTGACATCCAGAGGGTTATGTATTGCATGCCACTTTAGAGGTTTGCACGTGGTCAGGAGGGCCTCATGTGACGCATCTACTAGCACTAATGAACCAAAAATACCCAAATAAAGGTGTTGCTTTGAACAGTGGACTCCTGTCACTATTTAACAATTAATGACAAAGATTTTAGGAATATTCTGAAGTACTAAAAAAAAATAAATCTCTAAGCTTGCTTGAATAAACAAAATTTTATCAGATTATTACATGTGACTTCTACCTCATCCAGTTTAAAGTGTATTCATTCCGTTGCTTTCAGACCCCTACAAATGGGTGTTGCTTGTGGTTTCAATGTGCAGAGTGCTAATATCACCTCTAAAAATTAGTTTGGACGTCTCTGTTTGTGAAAAGAGACCTCTTTATCTCAGTGCTATAACTCCTTCTCAAATCAGAGAAACTTTCCTCACTTGGATGGTGCCATTTATTGGAGTTGTAACTTGCTCATTCAGCCATAGTACATGGTGGCATAAGCAACCAGTTACAAAATAAATTAGTCATCCCTTTAAAATTATGTGCAACATAACCCTCACCTTGGGAGGTGTGGTATGGATTTGTTAATGTCAGTGTGGTCTGCATTATATATCCAGTAAATCGGGGTATAATGTATTTTTGCTCTTCAGTTTAAAAAGCAATTTTTAATTGAAAGGACAAAATTGATGAAATATGTCTGTGCTTGCCTTCATGCTCTCTGCCCTATTTATATCAGCTGGACATTGAACTCAATATATATGGAGGCTGGCAGGAATGTACAAGTGGGGAATCCAGGTAATAAATACGTAGAAATCACAGCATGCTCTGGAGCTGGGTAGCTAACATTTTAGTGCCAGCACCACAGTACTGTGATAATTTTCCTTTGGTAGCTCTGTGAGATTTTTAACTTCCTGTCTAGAGATCAGAAAATAGTGAAATTTCACACGGAATGATACTGGATGTAAGTGTTGTTTTTTTTTTTTTTGTAAAGGAGAACCAGTATTTAGCATCGTTTGGTAGCTAATTGTTCAGACATGCTTGGAAGCATGCCATTTGTGAGCATGTAACTCCTCATCATGTCGTGATGAAAAAAAAAGTCCTGGATATAACCTAGATATAGGTGGGTATCTTCTCACAGTCCTTACATATCAGAAGTGGGTGTTAGACCAAGGACGTGTATTTTAAAGTATGTCAGCAGTTGCATGTATTGTCTGCCAAGGTTGAACTGTCCTTGGCATCTGCCAGGACAAAGCTCTGTCCCTCCTGTTAGCTTTTTATTCGTGTATTTTCTTTTCTTTTGTTCTTTGTTACTTTCCAGGTAGCACTGGGTAAGACCAGGCTCCTGCCTACCACTTTGAATAGTCAGCCTCCCTTCTTCAGACCTACATATATCTATAGGCTGCTTTTTCGTGTTTGTCATTACCCTCTGTAATACTCATCACATGACTGAGGAACAGGACTAGCTGAAGATTGGAGCTAATGCTGTAGTATAATAAAAGACAAAAAAGAAAAGGAAAGAAAAGGTGGCTCAAATGAGGCTCTAATCAGATGTACTGACAGAATTTGCTCCCTAATTTATGATGTGACTGCTCTGCTCACTAGGGGCTTGAGTTGAGAGATAACATCTCCCTGTAATATGTGCAATAATTCTAAATAGGACTGTGAATTTTGCTACTGCAACTTGAACAAAAAATTGGAAAAAAGTGATTCTGTGTCCTAGCTCCTTGTACTGCCACAAATGCAGCTGTTGGTTGGGTAACTTGGTAGTTTTCCATTGCATCTCAGATGGTATTATATCTCCTTTGCACAGAATGCTGAACTGGCTACTTTATGCTCTAGGTGAGGTGTTGGAGACAGCAAATCTGAAATTAATTATTGTGAATGTAATGTTTGGTAGTCCAACTACTCTATCCTCAGTTCTCCAATTCAAGCTAATAATGGCCATTGGAGAAAACTGAGCATAAACTAGTATTTACCTGAAGGAGAGAAAGAAGCACCTTTCCTTATGTGTTATGATGGGCTCACCTTGGAGTTTCTGTGTATTTCCTGAAATACCTGGTTTTGGCTGCTGTCAGAGAGGAGATGCTTACTTAGATGAAGATTGGATAGTTGTCGGTTTTGGTTTGTGGGTTTTTTTTGTGTGTTTGTTTTTTGTGCTTTTTTCCTTCCCCTTCTGGAAGACATTAGCAACAAATATAGTGCATGGATTGTGCAAGTATATTAAAGAGTGGAAACATGTCTTGGGCTGAGGTTTTGCATTATTAACTGTCCCAGTAGAGAAGATTTGTTAGAACACATGCAAATGTAGTTAGTAATTATTAGGTTGTTGGTGGGCAATAATGGAAGGACAGTAAAAACTACTTTGTTTCTCTTAGCAGTGATTGTATCTATACTTTGTAACGTGATTTCCAAATTACCTGTTAGATATGCGTTTATTCTCTTCTATTTTTTGTGGGTATTTGCATTTTATCTAGTTTGCTCAAGTCATGTAACAGTTCTGTTACAAGTGTCCTTGGCACTTCTGCCCTAGAATACCACGTGCTAAAGAAAATAAATGGAAGTATCCTTTTTTTTTTTTCTTGTGGCTTATATTTGCCATTTCTGTCACTGTTATATTGCAGCCTTAGAGGATGCAGGACTGAAATCCTCTGCCATTTTACTGTGAGTTATGAAGGCTAAAGTAGAGTGCACAAAGCTATCAAGCCAGATTGCAAGTTCTTTTATGGGGCTGTTTTCTTTACATTTCAACATTTTATTTGCTCACCAACTGTTTTGACTGATTCATCATCTGCAGGTGTTGATTTCAAGGGGAATGCTGTGCTTGATCTAAAGAAGGACACAAATAAATGTGGATTGTACCTGTAGCCTAACTTTTTTTATTAATACTCAAAGTAGTTTTGCTACTCTTCTACAAAAGTAGCAAGAATTGAGGGGGAAATAATTTTTTTTTTCACTGCAAATGTATGTTGTTACAATCTTTCCTTTGTAGAATATGACCCTATTTAAAGAGGTGTAGTAAAAATACTTTTCTCTATTTTTAGACCTCATTTTCTGACTTAGGCAAATGATTTGTACCAAACCTAATGAAGGGCAAGCCAGATACAACTGGCAAGTGGATTTATTTGATTTCATAGTAAATTAAGATATGATTTTCTTTTATTTGTAATTTAATGTAAGGAAATGAATCCACTGTCTAACTTTTAATCTCTTAGACGTATTGTCCATAGATTAAAGTTTGTCCTTGAACTGACTGACTCCTCTTCCTGTGTCTTGATTTTTATTTTTTTTTTTCCTGGTGCTGTATCCCATGTGAATTAGAGCAGCTATTCCGAAGCTAAGGTACTAGTACATTATACTAGGAGAATCCTCTGTCATTAGAGGATTTTGGTTGACCAGAGCAGGATGTTTCGGTATCTCAAATCATTAATGCCTTAATATTAGCTTCACTGTTAGGAAAAGAATATTTTTATTTTAATAATAAAGTTCAAAAGGTGCACTCCTTGGAATGTTTGGGGAATTAGAAAGACTCTGGGCCTGATGGGTTTTAAAAACATTAAGAGCATGTGTATAGTTCAGTTATATCAGATCTTCATTTTGTTTAGCCATGCCCTTTCCTTGGTATATTAGCCATGTGTCACGGACCAGCTATCTTACCATGCAAAACCAGCACAAGCCAAATACCTAATAGCCTGGTTTTCTATTTTGTGTGCATTGGTGAAGGGGTCTAGAGTACAGTCCCCAAAATAGCTTTGATTCTGGTAAAGAGCTGTGTCTGGCTAAAGTTAATTTTCTTCTTCGTTATGATTTTGACTCGTGTGGCCCTGACTATGTCTGGGTTTCCTGTTAATCCTTACCAAAAAAATAACACGGGATGCATCCACATAGTCTATTAAGTCTGTCTTCCCATCACTTTATCTCATTAACTGCTTGATCACTGTTGAAAAAAAAAATAATCTTCCATTAGCTCTCAACTTCAAAAGACTCAAGATTTTCAGATCAAACAGTCCTTCAACAGCTTTTTAAAAATCTTTAAATCCAAGAGGTTAACTTCAAAGAACACCTTGTGGGTGTTCTGAACCCAGTTGACAGGTAAACAGTAATTTATGACCAAAGATATGCATTAATGAAATGCCTTTAAACCACGGGCAATCTCTTACTCTTTCCCTTTTGATTCTAGTGGGAGGTTCCTAGATTGACAGCAATACAAGTGGATGGCTTAATTAGCTATGGAGCAAGCAGTGACGTTCCAGGCTTCTTACAATACCGTGCTACCAACACACTTAAAATATGCTTCCTTTAGAGTGGCAAGCTACTCTTCTAAATACAGGAATAGCTAGAACTTAATTTTCACTTGTTTGTAGGCCCTTTTGTTAAGGCTATTCAAACCTAATTTTGAGACCAGTTGGCTGATGTGTGGTGCAGCAAGGCTTATCAACAGCTGCTGTTCTAGGAGATAGTGGGAAGGAAGAAGAAAACTGGATGATTTTATGCCATCCCATCCCAAGAAAAAATGGCTCAGGCTGTTATTTATTCCATGACTCATGAGGTCTAACTGTTCCTTTTGTGATGTTGCAGAAACCCATGAATTGATGTTGTAGAGAATGCACAGAACAAGTGGCAGTTGACAAGAAAACGTGGGTGTTTTGGCACAATTGCCCTTATGCAAGTGTAGCCCGTTTTCAAAAGCTTGACTGAGAGTATCCAAGGAAAACTGAAATACTGTGGAATGTGATTAAATGAATTCATTCCTTTCCTCTGAGATTTGAAATCCATCACCTGGTACAATGCTGGGAACTGTGGATGTTTTAAAGCTTGGAAATGGGGCAGGCTGCTCAGTGCCACACCTACAGGCACAAAAGGGAAGACTGTAGGTGTGAGAGGTGCATTTTCTAAGTGAAAAACTAGAACTGATGTGAAGAAAGCAATAGGAAACATTAATCAAGCAAGCTGTAAGAGACAGACTGTTTGGTGCTCAGCTGGATAGTTCTTATCAGGATTTCACTTCTGTCATGCAATCATTATCTGGACATTATGATAATAAAATGGGGTACCAAAATAGTACCCTGTCAGTTAGGATATTACTAGGTAGTCACCCAAAGGAGAGGTAAAAATACCTTTATTTATGATACCTAAATCATTGAGTAGAACATAATCCACTAGGAATCCAGGCCTAAGGAAAGGAAAATAGTAAAGGCCATAGCAGGTCATTGATTCTGACATTTGCGATTGTATGATCCTGAATGGAAATGTCTGAATTATATTATTCTGGAAGACAGATATTAGTATGTCCCTGTGTGGTGATGGGGGAAAAGAATATTGCTTTTAGTGAGCAAGAAGCATTAATACCACTATTTTAGAGTCTCCTCTTTGAAGTTTCTGCTGTTGCATAAGTAGTTTTCTCAACACACTATGGGATTTTAATTCTTTGGACTTTGATGCCTTTTAGGTAACAGCTCAATCTTGTGTAACAGTAAAGGGGGGAGAAATTTCTTCCATGATCACTGCAAGTTCAAATGTGATTGTAAAGTGAGATACTGTCTGACATCAGCTTATCAGAACCATAATGATCCCATTGCTGGAACGAACAGAGAAAAGATTTAATCAAAGACGGTTCCATTCAAGAAAACCTTAAGCAGTTTCACCTATAAGAATAATTTTGAGCCGAGGATCATGGGAAAAGTATTTCAAAATCTTTTTTTCTTCCTTCTTAGTCTTTCAGACATAGAATATTTTAGATACTAGACTGAGCAGAAGTAACCCATCGTGCTCCTCAGCGTTAATGATATAAACCGTTTCAAGCAGGGCTTAGTCAAACATCCTACTACGTGGAATCAAGATTTCCATGCACTAGGCTGCTGGCGCTCAGCAGAGAAAGGTAGTCTTACACAAAAGATCCTGTAATCTCAGGTCCTACCTGTACAGCTGTATGTTGAAGTAGAGGCTCTTATCTGGGTTTATAACTAAATAATTAAGTAAATGGTCAAACCAATTTCTAACGTAAGCGGAATCCAGGTGCCTCTGAGCTGAACAGTGCATCAGAGCTTATACCTTCTTCAAATTCACCCCTATTGTTACATAGTGCAAACTGTATGTACCATCAAGCTCCTGGTGAATGGTATATGACAGTAGAACAAACATCTGTTTTTATTTTTTTCATAATATTGTTTTTGCATTGAGTTGAAATGATAGCATGCGACATGTCAGTGAATAAATTATAGTTCAATGTGAGTATTTCCTGCTCTTCTAAGGGCTGGGCTCTGCCAGCTTAAAATGTTTTAGTCAGTCTGAACATGAAAGCAGCCAAATCTTGAATAACAGACAACCCAAAGGCATAATTTAGGTAACTCAACTGGATGATGTTTTCATAAAAATTTGCAACTGCAGATTCATTTTTATTGATTATTTTCAGCAGTTCACATATATGGTATAGTGAGATTTTTTGGGTTTGATTGGGTTGGTGGTTTTTTTTTTTTTTCCTTAATAATACTGGGACTGAAGGTTTTTTTATGTGGATGTCTGCCATCTGCAAAGTGACTAGTTCCTTTGCTTATCCATTGAGTTTCTTTTGACCTTGGTGATAATTAGTTGCTAATACTTTCAGGGAATTAAGGTTAAGATTGTATTTTAAGAACCAAATAGCCATTAAAATCTGTTAGGAAGTAGGATCCTGAGATGCCTTTGAAATCCAAACTTACTTTGTGTGGATAAGTGATTGGGTGGGAGTAGTCTGCTGGTCTCTGAGAGGGTGCCGCAGTCAGCAACATGGGCAGAAAGAAAGAAAACAAAGTGAGAAGGAAGAACGCTTTAAATCAAATAATGAGACATGGATACAAACATACCATGGAATTATTAAAATGTAATATGGTGCTGCAGAATGCAAAAATAGTGACATTTGTGTTATAAAGCCTCACTGTGAGTCTGGCTTCAAGCAGGAACTTCTTTTGCAGGGTAAGAAAAACTTTGTAGATTTTGGGGGGTAGCTGAATCAGCGCACTCCCTTACAGACGCCTAGGGTATTTGTCAGAATGGCATATTCATATCTGGAGAAGGTTGAGATAGGAAAGTCCCCTGAGTGATAGTTTAGTTAAAATGTGGATCAAGGTCAAAACACGGAAGAGCTAACTCTTTTTTTTTTTTTTTTTTTTTTTTTAAATTTTAGTGTGAAGGGAGGGAGATCCAAGAGCCTGACTTCTAGTTCTAATAACAAGGTTACAAATGTCCTAGTCTGAATAGACTTTTCTAGATCTTAATATGGATCACAACACTTACTGAAAGAAAAATGTTACTTGTTTATCTGGGCTGGTTACTATTTAGTAGCAGGGACTGTTTGGAGTACTCTATTGAGGTTTCTGTTGACTGTTGTCTACAGCAAGAAAGGGCCTCCAAATATTTGGCTGCCGTTGGCAGTTTTTGCTTATGGTTGTTCAGGCATGTTTTGACAGAGTTCCAAAGTCTGTTTGCTTTTACAATGTGTTTCTGGGATTGTTTTGTGCTTACTTTTCAATTTGTTGTCTGTTTGTTTGTTTTCTTTTTCTTTGAAAGGGGCTCAGCTTCTGCTTAGTGGTATGACTTTTTTTCCTGGTAGGTGGAATAACAGTAGCCATTATTTCTGTGGGAATATATGAGCATGCGACCAAAAGAATCGCTACAGAAGCAAAAGAAGGACACACATTTAACAGGTAAAACTTTCCATGCCACCGATAACGAGGTCACCTAGAAGAAGTTAGGTCAGAAGTCAGAAAGTCATCCACACTTGGCTTTTTTTGCATAGTGGTCCCATATTTGAACGCTGAAAAATAAGTCTGCAAGCAGCTGTGGTTTGATGATAGCTTTGTCTCTCCTGATGGGCTCTGGCTTCAAAGCTGTTGACTCAGCAGCTGAAAGTTCAGTGACATGGCATGCTCTCGTCCGTTCGACCCACGGGGGATTTTCTTTTCCCCCAACTCCTTAAGGTGTATAATCATGCTCAGACATATTTCTGTAGTTGTACAGAAGCAAATAGATTATGATCTTTACTACTAAATAGATTTTCCCTTACTCACTTGTCAGCAACGACTTAGAAGTGACTGGAAAGAATTGCAGTGATAGCAACAGAATGAAAAGAATAAAGATGGCAGCTGATAGGGTGTGATGAATAAAAATAAAATATATCTAATTCATGTTTGGGTATTAAAATATGTGGCACCTGCACAGGTATTCAAACATAATTAGCTAACTGAATTGGGCAAAGTGGTATGAGGCATAATTTGCAACTCACTACAGTCCTTTCAGCCAAGCTACCTCTTGGGAAAGAAAACATCCTTAAAATATCAACAGTGTATCATGCATATTCGATATTTCAGTTTCTGCTGTTTTTAAGAAGCAGACTGGAATGAGAAAAGTCAAAGCCAGTTCAAAAGGAGAGTTGAAATGAAATTTGTGGATACGAGATGCTTTGCTTATATGTTGTGTTTTCCTTGTTCTCCAGATCTGATTTGCTGATGTTAATTATGCAGGTATTTTCACTCTGTCAACTTAATTGTTGCAGTCCTGTTTCTTAGTTCACACCCCCCCCCCCCAAATGTTCTTGCATCTGGAACTCACTGATCTGTGGTTCTCAGGCTCTCAAGGTTCAGGTTCTAAGCTCACAGATCTTTTGTTACCTCGGCCTTTATTGTTGTGTTTAATCTTCTTGGGCAGACTATGTTAACGCATCTCTTGGCGGTCAGTATCGCAGCAAGCTGGCATAGGGAATTTGAATGCAGGATCAGACTGGTGCAGATCAAGTAGCCATTATCTCAGACCAGCAAGTAAATGTAATCATTAAGGTCCTTAGGGCTTCTTTTTGTTTGGTGTTTTTGTGCCTGACAGTGTCATATTTAAAGCTATAAACTGCTTCTTTACTTCTGTGTTACTTCTATGTGATAGCAATATAAACCTTAATCTGGGGGTAAAACAGAAATGAAAGCAGTAACTCCACAAGTTAGCGTTTTTTCTGACAATTTGGATATAGTGGAATACAGCTATGCTGCCATCCCAGCTATAGTGAGATAGTGGTCAGGTATAAGCCATAGGCCGGAAATTTTCATTTTTATATGCTTATAAGGAACCTCCATGAAAGTTGCAATGTATGAACAAGGAGAATAGAAGCTCTCTAAGAAGACTTTAATCTCTTCTTAGATATTTTCCTATACCCAAATATGAACTAGGGTGAAGCCCTGAATTGTAACACGCTGCAATAAGCTTCATGCCCCACTAACAATGTGTTTGCAGAACAGGGCTCTAAACGTGGTTGAAATAGTTGTTATTCAAGCAGTATTCCAGAGAGCCTTTTGCTGTAGTTTTCAATTACAAATGAGCTTACTTTTTTGTTTGTTTCTAACTGTCTTATTTGATGTATACGAAGTTATTCTGACTGGAAAGAGATTCTCTGTTTTTGATCAGAACTTTTTGGTGATTTGTTTCAAGGAAATGACTTAGCTTTCCAGAGCTTTAACTTTACACATTGACTTGCAATAATTTGTTGCTTCCAAATGTATTTATTTTCTGTTGGTGATACATACTATAGAGCGCACAACCCTTAGTGAAAACAGCCTCCCTGATTCTACAATAATAACGAATGTAAATGACTTGAGATCAAAGTTGTGAGTGAACTTACTTGTTCTATCTCTTCCATTTTTCTTTAGCTTCTTTCTTTTTAAGTGAGAAATGTCTATTGAGAAATCTTATTAAATATAAAAACTGAACAGCAGGTTTTTTTCTGAGTCCCAAAAGCTGTTTTAAATAGGGGCAGAAATCTTTAATCTTTTTTGTAGGATTGTGACAGTTGTTCCAAAAAACATTTCCTTCTGTCTTCAAAGTATAACGGCTTTTCGTTGAAATAATTCATTTTCTCACTGAAATTTTTCCCCTCTTCTGGATCTTGTTCTTTCATCTTCATTTTTCTGGACTTATTACTGCTTTGGTACTGTGTGACTATTACCAACATAGTACTACTGATGCTGTTTAGCCAGATGACTTATATTTTCTTCTGGCCTATGTATTTGATGATAGAAATTAGATAATCTGTAAGATTTCTAAAATACCTAGTAAAGTCAAAGAATACCTGCCCTTTCAAAAATCCAGTTTACTTTTATCTGCCCATGCAGGTGGCCCACTTTGATAGCTCAGGTGCTTGTATCACATGGGGAAAAGAACAAATCTCTTGTACAAATTTATTAATCTTGAAAAAGAAACATCTCTGAGTTTTGAAGGGTTGCTGTCTAACTGTGTATGGAGAGTAAAAACTTAATAGTCCGATTGTAACAAAACTTGCCTATCTGAATCTGTTCTGCTTCTGCATACCGGTCAACTTCAGAACAGTGTTTGTAGCAGTTTCAAGGCTATTAGGCCATTTGCAACAGGGAATTTAGGAGCTTTAGCTGAAAACCAAACATGCTAAATAGTGCTCTAAAAATAATCTTTGTATTTGACATTATGGAAAAAAAAATTAAAAGAGGAGCATCAACTAAATACAGTATCAAGAAACAAAAGAACAATGTTGAGAGTAATGTACCAAACCTAGAGAACCTACAGTGTTTTGTTGGGCTTTGTTGTAACTACTGCATAACTTTTGCTCATGTGATATGGAGCATACCAAATTGGACTTTAAGGTAACATACTGATTTCGGTAATATTTGGTTTAAAATTTATGTATCTGGTGATGTGATGTTACACCTGAATATTTTTTTGTCTTGCTGTACAGATTTTATTTTCCTTCCTCACTTGTAATATTATGTGTTTCTTTAGTACGTATTGTTAATGTATGTTAATATGAGAATAAAGATTTATGATACTTCAACAGTCCCACCTGATTATTTTTTTTTGAGATGATTCTCCATACTTGATATGGTGCCTGTGGCTCAATTACTTGGTTAACTGCTTTATTTTTCGATGTACAAAGTCTTTCCTTGATGTTGTCTTCATTTGTATTAGCACCATCTACCCATGCAGCTATTGCTTTCTGTTCATAGGACCCAGACAGAATTCTTTACATTAAATAGATGTTTGAAAAGATATTAAAATACTATGGAATCCTGGTTTCAGTTCTTGAAAGCATAATCCATGTGTTCATTTTTTTGTATGTTAATGTAAGTCAGAGTTTTCTGTCCTTGTGAAGGTTTTGGTTAGGTTAGAGCTAGACACCTGTGGAAGTTCTTCACAATACTTTAGGAATTGGTTATGTTCAGATGAGTAAGCAAATCTTTGATGGAGATGAGCGTAAAAATAGAAAATTCCCATCTCCTAGCTAGAGCAGGTTGCAGATTTTCCCACTATACTTTGCTTCCACTGGAAGGATACCAGTTCACTTTCAAATAAAACATTTTGAAGCAACATCTCTCTTCTGATTAATATTCAGTAGTGAGGTGTGTCACAGGAAAGTAGGCTAATTTTTCTCTGCTTCCTTAATAGCCCACCTTAATAGGTAGAGTGGAACCCCAGCTTGACCAGGGCTTTTATTATTTCTAGGCTTTCCAGTATATGGTGGAAGAGTTATTTGACAGGTGAGGATTTTTCATGCCACACTTATTTATCACGCCACACTTATTTATCATCTTTTTCTTTTCCTTCCTGGACTTAGCATAACTAACTGTTCAGGTTTGGGTTTTTTTTTTTTTTTGTGAAAACACTGCAATTACTTGGAAAGGAAAAAAATTGAATGTGATTTTTGAGGTAACAGTTAAAATTGCTTTACTATTAAATTCAGAAATACTGGAAGAAGCATTAGCGTGTTCCTGCACCCTTTCTATCAGCAGACATACAGATGTGCTACTTGACTATTGGACTTTCACAGATGCCTTTGGTGTTAAAGATTTGCAGGCCAGAAGTCCAGTGGAAAGTGACCGTGGGTATCTCTGTCTACCTTGTCATGGCATCTGTCTACCTGTAGTGCCATGAGGTGGCCTTTCTGCTGTGGAGTAGCTGCAGACATCAGTAACCATTTTTCTTCTGGCCCCCTTTTATATCTGGCAATGTGTGTGTTTGTGTGCCTTTTAAAAACAAGCCTCTGCCGAATCCATAGGAAGTGTTTGGTGTTTTAGAAGCCTTATTTATGTTACATAAAAGAGGCCGAGGGCAGGGAAACGACACTAACACTTAAAGCTTCTTGCTCTGTGGGCCATTAAAACTCTAGGTTGTTTTTAGTTAGCAAAATTGTGTAATGTAAATGATGACACTGTTGAGGCAGAGAGGTGTGGGAGACAGATAAGGTGTCTGAAGTGATTAATTAGTGCTCTAGTGACAATACTAATTGCATGTGATGTTGAACCCCTGTGCATGTTGTCTTGTCTGATGGCAACAAACACAGACATATCCTCCTCCCTCTCTGTTTCATTTAATTATGGTCCGTAACAGCTAATCCCTTTCCCTAGCCTGAGAGCATCCTCCTCTGTGAAAGGTTTGTTACTCCTTTTCTCTCTTTCATGTACTTTGTGCAACTGTGTGACTCCTCAAGGTAAGGCACGAACACAACACACACACAATTGTGTCTGTTCAGAAAAAGCACAAAAGCCTTGTGGCAGGCAATTGGAAGTACTGGTCAAGTTCTTTTAAGGTGGGTGTCAGTGTTATTAAGACCAGATAAAATTGCCTGTCCTACTGCTCTTCAGCTGCACAAGAAAAGTACATTTAATTTAGACCCAACAGTGGATCCATTCCACATAGTCATATTGTTAGACTCAGCAGGGAACTCTCAAACTGCCTACGCTCAGATGCCTAAGTAGCCTCTCCTCTTCTGTGATCCATCTCCATCCAGAATCCAGGCATTCTGATGGGGCGGTACTTGAAGGCTTACACCATCCTTGCCTATGTTGTACCTATAATCTAGATTACAAAACTTTTGATTTCTCTTGCTGTCTGCTGCTTTTTTCCAACGCTTAAAAACCAAAAACCTTTTAGAGTGTACCTCTATTATCTCACAGCTCACACTGATTAAATTATAGTACTGAACTGCTGTTTAATGCAGATATGATGACGCTGTAGGATGGTGGTCTTCAAATGAAAGACTAGGTCATGTCAGTAAACATAAGGGGAGCTTACAAAAGTGTGGTACAGAAGAAGAGATGAATCTTAAAGGTAAGCCTGGGCTAAGCGTTGGTAGGGAAGGCATTAAACTGCAAAAGAAAGGCAGATGACTCAAAGGCAGTTGAGATAGCAGAATGAGTCAACAGCTGGATCACTGAAAGTTATTCAGAGGTTAATTCGACAAATAAATTTTTACGGAAGCTTGTTCGTATTTTCTCACTTTCATGGGGAGCGTTGCCTGAATAAGCAAGATTGATTGAGCCTGCAAGTGTTGCGTTACTATTAAAATTGTTATTTGCATTATGTGATTTGGACATTAAGATCCCTTAGGCAGCTTGGAAAATGTCATCCCTACCCACATAATAAATATGAGCCATATTAACCTATTGTGGGACTTTGTTTCCCTTGTTCCTGGACTCCTGAAAGAGACGGTTAATGCTTTCGAGGTAACTGTCCTGGTCTCAATTCAGGCACAGAAACCTCTGCATTTGTGTACAAAGGTCACAGATTCATTATGACCAGATAACCTAGTTCTGGGCATTTGTACACAAAGGATAAGTCAATCCAGTTTATTAATGACCAAGCCACACAGACAATACCCTGTTATAGGAAGGAATCTATTCCTGCTGCATACAACTTATGATATACTTATGCAAACTTAAATGTCTTTATAGTGATTCACAAGAATATGACTGAAATGTTTAAAAAAAAAAAAAAGGTGGTAAATGATGAGGAAGGCTGAAAAGGCTCAGTATTTAGGCTGAGCTCAGGAAAAAAAAATGGTCTGAAGCTATATCCAGAGTTTGTTCAGCATACCTGCATTTTGCGAAGCGAAAAAGCTGAGAAGGTGTTCTGTTGTTGCCTAAGTTGTCTTTTTAAGAGCTGAGAACTTGACATGTCAGGTTTTTTGACTGCGTGTGTGCACGTCTTGTTTTGTGTCTTTTGAAAAGATGTGGACTGATTTCCATGTCTATAATAAGAAAAAGAAATACATAGGCCACAGCTTGAGAACCACCTGTGAGTAACTTGCTCTTTTATTTTTAGCTTGTTTTGTTTTGTGATGTGTTGGCATATATTGATTACATGGGTAGATTTTTAAGATGATGAGCTAAAGAGATTGAGCAGCACATGCAGTTAGAATAAAACAGTTTAATGAATAATGCTATTTTTATCTTCAATTCCACTTGCATTTTGCCAAATTCCATCTTTACCTGTTCAGTGCTTAAGTGCTTTGTTGTAATCTGAAGTATAAAATCTGAATTCAACATCACAAAACTACTTTTTTCTTGACTTTGACTCTTTACTTACTTATTTTGCTATTGTTTTCAATTTAAACTGACTCCTATACTTCTTTCATGGTTTATAATTGTGAAGTTTTATCTAAACTAATTCTAGCTGAATGATGTGGAATGGAAGTGGTAGGATAGTCAAACGCTATTGTTTAAGGGTTGAAGGGGGGAAATTACAAGAATGCTTAATACTGTAGAAATTAGCACTAAACGGTTGATGGAATAAGAATTTTTCTCACTGAACTTTCTCATCTCATTGAAAATCTAATGGAATATAAGAATAACAGCACTAAAATATGTTAATCGGATAACTTGCAGAATACAGAACATGGATTTTCACAGGAGCATGCTGAATTTCAGGAAGGACAGGCACGAAACTAAAGATCACCTTTATGTTTTAAATCTTGTATATCTTTTTTTTTCTTCTTCCCACTTACTGATCATTTTTTGTTCTTATTGTTCTGAACGGAATTAAATAACTAAACCAATTCAAAGTGCCATAGGATTTACAGGGAATATACTTAAACAGGAAAGGTTGTGAAGGTTGATAGTATTAAATATAATAGTCTCCCCTGTGATTTGAACATGTAGGCTTGCTCTTTAATTATCTTAATGTCTGGTGCCAGGAACCACAAATAATAAGTTGGGTTGTTGGATTATTTTTTTTTTCCCCTACCATTTTTCTTTCCTCTGAAGTTTCACAGTTAAAGCCTGTGGCTCATGGGGTAGGGGACTGCAATCTTTGTGGCTCCATTTGCTCTAGTGGAGATGGAATGATTTGCTCATAAGGAGTTATTTGAAATAAAATGAGCAGCAGTTGGAGGAAGCCAAGGGGAAAAATATATTAAGTGCTGTGTATTACACTCTATATGAGGGGGGAGGGGGTTACAATAATTTCCTCTGCCGGAGGAGTTTTGGAACCCACATCTGTGAGAGTGTCTTGGCTTGACCAAGTGTGTGCACATGGGAAGGTGATTTTCAGTCTCTGATGTTGACCTTGCTGCATAAACTAGTGAGAGTGCCCTGGAGCCATGACTGGGGTCTGATCCTCCCAGGTACATCTTCTAATTGCCAGGGAATAGTGTTGGTTTTATGACAATTTTGTAATTTCCACTACCACGCTCAGACCTGCCTTCCACTAACTACTCTGTCTCTGCCAGCCTTCTGGCCTCTGGGCAGCACAAATGACTACAGTGAAACTAAAACAGAGGCTGGGTCCATTCTGTATGGTGAGTCTGCATGTTTGAGTGGTGCTTTGAAGAAAAAGTTGATAAGTCCAAAGGTGAAGCCTGCGAAGAATAAGTAATGTAGTATAAGCTAGTTGATGATGAATCCGAATTTAAGGGAGCTTGTAGATACTGTGTGTGGGCACTTGAAGTGCTCTCCTGTGTTCTGGAACCTCCACTACCATAAGTGCTCCAGCAAAGCCCTGTGCTGTGAGTACAGCACGTGCTAATAGAAGTCGCTTTCCCCAGGTAGCTGTACTGCGTTGCAAACTACCCAAGCCAGAGCAGAGCTCTTTTTCTGTTCTCTTACGTTTTCTCCTCTAGTCTTGCCACAGTGGAGGTTTTAATGAGGTGACAGAAATTTTTGAGGTCCAGATTTGAAATGTAAAAGGAGCAATGCCAAAACTTGTTTGGCTTTAAAAGTAGCCTGAGATGCTGGTTATGAAAATTACTTCTAGTGCTCTTGAAGTTGAGCTGTGTAGTTCGGTGCAGTAACAGAGCTGTGCTAGCCCTGCTTTAGCTCTGTGCCATGAACACAAACCTCAAGATAATGCAGAGAGTGACTGGAGGCAGACGACTGCTTATACTGCAGTACTGCAATGTACTATTAGTTTCTGCAGCAAGAATTCTACAGCTGTATACAGTCACAACCACATATAGACAAGACCACGCTGAGTTCCCTCCATCATCTCCTGCGTTGCGATTTTTTTTTTTTTCTTCTTCTTCTGCACTTAAAATTTCTTAGAAGTACTTAGAATGCTTGTGTTGTGTTTTAATAGTCAAAATCTAGGCTTTGCACTAGTTACCCTCTACGGCAGCCCATCCCTCACTATGCAGTAATACCAAATGGGGACCATGTAGGCACTCTGTCGTCGTCGTCCCCCGCCCCCCATATCCCTTTCTTGCTGATTGCTGCAGTGGTCTATAATCAAGTGCTCAACTATTGTGAGCATACTTCAGCTTGTTGTAATTGCCCTTTGTTTCAGTCAAGAGACTGGTAATTACTCCTGTGGGCCAGGCCTTTTGCTTTCGCAGCATTTGATTGAAAACACTCATTTATTGTGGTAAAATCGCATGGCTTTTTTCAGTATTTACAGATAAGCTTTCTGTGTGACAGTCATTTATTCTACCCAACCATCCATATATTAAAGATATTGCACATTTTCCTGTTCTGTATTCAGACAAATCAACTGCTGTTTTCAGTTTGATTACATTTTGCTTCATAGGGATCATCCTATGAGTCTCTTCTCCTACCTTTTGCTTGAAGCAGGACTGCCTTTTGCTGGGCCTGTGCTGTTTTTTTGGCTGTTGGAAGTTTCTGATGTGAAACTCATTAATAAAATGAACTAAATAGCTTTATGTATATTTTATTACTATTATTATTAGTCCCTTTTCCTTAATGCTGCATAAAAGAATATACTACTGCTTTATGAGGCCTTTTAAACGTTAGTGGTTTGGAACCTGCCGATGCTTGCTTTATCAGTTACTCAAAAATTATTGACTATAGTTAATTTACAGCGATATGAGTCTTTTGCTTATTATCAAGTTTTCTTGCTAATCAAATACTTTCAGACTTGAAGTGCTTTAGTGTTTAAGAAGGAAGCCAGAAAACCTTAGAAGAAAATTGGGATGGAATTCCTCTGAGTACACTCAAATATTGAGATGGCTGATATATGTCAGAGGGTTAATTAAGTTGTTTCTGGGGTGGGTAGTGTGGGTAATAGAGGATGTTTGGGTGATTTTGTGTCCCAAGAAATTGAAATGGGCATGTTTCACATTACTCGTTTAAAATTGGATTAAAGCTAAGCATTGATAACTTGAATCTTGTTATAATCTAGAAGTAAAAAAATGCACAAGTTGGATTAAGTGACCAGTGGGTCATTAGGAACTCTTCTACTCATCTTGTTGAACTTTGTGCAAGGCATTGTCTGTTATCACTCCCTTGGACATCTAGGGTTCTTGATCCCTATGAAAAGAGAGCATTCAAAAACCTTATACCTTTTCAAACTTTCTTCTGTTAATGAAATAGACAGTAGTTCAGATTTTGACATTTGAGAACTGAACCTTTTATTATGCATATCTTTCCAAATGATTCGTAGCAGTTACAGCCTCAGTCTGTGCCTCATTGGTAGTCAGAAAATTTGTGGCCCTGAGGGTTACGGGGCTGGATATTTTGCTTGAACACTCAAGACTTCTGCTTTTAGATTGTGTGTAGCCCTCTTCCAGGTTTGCTTAGATTGGGATCACTTAAATCTGTAGTTTAAAGTCTGTAAATTATGAGTCTATATGGACTATTTAAGTCTGTATCATCTATCACATTGTGGCACTGAGGTCCATAGCGTGTGTGTGTTAATGGTTACTTTATGAGCAAGTTGTCACTCCAGTTCAGTTTGTTTGACCTTTACATAGCGTTTTCTTTAGAAGCATTTTTGGTAAATACCTGTAATATGGCGCTTTTGTTGGCAGGGCTGTTCTTGAAGGTCATGAGTCTGTAGAATACTTCACAAATTAAGGAGTTAAATTTGATAAGTGGTGATTCAAACTGGCAGCAGTTGTATTTGATATATCTCACCGAGACTCAAATCATTGACTGTCTTGATACTGCAGAAGGAAGTTGTATGCAATCAGTGGCTGATGCTTTTTGGTTTTATTGCTGACGTGCCAGCAATTACATAATGGCCTTCTGTATCCTAATATTCTGCTTGATCTTTGTGGGAGTTCTCACTGCTGCAGTTACATGTCTGAAATCTGGCTAGTGATATACAGCAACATGTGGGGTATCATTTTTGTGATCAGTTTACAGTTTTTGATCTGTCTTTACCATTGTCTTCGTTGTGAGTAAAACCATTCCTTTTGGTTTTTTTACTACCTTGGCTAGTATAGTGAAGATTAGAACAGTAATTAATTTGAAGGGCATAGCTGACATTTCATAGGCAAATTGGATTACTTCTTAGAGCCCAGCCTCAATGATCCGTCTTCCTTTGTTGTGCTATGTAAAGGTGTGATATAAGAACTAGCAGATGGATGTGACAGAAGGTACAGTGAGAATTTAACTATAGGCTGTAGCTTTTTGCCATTTTTAGATGTGTGTTGGTGTTTTGTTGGTTTGTGTGGGTTTTTTTCGGGTTTTTATATTTTTTTCTTTTTGTGATTCTGTTTTATGGCCTGTGCGTGATTGCAGGGGATTGAACTTGAAAATGCAGTAGTGGCTTCCTGCTCCTTTTTTTCATGTGTTTTTTGTGTGTGTTTGTTTCTTTATTGTAGTACTCCTTTTAGGTTTTACCTAGTGCTGTCAAATTTGCATCTTGCTGAACCCATGGGATTTGTTTTGTCATAAAGGCCCAGCCTTTCTGTCACAGAATCATGGAATTGTCAGAGTTGGAAGGGACCTCTAGAGATCATCTGGTCCAACTCCCTTGCTAAAGCAGGATTGCCTAGAGCACATTACTCTGGACTGCATCCAGGTGGGTCTTGAAAATCTCCAGCCATCCTCTCCCTTCTTCCAGAGGTGGGTTTTTCTTTCAGGAGTTTTGTAGTTCCAAGGTCTTACTCAGCTTATAGGAGACAGAAGGAGAAGATGGGAGAATATAGTTTGGCCAAATGAAAACCACAAAATGTTCATGTCTACATTGTGCTCTGCAATACTAATGATAAAGCTGACAGAAAAAGCTGTGACTATGAAAATGTGCTTCCACTGAAGAAATTTTCCTCCAGTGTTGCATTTTCTGCAAGTATTTCTGGTATTATAGATATATTTGATTAGTAAAATAAATTTTCTTCATATATATGAAGTGGCTGCACTCTTGCAAGTTTGTGCTTATTTTCTTGTTTGAAAATAGGAGTGGAAAATTAACGTAAATATGTATACTGTTGTCTCTGACTTGTTTGCCACTCTGGTACAAGTATGTAACGCAAAATCTCTCTGAAAAGGCTTGACAGAATAGTTAGTAGAAGATGGGATTTAGGATTGAATCTCTTCTTCTTTTTGTGGTTAAGTAAAAATCAGTAAGAGTCAGAGGTGAGATCAATTGCAATGTTCTGTAGATCAGTCAAGTTAGGCTTTGCCAGTACGTGAGGAGGGTATGCAGTCTCTGGCTCATGATGCCATTGCTACTAGGTCCTGCTCTGAATTACACTAAAGTATTTAGCAGCAAAACCACCTGGAACACTGATAGTGTTTTCCTTTGTGAAGGTCTAATTAGATGTTTTCTCCTTCAAGGTTTTGCTAACTCAGGCTAAGTGAATGAAGTAAAATACTTGGGCGTATGGGAGTTGTATTACTGGTTCTAAAAATAAACTGTTGTGACAAACTATTAAATAGAAGACTATTTTAAACAGATCAGTCCTCCTTAGCAGAAAGACAGGTCTCCAACTATTTTCTACAAAAGGAACGAAGAGTCTGATCAGCTTATTAAAGCTGTGGTATTTTTCAGCACAACATAAATACACGAAACCGTTACAGTGCTCAAATAGGACGCCCTTGAAAGTGCTGATGAAGGCAAACAGGTAAACAGTGCTGAAAAATGTGCCAGAAATACAGTAACAGGGAGGACATGGGAACTCAGCCATCTTGCCAACAACTATCTTTTTGAATGACTACTCTATATATCCTCATCAGGAATATTGTTGCTTGAACAGTAGAGTTGTCAGTAGTAGAACAACCTTTTTGGTTACAGTCATGTTACCTACTTATGTCCTGGTAGACTAATATATTGTGTAAGAACCCATCGTCTGCGTTCCTGCTCCTCGGTTGTCATCGCAATTGATTGGAACTAGCAATGGCATAACATTTGTGTATTTAAAAAAAACAAAACCAAACCCTAAGCCCTGCTTTCCCCCTCACCCCAACCTAAAACACCCCGTTCACCTATAAGGACTTGGCTTAGAAACAAATAGCATTTCAAACAAACAAATAAACCTCCCAACAACACTGCTGCCTCTTCATCTACAAACCACCTATTTACCTTAGATGTTCAGGGTTATCTTTGTTAAAGTTGACAGGTTTGTGTATTCTTGCGTGTGCTGATGTTATATGGAGTGAAATTCAGACTTAGAAGCGTAATTCTGCATGAGAGAGTAGGCTTGGAGCAGAACTGAGGAGAGAAAGGTGTTTGGAACAGAAGATCCGCTACCTTGCTACTCTGGTGTCTGCAAACACAAGTGACTTGGCCAGTCATACACCAGCTTTGGTCACTGTGGATTTTAATGAGTGTATTTTGCATGTTTGATTAGCTAGTTTATTTTTTTTAATGCTATTTTTTTTAAAGTGAAAAACTCAGTCTTATATTAACATGAAATTTTGAAGTGTTTAGATTAACAAAATTCTAATGGATATACTCTAAGGAATGATCAGGGCCTGGCAGAGAAAGTTTATTTTAAGTCTTCCAATTCTATCTCTTAAAATGAGAATTTTTAATAAAATGAGACTATAAGGAGCATGATACTGCACAAACAAAAGGCTGATCGTTTACAGTCTGGCTGACATGAGTTCATACTTACACATGTATACAAGTCAGTTCACATTGACAGTGTGTTTTCCTACGTGCACTAGTTTAACTTCTATAATGACATTGCAGTTCTCTGTACATGTGCCAACAGCGCCATATAAACTGGTATGGCTGGTTTATGGGTTCTGAAGGTCTTGCTTGGGAACCAAAAAGGGGCTCTTTGCAGGATTCAGATACGGAAAGGAACCCATTCTGGAAGTAATTACCCTGTACTTTTGTAGAAGCATATATAGTCTATATACATTTAGCTAAAAAGAGAACCCTAGCTCAAGATGTGGAAATTAAGAGCATTAAAATGAGCAGCATCTGGACTTGAGGAAAAAATGAAAAATAATGAATCAGAGACATGGTGAACCTTAAATTATTTAAGCTCCTCCAGTGGTAGTGCTCTGTAATTGCTTTGCCTTTCCATAAATGTTTCACAGCTGTGAAGTTTCCAAGTGAAGAGCTAAAGTGCTGGCTATTGTACAAAAATTAAGGCCAATTTCTGCTTGCCTTGCTCACTTAAAAATCTCGTCAGGCCTGCTTCTCTCCATCTTGTGCTCTCTGCAGTCAATTACACCTGTGCAAAGTGGTTGTAAATTGCTACTATTTATGAGCTGATAGACTTTTATCTCACGTTATGCCCTGTCTATAAGATTACAAAAAGTAGCATGCAGTGCAGAATCAGGCCCGCTTTTCTTACCACCTAAGGAGTTGTACTTGATAACAAAGACCCATAGAAAAATATGTGAAAACAGCAAGAACATCAGGCAGGTCTCTAAAAGACTCAAATCCCCAAAAAGCCGAAGACAAAAGAAAATAAAAAACAGTACCAGGTTGCTTTCCTTTCTCTGGACACTTCAGAGAGATAGTGCAGATCACTGTATTAGCAATTTGCTTGGGCAGTCAGGCTCCGCAAGGAATCTTCAGTTAGAAGACTTGAACGTAACTGAGCACCTTTCATATCTCTATGGAACGGTAAGCGTAGGAAGCTTTATTTTTGATTTAGTCTTTCTTACTAATTGGTCTGGAGTAACGTCAGCAGTAGATTCCTTCTGCAGTGTTTAAGAGCAGGATTTTTTTTGTGCAGCATGCAACAGCCTGACGTTATTTCTGTTGCAGTCTCTGCAAAGGATGTAGAAGGATGTAGGCCAATGCTGAGTAGTTGCTTAGCTGGGTATGTGGGAAAACAGGAAAAAAACCCCAGCCTACCCTGCCCCCCAACAAAAAAACCCCCAAACAACCAGCAACACAAACCCAACAAAACCCCTCCAACCAACTCAGTAAAAGTAAGGCAGTGTTTCTTGATCCTCGGAATTGGCAGAGACAGACAAGAAATAGGAATACTCATGTATTGGCCAACCGAAAACATTGTACAGGGAAAGCTGCCTTGTTGCTTCTGCACAGCACTGTAAACCAAAGCGGAATGGATCAGAGTAAGCTAATGACATGGCCATCCCCATCTAAGGTACATCATGTGGATTGTTTGGTTTTGAACAAGTGGTGTTGAAAATGGAGGTTTTACCTCTGGTAATGTTTACACTACAAGCTTATTTTTTCTCTTAAAATTGGCAGTCTGACCAGCTAGTCGCTGGTTTTCTTGCAAGGGTTACATATGTTTACTTTTCTGTATGCATCACCTTCACTCTCTGATGTCAATTTCAGTGTGTTTCTGCTCATGATAGTTATGAATTCATGTGTTAGTGTTTCTTGTTAGTAGAAATTCTGTCTTACTATATGTTATCATTTTTAAATGAATTTTTTTTACTCTGATTTTTAATGCAGGGAATTTAAAACAAGCCAGATAAGTTAAAAAGCAAATACTTGTATTGTGATTGTGTGTGGACAGCCACCATTTTGAGAAATAAAAGAGAATTTGGAATCCTGATAAGGTTAGGAGATTTGTGTCCTATTATTTGCCTGATTTGCTGTATGTCTCTCTGAGTTGTTCAGCATTGGTGTACAGTTTATCCAAGCGTGGAAAAGTTCCAGGATTTCTACTTCCTCTTCCCTTGCAAAACGTGCACCTTCAGGCCAACATCTTGAGCAGTGTCCAGTGTCACCTGCAGAATGGTAGCAGTGCTTACAACATTTGCATCAAATGTGGTATGTAATTTACCACAGAGATGATTTGTATAGATAAAAGTTCCAAATGGCATGGGAGGGATTGAAAAGTACATCTCTTTGAGGTAGCAAGCGGGGAGAAAGAGAGTGGCTTTCTTTCATATGATTCCTGGGCTTAAGAATGGATACTTTTGTCGCCTTTGGGGACAGGGACATTGTGGTACTTGCATGAGGATTGCTTTAATTTTTCTATTTCAGGTAATGTAGATTTGCATTTTCCTGAGGGGTGACTGGAGAGGACATCTGTCACGAGGGGGCTGGTTACACTTGCAACAGTAAGCAGCCTGGATTTTGTTGGGATGACCCAAATGTGTATGTGAAGATACGTAAAACTGTGCTGATCAAGGGCAGGACCTGCCACAACATGTAATGGCATAAAGATTGGCTTTGCATAACTCATCTCCAGCCACTATAGAAAGGGAATGTGGCGTTTGGTTCCTTGTCTCCTGCGTTCTTTCTACTTGTCCTCAGCATTTCTTCTTTTGGAAGGTGAATGGTTGCTGTTATGCAAGATTTTGAGTATCTTGGAATGTTCGTCCCTTTGTTTTTTAAAATATTGCCTTTTCTCTGGTGCCAGAGATGTATTTTAAGAAGGTAGGATGTAATTTTAAAAAGGTAAAATATATTTTAGAAGGTAGAATCTCTCACTAAGAACAAAGAGCTGTAGAAAGGTTACAAAGCAGTGTGAAACTGGACACTTGGTATAAACAATAAATGCCTTGCTAATGAATATACCCTTCAAGAACAGAAGGCTGGTAGCAAGGGAATATCCCTCCACAGGAGGTGCCAAACGGCTGAAAACCGGGCAGCTCCTGGATAATGCATAAAGTCAACAAAGACTTGCATTAATTGGGGGAAAGGTAAAGGTGGCAGCAGGAGATTGTGACCACAAACTCTATTAGGGCTGCACTGGACTACTGCACACCCCCTCCCACCCTGGTACTGGTGCATGTGCACATCAATTAAAGGACCTTGTAACTTTAAATGAAAACAAGAGACTGTACTAACCAGTAGAAGTTGTTAAGATAAGCTACTAACTAATAATTATAATTAAGGGTGTGTATTTCTGTGCTTTCAAGCATAAAAATATTCCTAAGAGTTTATTGGCTTGTATACTGGCTTTACGGATTACCACTGAGCACCCATCTTGGCAGCAATGATTTAAATAAATACTGCCTCTGCTCTGTGTGTAGATTGGTGTCTGCACACCTGACCCTGCTTTGGGACACCACCAGGTAACTGTATAAGCTGTAGAAAAATCCAACCTAACAACTGTACTGAGAACTTCAAATGCTATTGAATCTTGTAAATGCTGTAAAACAGTTCTCTATTTTTAAGAAGTGCAGTCCATTGACACTACAAAGAAAATTTAATTAGTTGGCATTTATCACCCCTGCCCCATGGTAGAATAAGCTAAAAAGCTTTATATAATCAAATAATCTTGAATTTAACAAACATGTTTATTTAAACAGAGTGTATTTTTTAGAGAAATCCATAGTCTACTTCGTAAATTCTTTTCAGATCTTTTTATTTTTATTGATTTTGATTAGCCAACTAATTTGTACTTAATCAATAAGTGTGATTCTGATTAGCTCATTTTGAACACTTAGCATAGAAGGCTAAGATGAAGAAGGGATTAGCAAAGGGTTTTGCTGACATGACAATCTATTTTAAGTGAATGCAAGCTTTCTAATAAATATTTAATGGGTAGTTGTTTGTGGTTTAATAGAATTAGATAATTCTATTAGAATCCTGTTCGGAGATTTACATGTACCATACATCACTGCTGAGGACGCGGTTAATAATTTAGGCTGACTAGTAATTAGAAACACAGTCAGATTAAGCAGGGGCTTCTTTTTTTTGTCATTCAGGGATTTAAACGGGTATGTGTTTGCTATGTAACTGCAACTCCGTTCTTAGGTTCTCTCTTGAACAGGAGAACTAATTTGGTGAGTTTGGGACAAGCCTTAAATGTGATAAAAAAATATGAGGCCCCTGGGGTTTATTTAATATCTTATCCTCTGAGTTAATGAGTTGGAAAATAGTTCACTGTTTATCTACAGTAGATTGAGCAGATGTTGCCAATTCAATTTTATGGAAAGTAATCTCGGAGAGATTGTCTTCTGCCCATTACTTTTTCATGGTTTGAATCTCTGCTGTCCTCTCCTCAGCTTCAAGGGAACGTTCCCACACTGGTCATGGAGTTGACAAAAGATTAGTGCAGCAGAACTTGGTAAAGCTGGTTAATATGAGGAGGCTTTGCAAAGATTGTTTGAAAATATCCTGGGTTTAGTGTTGTAAACTGAATGGCAAAGGAAAAGATAAGCAATTGAGAAAGCACTGAGGAAAGTTAAAAGTAAATAAAATATAGTGCAATTATTTCTTTATTGCTGTCACATCAGCTTTGGTTTCAGGTGAAGCTTTAAGAATGGTGATACAATGTGCACAGAAATCTCTGCAGATGCTTAATTTAGGGCTAGTAAAATTGCGGACAGCTGCAGTATGGTACTGGTTTTAGTCTAGACCTATCTCACTGGATCTCAGTTTACCTGGTTTGACAAAAAGATGTTATTTACTCTACTGCAGCAGTCTGAGAATGTGAGCATTAGAATGCATAGCTGAGTCAAGGGGACATGCCCAACAAGAAGCTTTGCATCCCAGCTGGCCTCTTTGTCACTTGAAATGAGGAGGCTGTCACTCATCTCTTGCACTCACCAGTAGGTGAGCTCTTGGTCTTTCCTCTGGTTACTCGCATTGTAATAGCATCACTTTCGTGCCTCTCTCAGGGATTACAGAGTATTCAGTTACAATCCATCCTATGAGTGTAGGAGATGCTGACCATATTTTGTGAGGCATTTGTTCTCACATGTCTACGTTTTTTTCTCTCATTTGAGAGCCAGAGGCTGATGTTTTCAAGTTGACCCAGCACTTCTTCAGAAAACACTAATTTTGTGAGAGTGTGTAGTTAGGATTGTGGTATGTGAGCGTTTGATAAAGGCTAAAAATTCGGTCTTTCAAAAAATCATTATTTATTTATTTTTAATTAAAGGTAAACTAGTTGATCAGTGTGACTAAATAAGTATGCACATTTGGGGAGGAGCATGTCATTGGCCAGTTACACAGTAATGTCATGTAACATACAAGAGGATAGTTTCACAGGAATCTTTAACTTGGAAATGTCTGTTTTATGATATAGGAATGTGGAAATTCAGAGTAGCACTGACAGTATTTTTTGTTTTGTTTGCATTTTTACTTTGTCCCTTCGTTATATTTTTAGTTCTCAAGGTTCATTAGCGTGTTGTTCCATAACTCTGCTAATGCAGTAATACTGGCTTGATCTGGAGATGTGTACTGCTCTGAAGACTGCCAAGCTCAGAATTAGACAGCTGTAGTTCGGACAGTGGTTTCATTTCTTGACAAGTGTGGAGTCACTTCTCTGAAATTGCTGTCATTCCTTGAGTTAAATCTACTGGAGCTGAGACTTGAATCTGGTCCTGACTTCTAGCGTATGTATATGTGTGCGCACGTTCGTAAAGCAGGTTTTGAGGCATTGCTGTTAATGCCTAGGAAAAGTGAGGTTAATAGGGACAGCACTGGCACAAAAGATAGGATTAAAACTAATTTTTTGGGAGGTTCTTTCTTAATCTTCTCTTAGAGTGATTCTAGTCCTTGCATGGATAAAAGCATCAGCCTGGTTCCTGTGCTCATCCTCAGTTTGTCTGCTTTGTTCCAGTTTTCTTACGAGGTAGTGATATGTATTGTGTTCTCTGGAGAACAGTTCCATTATTGTGAGCTGTTAGTTCCACTCAATATTCACTCCTTGGAAACAATGGTTTGATGGGCTGGGACATGGTTTGTTATATTAAGCAAGAAAATAACTTGAACTGCTCCTGTAATTACTTTGCATGCAGTTGGAATTTCTGGCAAGCTCACCTTCATTTCTATGTATGTAATGTTACAGCACTTAGCATTTCTGTAACATGGCTTTACACCTTTGAATTGTTTTATAGTTATTAACTAATTAATCTCATAACACCCCTGTAAGGTATATCTGTTTGTTTCTGCTTGGGCGACTATGTGGAGGATAATAACATGTGGCTTGAATATTAATAAACATTAAAGTAGTATACTGCATTTGTGGTTGCTGATTTGGTTTTGTGTGGTTTTTTTATTTCTTTACTCAAACTTGCTTTGTTAAATTTTGTTTCTGGTTTAGCTCTATTGATTACTGTCAGAGGTAATGCCAAAATATAGGTTTTGGAAGAAATATATGGTCTAATTTTTGACTAATGCTAATGATTGTTTGCACTGCTCCAGTAATAAGTCAGAAAAAATAAACATGCTGCAGTTGTGGAATCTGGTCATTATTATTAATTAGGAACAATCTTTTAGAGGTTGTTGGGTTTTATTTATTTATTTATTTAAGTATAAAGGGGAATTTGAAAGCACAGAAGACTCTTCCTTGAGAATTGTTGAGGGATGATGAGAACAGTTAGATTTGACTCTTCACTATTTTTTCAGTTCCTAGAAAATACCAGCTTATTATGCAGACATCTTATAACCCTGCATCACAGTAAGTCTGTGAGCTGTAATAGTTGAAAGTGTGGCTGGGCAAAGATTTTCAGGAGAGAGATTGAATGATGGGTTAACAAACAATGAGGGGAGGTATTTGTTGTGGTTTAACCTTAGCCGGCAGCTCAGCCTCACACAGCTGCTCTCTCACCCAGCTGGATGGAGGAGATAGTCAGAAGGGTAAAAGTGAGAGAACTTGTTGGTTGAGATAAAGATAGTTTAATAGATAAAAACAAAGCTGTGTGAACAAATCACAAAGCAAAATAAGGGATTAATTCACTACTTTGCATTGGCAGGCGGGTGTTCAGCCATCTCTGGGAAAGCAGGGTTTCATCATGTGTAATGGTTGCTTGGGAAGACAAATGCCATATCTCTGAACATCATCCCCCTTCTTTCTTCTTTTCTCCAGCTTTTATTGCTGAGCATGATGTCATATGGTATGGGATATCCCTTTGGTCAGTTGTGGTCAGCTGTTCTCTCTGTGTCCCCTCCCAACTTGTTGTGCACCCTCAGCTTACTCACTGGTGGGCAGTGTGAAAAACAGAGAAAGCCTTGAGGCTGGAGTGAGCGCTGTTCAACGATAGCTAAAACATCCCTGTGTCAACACAGTTTTCATCACAGATCCAAACCACAATGCCATACAAGCTTCTATGAAGAAAATGAACTCTATCATAGCCAAAACTGGTACAGGCTTTAAATTCGGTTCAGTTCCTGTGTTAGTACGTGGCTCTTAGAAGTCAAAGAGTCAACTCACCAGAGTGACTTAGATGTTTGCTTCCCACCAGCATCTTTGCTTCGAATGTGGAATATTGACTTGTCTGTCCCTAAAGGCTGAGCACAAATGCGCTTTTTATACGAGTAGTCCTGCAGAGGTCAGTGTGCCACAGCTGTGCAAGGGAATATTCTTTAAGAAACCCAAACCCTCACAAAACCTCCCTCCTCTTCAAAGGAAAAAAAAACCAACCCAAACCAATAAAACAACAACAAAAGGACCCCAAAAAAATAAACCAACAACCCTACCTCCCCAAACAGCAGTATACCCATACTTTAAATGTAGAAAGCACTTTATTTTGTAGATCAAGTTCTTTTGTATGTGTGGCAGGAATCTTATCCTGGTGTTTCCCTGACCTCACTCCTCAAAACTAGCAATAATTTGCCAGCTTTATGTGCAATTTCGGTGTCCTCAAAATCTGAATCTTTGCCATCTTTACTTCTGTACAATGCCCTTTTGCAGTAAAATTATAATTTCAGATAGGCACTGGGTTGCTGTTATAAGCAATTAACTGAAACCAGTGATTTTTTGTTTATTATTTGTAGAGTTTGTATGAAGTAGCACCATTTATCTTCCTCTCATCCAAATAAGAAAAACTTGAGGCGCTCAGTGGAACTACAAAGAATTGTGTATTAACAATGGAGCACAGACAAGGGAGAGCAAGAGGAAGTATTGACTTTCATGAAGTGCCATGGCAGCTGTGGTGATTATTGAAGAATATCTATTTTGGCAGATGAGTTGCAACTGAAGTTGCCAAGGAGTAGTTTGGGTAGAGACAAGCATCATTAGACATTGTTCTCTCAAAGGTTTTGGCTAGGTCACTGGACTAGCTGTAAATTTGGGTCAAGGACCTGAGTGTGTAAGGTAGCCTCATTTATCATCAGCCAAGGTTGAGATAATAATCATCAGTCCATATGACTCCAGCTGAGAAGTGAACAACTTATTTTGGTTTAGTAATGATTTGAGAGACTCATCAATAAATTCACGAATAGTCTTCAGTGCAGTAATCTGTCCATGTCTCGGTGGCCAGCGTGATTTCTTGGCAGCGGAGAAAGGAGAACAAAGTGGGCAAGCTGGTTAAGGTTCCTTTTGTTTCCTGTCACTTCCTCTGCATACAGACACCTTGGAATCTCAGGACTAATTCAACAACGTCATCTAAGATGGAATTCTCTTCTACAAAACAGTCCTATCTTGTTGCATTGAAATAATTGAAACCTATAGAAGGTATTCATACTGTCTAGTTTTATGCAGAAATTGTTCTTAGAATATTGGTATTGATACTGCCATTCCTGCTTGTTTTGTTTAATTATGAACAAAATGTCTTCCTTGGAAATATTCCCAGTTCATGTTGACATAGGCACAAATTTAGCTAGGCCACCTCAGCAGGACACGGTGTTTTGCTAATGCAGCTGTGGAACTCGAAACCAGGTTAGCCTCTGACCAGCTTGGAGGGCAGGCAGAGCAAGTCTGCATTTCTTTGCATGTAATTTGCTGTTATAGCATGACTGCGTGTGTGTTGAGCTGTAACTGTAGACAGAGACACACTTGGGTTGATTTGAACTAATTGAGTTGATCAAGTGTTGCCGGTTAGTTCAATTTGCACCAAGTCCCACTTGTCTTGTCTTCACTTGGAACAACAGCAGCAAATGAATTACCACATCAGAGCTCTTGCTACATATGGAAAAGAGAGGGATGCATTGTTTCTGGATTGGGAGACTGACTGACAGGTTTTTGAAAAAAATTTGGTCACTTTCAAATTTGACTGACCCTTAAGAGGTTTGGGGTTTTTTTCTGGGTTTTTTGGGTTTTTTTAAACTACCATGGAGAGTTTTCTTTTCTGTAGACTACTAGTGTCCCAGATGTAGAATTTAAGTAGTGGTAGTTGAGTAGCTATTGCACACTGTATTTGTCTGTTTGGCAGGTGTTTGGTGTTTGTATTTCAATCTATGCTAATTGTAAATTTTAATCTATGTTAATTCTACATTTATGCATTTTTCATTCATGGCCCTGCTTGCCACTCTCCAAAGACATCAGTAAAAATATCTTCATATTTTCGGTGTGATTTTTGCTCTTCTCAGCTGATACACTGTAAGGAAGAGAAAAGAACTTCACAAATGCTAATGATAAAAGTTGTACAACACCTCAAAGCATAGAGATAACGTACTAATATTCTGATTTTACAGACAGGGAAACTGAGACAAAGAAGGGTTAAGTGTTTTCCTTTAAGTTATGCAGGAAGATGAAGTTAAAGATGGAAATAGAAAGAAGCTAGATAATACACTGAGTCCGGGGAGATGGCCTTCAAACATTAGTTCACCATTTCCTCACTAAGACTGTCTTGTTCCTATATCTATCTTAACATATTACAGAACTGTCATATAGGGTTAATCTTCCTGATGTAGTTCTGGGTAACTAATAGGTTAAAGTGTTGGGGTTTTTTTTAGCACCGGAGAAAGGGAGCTCTTCTAAACCCTAGTAGGCCAAAACCATGAATGACCATAAATGCCAGAGAAATTTTCTTCCAAAAGTCCCGCTTCTTAGCTGTGTTGCACTCATCTAAAAAGAAAGCGGCAATTGCCTGTACCGAGTGAAGGGCCTTGGGCTGCCTTACAGCAAGCAGGTGCTCACTGCATCCGCTTCTCCCTTGGCTAACTTGATACTGAAAGAGTTTGGGATGCAGCTGTATGAGTGCAGAAACACAAACTCTCCACTGATTTTATTTTTATCTTTTTCATGTGGATTATTTCGATTGATGTCACAACAAGCTCTACTGCGATATTTGGTACTTGAGAGTTGTCTTGCAGTCATAGCTCCAATGGAACAAGGATTCTTTTCCCAAAGTACCTTTGAAGCCCTTTCCCTTTTTTGCAGTGGAAGAGTTTCATGTCGTCATCAAGGTGCATATACCCTACTGTTTAGTCTATACAAAAATGAAGCACTTTTTAAACATAGCTGTAAATGGAACAGATGTCAAAATTTCAGTAAAATTACTTTGTAAGTGCGTGGTAATGCACACAATGCTACATTTTATGATCCTTACTCATGATGTTGAGTACTTATATTCAATGATCTATAGTTTTCTATTTAGTGGGACTTCGGGGGGAACAGAATTTGTACATGGAAGTAAATGTTGCCTTCATGCAGATCTGCCTCTTGGGCAGGGTGAAATCTTTAAGGAAGAGCTGTAAAACTCAGCTTAAAATCAATGAGCTAAATTTTTAAATTTGCACTGGAAAAATTGTTTTCAGTAAAACCAGTTTGTTGGAAAAGCAAAGGCAATTGTGGAGTGTTCTGTTTCACGTATTCCTTTCTTAAGAAAAAGAAAAAAAAAAGAAAAAGCTTCTACTCCCTTGCCTCCAAATGCTTCTACTGAAAATAAAAAATATTTTGAAGTCTCATGAGAGCTGACATTCCGGTTGTTTTACACCTCCCTTCTGCTAACTGCATTTCCCATGTTGCAAAATATTTAAACACCTTGTGCATTGTGGAAGAAATAGTATGTTTTAATTTTTGAGATAAAATCTTGGTTAGCTACCCCCAGAAAGGATGAAATTGCCTAGAATTATTTCTCCTTTTGCTTATTGCCGTTTTTCTTCTTCTGTCTCCATCTCTGAACAGTTCTCCTTCCACATTTATAAGTAGTTGCACTTCCTTAATGTTTTCTTCAGGTTCATTGCATCTGGAAGACATTTTTCTTCCCACTTTTTTTCACTTTTTGTGTTTGACAGAATTCAGTGCATAGGAAGTGTTGCTATTTGTCCTTTATGTCAGTGAGCCCTCTATGGTTTTTTTTTTGTTTTGATTTTTTTTTTGTGTATATCTTTCATGTGGTGGCATAGGAGACAGAAATATTTAGAAAAATTACAAAACAGTGATTTTGAAAATTAGGAACCCCTGTTAGGAAGACTTAAGGGCAAATGTAGTACATAAAACTACCTCAAACTCTTCTTTAAAAAACAAACTAATTAATTAATAATGCCCAACAAACCAAAATTTTACTAAATTAGAAATTGTCTCTGTCTTTTTAAGGCAAATGTAAACTCCCTCTGAAAGGAGCAGATTGCTTTGCCTTCCATTAAGAAGTATGCCTGTTCAGGAGTGACTGACAGAGGGTTTGTGCCATGCTTTTTCCTATGACAATAGTGTATTTCTGCGTGCCTTTTGTGGGAAATACTTTATTGTCTTCCTGTAGTGTGTATTCAGCCCTCCAGATTACCCCATTCTTAGAGCTGTTATTAACAAAAAAAGTACTGTTTTTTGTTTATGAAATAAACACTGATTATTATTAACACTGTTTATTATGAAATAACCACAAAGTATTTAATTTAATTTTGATCTTTTTATGCCTTGGAAGTAATCTCTTTTCAAGAATTGTTTGTTAAGGTGGAACAAATGTATTACTACAGAAGCTTTAACAGCATGGAGCTTGTATAACCTGGTGGGAGCACTGTCTTGCATATCACTGTGCCCAGTCAATACTCTATTATTGCACATTAAGTGGTTTCCTACAGTATCCTGTGCACAGGGTATTAGAAGGGATGTTATCTAATTTTCTAAGCAATAATGGTATAAAAAGTATGCATTTTTTATTATTAAAAAACCAAACTATTGCCTCCGCTGAGTTAATGTTTCTTTTATATACAGTTAGCACCCAAGAGACTGACTCATAAATCAACGGAGAATTAAATGGAAAGTGCAAAGTTTTGGAAAACCAGAATTTATTACAGACTCAGAGTCTTTGAGTCTACCTGCAAACAAACTTTTACTTGCTTAATAGTATTTTTATTTGACTATTGTGTTCTTTATTGATTTTGATCAATTAGAAATAAGTCCAAAATGAACCCCCACCAACCTGTAACAAATAACAACATGAAAATGGAGAAGAAAAATACGTGATTTTACATGGGATGTTTACTGCTCCTTTGACTGTTCTGTCAATTTCTATTTGGATGGTTCATACAAGCACCATTTTTATATGTTTCTTATACTACATAGTAGGATCTTTCTTCATGGGAGTAGTGTGTATTATTTTGAAATTCATATTTGTAGAGGTTTTTTTATCACTCCCCCCAATTTGATGACATACAAGTGAAACAATTTGTGATCTTAAGTTTTATGAATTTAGCTGAGGTAGGTGGTTTGTTCTGTACAACTAGGGTTTCCCATCATAGGAATCATGAGACATGAAAGTTAAAATGTTAATGTCAATACAAGTGTGTTTTGTATTTGTTACTGGGGGCCCAGATAAGGGAGTCCTAATGTTTAAAACTTCAAATTTTCTAAAATCTTGTCTTCTAGTTTCACTGAAGTTAAACATTTTGAGTTCAGTTTTTTCTTCTCCCCCCTCACCTCTATCCTGCTCAGGTTCATACTGCTGTTAGAAGTGGGGAGGCACTTAAAGAGCTCCTTGCAATTTTCTGTTTTGTTACGAATCGTGGTTTAATTTTAGGTGAATCTGAGCAAAGTCATAGATTTGCAGTGGAAAATCACACTAGTGTTTGCAATATGGAAATAATACATGCTGGTAACTTGTAGGTAAAATAATAAAAACTGGTTTTAAAATGCAGCTTTTTCAACTAAGTAATTATAATTTGGAAAATGTCCTTAGTGAGTGTAAATCCACCCCTTCATGTTTCAGAGCAGTAATTTGACTTGAAAGGATGTGTGTCTGCAAGACAAATGATGGTAAGCTACTGAGCTTGATGGGAGTTTGTTCTTCTTGGTTTACAAGTGGGATGAACAGTTCAATCCAACCTTTATGCTTTAATAGTAAAAGCAGATAGAAAAAAGGCTACATATACATGGGAATCAAGGGCTTTTGGGCACCTTGAAGGAGTGCCAGTAATGGCTGTAGAAATGTCATAAATCAAACCTACAAAACAGAGGTTGACCTTAGCTCGAGATATCTGAAGTTGGTATTCTTTTCCTGGAAAAATACAGAGAAGCTGCTATTAAAAGAATACCTTCTGTTACATCTACCTTTATGGCAAAAAGCCTTAGTTCATTGAAAACCTGGACTTATTTTGTAATGAGTTTCTAGAAGCTAATCCTAAAGCTGGTGCTGATGAAAATGTATCGTCTTAGAAAAAGCTTTCCAGGGGAAGGGCTGTCTGTGTGCAGCGTCAGAACGCATGAAGGCTTTCTGTCAGAGATTTCCAGGAATCCAGGTGCATTACTTTCTGAGGCAGGACTGCAGTAACTTGCCAAGAGTTTGTATTTTAATTACCTCTTCCCAATGCAGCTTTTTCATCTTAAAACAAACAAATAAAAAAGCCCCAGTGCTAAACAAATGAGAAGACCATCCCAGAACAGCACCACCTGCAAAACTGTTGGCAAATGTCTTGTTTTAAAACTGCACCAATCCAAAGGTTTAAAATAATCTTTAAAAGAGCTATAAGGCAAAGGGAAGAACCGTATATGAGAAATCGTGTAAACTTAGTGAACTTAGAAGTCTAATAACTGTGTACTGAGGAGAACTAGAAATGGAATTTCTGCCAGACTTACAGGACTGGAGGAACTGGGGAGACTAGTAGGAAAAAGAAATACGGTGAATTCCATGATACTTTTTTTTTTAACTTCTTGTAGGCAGATAAGATTATACTGGATGTAGTGTGCTTTTGAGTTTGTCAGAACATGGTTTATATTTTTCCAGTTGTATTTGTGTGATGGGTTGTTATATCACTTGAGCATTAGTTTGGGAATTATACACAAACTTTGCTGAGGAGCAGAAAGAGAGACATAGGCTTTGCTTGAAAGGGCTGTCTTAGGCAGTGATTGACTTTCTGATATGTCAGTAAGACTCCAGAAGTCCAGGAGATCCCCAGGCATTTTATTAGAGTACCAAAGTAATACTGGTTGCTGGCAGTATTGAAGGAGTAATGTACTCTGATCTGATTTTGTGTCATCAGCAGTCCTGTATTCTACAAAAGGAAGACATTCCAGCCAGATGTGTGCATCAGCCGGTGTGTGTGGTTACCATGGCCCACAGGACAGTATAATTCTGTGCTCTGTTCAGTTAATCACCGTACAAAATGCCTTAATACTTGACCAGCTTGTGAGAAGAGAAGAGCATAACAAACGGGGTCTTCGGGCAATGCAGCTGAGGTTTTGAAGGTGGACAGCCAGGAAAACTAGTCACGTGCCTGTGAGGACATTACTTCAGTACACAATATGTTAACTACATCTGGATTTAGCACAATCATCCTTGACTAATTTGAAGAGAAGGGAAAGGGTTTAAGTGCTGAATAAATAAATTACTTAATTACATGTTATCAGAGAGGAACAGATGGTCAGTTTAGTGTGTTTTCTGACTGCTTATGCTTTCAAGAGAGGGTAGATCTATGCTGATTCTTGTACTGAAGACTTCCCAGTGTCAGTAATTCATCTGTGGGTACACCAAACAACTTTTTACTGTTACCTTTTCAGTGGGCCTTACCAAGACCTATTTTAGGTGACTGAAGGGTCTCAATGTCGTCGGGAACTAACATTTTACAAGGCTTTCTCCTTTCCTTATATAGTAACTCTGTATTTATTGTAGTGCTAGTTATTCTGAAAGGTGAGAAATGGCTTCAAGATACAGAGAAGAACCTAATGAGGTTCAATGAAGGCAAGTGTAGGGTCCTGCACCTGCGGAGGAAGAATGCCAGGCACCAGTATACCTTAGGGGTGGACCTGCTGGAAGACACGTCTGAGGAAAAGGGGGTCCTGGTGGATAGTAGACTATCCATGAGCCACCAGTGTGCCCTTGTCGCCAAGAGGGCCAATGGGATCCTGGGCTATGTAGGGAAGAGTGTGACCAGCAGGTCGAGGGAGGTCATTCCTTCCCTCTACTCTGCATTGGTGGGGCCACAACTGGAATAGTGTGTCCAGTTCTGGGCTCCCCAGTTCAAGAGAGACAGGGAACTACTGGAAAGAGTCCAGCGTAGGGCAAGAAATGTGATTAAGGGATTGGAGCATCTCCCTGATGAGGAAAGGCTGAGAGAGCTGGGGCTCTTTAGCCTGGAGAAGAGAAG
>JAOXJK010000051.1:36475263-36496085 GCA_025774025.1 Xenus cinereus | reverse complement strand
GGATTCCAGTTGTGGCCTCCCCAGTGCAGAGCAGAGGGGGAGAATGACCTCCCTCCACCTACTGGCCACACTCTTCCATGCTGGCTCATGGACAGTTTGCTGTCCACCAGGACTCCCAGATCCTTCTCCTCAGTCGTGCTTTCCAGAAGATCCATCCCTATGCTATATTGGTGCCTGGGGTTCTTCCTGCTCACGTGCAGGACCCTACATTTGCCCTTGTTGAACCTCATCAGGTGCTTCTCTGCCCAGCTCTCCAGCCTGTCCAGGTCACACTGGATGGCGACACAGCCCTTCCAGTCTGGTATCATCAGCAAACTTGCTGAGGATACACTCTGTCCCCTCATCCAGGTCATTGATGAATATGTTGAATAGGACTGGGCCGACTTGCTAGGAAAGAAATAAGCTCCAGTTTCATGTGGCTCAATGCATGGAGTTGGTTTTTTGTTTTTTTGTTTTTTTTTTTCTTGCATCAAAAAGAACTCCCAAGTCCTGAACATGGTGACCCTGCTTGTTGCCTGATGTACAGGTAAGGTTCAAAGCAGTGGATCACTGGTTTTGTGAACACCGTTATGTTAAACCCTTCCCTGATAGCAAGTTGGAATTCAGTGAATTATTGTACAGAAGCAGAACTGACATTTTGAGAGTCAAAGTAATTTAACCAAATGCATAACTGCTGCACTGGAAAAAAATCAGAGATGTCTGGTCTCTTCTGTTTCCTGCTGCTTCCCAGATGTAGTGTATTCCTATAGGATATTCCTCTTGAAAATCTTTGGCGTGTGCACACCTTTTTTTTTTTTTTTTGCATAAGCAGTGATCATGTTACCTAATTACTTAAAAAACAAAACAAAACCAAAAAGCTACTTTACTATAAATTATGTGAGACACAGTTTTGTATACACATATGCCTTGTTTCTTGAGAGAGAGAAAATAAGGCCACCTGGTAAGCAGGCTTTTAAAAACATACTAAATTCAAGCATCTCTGGACGTGTGTGGTCATAGATAATATCCTTTAAATGCTACAAAAGTCTGTGTATATATTTAAATAAGAAACTAATGTTCAAGTGAGGAAAACCCCATAAATCCTACTATGGCGTTAATCTGTATGCTGCACGACGTTTTGGGATTATACACTTGAAACCATAAGCAGAAGTATGCTGTGACAAGAAAAGAAATTGAAAGGTAGCACCATGCTGTTCTCAATGCTTAAATTTGTCCAGCCAACAATGATGATTTTTTGGTCTGGAGAAGAGAAGGCTGAGAGGGGGGGATATGATTGATGCTTATAAATAGTTAGAGGGTGGGTGTCAAGAGGATGGGGCCGGTCTTTTTTCAGTGGTGCCCAGGGACAGGACAAGAAGTAACAGGCACAAACTTGAGTGTAAGAAGTTCCACCTAAACATGAGGAGGAACTTCTTCGCTTTGAGGGTGGCAGAGCCCTGGAAGAGGCTGCCCAGAGAGGTAGCGGACTCTCCTTCTCTGGAGACATTCAAAACCCACCCGGACACGTTCCTGTGCAACCTGCTCTGGGTGGACCTTCTTTGGCAGGGGGGTTGGACTAGATGATCTCCAGAGGTCCCTTCCAACCCCATGTGATTCTGTGATTTTTGCTTACCAGCAGTCCCTCCTCGAGGAGGATGCCCAGGTAGGTAGGTAGTGACACACTACGGGGGCATTGCCATCACGGGGGGGCCCTCACTCCTGGGGTCACCAGGAGGGAAGGGGGCAGGCTGAACGTTAGCGGATGTGTTGTGGGTTGTGTTTGTTATGCCTTTGGCTGAGCAGCGGAGTTGTAAATGGTTTGTTTGCCAAAAATGAAAGTTCATTACAGACTGGCCTTGTTTTGATTAGGAGGAGCCTGGGGGCTACACCGTAAGAGTAAATAAAGCTTATGGCTTTTTGTTCACTTTGGCATTGAAGAGATTATATTCTAGCTGGTTTTTAATTTCTGTTATCATTTTATTTTAGTCTTTTTATTATTTACTTGTATATGCACACGTAAACTTTTTGTGGCGTTTTTTAATACTTGAGAAGAAGTTCCCGTAGATCGTTTCTGTACTAGATGTTGTTAAAACGCAAAAAAGAGTTACATTAACTTGTGTTGCAATGCAGAAATTCATTAGTGCCTTGCACTTTTTGTATCCTTTCATATGCTTAATTTGGGAAAAAAAACTGAATGCCACCCACAAAACATCTGTTAGGGGGTTGTTTTGGTTTTCAGACAGAAAAAAAAGTATGTTTCCAAATATGGTTAATTTTAATTGACCAGTTTAGCAACATTTTTGTTGCTTATACAAATATATTGTTATCCTTTGTTATATTGCAGAAACTGTGATTAGAAAAGAGACCTACTGCAAGTTCACATTGAGCAAAGTTTGACAAATGGAGAAAGCTGTATTTCATTTAAAAATACTGATACAAAGGCTTCATTATGTAATAGAAAAAGGTGTTTCATGCAATGTAACTATTTAGCATAGTTATTTTTGAGTTTCGATTACATGGGACTAAGATGAGAATCAGTTACCAATTTCAAGTTCCGTTCTCCTGGCATCACTTCAGCTCCTTTTGTAACTTTTGGCAAATCATTTAACCTTTTCTGCCTTATATCGCACTCACCTTTTAAAAATGGAGATCTTATTTCATGTATTTCCCAGACGTATTTAATGTATTTAATTCATATATTCAAGGACTTTGAAAGTAATTTTATTTATAAATATAAAAATATAAATCTTTATTATACTATGTAAAGGTATAGGTTTGTACAATACAGATTGTGCTGTCAGTTGACAAAATTTTGTCCGGTTTCCTTTGACAACTAAATCTGTCTTGACAGCTTGTTAACTCGTGGGTTTCTCGGTGAACGGAAATTAGGGTTTTAGGTATCACCTTAGAGAAATTTTGAAAATCAATATTGCCATAAGAGAGTTAAGTCACACGTTCGTAGCTAGAAATTTTTCCCTATTCCTGGCAGTTCAGGCAACTTGCAAAGGAGGTGGCCCTCCTGAAGGCATGAGTACATTAGAAGTCAGTGGCTTTCGGACTTTTTCAAAGTATTTCTGTGCTCCTCCATTTTCCAGGGAAAGTGTGAGCTCCAGCATAGGTTATTCCAGGCTCGCTTTTCTTAGCAGCCTTTTGGAGGCCTCTTAAAATAGTGGGTCGATAGACTATAGGGTGAAAAAGTAATATGCTTTTTTTTGTATTTACTTCCTTGTCAAAGGGTACGGCATTACATTCTGATATGATTTTAGAGGACATGCTGTATTGAGTAATATGTTCTGCTAGAGGTCTGCAGTGGACTTGCGTCTGAGAATATCTGGTTTACAGAGACCCGTTCTGGATCTTCTGGGTTAGAAATGAGTAGAAAGGAAAAGCTTTTTAATTCTTCAGTGTAGCTAGGATAGCATTGACCTAGCATATCAAAACAGTAATTTGCCTGGAGAGAGATGAGGCGAAATTGCCTACGGTTAGAAAGCAGTCGCATCCAGAATTATAATATGGTGTTTGTTTGTAACTGTCTATTTCCTGTTTGCTTCAGTTTGTCACAAAATAACGTGTGTTGGGGGCTACAAAGAGCAAATCATTTAAATCGTTTATCCAAGTAACAAGTGACTTGAGAAAGTAGATATAGAAACTTGAGCTAACGAGATGAGACAAGTTCATAGGTCAAGGTTGATACGTGGATGATGGTACAGTAATTTATGCTGTTGGTGCCCACCACAGTTGATCATTCTTTGCAGACAAGCCCCTGGGCTCTTCTTTCTGACACCTCCCATGATAACTACAGACTGGGAAGTTGAACTGCACCTGTGACATGTATGTCCTAGGTTTTATCCCAGTACTGATTGTGTCTGCTCAGATGGGATTAGCCAAGTATAGTCACCTCTTCTTCCACTTTTTTTGGCTCCTGTTGTTTCAGGTGTTTTCCAAAATTCTCACACCCTTTGGTATTATAAAGGTCACCATTGGCACTTAGTTTAAGTGATTTAATGAGGCCAAGCCAGTTTGGTCATTTAACAGTTAAAAAGAACTAATGTTAAGTGGTCCTCTGCTGTAATCCCTTTACTTTCTCTAGAGTCGATTCTTCCCACATTTATATATACATCATCTTTGCCTGATATGGTGTTTCTTAGGGAACTTTACTTACTCAGATATCAGTGGATCTAGTTAATCGTAACCAAGAGGGCTAGTATGGCAGCAAAGTGTGGGTTTTTTCACCATAGTTATACAATCTTTGGGGATTTCTCCATGCTGTGTTTTGTCATTGAAATTTCTGGATGGCGTTCCTGATGCTCCTTCTAACATGGCTTACTGGGAAGGATGAAATTTGTTGCATTTGGGCATGCATATTTGCTTTACATTTTCTGCTGCTGCCACCATCTCCAGTTTCTGGGCTGTAATTGAGGCTCTATGTTAACATGTCAGGCTGTCTGACCAGTGAGGAAAGTCTCATATGGAAGTTATGAAGCTTTTAAACAAAATGGCATAGTGAAGATCAAGAGCACAAAGTGGGACTTGCTCCAGTGTTTGAGGAATGGCGCTTCTAGACAACCTATCAGTGAAAAATAAGCAGATTTCAGAGGAAATGAAGGGTGCCTGGTCCCTGAGCAAATGCGAGGCACTTGGGATGGGTCCACCTGAGACCTCTCCTCCCCAAATACCACAAAATCTGCTCTGCATTCAGCAGAACCGGAGCTGCTGGCACAGCTTGGACACCTCCTGCTCCCCAGGAGACCCGAGCACTGGACAAAGCAGAAGGATTATGTCCCACAAACATCAGATACTTCAGATATTTCTGTTGCTGAAACGGCACAGGAGAGAAAAGCCTTTATCCTCTGGATTTATTCCCTCAGAGGCGCGTTTCCAGCACTGTCTGATATATTGGATGCTTGTCAAGAATGGGAACGGTCCTGGGAGCCTCTGACATCAGGAGTGAGCTGGAGGGAAGGATTTTTTTCTGGCTGAGGAGGTGATGTTGTACAAGAGGCAGCAAGTGAGAATCCTCTGCCAGGGATTCTGTTGAAAGCCCAAGGGGGAAAGGAAAATCAGGATGTAAGCCTTGGCCAAGGGAGCAATTACTCCTGGAAATGGATTTGAGTGGGCTGGGATTGAGGGAGGTGTTTTGGAACAAGACACCTGGAATTTTTAGCCCTGTTTTTTCTCTCCCCCTTTATCTGCTGCATGTTTGGTTGTTTTGGGGCTTTTTTGGAGGGGGTGGGGTTGTTTGATTTTTTTGTAGCTTTCATTTGTGTAGTTTAAACTATTAACCTATTTAAGGCAGAAAACAGCCCTGAATACCCTGTGAAACATCATGCTGTGTTGTGGATGGTGTGAAAAAATAGTACACTGAACTAAACACCATCTAACATGCTACCTCAGAGGGAGAGATGTATTTTTCAAGTAAAATTTAAACTATTGATCCTGTTGTGCTGTTATTACAGGGGTAATTTTCTTCTGCTTCAAGTATGGTTTTATAAACTCTAAGATGAAAATGAGTTGAGACAACTCTGCTGAGAGGAACTGCAGTCATATTTGTGAGTCACAAATGTTTTACTTAATCAGGGAAATTGCTCATTCTTTTACAGATTACATCTATGCCTAAATATTTTATTTAATAACTAGCAAAATGCCAGTTCTGGGTCTTCAGTGCTTCAGCACATCACTAGCAGCAACATTTGAGTTCCAGTGGCATTACACTGACTTGTTCACCAAGAACTTGTCCAATGAAGCATTGACCGATTCCTCTCATCCCCTGCTTCCTTTGGTAGATATTGACCCACAGATGTCTTCAAAAGCTGTATTAGACAGATGTGGACTGTTGTGGGGGTTTTATTTTTTTTCCTAGGGTGCCCAGGAGATCACTTTTGGATTCAGAATATTTCCACTCAAGATGAGTAAATTGTAGGGTCCTGGAAATCTCTCAGAGAACGTTAACAGGGCACTTCTGCCTCACTTGAGCACCTGTCAGGAAGGTCAATTAGGACTGTATAACCAATATTCAGTACTTTCATAACTTCATGCAGATGCTGATGGCAAAAGAGCAGTGTCCATGCATTTTGTTGTTGTAAATCCTTTCACAAAATCTAACAGTTGCCAGAGAATGTGGAAACATTAGAGTTAGAGTCAATGATAATAGGATAATTGATGCCAGGTGGACTTCTCCACCTGATATCACTCAGCATTCCAGTTAAACAGAGCCATTTATTGCAAGGGATACACAGTATATGTCAGGGTACCATCAGCATCTTTTCAAACATTATTTTGATCATTTTGAAAGCTGCTAATGTGTTGCATTTCTTACTGTACTTCTTATACATTGCAACAGAATCTTTTTTTGTTAAAGATTTCCTGAGAAGGAAAATATGATCTTCACTCTCCCTACCTCCTCTGGCTAGCATCAGGTTTGGCAAATTTTCATTAAAACTTATAAGTAAACTGTTACTTAAACACTGACTAATATCGTTGCTTAGCTGCTTTTAGAAATCCCTGTTATTTTCAGGCAATGAAAAATAATGAGATAATATTTTCTTAAGCATTATGTAGCTATTAAAGTAGATTTTTAGAAATTATTGCCATTTACAAAGCTGAATTTATTAGTTTGTTTTTAAAGGTTGATACTTTTCCAAGGAAGCCCCAACTTGTCTCCATCGTCGAGACAGGGAACTACTGGAGAGAGTCCAGCGTAGGGCAACAAAGATGCTTAAGGGATTGGAGCATCTCCCTTATCAGGAAAGGCTGAGAGAGCTGGGGCTCTTTAGCCGGGAGAAGAGAAGGCTGAGGGGAGACCTTATTAATGCTTATAAGTATCTAAAGGATGGTTTGAGGGAGGATGGAGCTGGAATCTTGTCAGTGGTTCCCAGCGACAGGACAAGGGGCAACGGGCACAAGCCGGAACGTGGGAAGTTCCACTCAGATATGAGGAAGAACTTCTTTCGGGTGAGGGTGCCAGAGCCCTGGAACAGGCTGCCCAAGGAGGGTGTGAAGTCCCCTTCTCTGGAGATCTTCAAGACCCACCTGGACGCAGTCCTGAGAGATGTGCTCTGGGCAATCCTGCTTTGGCAGGGGAAATGGACTAGGTGATTTCTAGAAGGTCCCTTCCAACTCCAACAATTTCATGATTCTGTGATACCACACGGGAAGAGTTGGATGGCTGCGTATCCTGTCACATGGATATTGTACTGTATAACCTTTTGCCCTGTCTGTGGCCAAATCATAATTTGCAATCCATGTTCCAGTTAAAGGAAAAATCTGCAATGGATTTCAGTTCTTTAGATTTGTCATGTGATCTTCTGGTAGCTCCTGAGAAATGCTTTTCATCAGTTGTCTCAGATCCAGAGTTCAATGCCTGCAGTACTGTTGCCAGTTGACCTAGCCTGCTGTTGCTGCAGCCCTTCTTCTAGCATGGGTTGAAATCCTGGTTAGAGGTGGAGTGTTCCTTGTGAGAATTAAGATTAGGATATGGTCTGAAATTTTTTTCATTTTCCTTTTTTTTTTTTTTTCTGTTGGTTCCTCCCTCCTTCCAGAATTGAGGTATATTCCACTTTCATTTTTAGGTGGCAGAATTCTAAAAGTTTAGTTCTTTGTAGCCCCTCTGCCTTGCATAGTTTTCCTGTAGTCTGAACTTGGTGTGGTAGATTTGGTGCAGGTGTGGTTTTCATTACACTTTTCTCTTTTCTCACTTTTTCTCTTCCCCTCCCACCTTTTTCCTCTCATGACAATTGTACGGGGAAATTAGGAGTAGGAATGTTTCAGCTTTAACTAATGATTGTTGTTTAAATGAAGACAAGAGGAACAAGCCAGGGTTTACCTTTTGTACTCTTGTATTAATTACGAGAAAGTAAAACAGCAAAAGGGAAATTCTCTATTCTAAAGCGACAGTAATAGAAAGCAGATTTGTCACTATCTTCTTAAATAGTGATAAATACTTCTCTATTACCTATTGTTTCTTAAAGGTAGCACGTTTAGTACTTCTCTTTCCCTGTGTGTATACATCAAAATAAAATGCAGTAACAAATGAATGCTTGAGCCTTATTAATACAGTGTGTTCAAATGCTGAACTTTAATTTAGAATCCATTCTTAGAATCAGCTTGATTTCTAAATTTTGGTTTTCTTCTGTTAATCCTTTATTTCTCTGCTTAATCTTTTGGTTTGGTGTTTGGGTTTTTTTTTTTTTAAAATCCTCATTCTTTATTTTTTTTTATTGGATTTAATTTTGAGATTAAATTTTCTGTTGAGGATCAAACCAGAAATTTAGATACCAAGGAAAGCATTGGGCAAGAATGAGTGCAAATGCCAGGTCATCACCTAATCTCAGCATCCTTAAATTCTACATTCTTGCTCTATGTCTTGGGTATTGTGGCACTGGAAGTCAGGGCCCTTGTATTCAGGGCTGCTGTATTCCATGTGCACACAACTCTTACAGGGGATAACTGTTTTCTGGCATGCCTGGTGTTTGGAGACAATAGCATAAGAAATAGAGTATCAGTTTCTGTTATGTAATTGGATTAATGATTAGTGTATGTGACGAGGCAGGCTCTTTATTGAATTAACTTAAAATGGGATTGCATCAATGAGTAGCAGGAAGAGGAAGGCCACGTTAGCTACTGCTTGCTACAAATACTACTTTAAACTTCGTGTTCAGTACTTGTACTCTTTATGTAAATTCAGTTGATTATTAAAGTGGATTGCATTGTAGTTTTTATTGGAAGTTGTAGTAGATTTCTGGATTGTATGATTGTGTGTCCCCCCCACACAAATGAGTGTGTGTGTGATCCTGTTGTGTTGTTTGTTTGCCTTTTTCACTATATCTTCTTTATAACCGGCAGCTTTCAGTCTTCTCACTTGCAAAACATCAAAACCAGAAAAAAGAAAACAAAACAAAAAACCCCAAACCACCCAAATGGCAGCTTTGAGTCACAAGCTGATTTTTGAAAGGTGAAAGACAGATGGGTTGTCTAATTTTTGATGGAATGTGTTGGAAAGAACTATACTGAACAGCTAATGCCCCAGTGAATCCACAAGGACCTAAAGTGACTGAACATGTCAATGGAAGATGTCAAATCCTATCAAAAGGAAAGACCTCTGTGGGATTTATATCTCCCCTTGCCTGCCTTGGTAAGGAGCCTTCACGGAGGTAGAAGAGTACATAGATGCTGAAAATGTGGTTATAAAGCTTTTGCAGCACTCTGAACTCTTCCAGGAGTCTCTGAAACTTTTTTTTAAAAATTCAGTTTTGCCTGAAAAATCTGCATACAATTTGAATGAAATTGAGTATGTTTCAGGGCTCAAGCAGCGTGTCTTCCATCTGAGGCAAAATGGAGATGAATTTCAATTAGATATTCCCATTATAATCTGTCTCCACCTGTAGTTTTCATCAAAATTGCTAGGAAGTGTGATATAATATATGATCAGGATTTGCCCACTAGCAGCAGTGTGCCCATTATCTTAGTTTAAAAAAAAAGTGCAGAATAATTAGCGTGATGCATGCATGTGTGTGTATATATATCAGCTTCTCACAGTGAATGACTTGTGACAGGTAATTTGTATCGGATTTGACAGTAGATGTATATGTATCTGTTCTGTGTGTGTAATATGTATAATTGTTTATGTACTTTTCATCTTCATGATGATACAGATTACGAATTAGGTTCATAAAGTTAAGTGTTCCAAAAGATTTATTGTGATGTTGGCAGAGAAGTCAGTAGTTAGTTTTAAATTTCTGTTTTGTAGCGGTGTTTTGTTCTGAACTTGATTTTTATTTAAAGCTCTTTATGCACTAAACCACAAAGTGAACCCTAAAGCCTTAGTATTAACTCAGGCTTATGGTCCACTCATGAGGTGTCTGTCAGCATCCCCCCGTCAGTTCTCCACTGATTCCTGCCTTACCAGGGCTCTTGCCATGCAGGGATGTTGTGATGCCGTGAAATGGACTCTCTCTACTGCCATTTAATACCCACCACTTCCACAGTTGGGGGATATTTACTCCGCACAGGTGATGATAAAATAAGTTTCCATCCTTTTTCACTGGCTTATACAAAGAGATTTTTGAAGATGTGTCATGCACATGCAGATAGTTCTTTTTCTTGAATAAGCAATAACTTGTACTTGTGTTTCAGGCAATACTAGTTTCAAGGCCATGTTAAAATTACTTGGTGTCTTGGGTTCCTAAGTGCTGTTGAGTGGGCTGGGTGTATTCAGATTAGCTGTAGTGATAAGAAACAAAGGTGAATGTAGCCGTGGTTCAGTACTGAAAAGAGAAGGGTAAAATTTGGTGTTGAACTGTTAATTGTGGAAAGGAGATATTTTGATTATGTTAATAAAGTGTTCCCTGTTCAGAGAGACTTGACAGAGCTGTTTAGTTTGTTGGTGGTTTCTGTTTAGAGGAGTGGGGAGTATTAAGTGGAAGATGAAAATTCTTATACTTCAAGAGAGACTATGGGTGCCTTGGGAGTGCAATATGAAGTCTGTGTGAGGCTGAATCAAATCGCTAATGTGTGAACAAGTGCTTGGATTTTAGTGTGGTTTGGTTTTTGTGCCTTATACCTGGGAAGATGGAGTTAGCCCTCTCTGCTGCTGAACAAATCGGCATCTACTAATTTAAATCATCTTTTGTATTTTCATTGTGGGTCTCAAGGAAACTGCGCATCCTTGTGTTTGATATTGCAAGGTGAATAATACCTTGTTCTGAGCTGCCACTATTAGGCCACCAATCATTCCTTCCATCCTTCCTTACTCTGATAAATGCAAGTCCTGCTGATGGGTCACTTTACTGAAAGTCAATCTTATCTAGTGGAGGTGTGTGCTGCAGGCTGGAGCTGACTCTGGAGTTCCTGTGTATCATAGCTTTGCCAGCTGCTAACACACATTGATAGTAGACTTCTTGTTAAGCAGCAACTTTGATAGAAAAATCGGGTGAGCTTAGGTAAGTGTGTCTGTCTTGTGCACCAGTGAATAAAATTCACCTGCAGGCTTGTGGGTGAAATAAGGAGAATTCAGATTTTGGTATATGCATGATGAACTTTGAGAGACGGCAAAGTCCTCAGTACCAGCAACCAAGAAAGCAGGAGCAGATAAGGCAGGCATTCCTCTGAACGTTGTCATCTAGAATAGAAATGTTAGAATTGTCATCCTGTTCCTGCCTCAAGGAAGAAAGTGCCGGTGATGTGTCTTCATTGAGACAAACATTGCAAAGAAAACCCAGCCCAAAACAAAAATCCAAATCAATCAAAAGAAAACATGGTATGAGCTCAAAGGCCCTGAGACAGTACTGGTGGCATGTAGTGATTACTTTCAGCCTGCCTTACAAGGTAAATATATTGTAAGAAGGTGCTTGTAGCGCAGTGGTGTGACTGAAGAGGAAAACAAACCACTGCTGCAGAAGGAACAATCAGCAAGATTTCACTGAGGCCTAAAGCTTAGCAAGATTCCAAAAAATGCTGGCTGGACAAGATCATCCAGAGTTAGCAGGGGTATATATTTTAAAGAGTCAAGTGGAATTTTAGAAGCAATAGGAATTGTGTCCTTGGGTCAAACTTCATTAGGGTTTGGGAGGAACTTAACTGCCTTCTTCAAGAACTCTTCTACTGCACACTACTGGCCTATCATCAAATGAAAAGATGGGATTAAGACAACTCTGCATCTAACTGGATATATCAGCTTTTACTCTTACCACTGGTCCACAGTTTTGGGCTTTGGTGTATCATATAGATGCATGTGTATTTTCTTTTCCTTTGGCAAGTCAGAAAAATAATGAAGACATCAAGGGAAAGAAAAATACTGGTTCTTTCACTTTACCTGTGAACAAATGTTACATGCAAACATCCTGAAGCAGATGCTCTTAAACTATTAGAGGAGATGTGAACCTAGTGGCAGCAACTAACGGGGAAAATGTCAGGAAGTATTGGCAACAGAATGTAAATTGAGGGTTTTGTAGTGACTCATAAACACTAAGAATACTCAAGTAAATATGGTGTTAGACCAAAGTGCTCAAGGTAAAAAGACAGCTCTTGAATTATTTCAAATGACCTAGTAGCCCTTAACATGAATTATTTGTTGAACAGGTTCAGTGTCTCACACTGCTGAAAACAAATCTATCTCAAAGCACCTCCTATGCAGTGTAACGGACAGCAGAGCGTGCTGTGGGTTGCTGGGCAGCATCAACAGCAAGCTTTACACCTTTGGTGCCAGCATTCTGGTCTTAAGGGGGTGGGGTTTTTTGGGTTTTTTTGGTTGTTGTTGGTTCTTTGTTTTTGTTGTTGTAAGCATTTGGATCTTCTTTAGGTAGAAATGGTTGTGTTAGCATTTCCTAAAGACCTTACTGTACCATGTTTTCACAGAATGTAAACTGTTCTGTCTGGGGAAAGTACAAAGCACTTGAAAATAAGGTCCAAAGAGTAGATTCAAATGGATAATTCTAAGTACTAATATCTAATGATAATTTTGAGTTGGCGCATCTTCTGTCTTTCTAGAGTTGCCAAAATGTTCTTAATGGAAAACCTCACAGCTGCTGATACAAAAAAAAAAAAAAAAATTAGTGGTCAAGTGTTTTGGCAGTTTCTTTTATTTTCCAAAGCTTCTGCTAGAAATGCTTATGCTGCTTTCAAGTGCTTAGGAAAATTTTCAGTGAGGGAATAAACTGTTCTCAGTAAATGAATAGTCTGAAGTTTTTGTTGTAATAAATACTCCTCCTAAATGCATTTTAGCAGCTGAGGAAGGACATCAGTTACTAGTTATAAGCTTGTTTCTTCCCTAATTGAAAAAAAAAATCTACTAGAATTAAGTGTACTGCCACTGAAAAGTTGGTACCAAAATTTTGTTTCACTTTCTTCCTTTTTATTTTTTTCCTGACAAGATAAACCCAAATGATGTAGAGGAAAAATGTCAGACAATAAAACCCTCAAACAGAAAGTAATTTTTGGTTTTTTTGCACCATTGAAAAATAAAGGTTGCATGGGAGTCATTTCAGTGATCAAAATTTTTATTCATGGGTTCTGACTGAAAAATGATTACAATTTTTGAGTAACCTCAGGTTCTGGAATGAAACAGAGGTTTTTAGAAAAACAAATTTTTTCATCTACAGCTTCCTCAAGCTGTATTTCAGTCCTCCTACTACTACTGGGTGTGTTTGCATGCAGTAGGAAAAAACAAATTTATTTTTTTTTCTTCTTAAGTTGTTTACAAAGGCTATTCCTGGGTGCCTTCTGTCCTGCTTAACAAATACAGGTCTATTTAGAAATTCATTATGGGCCCTGGCTCTATATTGCCTATTCACATCCCTCAGTTGTTTGCGAATCCTTTAACCTCAGCTATTCTGAAGAGTTTATTTTGGTTTGTGGCTGCTCTGAAGTAAGGAGTTTAAATAAACTGGCCAGCTCCAACACTTAATACAGCATCTCTGAAACTGCCAGTGAGCCTAAATTAGGTTGTCAGAGTCAACATACCCATCTAGTGAGCCTATTAAAATCTTAATAACTTTTAAAATTGGACTCTGGGTAACAAAACATTGTCCTTGTGCATTAGATTGTCAGTAGATAAATCCATTAAACTACGTCATATCACGTTCCTTCTCTCTGTGTTAGAGACTGCCCAAACAAGAATTTTTAGAAATCCAGTGAATACCTGTAATACTGGAACATCATAAATCAGTTATCATTGGACTATATTCAGCTCATCCAAATAAATTCTGCTGTGTTAGGAAAATTTTCTGCTGCTCTTGGGGTCATCTTACTGACGGAGTTTGGATTTCTGTGCCTGAGAGAGAGGTAGTTTGTTTTAATGAGGCAAAAGTAGAGGGAAGATAGCTATAGTGCTTGTTTGTTGCCTATTATTTCTGGGCCCTTAGTTTGTCCTGATCTTAGTAAAGGAGCTGTCAATTACATTTAAAATCAGACTTCTGTTGTCTCAGCTTCAGTTCTGTGCATGAGGACATGCTTTAAGTCCTGTAAAGTTGTATTGCTTTCTTCTTCTCCCTCCATCTCTCCCTCCAGTAAAGTGACAGATAACTGACAGGTGGCAATATCTATAACGCATTGCCATAAATTGGAATTTCCTCCTTCAATTTACTCTGAATGGGAACAAAAAGTCTTCTGCCATGATTCTTACATATCACTTAAGTTCTCCTTCACTAATAGATGCGAGTGGGAGGTCAAAATGGAACTTTTTAATGGGAACAAAGTTGCAGCCTTAATTGTGGAGGAAATTGTAGATTACTCATAATAATCAACTGAAGTTTGAATGTTAAGTTTGACTGGCAGAAAAACATCTGTCATCATTATTACTATGTGTGAGACCAAATCCATTTGCAGACAAGCAGCAAGTGATTAGACAGAACTAAGAGAAGTAAAAGGATATTTATGAGAAACTCCTTGTAATTCTTTTCTTTCAAGAAGGATAATTAGTGGCCTTTCGGATATTTCAGCCAGTTGTAATGCTCTCTGAAAGCAAATTAAATGAAACTAAGCATGGTCATATATGACAGCAGTGACTGAAATGAGCCCTTCTGCTCTATTATCCTCTAGTCTTTGCATTGTACATCTCTGTGCAAAGTGATTATTAGCAAAGAGTCTAGGGGGTTTTTTGCACAGCAGTTAACAACTAAAGGAGGTGCAAAAGGTGAGGTATGTGTGGCACATGTGACAGATGAGTAATTATTGATAGTAAGAAACATCTTGGAATGCAGTTGTCAGTTCTTCTGTGGCAGTGTCAGAATGTGTACTTTAAACTTTGAAGAGAGCCATAAAATGTGAATTGAGGAACATAGTAGGTAGGCAAAACTAAAGCAAAATAAATATGCCTGACCTGAAAGCGAGTCAGTCATCGAAGACTATGAAGTATATATCAGCCTTCATGAGAATTAATGTTTTCTTGAGTCAGTATTAACAGCTGCAGTTGAAAATGCCACTAAACTCACTGAGCTATTTTTAGTAAATTTTTCTGCCTTAGTACAAAAGGGTGAACTTGACTTGGGATCTCTTGAGCAAATGCAAGTTTTATCAGCTGAGCAATCCAACTGCTGGCACTTTGTTGTCATTAAAGCCTAATTATTAACAAATCTGCATCAGAGGATATTAATGACACTATATTTTGATATTTAGACAAAGCATTCTATTAGAAGCTCAAGTGAAAGAAGAAGTGATAAAGGCAATTAGTTCTGCCAACTGTAGTCTGGTAGCTTATCTATGGATTTTCTCCTTACATGGTGAAATATTCCCTCTGCAATTTAGGTTTCATCCAACAAAGAAGATCTGATTTCAGATAATTCTTCTGTTAAGAAAGCAATAGGTACTTTAGTTTGCCATTCTTCTGCATCCACTGATCCCAGGATAAGCACTCGTTTATGAGAGAATTCAAAATAAAGCAAAACATGTAGCTTCTTATTTACAATAAATTGGTAGGTAGCTTTTTTTTTTATTCTCAAACACTTACTTCTCGGTGGCCGAATCTCCAAGGAGATATGAGTGCTATTGTAAAATACTATTTGAGTTTCCACTTCTCCAAGGAAGCATAGCTGTTCTTGTACAGTTTATAAAATGGCTGTATACAAACCTCATTGAACACTGGAATATTTTTCTGTGTTTTTTTCCCCTCATTGTTTATAATGACCAAAATAGAAGCAACAAGGGATCCGTGTCTTTGCAGACAACACAGTCCTATTACGTTGTTACTTTCAAAGCTCACATAATAAATAGCAATTAGTAGGAAGCATGGCTCTTTAGATTGGGATCCTGTTGTGCTCGGTACAAATACACTACATGAAGCTCATAATTTACTGCAGATCTTTTATAATCTAAGCATAAAATGCATCAGTAGTGAAATTGGACAAATGGCTGGAGTTGGTGGAGACAAGGAACTGATGCAGCAATGGGCCTCAGTGTTGCTGCTACAGGCTTCATTCTCTGGCTTTTAGAAGATTTTGACTTTGGGCAGAGAAAGCTGTTGAGTCTGGGATAGGAAGTGAAGGTGGTGATGCCTCAGATGTGGCTACTTTTAGTAAAGCTTGGGTTTAAGCATGAGAGAATAAAGCGAAGTATGAGAAATATCACAGAAATTAACTGCAACACTGTAGAATACGGTATTAAAAAAACCCCACAAAAACAACTAAAAGAACCCCCACAAAAGCATAAAACAAACAAAAAAAACCCCCTTACTGGAGGATCTCCAAGCAGCTTGCAAATATCCATTAATTACCTCTCAGTGGGAAATGATACAAAGATCATTTCACTTGTTTTGGAATTGGAAATCAATTGTTGTTAATGTGTAGATCAACATTGCTACCATCTGTTAAACGCAGGAAAGAAAGTAGAGCTTATGGACAAAGCGTTAATTTGCAGTTGGACATTCATACACAGAATGTTGACCAACCTGACCTTGAACTTAAATTTAAAAAAACCTATGAGGCGTTTAGTGGTTTCATGTAGTAAAAATGTTCTTAGCTCAGATTTTGCATCATCTGATTTTTGAAGTGAAAATTGAGCCTTGCTACCTGGAAGCCAAAAACCTGCTTATGCTGGGACAGGGTCGTGTTTCTAACAGCCTGTGCAACAGAACGGGGTCAGAAGCTTCAGGGACTTATATGGCTGCTTGAACCTCTGAGCCTCTGCTGTTTTTCAAATTGCTTAAGTGAAATAACCACCAGCTGTAGTCTTGGGCTGTCATCTTTACATTACTAGTGTATTATAAACCTGCCCATCATTACCGTGATGCATTGTGTACAACAAAGACCTGCTTTAATAATGCTACGTGTTTCAGTTCCTCACTTCTCCTGAACTTGTTTTTCTGTAAATATACTGAAATAATTTGTAAACTGTATAACCGAGCTTGTCTGTGGTTTTTTGATAATACATACCTCCAAAGACACCTATTCCTCTCTTTAAGGATCTGGTCATGATAGTAATCACAGTTACCTTTTTCAGATTTGTGAGGATATTCAGGCAGTTTTGGTTTTAGCTACTGTTCCTATGACAATGACTTTTCTATTCTCAACGTATCAGTTCTACCAGGCAAAAGGTGAAATTGCCTTTCACTACTTGAAAAGCTGGGCCAAAGTAGCCAACAAATGTTTAACTTCAAATACTTTGTTCCATGTGAACAAGCACTTTTGTCAGCTGCCTGGGTAAATAATAGCTCCTATTACGTGTTAGCCAGTAAAAATGCATGATGAAAACAATCTTTTATTTTGTATAGAAATAATGCACTACTGCCCTTGAAATAGCTGTAGGGCTTTTTTATTGAGAATGACAGCATGGGAATAAGGGCGTGTATGTGCGCTTTACTACTTTTCTTTTTTCTTATTCTTTTACTGTTATTCATGGAAATACTCATCTGTCTTCCTCTTCTGTTCCTCCAGGTTCGATTAGCAGCGCAGTGTATTGTGGGGAGGAAGAGTGGGATGAAGTGTATGGCTATTATGACTCACCACAGGGAAGAATCCTTTTCCTGATGTGATCTTTGAAGGTGCACAGTGTTCTTGGTTTTGGTGGAGGTTTTGTTTGGTTGGTTGGTTTTCATTTGTGTTTTTTTGTTTATTTCTGAGCTGCTAAGAGAAGCAACAATTTGCAAGACATTTGAAGAATGGGGTAGCAGTGCACATGTCACAGATGCTAGAAAGGAGGCAAATAAATGCAAAGGTGCTCCTTATGGAGTGTACCAAGAGCTTTAGTGGCATGGAGGATTAGATAGCCTTGAGTGTTAAAAGTCAAACTGTTTGATAAAGATTAATTGTGGTTGTATCTGGTCATGAAAATTAGGATACCTTTGTTCACTTCCTGCTCATTACTGACATTCATATGCTTTTTGTTGCCTTAGTAATTCTGAACTTTAGTCAGTTAGGATTACTCCATGGGAAGCTCTACCCCTTGTTAGTTTGTGCGTGTGTGTGGATTAGATAGGATTTCTAGTAAATCTGGACTCCCCAGTAAAAGTGAGCTGCTGAGCCATTGTATTTTAACTCATAAGCGTGACTTCTACTGCAACTGAAGAAATACACATAAGACCCAAATTCAGCTGCTCACCACTTGGTGCCACTCTAGCTTTGTGAACTGCAGTCTCACCAAAATAACAGAATATCTTTCTTCCTCTAGGTTTGCCAAATACTGTTCTGAAATATGACACTGAGCAGCCATCTTTCAGCTATGTTGGTCTGAGTCAGAATAGATGGTGGCTGACGGGCAGTTTTCTGATACTTATCAGAAGGGAAAGGAGATGGTGGTATCTATGATAGGGATTTTAAACTTGAGTGTATGGATATGAAAGCACTGCAGGTTTTTGTTTTCTATGCTGCTGTCAGTTCAAACCTGAAACTGGACTAAACCATTTCAGTGACTGCTCTGAGACTGTTCTTTTCCTGAAGAGGAAGAGACAGCTGTTGTATGTACCTGCAGGTATTTGCATAAAAATTACAGTGAACTGTAGCATGTGTGTTGCTTACTCCCATTTATTTAAGTACATCTTACAAAGCACATCTGTCTACTTAGACTCTAGGTTCTTGATCTGAAAGGTGTTGCGCAGCATGGGTCATTCCTCTACAGGCAACTCCATTGTCTTTGTTTTGTTTCCCAAGTGTGCAATTATACAGAAGGAGGCACACAGCCTTTTTCCAAGGGTAGTGAGTCTGAAGCTGTGTTGATACTGAGAATGTATCCTCTTCTTACAAAGTTCTGTAAATGATAATGGCAAAAAAGTGAAGATTTCTCGCAAAGTAAATGTTCTTATTTGAACGTTGTAGAATAACAAATTGCACCATCTGAATTGATTGTGGGACAGTTGATGATGAGGAGCATAAGGCTGGCTGGACAAAAGGTGACTGACTTGGAATGGGAGTAGTAAAATCAGAATCAGGAAAGGGAGAAAGACTGTGGAACACCTTCTTTTGGACAGAGTGAGGAACTAGGTAAAGAAAATGGGGCTGGGATTTGAAATCTAGGCTGGAGAAATGATAAGATAAAGTTGAGGATAGGAACATGACCAGGAATAAGAGCTTAAAACGACTCTTGCAGCCTGTCCTCTCTCCTTCTGTCTCCTCTGCTCTGCTCTGTTACCCTTCTCCCTGGTTGTGCAGGCACTGTTATTTTGTATATGCTTAACATTAGAGGAGTGAATCTAGGCCAATTATTTTTCCTTCAGAGTGAAGTGCTGAGATCTGATGTGTGGCTAATGGGCAGCTGGAAGCAATAAATTCTGTAAAATATCTGTAAAATAAATATATACAGGAGCCGAATAAGATTGCAAAAATGACCCTAATTCCCATTTTTGCTAAGCATTTGACAACAACTTTAGGAGAGTTTTCCTTCTAACTTTCAAGTGTTTGACTTTACAACTGTGTAGTTTCTTTCAGTACAAGGTTTGTGTGATAGACATATACAGATAACAGTTCATTTTTCAGCTCCTTGCTGTGCCACCTTTAGTGAGATGTTCAGCAAATATCTGTATGAGCATTACTTTCCTGGATTTTAAAGCAGAGAAAACTGTATCTGGCTGATTCTGCAACAGAAATTTAGGAATTAGAATCAAATTCCAGAACCTGGAAACTGGTTTAATACCCATATTCCTGGAGAAGTGACAAAGGAACTTTAATGGAGAGAGAAATCAAGTTATCAAAATTGAAGAAAAAACATGTAAAGGTGGTGTTTTGCACTTATCCTTTTCTGATACTTCTCAGAGTTGCTAGTTCTGTTATAGGATTATGTCTTTCAGATACCCTCCTTTCCACTAAGATACCACTCATGGTATTTGGGCTTGATTATAACTGTTTGTTTTAGCTGGACCTGGCATTCTACCACTCTTTTTTCACTTGTCCTGTACTTAACGTTGTTAGTAATATCAACCTGAAATGATATTTCAGTTGTAGATTTCTGCAGAAGGGGAGAGAATGCACTGCAGAGCAGGGTGTCCTCTGCATATCAGATTTAGTTACTTGGCTGGGTAAAGATCTCTGAGTTGTCGTGCAAGTTACTTTATACAAATAGGCAACTGTTTACTGTTATGTTGGGAAAGTCCGCACAAGAAGGCATTAGACTTTTAAGACTCTAGAGAAACTTTAAACCAAAATGGGTGTGTCAAAAGGTGAGATTGTGTGGTGAGCCAAATAGCGGAATGAAATATTGCACTTGGCTAGTGCTCAAGGAGAGTTACAACTTGATGCCAGGTGGATAGATGGCTGCTCTTGTGGCTAATGCTCTCATCTTCTTGAGTCCCCAAGTCCATTGACCAATTCCTTTTGACCTTGCATCTCTATGATCTTGATGTAAGAACTTAGCATGGCTAATCTTGTTGGCCTCTGTTGTAGCCTGATAGTTACACTGACTTACGTTGTTGCTGTGCATCTCTCATAACACTCCTTCCACTTCTTTGTTTTACATTAATCTACTCTTAAGAAAGCAAACAAGCCAAAGCTACTTAACAAAGATGGTTTCTTATCAACGCTTCTCTGACACTTTCACCAAAAAGTCAGATAAAACCTCTGTATTCAACCTAAAGGTGGTATAATTTTGCCAGATTTTGGAGTAGCAGACACCATTCTGTACTCGCCCTGAATTTCTCCTAGAGGTAATTTGAGTATGCCAATACCAGAAATGGTGTTCTCTGTTTTTCCAGTAGTTATTATTCTCCTTCTGTGTGTACCCAAGTTACTTTCAAAGAAGCAGAATCAAACTTCAACAATCAAACAACTTTACTGTATTAAAGAACAGTTACTAATGCCTGAAAGATCATTTTCTGTCTCCATGTCCTTTAGTTAAAAGGAATGAAAATAAATAAATGGTGTTTTTTAAAAAGCTTCATTTATTCCTTTACACTTTCAAGTCTTTGAATGTTTTCTTCCCTCCCTTCCCCC
>JAOXJK010000051.1:36457493-36470539 GCA_025774025.1 Xenus cinereus | reverse complement strand
AGTTTAGAATTTACTCTCTGATATCATGATGTCCTTCATGCAGATGCTTCAGAATTTTTTCCATTAGCATCAGCTGAATGTAATTGTTTAAGCACCTTTAAGCTGACCTAAACTGAAAATTGATATTCAAACCATAGCATCTTTGGCAAAAAAGACTCAGAGTAATGATTTTGTAATCAATCAACAACCATTGTGTAAGGGCCGAGTCATTTGCTCTGGCATCTATGAGACGGCTGTGAACAGTAAAATAATGTGGGAAGAACAAGTGCAGAGGTGAAATACTATGTATCTCCCTCAAGAAAACATCTCCATCTCTGGATGTTTGGTAGCATGGACTTGCCAAGAATTAATTCTTTATCATACTGGCCATGTGTAATTCCGTAAGCGGTAACTGCAGAAGTTAGGGAAGGTGATAGTCTGGCAGAAATTTGCTTTGTTGTTCTAGTGAGGTTTATTCCTTCTAGAACAGATTTGTTTTTATGTGGGAAAAGTGAAGGAGGGAGTTTGGTTCATACCCTACCTTAGACATGGATCAAGGCCCTCTATACTAAGTGAGCTCTCCTTATAAGGTTCAAATTGTGCTTTAGTGAGGTATACTAAAGTTGATAGTCAGTGGAAAGTGAAGACAAGAATTGGAATTACTGGCATCAGAGTGAGTCCAGAACCTGGTTTAAACTCTTGCCTTGATAATTATACTGCAGTGGTCTCTATATCAAGCTGTTTGCTTGGTTAAAAGCATAGAGGGCGGAAGTTTTCATAATGAGTTACAGACACAATTCTAGGACTAAACCCATGTTTCCCATAAATGCCACTTAATTTCTTGGGCCCCTAGAAGTAGCATTTTCAAGGTGGGAAATAGCTGTCTGTAGGTACACATGAAGTGCATCTTTCTAGGACAGCGTATAGTAAAAGTGTGTTCTCAAAAAGAATTAAAGAGGAAAATAAAGATAGCAGTCAGCTAAGTACCAGACAACGTATTATTACCTGTTAGTTCAGCTGTATAATCTGAAGAAGTGAAATCAAAACCTCTGTGTCACATTTAGAAGTCCTCTGAAGATCCATCGTATTATCTTAGGTCCTCTCTGCTGTGTTACACCAATGCGTTGTCTGCCAAACGCTAAGTAACTTGAAAGTTAACAACTGCTCTACATTCAGGGAATAGGCATGTCCAGAAGTTCACTTAAGGGTTTGGTTTTGGAGTTTTGTTGAGAAGGAGTAGCAGTGGGAAGCAACGAATGATTATTCATAGAACATCTGAATGTGATAAAAAGAGTTAATCTGGTATTGACGTCTTTGTTATCAGGAGAGTCTTATGCTGTGTACTATGGACAGATTTTTCAGACTGTGTCCGCTTTATGAGGATCAGCTGACTCGACCCAGTATGAAATAGGGGTTCAGCTGTCGATTGACACATCTCTAGTTCAGTCACCTCTTGGCTTATATTCCTGGATTTCTTTTCACCTTTGGCCTTGTGTTTCACAGAACAGAATGTATTAGGTATATACTAGATATGCAAAATATTTGCATTTATCCAAACACACAGTGAGAGGAAAAACTTTCTCTGTTGTAACAACACATGCTCTGAAAAGATGAAATAGGGAACAGATGGAGAACTGGGAGAAGTGGCTGATAGAGCACAGACGACTGCTGCCAGTCCAGCGGAATCTCAACAGGCTGGAGAAATTGGCTGAGAGGAACCCCATGAAGTTCAACAAGGGAAATGCAAAGCTCTGTACCTGGGGCAGAATAACCCCATATAACCAGTACAGGCTGGGGGCCAGTGGACTGGAAAGTAGCTTTGCAGAAAATGCATCCTGGTGGGCACCAATTTGAACCTGAGCCAGCAATGTGCTGTCACGGCAAAGGCGGCTCAATGGTATCCTGGGCTGCACCAGAAGGAGTAGTGCCAGCAGGTCAAGGAGAAGGGAAATTTAAGGGGCTGGAGCCTATCTCCTATGAGGAAAGACTGAGAGAGCTGGGACTGTTCTGCCTGCAGAAGAGAAGGTGGGGTGGGGGAAATCTCATCCATGGGTGTAAGTACCTGAAGAGAGGGTGCAAAGATGATGGTGTCAGGCTCTACCCAGTGGTGCCCAGTGACAGGACAAGAGACTATGGGCACAAACTGAAACACACGAGGCTTCATTAGAACACCAATAAACATGTTTTTACCGTGAGGGTGAGGGAGTGCTGGCACAGGTTGCCCAGAGAGGTTGTACAGTTTCCATGGGGATATTCAGAACCCGTCTAGATATAGTCCTGGGCAACCTGCTCTAGTTGACCATGTTTGAACAGGGGGGATGGACAAGATGACCTCCAGTGTCAACAAGATGACCTCCTTTCCAACCTCAGCCATTCTGTGAGAGAGCTGGAAAGGAATTCATGTTTCAAAGTCATTGAAGTGGCTTGCTCAGGTCATTCTGCAGCAGGATAGGGAAGAATGAAACCACAGTCATTTGACTTAACTCTGCGGCCCTCTGTGTGCTGTGTTGCCTCTCTGGTTTCTCTTCGCTTCCGTTTCTCATTTTCTGGATGTAAAGCAGAAAGCTTTACTATTATGATCTAGTTTCCAAAAATGGAACAACAAAGCCGAAATAAATGGTGGGAGGGAGAGCTACAAATGCACTTTTAAAAAATCCTGAGACTCAAGTGCACAGTTATGCTCTCACTTGCTTGAAAATTGTAAATTATTTTTATTGATAGAAATCACTGCTTTTCTTGATCTTAATGCCTGCTCAATTGGGAGAACATTTTCTTAAGCTAAATAAGTGTCATTTTGTGTTTTCTTTTAGGATTTATGTATTTTGAAAACATTTTTTAGCTGCTTGAGAGAACTTCTCCCATACTGAGGGACTTATGTCAATGAAGAAATTGGTGCAGAAGATTACTAACTCGAAGTGTAGTTCTTAAGTGTTTTCAGGGAAGCTAGACCTGATGATATTAATCCTAGGGAAGAGAGTGGTATCTGGGGAAAAGCAAATATAGTACTTTAGGAGGAGTAGGGAAAGGATGAGCTGCGTAATTAAAGACCAGTCTGTTTGGCTTAAATATAGCAAGGAATAATTGGATAGACATCTCATAAGCCCCTGCCATTTAGCAAGATCGGTTACCAAGTAAACAGATTTCTCAAGGGCAAATCATGACAAACCAATTTAATTTCCTTGTAAGGCACTGTTACAGGTCAGGTGGGTAGGAGAGAAGCAATAGATACTATATACCTTGACTTGACTAAAGTTTGTTGCACTGTATTCATGGAGCATTCTCTTAAGTCAGATGAGGAAAAGTGGTCTAGAGAAGTCTGCGAACTGGTGGATATAGAATTGGTTAGAAAAAGTTTTTCAAAGACTATGTATAATTGCCTAAATGTCAGAACATAGTAATGTATTGAGGAGAGCTTGTCAATATCTTATGTCTCATATTAATCAGTATTTTTATTAATGACTTGGACAGTAGAATGCAGAGTATACTTTCTCAATCTGCCATCCCTGCCACAGTGAGAAGGAACACAAGAGCATGGGGAGGCAGGTACAGAACTCAAAATGATCCTGGGAAATGGAGATCCACAGGAACAAGACCAGGGTAGTGCACTTCAGCAGGATGTATGAGCTGCATAAATACAGCATTGAAACATTTGGCTAAATGGTGTTTCTGTGTAAAAGGATTTAGGATTTATAGAGAATCATAACATTTAATAATAAGTCATTACTATAATATAACATGATAGTTATCACCATCTTAACATGCCTGTAACACTTGTGAAATAATCTCACTGCCTGCCTTGGCACTGGTAAGGCCTTTATTAGAAAACTGTTTCCAGTTCTATTTTTCAGGCAGCTGTGATTCCAGTGAAGACAGCCCTCAAGTAAAACAGCAGGTCCAGAAAACATTGCTGAGAAAGAAGAAGGTAATAAAGAGGAACTAGAGTTGTTTAGCCTAAAAATAGAAAGAAGATGGATGTAATAAATCTTAAAATATACAGAATGCTGTTTCAAGAAGAAGGGGAGTAATCTGTTATCTGTCTGGATGGAGCAAGTATGGAGCTTAAATTATAGTGTGAAGGCCATAGAAACTCCCAAGGGCTTCAGATTCTCCCTTGTAAGAAGTCTTTAAAACTTACATTTAAGATTAGATCGATGACGCTGGTCTGTCCTGTATACCTGTGGAACGTATTTGCTGCAGGAAGATGTTCTCAATAATTTTGTGGTGATTTCGCCTCTGTAATTCTGTCCTCGTTCTTTGATCTTGCATTTTGTACTGTACCTCTTGATGCTTGTGCTGGTAGTGATACTGTATGTTGTTCTGTATGTTCTGTTACTAAATACTAATACTCCTGCAAGAACAAGGAACAATAGCCCAGTCGAAGTTGTATAGCCCAGTAGAAGTTATAAGCATCTATCCAATCAAAACCTATCATTAACTGGTGAAATTAGGATTCACAGTGTCATTTTCTTGTGAATGTGCAGAACAAAATATATTAAAGATAGTGTATTTTAATGTACTTGGGCTGGGTTCCTCTGGCATTTTCAAAATTCAGGAGGGGAACAAATATACCCTGCCTCTTCATGGTGCTTTATTTTTCACTGAGAAATATAATTCAGGAAGTTAAGCAAAAATCAGATTTTCTGAGAAAGATACAGCTTGAAATCTGTCCAACTCATCCAAAATCCACTAAAGTTAGTGAAGCTTCTCCCTGTGGAGGTAATCCAAAATCCAAATGAGATAGTGATGGGGGTTTTGGCTGTTCTAACCTCCTGTGTGAAGTAGAAGCAATTAAAATCATGTGGAGTAAATTCCTGGTATTATTTTTTCCTGTAATAATTATTCATGCATTTGTCTTTATTACAGAGAAAATAAAATACTGTGCTCTAATATATAAACCTACCCCCCTTTCCCATTTTGAATTAAAGCCATCCTGATACCGGAAGGGTTTGTAATGGCATTCCCAGAAGCTTCTGAACAGGATTCGTCAACTTAAGGCAACAACAGCTTTCACTGTGGATTCATCTTGATCAGACTGAAACCTTACACAGCTGAACTAGCAACCCTGCACACTTTAAAAAAGAAGATTCAATTTGTCAAATGTGGTTTTGGCAAGTCAAATTTTATGATGTTATGCCTATATCTCTTCACTACTCAAAGTAAAGGCAGGAAAGTCAGATTACTTTAGCTTTCCAGTGAAGAAGGAGGTAAAACCAGAATTGACAAGAAAAATCAATTTCCTCAAAAATCTTACATGCATGTAAATATGCTTGTAACAGCGGAGAGGTCGTAATTGCAGTAGTAGTTTCCATTCTCACCCTTCTCCAAGTATTTATAGCAGTTAAGTTTTTGAAACTTCCCACCTTTTAGGGTTGAGACTGTCCATGGTTGATGTATGCTGGAAGGAGAATTTTCTTTGGAGAACTGAATGAAGAAGTTTTCAGTTGCATTTAAACACCCTCATATGCTTCCTGGCTCAAGAGATGACTGGTTTTCATTTATCCAGATAGAATCCTAAAATTGTGTAGTAAATATTATCTGTTCTCTTCTGCTCTCTCTTCTCCCTCAAAAACAGCTCCAAAAAACTAAATATGGGCTTGTCTAGTAAATGTTGTAGGCCAGTAAAGGTTAACGTCAAAACACAGCATCTGAGAACTGTAATGAGTGAAGGGAGAGAACAGCAGCTTCTTCATACCTTTGGTTATGAAAATTCTTTCTCTTTAGATGGTGAAAAGCTATCACTGGATTCAATTAAAAAGCAAGGACTTGCATACTTAATTTCAAGAAGTGTTTATACTTGTTGCTGTTAGTAAAACCGGGAATTTACTTCAGCTTCCACATACAGACATGTTTTTCTTTATCGTGGTTGTAGCAAAAAGCAGGTAATAAGGATACAAATGTGTGTTTCATAAGAAAACAGAATGGCAAGACTTACGAATTTAGCCCAGTATAGCCTTAGTGAGACTGCAATAGCATGTTCACTCTCAGAAGGTTTAAATTGGTGTTTCCTGTCTTCCAGTTCACAGTCTGTTTCTGTCTTCACACCGTTCTCTTACAGAGGGAAAGATTTGTGAGGTAAAGTGCATTGGGAGACTGTGGTTAAAGGCAACCTTTACTTTATCCTTCAGCCCCCCACCACCTTCAGTTTTGGGTTTGTTTCATCTGATTTTGTCCCTTGGGATTCACTGTATTGGGAAAACACTTGTGCAGGACAAGTGACTGGGTGAGACAGGAATGGAAACAAGACTGATGGCGAAGGGGCAGAATTACCTCTTTCAGTGGCAATGCTACCTCAGACTGTCTTAAAGTGTTCTTGAAACTCAGCTTTCCGTTAAATGCACAAACTGTCTATTTCTGGCAGTCTTGGCTTAGGCTTCAAGGTTCTTTGCATGCTTTTTTTTACCCCCCAAATGTTTTTGAGCAGTACCTGTAGTTGTGGAAGTAATACTTGATTTTTTTAGGCATGCTTCTACTAACAAGCTGGTTAACTAGATTAGATGCTAGTAGAGATTTAGCAAGTATATCCTCATGCTTGCAGTGTTGTAGGTCATGTGTCAGACTGCAGTTCCACTGTGCATGCTCCTACTGACCAGTGCATGCGACAGGCAGCCCCTCTGATGGAAATGGGCTTCTCAAACATAGTGCTGTTTTGGGTGAGGATTGGAGAAACCGTCTTTAGGATGTGGCTGGAAGCTTAAGTCAACAAAAAGGTTGCATCACTTGATTTGTCAGTATGACAGTCAGGTTCTCATGAATCATGAATACAACTTTTTTTGTACATCTTGTAAAAATTATTTCTAAAGATTTAGCTTAGAACACAGATGTAGGATTCTGAAGCTTATGTTGATATTGTATGTAATAGCATAGGAAATAAGTATATGCAAGTAGGAAATAGGAATTAAGTGTGCGAACAAAAGATGTTTCTTTAAAAGACTGGTGTGCCGTATACATGTATTAGATCTAGTAGTAGCCTATGCTAATATTGCAATGTTTAATTGTAATTTTCTTTTGGAGTATGGCATATTACAGTTGCTTTTTGTCTTGTAGAGACACTTAACTAGAGAACCATAGATGTTGGATGCTAACTTAAAAGCTCAGGGTTGATCTTAAAAGCAGTATTAGCCTCTCTAAATTGAACATTTGGTATGCAGTGTCTGTGCTGTAGAGCTATGGTGAAGAGAGCTCACCTAAATGTGAATGATATTTGGAAAATAAATTACTAAAAAGGGTGTTTTATGCAGATTTTGTCAGTCTCTTGGTGGAATTTGCCTCTTAAGCATAGGAGCAGGGAGAAACATCAGATAATGCAACCTGAAGATAGAGAATTCCATATTCATGTAGACACAGCAGTCAGCAGGTAAAACGAAATGCAGGGAAACGTGTTGAGTGGATCATCACATATTCTGTACTTCATCTTGTATTTCTCATCAGCACCTCTTCTATTTCAGCGGCGACTATCTGTTTTGGATTTTTCTCTACTAGGTCTGTCATATATGCTTACAGAAAATAATTTTGTCCTCTAGAATAAGTCTTTGTGTTTTGTTTGGGTTTTTTCATTTATTTTTTGTTTGCTTGGGTTTTTTAATGTATACTATAGTATGCTTATTTTTTCTTAGTATTTTTGTAGGCTATATGAAAGATACAAAGGTAGATTTTCAGCAACTGTATGGGTACAAACAACCCCAGAGTAACAGAGGAGCGAAGTGGCTTAGTGTTAACTTCCCCTTTCATGGCCTTCTGGACGGTTGAGGGAGATCAGTGTCAGGATAGTAAGTTGTGATTTGGAAAAATGCGTGTTTCAGTGTTTCATAAAACAGTGGCCTTTTCAGGCTTGTATGGCCTTTATGGTAATAGCTTCTACCACTCAGCGATTAGTCGGAAAAAAATTTATCTCTTTTCCCCTGTTCCTCAAACTTTAGGTCAAACTAATTAGGATAATATGCTCATTTCTTATTATTTAAATCCTCAGTTTAACTATCTCATCTTTTGACAAATAGGTATAATTAGTTCTGTTGTATAATTTATTAACTTTCCTATTAAGTTGTGTACAGATTAGTGAGGCACCAGGCATGCTGGCAGAAAAGACTTCCAATTAGAAGGTGATAGATGGGTTTGTTGTATTTGATAAACAGGCTTTGTCATATTTTCAAATGAAACTGGAAGGAGCTCTTTCTATTTAAATCCTGTCATATCATGAGTCTCATCTGTATTGAACTAGAGTCTGTTTTATTCATTGCCATGATAGCTTTGCAAAAAGAGGAGGAGATTTAAAAATATTAATAACATATAAAAAGAGAATTTTGAGACTTCTTAAGAAGGGTATAAAAAAGAGTTAGAACAGGAGCCAAAAGTGGAATTTTGATTGTTGTCTCGAACAGCTTCCTGACAGGGGAACTGACGTCTCATTATGTACTTGAAAAATGCCCAAGGAAGTGTTCTCTGAGGACACTAACATGTACCAACCTGTGGCATGACTTCTGCTGTTACTGCCTTTTGCTCTCTGCTCGTGTTAGGCAAAGGTAGGCATGAAGATGTCTATCGAAACAGAGCTACAGTGTCGGCAGCGGTGTTATTGCCGTTAGAGCACTGCTATTTTCGGTGAAAACTCCCAAGAGATGGCATGGCTCTTGAAATTTCCATGCAGAAGAATTTAGTGAATCCTTAAAGGATGTCAATAAGGTGGGACATAGCCTACAGTATGTCCAGAGGGATGGGTCTGGCTGTGGCCAAATACATGTAAAGGGAAATGGTGATTAAATGAAAGTGAGCTTGTGACAGAGTTGAAAAAGCATGTCTCCTGAATCCTGGTCCTGTGCCCTGGCTCTGTTCACTTTGGAATACTCTTTTCTCTGTAGGTGTTTACACACAAAATAATAGCATAGGTTATAATGATAAAAGAGGACTCACGTGAAAATATACTGTTATTAAAAAAATCTCCTTACCAATTTGTGTTTAAGACTATCCCTATTGTGTGTCATTATAGAGCAGAAAGATTTCTGTTGTTTACATTCCTCACCAAAAGCAAAGCTACTGATGTTTCTTAAATCATCTCTTTCCTCAAACTGAAGATAAATGGTCCGAACGCTCCATTCAGCTAAGCATTGTAAATCCAGACTAATTCAATCAAAATAAATGTATTTTGGTTTTAGAGAACTGGGCCCAATAGCTCTTTTCCATCAGTTCTTGTGCTGAACTTTCTTATTCTGCACCTTTTTTCGTGTTTTTAATTTCTCAAGTAAGATCTTAATTGGCTTTGCCAGTTGGAAATGAGCACCTCTAAACCCGTGTCAAAAACATCATCATCTGAAATACGTAGATAAGTTACTAGATATTTATTTCTAATGCTAATGCTTTTCTCTAAAGTGGTTTTGGTTTGTTTTGTTACTTTGTTTTGGGGTTTGGTTCTTTTTGGTTTGGTGGTGGTTTTTTGTGGGGTTGTTTTTTTTGTTTTGTTTTTTTTTGTTTTTTGTTTGTTAGTTCTGTTTTGTTTTTCGAGGGAGAAGGCACAACTATTGGGTCAGATTGTACATCCTTTTTTTTTCTGATCTATTAAAACCAATGATTTGGTTTTAATATCTTTTTTTGTTTTGCTTTCCAATGATTTCCAATCTTTTTTTGTTCTGCTACTGACTTACTGCACAGGAGTGAATCTGGCTTCCTAAGATAATTTATCTTTCTGCTATTTCACTTGACTTTGTCAGTTCCCTTCAAGGGTTTTATTTACTTTGGAAGTGCTTATGTGGTAGGCAACTTTTTTTTTGCTTTCATTCGTATCCATCAGATTGGTTTTCATTGCGCTTACAAGAACAGTTTTTCCTTTGACCTTAAGGATGAAGGGTTATTATTTCAGCCAGTATTTCTGGTATAGCTTCATCCCCTAGGAATTTTTCTAAAGGAGTAAGCTTAGAGTATGACTGCCAACATTAAATATCCAACTCGGAAGGAGTACTTGAAAGTAAAGGACCCTTGGCTACTGCTTCTCTCTCTCTTTTCAAAGGAAGAGGTAATAAAAGTTCTGCCTGTTTGACTACCTGCAGAAAGCTAAAATATCTGGGTGATCTGAGGTACGAAAACTGGAGTGACTGATGATCTGGGCATGGAAGCGACTTGAGGTAATGTAGGTTGCCATGTGCTAGTAAGATCACCAGCACATTTTCTCCTTGCTGACACTTCACACACACATCAAATGCTGTCTGTGAAACTTGTCCAGTTTCTTACAGAGAGTGTCAAAATTTAGTAATTAGACCCTAATCTTCCATGTGGCTTGTACTAGACACTACAGATTTTACCAGATTTACCTAGATTATCAACTGGGAATTACTGTGGCACGAAGATATCAACAGATACGAGTAGTTTCTGCGAATAGACAGAACCCATTATAGACCCAGGGAGAGATTTTTATCAAATGGGATACAGCAATAACTATTGAGTGGTCTATCTTAATAGTTCAGACTTCCTCTTGCTATCTTCATTCATACCATGTCTTTTTTGCTAAACTTGAACATGGCTTCCCTGTACTGTGAATGCTCCTGAAGAACGTAGCCACCAGGTAATATAGAGTCCTATGGTCTGCATGTCAGCATCTTACCAATAGATATGGAACAGGACTCCTTTTCAGGTCCAGTGTAGCCAAAACCCTTGTTTTGGTTGTAGTTTCTCTCATTTCTCCTTGCAGTTTCTCTGAGGCTCTTTCTAGCATATATGCTTTCTAGCATATGCTGTTTGGTTGCCATGGTAACAAGTATCTGTCTGCCTGATTGTTCTGTTGCTGTTTTGACTTTTCTTATGCTTTGCCCATCGCCGTCATGTTTTTTCACCTTAACAGCATAAAGCTGATTTATTCTAGCATCAGACATTCTCTTGCAGTAGCTAAAGGCTCGGTGCTTTCTGTCTTGTTTATTTCACAGGACCCAGCTTGGGCTGTTGGTCAGAAAGAAAGAGGAATAAGTATGTTCTTTCCTTTGTCAACAGGGTTTCTTTTAATTGACAGTTCTCAGATAGACATTTATTCTCCAAATATACTTTGAGAAATATTGTCTCTTTTTTCACCTCATAGAGATTGTGGGTTCAGGGCCTTGATCTTACTACTTGGAAGCTCCTTTGAACTTTCCCTGTGTCTTAGCCCCTGGCCATAAGGTGGGCACAAGAGCGCTCCCCTGTACTGGAGAGCTCAGATGCTGAAATAATAGAGACTATGTAAGTAACCAGCTTGCTACAAGTTATGACATGGGGACTTACTAAAGCAAGGCTTTTGTGTAGATCTAATTATAAATGTGTAAATATTTTTTTGACAAAGTGTCCAAGATTCCTGTGAAAGGATGATAGAACTCATTTGGCAAAATGGACAAATATTTTTCAGTTATGAACATAAACCTGCGCAACTCAAGGGAGTTTACATTTCGATAACTTTAATACACTCTATTAATGATTCTGGAAACATACTCCATTCACTGAATTAACTTATTCGATGCAGCTTGTAAAGGGGCAGGTAACGCAACTAGAATGAGGCTAACAGCAGCGTGGCTGTCACCTATTTTATAATACTACCACGGGCTTCTGTATCTTCTCAGCCAAGTGTATTTAAAGGCTATGTTGCAGGCATATAAAGAAATTATACATTGCATGTATACAGTCATAAAACACAACCATTAAAAATGTCTCTTGATCTTTTCTTTGTCTTCCGAAGTAGTAGTTGAGCCTCTTTGGATTGCTCTGGCTATTGCTGGTGTTACTGCAATAGGCATGAACAGCGTGTATGGTGTGTTCTTCCTGCTGCTTAAAGAATCAATTACCTGTTATTACAATAGTTCAAAATATCCTCTCCAACCTTTTGATGGTTCTTGATCTAGTGGGTAAATTGTCTTTGCCATAACATCTTATAAAGTAGTGCACACAAAATAGGAGAGGAGGACTGTGTTCTGGTTTGGGGGAGTAAATGATTCTCTTAATTTGGCAGCTGAGCTTGGAACAAATGGACAAGTGGCAGGCTTGAATTTTTCTGTCAGAGAATTTGAGCCATTGTGCACCCTGAGAGTGTGCTTACTGTGTTGTATACTTGAGGGTGTTAAGCCCTCATTCTTTTTAGGTAGAGCTGTTTAATTTTGAATAAATAGAGAGAAAGCAACAACAATTATTTCTTGTTTGATCAATAACGACTTGTACTTACGTGTATTGTCAAGACGGTCAAGGAAGGTTTTTATGGTATTGGTTGATTTTTTTTTCTTTTTTGCTATTTTTTGTTTATTAACAGCAGAACATGGCTGGTGGGAGAGGCTACAAGATCCATTGCTTAGTATGGTAGCACCTGATGCTTTAAGGAGAGGGAAATAGTATCTTTTAAGAAAAGGAGAGAGGTCAGGATGAGTCTTCCATATCCTGAGGACGTGCCTTAAGCACTGAGTTGATGGTAAAAGAGAGCTAATGCTTCTTACTCCAGTAGCAGTTCTGTGTTTCTACTCTGAGAACTGATGTTCCCAAATCCGCATCTGGGGATGTAGATTTCATTATTCTTGACTAAAGTATCTCAACACTACTTGTTAATCCCTTTTTTAGATGGAAAAAGAGAACACTGAGAAATGGTAATGGTGAGATGTTGTCCAGAACCTAAATTACAAAAGTATCTTTTTTGCCTCTTCAGATATGTGCTGAATCTTAATGATTCTAATGCAGATTCCCGCTCAGCTGCTGTGTGTCTGGACAGGTCTTCTTCTAGATGCTGCTTAGCTGTGGTTCAGAAGGAACTGTTACAGCATATATAGCAACTGTTAACAGCAAAGACATATTAGCTGTATTTGCAAAGTGTAAACTTCTTCCTTGTAATTTTCAGTCCCTCTAGACAGACAGAAAAGTTTGCCTTAAAACTAACATCAGAAGCAGCATTATAGTATTCTACTGTTGTTGTCATTTTGTGGCTTTCATATAAGAAATGTTTTGTTGATATTTGCATACTGAATTAATTGTAGTTGTAAAAAAAATAGATGCCGCTCTGGCACTTGCAGTGAGATAAATGCAAAAATAATAATAATAATAATAATAATAATAATAATTTAAAAACAGCAACCGCCCCCCCC
>JAOXJK010000051.1:36399513-36457019 GCA_025774025.1 Xenus cinereus | reverse complement strand
CAGGTATTTATTTGTTGTTTCCCTATGTGTGTATTTATTTATTTATTTAGGGGTGGCTTCATTTCCACTGCTTCAGGCCAGCCTGACATGCTCTAAATCATTAACCCTGTGCTCCAGGGAACTTACCCTTATGGCAGCATCTTTGATATTAGATTGGATCCCTTCCGGGCAGAATTTAATTGACTGGATTTCTAGGGGGAGAGCTGGTTCCCTCAGTCTCTTGCTGCTACATCAGGCCATGATTGTTTCAGCAGCTGATTTAGAAGCCAAGTTTCTGCTGTTATATGATAGCAAAGGGAGAGCAGGCAGTGAATCAGAGGGCACAGGCTGTGCTTTGAAGTGTAAGCTGATATGTTTCTTCATTTAGGTATATATTTGCTCTAAACGTACTGGCACTTTATAAGTATTCATAACAATAAAAGCAGCATGAGATGGATGAATACAATTTTATAGCACTTGATTGTAGATTACAAGGAAACCTGGAATTCTCTCCATGGTAAGTCATGGAGACAATCATTACAGCAATAAGGTGATGTATCTTACCTTAAGCTTAAGTTCTGTGACTGGGGTTGTGATTGCTGGCAGGTTCAACCTCTGTTCCAACTTACAGAAGAAACAGAGGATGTTGATGGTTTTTTCATCTTAGTTGTGGCTGTAGAATAATTTCTTACACAAGCAGCCCCTCTGAAGTTAATGGAACTGTTCATAGATGTTTGCTTATTCAGGCACTTCGTTGTCAGTGAGCTCTTCGAGAACCGTCAAAGTCTTTGTTGCTAAAATACAGAGAAGTGGCGAGGAGAGTGGTGGTAATGGGTATCCACACACAACTTGCATGAAAGCTAAAAAGTTGTACACTTAGTTTGGTATTCTTAGTAACCAAACACAAGTGTTCCCTATCCTGTAAGTGTTTCAGGATAAGGCAAGACTTAAAGTAAAACTGAAAAGAGCCAGAAAGTTCACTGTCGGGTTATTTCAGTCAGGTGTAACAAGGGGAACCCCAGGTTTTGTCTTTGTATTTCAGGGTATATTTTTTTGTCTACCTCTGTTTAGATATGTCATAGCCGTTCTGTATAGCTTAGGAAGCCACTGGATATCTGACATATTCAGTAGATGTTCAGTTTTTTGACTCTGTGTGTATGTACAGGATAGGATTGGTTTTTGTAACAGTATGAATCCAGTATTGGAAAGGCTAATAGAAATGAAATATTGTCTGTGCTGCCCCTTTCAAGAAGCTGGAGGGGGTTTTTTTTGAGGTATAAATGGTTCTAGCAGTGTTCCTAAACTTAAACAGAGTATTAAAAAGGACACCATAACCCAGAAAACAAACAAAGCATTAAATTGGCAGAATCTTCCTAAACCTTTGAATTACTCTTTTATGTAATTATTCATTAATTATTCAGTATTTTACTTAATAGCTGCTTTTTGGAGGTGTGCACAATGACTCTAAAGTCATTGCAAGTCTCAATAGTTTTCACATTGGGTATTTGTATGTTTTTTATTTGGTTTTGGGGTTTTTTTTTTTGGTAAAGTACCTGTGCTAATCCAAACTTTTCTGATAACTGTTGTTCTTCTTTCTAGGTGTTTCTTAAAGATTTTTCCCCTAGAAACGCTTTCAGTTCATGTCTTAAAGCTGTTAGCCAATCTAAAATGTAATTGCTCTGACAGTAGTGGTGGACACATGCAGGTGGAGTATCTATCCTTGGGCCTCTGTTACTCGTGCAAGTGAACGTGAACGGCTCTATTTGTCAAGCCAGTGTGGGGACCTGTTTCTTAATCCCTGTAAAGCCATCACTGACAGGAAGGAGGTAATGCAGCTACATAAAATGTATTTGTTTGAACATTTCACAGGTAGAAATGACAACTGGAAATTTGCTTTGAAATGAAGATTAAAAAAAAACTTTGTTATGAAATGGGTGATCAGATTGGTAACACACCACTTGACAAACTTGCTGTCTTCACTAGCATCAGAATTAGGTGAACTAGATTCTGTGATGTCAGACCAGACCCTCAGGAATCCCCGTCATTGACGTGATGCCCTTGCAGCCTTAATGTATGAAACATGATTTTTTAGCTGGCGTTAATTTGGATGGTTAATTTGCATGTTCTGAGATGACCTGTATCTGTGAACAGCTAACAGAATTTTACCTTTTTGCTCATGTTTAGATGGGCTACTCTCTTTTTTTCCTTATCTAAATCTGGGGTAGTCCCACTGTTATCTATGAGCAGTTTTCATTAGAGAAAAAATGGCTTTATATTTTTCAGACAGTAATATGTGCATCCAAGTAAAATGTGAAGTTGAAAGTCAAGAATTGAGAGAGAGCTGGCTGCATCACTTGATCTCTATCTGACTGTTACTGGCATGATTATCACAGTGCGCTGACTCAGTGGGGAGGGATGATGTGCAGACAGGATTTACGTTTGTTGGGGGGAAAAAAGTGAAAAATTTCTCAGCAATTACTGTAGGTCTTTACTAGATTTTGCTGAATGGTGCAAATGTAATACTACAAAGCTTTTTGGTAGTTTGGGTTCAGGGAAAGGAGAATGTGTGGAGGAGAGCATACATGGTGATAAAAATGAGGAATCTTCAGATTACTGTTAAAGCTATCTGAGGGATGGGGAAGCATAGAAGTAGAAAAATAGGTTTCTTGATTTCCCCCTGCCCCATAGATCTTTGGAAAGGTGAGGGAGCAGAACCTAATCCCAGGATATCTAGCATCTTTCTATGTTCTGTCACTGTAGTGAGTGATTGGTGCACAATGAGGGGAACTGGAGCAGCAAGTGAACCTTTGTTCTGCAAAGATAAATTCAAGATAACAAAGGAGCAAACAACAGTCATCAGAGCAACTGTGGGGGATTATGAAAAAAAGTAAAAATTAATGGAAATCCAGAAAAAAAAAAAAAACCTACTCCTATCTATAAAAGAGTCCTTCTGCTTGGAAATTGCTGCTGTGTGACCCCAACACTGGCTGGGTGCAGGTTCTGCCTTTCTGTGCCTTTTCTCTGTTTCTTCTTCTGCATGTGTTTCTGCATGCGTTTCTTACTGGCTGCCTACAGACCTGCGCTTTGCAATCCTTGGTCTGTCTAGATGAGCCTTGTCCTGGGAGAATAAAATGGGCAGGATGTCATTAGGCTGGAGAGAGGAGGACTTCAGAACTTGCTGCAAGGGCACCTGTTAACACTGCGATTATTCCACCAGCAGGAAGGTGGGAGGCATAAAACCAGTATCTCATTTACAGAAGCCCTTCAGAGAAGTCTCTTGGGACAGATCAAGTTCTTCAGTTAGCAAAGGTCTGGATGTTTTCGGAAAAGCTTTCAGGTATTTTTATCTAAATAACTCCCGTGTCAAGATTTAAACTCTGTCCTTCTTCCCTCCCCAATATAACATTAGAAAGTTCTTTGAGGCGATAACCTTAAGATCTGCAACCCCAAATTTTCTGAAAGCTTCTAAATTACAGGTTTTAGGGTCTCTCATCTCTGCCATGACTTAGGTCGAAGGCCCATCATTTTACACTAACGCCCATTATTTTGCTTCCTTTCTTTTACCATCACTTACACAGCCGCAGCTGTGAGATTTGCAGCGAGAAAAGGTGTCAGATACTGAATCAACTAAGTGAGGTATTTAATATTTTATGAATTTAGGTCTTTAGTGTTCATTTCTCTTGCTTTTTAATTTTTATTTAGGAAAACAAGTGGAGTCATTCATGTTGCCTAATGTTTTACAGCAACAACATCTGTTATATTTCCCCTTTTCTGTTTTTTGAGAATGTAGGCATATCACATGTGGCACTTAGAGAGCTGCATTTAACATAAATTACAGCTGATGTACAATTTGTGTTTCTCTGCCTGACTTTTGAAATAATTATTAGAGATTAATCTACGTTCACCAGGATTTTTTTTTCTGCAGTGGGGTTTTCTTTCTATCCTGTATGTTTTTGTTTTCCCTCTGGTATAAGGTAAACTCGGCAGCGTTTGAATCAAATGAGAAATGTGCTACACTTAAAATTGGGCAGTATAAGTTTGTTTACCCTTTTCTATTCTCCACCATTAGGCCTTTATAACAGGCTCTCATAACTTCCCATCTGGATTACTGCAGCATCCTTGCAAGCTGCTGTCAAAGCTGTATCACCCTCTTCCAGTGTATCTGAAAATGCAAGAGCTCTGAACATCCTGCCTATGATGTCTTCCCCTAAATGAACCCCGTCTTTATGCCTCATCAGATTCTTGTTTTGTTTTCTCCTGTTTACATCTTGTGCTACTCAGTTTCTTTTTTATATCATCTTTTATTGCATTGTTTGTATTCTTTCTACTTCACTAATGATCATAACCCCTTTCTTTTTGTCTGCCAGTTAACTGTAGCTTTCTGCCATATTACTCCATTTGGAGGCTTTCTGTGCAGAATCACAGTGCTGCTTATCTCATCATTCAAAATCCAAACTGAGACCCAAGTCTTCTTCAAGGAAGTTCTTCTACCTGTAGTGCTTGTTTCAAGAAAGGTAATGAAACAGTGAAAAATATTTAACTTCCCTGGATAATAATTTAATCTTGCTGTATTCCCAAGAATCTTTCCCTCTGATCTTCTCAAATTGTCTATTGTTAGCCGACACATTGAATCACAACTGTGATTCTGTCATGGTTCTGAGCATATTGCAGGTTTGGGTTCTATGTTCATGTGAAGTCGAATTGACACTAATGGTCACATTTATAGCAGTTTGCAGGTGTGTGTCTTTATGGGCTCCTCATAATATGAATTATGCATCTTCGTCTGCATTATGCTCTTCAGCACTAAAACTAATAATAGAACTGATACTAACAGGGAAGATTTATGTTTTAGTAAACACGAAGTTAAACTCATAAGATGCTAATACTTCAGAATTTTAAATGCTCTAATGTAGAAATTATATTTGTAATTATCTCCGTTTTCAGGAGTCTGATTCCAGATTGTGTAGGATACTGTTGAAGTATACAGTTAAACTTCTTGATAAGGGATGAGTGAAATCTAAATTTTCTGTGACATGGAAAATGACACCAGTCAAGGATTAATATTACGGAAATGGATAGTCTGATTTTGTACCTCTTGAAGAGAATGCTTGTTGAAACTTTCACCGCTGCTGTACAGGACTGCCCTCAGCTAACACTCATCAGTGAACTTTACAGCTCCACAGTCTCTTCTGCTTGGCTGTGAAATTGGTGCTTATGTGCTGTTCTGGTGCTGCTGCTGCTGCCAGTACTGTTGAGTTGGCTTTCATTGTGATATGAAGCGAGCAGGAGAACTCCTCGCTTATTACATCTCTTAAATTCAATTAGTGCCCCTTATACCATGGGAGGCCATTGCAATATCTGAAGTGGAGGAAAAAAAATATTCTTGCAGCCCTCTCTTGTTTGTACTGCTTAGTATTTTCCTAGAGCCCTGCTCTGAATTTAAATTCTGTTCACTGCAAGTGTCACAAATCAGCAGTTGTTAGAATGCATTATGAAGAAATAAACATTTATCAGATTGCCTTTTGAGAAGGTGAATAATTTAGCTAGAAAAATTCCAGCAACAACAAAAGCATGCTGCTGACTGACAATTTATTTTATCCCTTTGAGATGCAAGGAGTTGTTGCATGCTGAGTGAATATCGATCTGCTGTATACAGATAAATGAAATTCCACTTAGAATTTTTTGGTTGCTCGCTTGTCACCAATTAAAATTGAAGAGCATGGTTTTGCACCAAAAATATTAATTAACTCTCTTCAGTTTCTGGTTATCTGCTGACCCAAGGGACTATGGGCTGGTTTGTTTGATACAGCTGCGTCTCACCTTCCCTCTACGTAGGAGCTCTTTTCTGGCTTGTGTCATTCCCTTTCCACTACTTTTTGTGATGATGATGATGAGTAAGGTATAGCCAGGTAGGGGGGAAAAAAAGAAATTACTCGTTCCTTCCTCCTTCTACTTCCTTTTAGATGTATCTGATCATTGTTTTTATTTTTGTTGGGTGCCTTATAGACACTGTTCCCCACTACTAACTACACAGTCAGTGGCCATGTTTAAAAGCTGCCTCTTTCCTGTGTGTGCAATTGTGTTATGAGGCATAAACTGAAGAAAAAAAATCCATAACCAAGTGAAAAATGAACTTCTAAGTAAAAGATTTGTTCTCTGCATTATCAGCTTTCGTAAAGTCACAGGAGTTCTAACAGGAATATAACTGATTGCCAGAAACTTGGGTAATATTACAGGAAGAGGAGAAAATAAATGATGGAACGAAAGTTAAGGATTAAGATCAGAAGGAGCACTGAGTTTGTGGGTCAGAGTATCTGGTCAGCACACCAACGGAGGCATCTGCGCTTTTCATGATGTTTCTACCCACTGCTGCAGCAGAACTTGAGCAGCCTGCAAGGAGGTCGGTCAGTGGAGAATTAAGAAGCCGTAACAGCTGTCCTAATATGAGTCAGATCTCTGGCTTCTTACCTTCCCCCACAATTAGGGGTTCTAAAAATAACAGCTTAAGAGACAAGGTAGAACATAAATAAGGTGATGAGGCCGTATTTTGAGCAGTTTCATCTGCAAATCCCGAGTGATTCTGCTGACATCCAATTATACAAGTGTAATGGAGATTACACATCATCTAGGCCTTGATTTGAAAATGACATTTCAGTGTTTTGGCAGCTCTAAAAATACTGACATTTCTAGTAGCTGGAGGCCATGAAAATATTGATTCAGCAACAGAATTGTTTTGTAAAGCAGTGATAGTTGGCTGGCTTCTGAACTGTAGCATGTTGCTCCAGGCTCTACAGTATATTACTAACAAGGAAGGAGTAAGGCCATTGAAAGCCAAACGTGTTGGTGGGGAGCATTCCTGAAGGAATCAAATATGTCATCTACTACTCGTGAAGTATTGTTGCAGCTTTGTGACTAGACATCCCATTGTCAGATAACTTGACAAAAAAATGTGTATTGATAAAACCAGAGTTTTCCTGTAGCTTAAGTTAATACCAAGCAGGGGAGAGGTCCCCAGATTCCTCTTCCTAAGGGGACCTATTAAATGAGCATCTGTTAGCTGTAAAAATTCTGCACACTGAATGTTAAAATATAATAAAATCCACAGCATTTGGAAAAATTAAAGTAATAAAATACCATTGGACAGAGTAAGCTTGCTTGTCACTGTCAAATTTGCATGAATCTGAGCTGTACAAAACAGAGCAGAAGCACTTACAAGTATTTACAGTGTGTGGGCAATGTAGTTATCTTTTTCATTAGGAGAGCAGTAGGGGAAAACAACAACATACCTTGGGAAAAATGTGCTTCATTAACAGTGTTTTTTTCAGAAAAAGCTTATTCAACAACCGCTGCCATGCTCCAAGTACTGAAGTAGATCAGTGCAGTGCAGGTAGAGCATTTGGGGAGCTGGCATGCCTTGAGTCTGTGGGTGTCAGAGTAAAAGAGGCAGCCCAGCTCCGCTGCTGACACAGGCTACTTTAATTCTGTTGTGCTTATACTCAAAGAAATGAAGGGGAGATGGGAGTGAAGAAGGAATCCCTTTACTGTGCTGTTGTCATGCTGTTGTAACAAGAATTTAGATAGACTGTTACTATGTGACATGCTCCCTTTTGTGCGATACACTTCACTGCATTTACTGTTCGAGCAGGAATGTGTCCTAAGCCTCTCTTTCCCTCCTGGTCTCTCCACAACTCCTAGTCCATTCTGCTCCCATCCTGTCCTCTGGTTAATGTATGTTTCATCACTAAAGAAAAAAATAACCTACTTTTGGGAATGTTTTTTGATTTGCGTGTTTAGGAGGAGTGCAACCCTCCTTTTAATCCGAAGGAACCAGGAAGTTCTTAGTTTATTGCTCCTGAGAAGCCAAAGTTAGAGGTCTAGAGTATTTATTCTCTTCTGTTTTACTCCTGCCCTCTCTGGAGCTGGTGATTTTAGAGAAGGGAGAGAGTTTGGCACCAGGACAGGGCAAATCTGATAGAGGAGTGTCATGGTTTAGCCCCAGCCGGCAGCAAAGAACCACATTGTCGTGGCTCACCCTCAAACCCCCGTCTGCAGTGGGGGGAGAATTAGAAGGAAAAGGCAAAACTCAGGGGTTGAGATAAGGCAGTTAAACAAAACAGCAAATAAAAGAGGAAAACAACAACAATACTGATAAAGGAATATACAAAACATGATTAATGTACCACTGCTCACTGACCAAACCGGGGAAGCCCCAGCACACTCTTGGTGACTCCTGCTCCCTGCCCCACCAGCTCCCAGGCTATACACAGGGCAGGGTGTTGCATGGTATCCAGTACCACTTTGGCTGGTTTGGGTCACCCGCCCCGGCTGTGTGCCTTCCCAGTTCCTATCCCCACTGGAACCAGGACAAGGAGTCACTTCAAAACCTGCTGAACAGGACCAAGTTCAACACTAACTAATGGAGTTGTGCTGGAGTTCGGTCAGTTGTCTGGATCTGTTATTTGAAGATCAGTATTAGCAAGTCTCTACAGGCTGTTCATCCAAATGTGAGCATTGATAATATCTATAGTATGAGGGCGTTGGAGGTGAGGGAAGGGGAGGAGAGACAGGAGAGTGTGATTCAGCTCCTGTTCCTATGGTAATAGCTAATCCTCCTGGTATCTGAACAACATGATTGCTCCCACACCGGTAATTTAAAACTTGATGAGCCATCAATGAAACTGCCTTGCAAGTAGCACACAAATCAGAAGTCAAAGCCAATGATTCTAATGATCATTTCTTTTCCTCCTAAAAGTAGGAGGGCAAGATACTTACGCTACTGTGTTACTCTTCTACTTCCACTATAGTCGCATAGAAAGAACTTACTACTTCTCATTCATTCTCCATTTTATATAAAATCAAAAGCAGAAATATATCCCCTTCTCCTCCAAACTAAGTGTAACGTTAGAACTTCAGAGGGAGGTGGTCTAAGCTGACTTTGAGGGAATCCACCTGGGTGGCATCTAAAGTTGTAAAATATTTTATATTAGGTATTGTACCAGACAAAAAATTTCCCTTGTTAATTGATAGGGGACGATTTCAGGAGCTTGTCTATAAAATTTTACGAAGTAGTTCCAGAGGATGTAATGGATACAAATTGCAGAGAACGCATCAGTAATGGCCCAGGTAAGGGAGACTTAGATTTCAAGCTATTACAGTAGTATCAGCTAGAAATTTCAAGATCTACTTGCATCTTTTTACTGAAATGAACACTTGAAAATCACCAGAAAGAATTTGAATTATGTGACTTAGATGTTCTAAGAATGTTAACTAGAACAAGTTTTTTCGGTGGTTTTTCTTTTTTCTTGCTTTCTTGAGGAACAAATCTGGGTAAAGGTCCAGAAACCACTGGAAGGCAGTCTGGAAGTTGAAGGACTTGGTGTCAAATCTGCTTTTGTCCTTGTGAGCTGATCCTTTCCCCTAGGACTCCTCTTAGCACACTAAGATCAAACTCTTTGTGAGGCCCCTAGGATCTTAAGGAATTTTTTTTTTTTTTTTTTAGGATAATTTAAATGTCTGCTTCACTGTGTCTGCCTCTCTTTCTCCTCTCTCTTGCTGCATGCTCAGTTCTTGTTTGTCTGTGAGGTAGTAGGTGTGCCTGTTCCAGCCTGTGTGTAGGCTGCAGAGATGCTTTTAGGATTAAGGTAGAAAAAGCTGCATTATTGGAAGGAAAAAGTAAAGGAGGAGACCTTGTCCTCTTTGCTTAGTTTATTGTTGTATGGTTCCGCTCCAGGTCTAAGTGATCTGTTTTTGTGGTAGGGTAGAGGGCAGGCTGTGTAAGGGGAGCTGGAGAGCTCCTTGACTGTGTCTTCCAGTCCTATATATCAATGAACTCGTATTTCTTCAGCCCAAACCTGCTAATGTTCTCATGAATAGCATACTCCTAAGTTCAGGTTTGATTGTTCATCTCAGAATATATGGACCACATCAAGCCTTTCGATTTAAAGTCTTGGAAAAAGAAACTCCTAGAAAGTTGAAGAAAGTGGAGATCACAAAGACTGTTCGCTACTTAATGGGGTTGCTTTCTGCTTACGGTCATACAGCTGAGGTCAGGCTCTAGTCTTATACTCTCTTTGCCTCTTGCAGTTTGAATTGGAAACCCAGCATTTTTTTCCTAAGAGAAATTTTGATACTGAAGTTTCAATTGAAACTTCATATCAAAAGATAGAAGAAAAGCTCTTTCACAAAAAATAACTGCGTTTTCCTCCAAATGCCAAGGAAGTGGTTCAGAAACATACCATGAAATTGAAATTTCTCAAAGTGCCTCTTAAATCTTAGCTGCAATTACTGTAATTCACAATAATAGATCCAGTACTATTTTTAAAAGCTTTTGAAGGTTGCAAGTAGCATCCATAAATTGTGGGTTGTGGGCAATCTATGAAACCATAGGTTTCCAGGGCTTTTATTTAAATGAGAGAATGAGAGAGAAAGATGTAATAAAAGTACTTATGAAAAAACATGAAAGTTTATGTTGTGCAGAACACTAACAAAAAAAGGCAGGAAATGCCTGAGCCTTTGTAAAAGTTGTCTTCAGGTTGGACAAGATTTTGCAAGTCTGGAATGAGCCTCTTTCAATCCAATAGTTCTTTTTCTAGAGACTGGTTAAAATGGTAGCTCGCTGGGGGAGAAACTGTAACAGTTGAGAGAATATGAGGACAGATCTACAACAGCCAGAGGAGCCTATTTGTGCTTCTCTGTATTGGTACAGACTTTAGTATTAAGGTGAGGTAGGTGAATGGATCATCTACTTGAACCTTTTCCACCCCCACCCCAAAGTGATATTCAGATGAGCCATACCCTCCCCTTTGAGCTTGTACCCTACAAAGGCGTGTGGAACCAGACTGTACTCAGCTGCTTCTGTAGCCTGGGGTACTTAAATGTATGCTCGTGGAAGATTTTTCATATGAAGGAAAAACTGTTAGTGCCTGTGTTACTGTGCACTCTCTCTCTCTCCATGCTGTGGGTTGGCTGATACAGACTATAGTCTTTTCTCTAATATTGTGAATGTGTAGAGGAACATCTGTAGGCTTAAAAGGAGAAAAAGGATGTTTTCTTCAGTCACCTCACAGTAAAAGTTATTAAACAATTTAGAGCAATATGCTTAATTGATAGAAGCTGGTATACCTTTATACACTTGATGAAGCCCTCAAATTTACTTCCTTGAAGGTTCTTTCCTTTTAATCTGGGTCTTGGGATCATCCACTCTACTTGAAGTTTTTTGATAGGTTATGCATCCCTAGATGACAATGAAGGTGGGCCTGAAACTTCGGATGAAAACTAGCAGTGGCCTAACCTGTGGGGAGGCAATACAGAAGAAGAAAAATCGTGTGGTTCTTTCTTTTCTGAGTAGGGCTGTAGACAAAAAGAAAAAAGAAAAAAGTGATCCAGAATGGAATGTTTCCAAGAGAGGTGCCAGGCGGAGCTTTGTATTTCACAGTAATTTGTTCGCTCTGTTAGGGGTGGGAGGAAGGTGGTTAGAGTGGAATATTGGAAAGAAGAGAGGGAATGATGGGAAATGGCCACCAAAAGAGAGCAATAGCACAGGTGATACTCATAAAGGGCCCAGCAATTGTAAAATGGTAAATAACAGCAGAAACCGCTGATCAGAGCGCTATTTTTTTCACTTGAAAAGCAGAGTATGACAAAGGGATGTGTTTTTAATATGCTTAAATGAAAAGTCGTTCTACCTCTAGGGCACAGAACTGCTCTAGGAAAGATTCAAACAAGGAGTTGAAGGATTTGCGGGAATATTAGTGCCATGAGCCCCTCCCTGGAAGCATAAGAAATTATTTGTGTTTCAACAAGAAGAACAATACTAATAGTAGAGACTACTTGATTAGGATGCAGTGGCTATTAGAAGATACACAATTCAGGAGTGATATTGAGGTGTTGGAGGAAGTCCACAGAGTAACTTTAAATATATATTACAGTGAGAGATTGAAGGAGTACAGTCCATTGTCTTTATCAAAGACAGAACTGGAGGGGAATTTAATCAGTGTCGTACATAAGGACTGAGACAACAAAAGTTTCTTTATTCTACTGCATAGATGTATAATTAGATACATACTCAGAAATAAGGTGTGTTGATTTAGTAGTACAGGTAATTAACCTGCTGAATAACTCACCAACGCTGTCACATTCTCTGGCATCTTAATTCAAGTTTGGAAATGATGTTCAAGGGATGCTTGCTTAGGAAAGTACTAGGACCTTTCTCAAGCAGGAGGCCAGACAAGATAGGCAGACTGTGTTTGTCTTGATAATCTCCATCTACATAATTCAAGTATGTTGTATATTTGTGATGTCCATTATGGTTGTGAGATAATGGAAACAGCTCAGTTTGAGAAGCTGGAGCTGAGCATGCAGGTCTTGTTCAAGCTCTAGAGCACACTTGGCCCTTCTCCCAACAGCACATGAATAGTAAGAGCTGTGTAAAATGCCTTTCTTTTCCATTTCCCAGTAGTTGAAAGCTGATCACTGCTATCTGGTAAAGCATTCCTAGGACTGTTACTGAACATAAGCTCCCATAGCATGACCAAATGGACTAAAATCTTTGGTGTCTCAAGAAAAACACTAGGAAACATAAAGATGTTCTGTATTTGGTTTTAATTGGCGTTGCATGCTAAGATATAATGAACATATGACGTATACATTGATCCTTTATTGTATGCCAAGATGATATTTCTTTTCACCTTACTTGCTTGATATTTTAATCTTAAGTATAAGATAATAATCTTCCTTGTCAGTCTGTTCTTGAAAATGGTTTCTACAATTGTTTGGACTTGAATAAAAATCTCAGAAAAGTTCGTCTTAATTAAAGTGTTGTCTGATGAATCAACTTTCTGAAAAACAGGAAAATATACATATTGGAAAACACACATGGAAGAATGGGTTTTGTGAGCATTGTAAATGGCCAGGCATGTTATCCTACTGCATATTTGTACCATACCTGACTTAAACAAAAAAGACGTGGGTGAAGTAGCATTGTATGAATCTGAATTTGTGGTGAAGGAGATTCTTTCAGTGACTTCAGTGTGTCACGTGTTCTGAGTAGACACATTGAAATAAATTCATGGCTAACAAGGCCGCACATTACCTCCTATCTTCTAGGGGGTTTGAGTGTATTAAAAGAATGTCAACTTTCATGGTACAAAATCTTTATCTCTCTTTTACAAATTCTTGCCTGTAAAATGGACTCTTAGAGAGGCCAGATTGTTCCACATTGTTAACTAGGACTTAGTTTTCCAGGAAGGTGAAAGCAGAAGACATTAGGGACTAGTATGGTGCAGAAGTACATACGGTGTTTCATAAAGGAAAAGTAGCTGCCACAGCTTTCCACAGGGCACACAGTAAGTGGGTTCACTAAGAACTGCAGCACTTGGTGTTTCAATGAAATGAAGCCTCTGCATTTAACTCTGTCAGAATTTTGTCATACAGTTTTCTTAGCTTTTGAAATGCTTACTTTTAATTTGCATATTACAATGATTGTACTCATCAACAAAGCTTGTGGCTAATATGTGGAAGTGGAAGAACCTTTTAAATGTGTTAAACGGAGTTTAGGAGCACAGGTGCTCTGAATTTTAATGGTTATTGCAGACCTTAATCTCCTGAACCACGTTTAAAAATCAACTGCAGCTTGTAGTAGTATAACCTGGTCTCCAGCAACTTTGCTTGCTAACAAAGTGGTTAAAAGCAGTATCTTACACTCAAGTGCAAGTCTTTTGCTGCCTTTGGATGTTCGAGTCCCCAGGCCACTACTGAAAAAGTTCTTAGTCTGTTTAACAAACGGTTAGTGCATATAATGTATAACAGTCCTGAGAAATGAAATTGTGGTATTATATTACATATTTGTGTTCAGGCTGGAAAACTGAGACAGGGCGAGGTGAAGTGTTCCACAAAAGACCATGCAGGAAATAAAAAAAAATCAGGAGAACAATATGAAGCCCCACATAATAGCATGCCTTTCGTGTGTGTTTGGAAATTCCAAATTACAAGCTGAGAAGGAATAATGGTGTACAGTATTGTGGTACTGTCTGCAATTTTGCTCCAAACAGTTCTGTGCCATGTGACTGCTTACTAGTGGATAACAATAGGACATGAGTCAGTGTGTGGCCTGCCAAGATCTATTTGAAGGACTTGTGCAGCCTTCAGCAAGGAGAACCTACAGAGAAAAAAAATATAGAAATCCTGTCATGACGGCAGGCTTCTAAACGTGTTATCTCTATCCACTTCGGCTGATGCGTTGTGTTAGGGTTTGTCTTGTCAAGTTGTTGCAGACATCTAGCAAGGTGTGACATAACTCAGTTGTTAATGAAGCACCTCCTCATTGAATGCTGCAACATGATCATGTGTCTTTGCTGACATGACGTGAAAGAAGGGAGCTTTTTTTGAGGAAAAAGTGCCAATGAGAAATGAAAACAAAAGAAACTGTTGAGTAAAATGTGTATTCCTCAGCGTTGCTTATTTTGCTGTACTGGTGTATTGTAGATAATTTGGTGACTCATTTAAAACAGACTCCCCACCTACTCGAATGTTTTGGTAGATGGGTGATTGCTCCCAATTGCTCCCAGGCTTGTAGGTGAATGAGTTTCTCATCAGCCATTTGGCAACCCAGGCACTGATGTAGATCTGACAAAAAAATCAATTGCATTGCTAAGTTTCACAATTTGATTACTTTATAAAAAGTCTCTAGAGCAGCTCTCTGTGTGATTATATAGACTTACTGCTTAACTGAAAGCTTAGTCCCACATGCTTCACACTTCTGAACAATTTGTAGTAATTATTTCGATTAGACATGTACTGAAATGCTATTTCAATAATGAACAAGGTGACGTGCAAATTATAGAGGGGAATATGCACAAAAGCCTTAAAAATAAACAAAATAGGGCTAAATTCAGCTTTCCAATTACTGGATGAAGCTCCCTGAAGCTTATGCTCACTGTTCACTGAATCATAGACTGTTAGGGATGGGAAGGGACCTTTGGAGATCGTCTAGTCCAATCCCCCCTGCAGGTTCACCTGGAGCAGGCCGGACAGGAACACATCCAGGCCCGGTTTGAATATATACAGAGAAGATCTGGTTTTGGGTTCAAATCCCTTGTCAGCTTGGATGTCTTCACAAAGAGATTAATTTTGCAGATGAGATCTCCTTCAGTTTGTCTCTCGTTTCTGATATATTTTGAGTGATCAAGTATTTAAAATAATGCACAAATAATGGCTAATAATAATGCATAAAAAATGGTAAATTGGGTTACTGTTAGTGATGACCCCATTATAGCAGAAAAGCTGTAGACATATTTAAAGGAGAATATTGACTGTCTCAGGCAAGTCATCCAGCCGTCTGGATCAATTAGGCTGTTTAGTATTGTGCTCAATGTAAAAGTATGGTTAAAATAATAGAAATTAGCCATGTACTTCAGAGTTTTGTATCAGTGGGAACACCTTTACTGGGCTATAGATCAGACCCTTGTGTAAAGGCATCAATTGCTATCAAGAGCAAGAATTTATTTTTGCTGAGTGTGAGTGCAGAATGCACGGCTATAGCAGAAGGGAGGCATTCACAGTCTGTGTGCCTCAGGAAAGGTTCCAATCCTGTGAAATGTTCAAAAAGAGTCTCACCTACAGGAATATCACTAGAGCGGGTTTCTGTGACCATGGCTCCCTTGGGAACCATCTTGTCTTGTAGAGTTTTTAAGGTTCCTGAGCTACATGTACAGAAGACTTAAGAGGGACAAAAAGCACAAGACTGAGATTTTTCAGTATGCATTTTTTTAGCGTGTCCTTCAGTACACAGTTTTCAGCCCTTAGGCTCCTTAGGTGATGGCTAACAACAGCGTTCACACCAGCTCTGGATCATTTCAGATTTGCTTTCAAGAAGGTAAGATTATTCTTTTACAACATAACCTCAGGAGGAGGAATTGGTCATAATCCCCTTTTCATTTAACAGCTCAGTATTTCACCGTCCCTGCATTGTGTGCTTCCATTTTATGTTAAGCAGGTGTTGAATGACATCCAGCAACTGTAACTGAAGCAGGAACTAGACTTTGCCCTCTCAGATCCCCCAGGCAACAGCAATATTCTTTGCTATTCTTTCTCTCTTTACTGAGTGATTTGATGAAAAATGGAATGGTTTCCACAAGAAGGGCATCTGGTACTCTTCCTCTCATCCAGTAGTAATTGATAGCTTGGAATGAGGTCGCTGTTGTGTGAGATGAGTCCTCTATAGCAAAGACAAGACCTGGAGCTGAGAGGAGAATTGAGACCAGTGTTAAGTTTTGTGTGGAGTCCTGTTTGTTAGGGACTCCCTGGAAACTGGTATTGGGAATGAAATGCATAAGCTGAGCAACTTGATGTTTATGAAGTGGGATAGGTAGGTGGGGATACAATCTGAGCTTCTCAGCACTGCAGTAACGGGTGCTCTGTGAACATACTTAGTTGCACAGTATAAAAAGAGTTTATGCTGAAATGTATGCAGAAGGGGTGCTTGAGTTGTGTATGCAGATACTAAGCATATTGACTTAGCTACCTGCTTCTTGTTTGGTGTTTCATGTGCGAGAATGGTTATTGTAGGGCTAGTGGATAATTCATTTGCTCTTGCACAAAACTTTGGAGAAATTTATCAGGGAAAATGTTTGGGTTTGCCTTCCTTCATTCTCCTCAAAGATGTTAAGTCGTGTGGAAAACAAAAGATTGAATTTTAGGTAAATTTGGTCAAAATAATTTGTTTCTTTGCACTGAGTTATCAATGAAACGTTCCAATGCTTGCCGCAATCTTTTGTGACAAACTACACCACAAATCTGGGGGAGAGGACTCAGCGTTGTCTGCTGTAATCCCGGGCTGCACTGTAAGTTGGATGGTGCGGTGCAGGAGACTTGAGGTGGCAGTCTTTTATGGGAGATGGAGATCAGCCAGGGAATTGGGTAAGAATTCTTGTCTGAAGTCCTACAGCAGCACAGACAGATTATAAAATAGTATAGAATCAAATGAGCCAAAATACTTAGATTTTTTTCCAAAGCATTGTTTGGAGTAGCGTAGGGAATAATGAAATAAAAGATTTCAGGAATGTCAGAGTGGTTTTTGTTCACTCTGTTTTATAAAAGAGAAACCTGTGTTACTCAGGTTCATATGTAAGCAGTGAATTAAGCTTGAAACAGTTTCCCTTGAGTCAAACCTTGTAGAAAGAAAATCAAGTTCCAGTTTTAAGTATGGTGTGTCTTTTTTTCTGTCACTTTAAAGTTTGCATTTAATTGATGATTGAGTATCATTCTGTTCATCATGAGAAGATGGGGGGGGAAGCAAAACAGTGAAATCTTGAAAAGAAAGCCAACAATTTCGAGCCCCAGCAAAGTGATACTTGTGACAAACATGTTAATTAGGAACAGTTTTCTAGTTCTAAAAAGCTATTTTTGGGTTTAATTTGTAGTATTTGTAATTTATATAATAGCATTATTTCTTTTTTTTGTTTTTTACAATAGGATTTCTTTTTATCATCAGTATATTTTAATGACGTACTCAGCAGCTTGGTTGCCATCCCTTCTAGCCATCAGGTGGTTACAGTGAAAAGATGGGGATCATAGAATTGTAGGATGGCTGGAGTTGGAATGGACCTTAAAGATTGAGTTCCAAGCCCCCCTGCCCTGGGCAGGGACACCTCCCACTAGACCAGGTTGCTCAAAGCCCCGTCCAGCCCGGTCTTGAACATCTGCAGGGATGGGGCATCCACAGCTTCTCTGAGCAACCTGCACCAGTCTCTCACCACCCTCACGTGTTCTCTGTGATTGGCTTTATTTTGTTTTAAATACAAAATTAAGAATGATGTGTAACTACTGGTCATTTACTGATCACTTCTATAACCCGATTAGAAAGGAGAAATTTTTCATGCTATATGACAGTAAAAGAGCTTCCAGCAGGTGGTTTTTTTTGTTTCCCATCAGTATTCATTGTGCATTATTTGTTAGCTGGGGGATGAGAGCCCTTAGGAAAAGACCCCACTTTGGGTAGGGAAGCCAGCGAGGAGAATAGCAGGAAATTAGTGGGTAGATTGTAGGATCGGGCAGATGGGGCTTTTGGAAAAAGAGTCTCTGGATACTCTTTATATGACCAAAGAGAATAAAACTACAAGATCCAATTTACTTCCAGAAAAGTTGGAGTGAGGTTCATCATGGGGGTGCAAGTGCTAGGGATGAATGGTAATCTCATCTCCTCAGATCTAAGGAGAAAAAATTAGTCATGTGGATGGTGGAGTAGGGGCCCAAAGAGGTTTTTGAATATCATTCTTGGAGATACTCAAAATCAGCTGAGCTGAACTAATTGGACCTGTTTGGAGCCTGGGAATGGGCTAGAGACCTCTAAACTTTCCTTCCAACCTGAACGGTATTATTCTAGGGTTAGCTGACTGAAAAGATTGTTTGTGTAAGAAGAAGAATAAAGAGTGTTTGCCTGCAAGAAAATAAGTTTATTTTAAATAAATGGCATAAGAGAAATATGTACAAATTAATAGTTTTCAATAGTTTATTTTTTCTTCTTTCTTGGGAGCCCTAAATGTTCTGTTCTCTCAGATTGGATGTACAGGTCTTACCTTAACGAACAGAATCTACAAACTGGTTTTAAATAGTATCTGAGTCTCGTATTGAAAAATGTCAGCAGAAATGGCAGGGGTTGGGGGGAGGAGAGTATTCATTTTGAAGGCCATTTTGTTTGAGAAATGGGTTTTAATGAATACTTTTTGTCCATTTCTATTTATTTCCCAGCAAAGACATGAAACTCACAATACCAAAAAAATACAAATGTTGGAAGTAGGGTAAGAAGTTTGGCTATGCAATGTGGGTTTGATACTGAATTGAGGGTGGAACAGATTTTCAGAAACCAGTGGGGGAGCATTAGTTCTTATTTTAGGTGGCAACAGTGTTGGATAATTAAGGTCCTATTTTCTCAGCACTGTGGGAGAGTGTGGATATTACAATGCCTGCACATTTTCTGTCTCTTTGCTTGAAGGTTGCACTCAACCTTTATTTTATGTGTAAGAGAATGAGCCTAGTTTGAATTTATGACAAGTTCTTTCTTCATAATAGTCTGGCATAAGGCATAATTTTTGCCTTCTCTGCATAAAATTCTATGTGTATAGCTTCTATTTTACTTTTTCTTTCCACTGCTTTGTAAGAAAGAGAACAACCATTGTTCTTTGTATGGAGAGAAGTTCAAATACCTTCCATTTTAAAAGGTGATATTGGTGGCAGTGCGAAGTGATTCTGAAGTGAATTACAGTGATGCAGATTGGCTGTCATAGAACAGATTTTTTGAACCATCGCTTAAAATTCTTTCTTGACACTTTCCTATGAAGTTTGGTTTGTTTTTTTTTTTTAAATTATTATTATTTTTTTTAATTTTAGCTCCCACTTTAGGTGGGGCCAGACTTGCCCTTGGCAATTGTCTGTGAAGGAGGTAATTTTTGCTATCTTCCTCCTACATCGGCAAAGAATGTGCCTGTTGTTCCTTGTTAGATAATGACAACTGTATGTTTTCACTGGGTGTCTTTAAGATGCATTTGCCTCCCAGAGCTAAACTCTTACTCAGTCTGGTCCCTGGCGAGTGGTTTGCATGGGTGCTTTTCAGCTGTGCACGCTCTTCATGTTGATAGTCTGGGACTTCCAAGCTGCCTAGATATGATTTTACCAGCAGCCCTTCAGCATTTGGCACAACGATTTTGCCACTGAGATAATAAAACTAGTTTTTAGTGACCAAAAATTTTAACTTCTGTGTAGAAACATGAACAATACCATGATAGATCCTGGAAGAGGTCCATTGGATCTGAAACTGTACCCTGTAAGAGCGCAATACTGTAAAAAAGCAGAGCAGAGAAATACAGGAAAAAGAGTCTCATCTGATTTAAAAAAAAAAAAATAAAAGGGGTAGGGGACAAAAATATGCACAGAAAATGCTTGGATCTAATCTGGTTAGCATTTTCCAATTTGGGGTTTTGTTTGTTTGTTTTCTGCTGGGGCTTTTTCAGACCACTTAACTACTAAAGTCTCAGTTTCACTCTGCCTAGTGGCATGCTTCACTACGGTCTTAGAGGAGAAATGGGAATATTCAGACACCAAGATGCTCATGTGGAGGAGTACAATGCAAATGCAGTTTTAAAAATTTCCTTTCTTTCTGTTAAGAGGTCTGTTTACCTTTCTTACATTTCACCAGATCTCTAAAAGGCAAGGAAAGCGTTAATGAAGTTGGCAGGTTCCGCAGTGAATGAAATGGACTGGGCCTTACACCATTATGTGCCTGTAAAGCATGTTGTACATCCACTAACAAGACTGCCATTCATTTTTTCAATAAAACCTGCACAGGGGTATTAGGGTCTGTGAACTGACAATTGATTTACTGCCTGGAAAATTATTCTTTATTGATTTATATTACATGGAGGCAACCGCAAATCTATAGCGGCCTTAATCAGAGAGAAAATGCTAAAGTTAGTGTCATTCTTACTTAGTCAGGCAATTACAAGTAGGAGAATTGGTTTAGTACCTCTAGGTGACATCTACATATTATTCAATTATGAATCTCAGTAATCCATGAATTACAATACATAAAAGCATGTGAGATCTGGTTAATTAATTTTTTGTAATATGAACAGTGCCCTTTGTGCAAGAAGGTGTTTTAAATGTCAGCCTAGCATTTTATTTGAAATCTGGCATCAGAAATTAAGGTTGATTTTAATGAAGATTCTTGGGACCTTTACTCTGCTTGGTATTTTTCTTATAAGTTGTATGAATTCAACAGAATCAAGAATCTGATTTCTATATTAGGTATTTAAAAAATTAGTAGATACTCCAAATTTTTTGATTCTGAGCTCAAAATGGAAGAGCCATCCAGTGACATGGGGACTGTGCTCTGGGGCTGGACGCTCTTGAACTGTCTTTACAACAGACTGAATTCAAACTGCAGAAGCCTTGAGCTCTGTGTGGACTAAGGTGAATTTTACAGCCTTACCTTCAATTAACTCTCTAGTCTGTCTCGGGTAGAGCTGTATGTACATGTGTATCTCTGCAAACCCTTCAGTTCTGTGAGCTGGAAAATTGCGGGGTGCTGGACAGATGCATGAGCCATGCAGGACCAGAAGGATTTGCAGAGGATAGGGCTGGTACCGAGGAACTGGAAACTAACAGCTGGAGGGGCAAAGCCTCTTCATGGTGGGGTTAAGATCCCTGGGGTTCCCTGCAAAGCTTTGGAAACACATCTGGGAAGATTAGTTTAGCCTTTTTAGTTTTTCTCAGAAAAATATGTGAAAATAAATGTACCTTACTCTGTTAGTAAAATAGATACTTTTTCTGTGTTGTTTTTGAGACATGAGTTACTCACAGGACATTTTCCTTCCTGGGGAAGAAAGTGGGGGGATTAGAAAAGAAAAACAGACTGTGTTAGATTATGGTAGACTTCGTTTTTTTAAATTCTTTGTCCTGTAAGAGTAGCGTGGAACTTCCCCTTTGTTAATGAGTTTAATTTCTTATGTAGTAGATGAAGCATATTTTCCTGCTTTGCTGGCAGTGGTAAATGCGGTACAGTACAGGGTTTTTTATGGACCTGGTCCTACTGACATAACATCTTAATTGAAAGTTGTTTAGGAAGAAAAGCCAAACTGATTTAAGGAAGTGAACTGCCTGTCTTTGTGGTTCATCATACTGAGGTAATTTTTCCAGCCAGAGTGGAAGTGCAACTTCTTCTGGGGCTACTTCGTTTGGTATTTAAGGCTCTTACAAGTTTGTCTGTTTTGCCACTGACTGACATAATTGGGAGTCTTGAAAATATTCCGGGGACTAAATATTTTTTCCTGCTGGTCACTGTTAAGTACCTGACCCAGAAAGCAGAAATGATGAAATACGAGCCAGGTCTGTGCTCTATGAGGCTTTGCCAGTAGCCAGGCAGGCGAAGCGCAAAGAAACGGAGAGCCCAAGTCTCCTGTGCTTCAAGCTGCAGCTACAAGGAACTATGCTGCCGCTTCCGTGCTATGCTTGGCAGTTTCAAGTAATGGCTAATTCTCAAAATCTCGATGTCCAGACCTTCTTTTACAACACAATATGTCACCATATGCAGTGGGTTTTTTTCGTTGCCTTACTAATTTCAAACAAAGATATTGGCTTTTTAAAAACAGAAATTTGGGAGAGGGAGTGGTGATTGTTGTTGTAGACAAGCAGTTTAATGAAAATGCTACTGAAATGCCTTTTCTTCTATGAAAACTAGTAAATCAATTACAAAAGCAATTTCCTAACCCAGTGTGATTTTATTGTGTTTGACCAGGGCGTTTGATAAGCATTAGTTCTTACTGAGAGCAAAGAGTAAATTTTATTTCAAGCTTTGCTTTCATGTGTTTGGAAAAGGGAAGTACCAGAAGGGCGGTCAGACGTGTAGGTCCTTGTGTTGAGGGGATGGGTGACTCTCTGCAGCAGGTCCTTGTCTGACAGCCTAGTAGTAGCTTGTGTGAATAAAGTAACAGAAAGAGCTTCCCAGAAGCATGCGGGCACCAGGCTTCAGGAATTTGTTCAAAAATGTTACTTGAAGTTTTTACCCAGTTTTGTGCACTTTATATCCTTCTCCTTTTTGGGGGGGTGAAATTCTGGGTGCTCTCAATTATTCTGCTAGTGTTCAGTGTAGGAGAAACTTTTATCTGAAAAAGTAGATACTGCAAGTCATGTTCCTCCCACCCCTTCGTAACACCTTTTTGCATGGGAGCGTTGCAAACAGCAGAAGCTACTGAAGAGCTATTTATAAATATACGCTATTGACAAATATGCAGGTGATTTCAAAGTCAGGCAAGGACAGAAATAGCACATATATGCTCTGATTTATGCCAGGAGTGTAATAGGAGTGCTGTAAGGAAATGTAAGAAGGCGGTTTTTTTCTGGAGACATGCACTGAGAAGTCACTGGAGTAGTCAGTACCCATCCCTGCTGGACTTCAGAGTGACAAATTTAGGTAACCGTGATCCACGTCACATTAATGGTACCAGAACTTGAAAGGTCAGCAGCGCTGCTGTATCCCGCTCCATTATCACATAGATGTAAAATCACTGCACCCCTCCATCCTCTTCTACCTGCTTCATCCCTACCCTGCCCTGCTGGCCCGGTCTGCCCAGGCTCGTGTCCCTACCCGACCGCCGTTTCCTTAAGGAAAGAGTGAAGAGATACATGTTTCCACATGAATGTTTCAGGGGTCCCTGTGCCATTTGTTCTAGTGGTGAGTTCCTGGGGGGATGACAGGCTCTTTCCCTTCTGCTGCTGTCCCTGTCTCCAGGCAGCTCTGAGTGAACAGGTAAATACGCTCTTCATTCTTAAAGTGGGGAAAAAAATAATCATAAAAACATGAGCAAATCCAGTTGTGGGAAGTATTGTAAAAATGTCATTAATTGATTTACACTTTTAATGTGTTTTTCTTTACTGGCTTTTAAAAAATGAGGATATGCTAAGAGTTCAGAATGATTAATTGCTATGTGATCAGAGGGAAGTCCCTAGGGCCAAATTTCAGGACATTTAGAAAATACCAGTAGAGTACCTGGTTTGTTAAAAATCAAAAGAAGTTTCTAAAACAGCCATTTGTCTCTCTGGACTGGAACTCTGGGATTTTTTTGTTGTTTTTTAAATTGCATTTCTCTGGCTTCTGTGGATAATTTTTATGACCAAGTTGTTTAATGTCATGTTTCACAAGACAGAATGATAATGGGTCTGTATAAATACAGTAGATAGGAAAACACTTTCCTCCCTCTGTACCCTTCTTTCCATTCAGACTTTACTGTAGGAGCTTTAGGCAAATACTATTTGGGAAAACCATTTTAGCTCCTTCTTCCTGTAAAGCTAGTAATTAATTTACTGGACTGTGGATTCAATAAAGGAATAAATATTAGAGATTTTTCTTGGAACTAAAAAGCAGGCAAGTAATGGCTTTGTCTCATACTACTTGGGTTGGAGTTGCATCCCCCAGTTATGGAGGAACTATTGCTTGCTCAATATAGGAATTAAAATGTTAATGGCAACTGTTGTGAGCTTTTAACAGAGTTGGGATGCAGATAGTTACTACTCTGTCCTCTCATTTCAAGGTTGTTGGGAAGATAAGGATTTTGGGGTGTAGTTGCAGTGGGATGGGGCGGGGGCAGCATATCATCCCCACTCTGCTGTGGCCAGCTCGCAGCAAAGAGTGTGCAGCATGCAAGAGGCTGTGCTATGGACTTCAGCTTAGGGAAACTCATGTTTTTAAGAAGGTAGTTCATATACTTAAACAATTCGAAGTCCCAGCAGTATAGTACTCTATATTAGCTAGGATTAGTATTTAAATTTAAAGCTAGAAAGTAAAGTTATTGCTGTAGACAGGCAGGTTTTTTTTTTCTTTGGCTCTGGGGCTTTTCCTTATTGCCCTTTCCTAACTACAGTTTCTAAATTTATAGGGTAATACATGCTAGTTGTTCTTTAAATTTGAAAAAAATACGATCCTCTGCATTTAAGATCTTAGCTCTTCTCTTCAGCGAATCTGATTGTCACTAATAGTGATCCCTCAGTCCACTGACCAGGCCCCTGACAAGGAGCCCTTCCACCACGAGCCTTCTCAGTGAGCTCTGCAACTTGATGGGTAAGAAGTCTGGTGAACGGAATTCAGTGACCTTGAAGATACTGCTCCTAGATCTCAGTGCTCCATAAATTAACACACAATTACACAATAACAAGAGAGATGGCTTTTTTCATGAGTCATCACTTCACTGCAACTCATTTCATTTTAAGCAGCAGCACTGTTCAGTATATTAATATAAGATTAATTTATGATGATTAATATTAAAATATTACCAAAGATTTTATTCTAGTAGTTGCTTTACTATTCTGAAAAGCTTTTGGAAGAGCATTGTATGAATGTATGATTCAATCGTGTAGATTGTGATGCAGTTAGTTTCCCACAGTCAGTAATGCTTTGTTCAGTCATCTGGACCACTTTGGAGATTCATTTCTATTACAAATTTAAAAAAAAAATCCTTATTTATTATTCTAGATAACAGCATTTTGATCTCATTAATATGGATCGTTTTCTCTAAACTCAGCTAGACTCTGTAGTATAGCAGCAAAAAGCTCTTTTTTATATCAATTAAAATATTTTTTCTTTTTGACCTACCATATAATTAAGATCCTGCTTATTAAAGTTCCTAGCCTATTAGAACACTAATTGCATTACAGACACACTTTCTTATTTCTGAACTGTTTATGATTTAATTGACTTGTTTAAACTAATTTTCATGTCTCTGTGCAATTAACTCATTAATTGAATTTATTTACACATGCAAATACTAATACATCACCCCATTGTACTAGTAATGATTTAAAAAAATCATTAATGTCCTAATTGGATGAGTTCTTTGGTATGCACATGCAATGTGATAACACTACAGGTTGACTTAGGAGACCTTTGTGCAACAAACTGAGATTTAAAGAAGGCAGCATGGCTGTTGTGTATGAATACTGTTCCTGTGTACATTGAAATATAAACATTGATTAAGGGAAAAATCTGGTAATTTTATAACTTTGGCAAGGAGATACCTGATTATATTTGAATGGTTTTCTTATGCCAATAGAGACTGGGTAGTGACAAAGCGTCATAGAAAGAAGAATGGGAAAAATATCAGGGGATAAAAATTAGCATAATGTGACATATAAAGGAAGCTTCTTATATGGTGTGATCCAAACCCAGTCTTGTAAATAGTGTCTTTTGACTGACTTCAGGTGATTTTAGTATCTGATGTAAGCTCAAGTCATTTCTCTAGCTTCAGCAAAAGATCTTTGCTGTAATAAAAATCGTTTAATTCACAATGAACCTCATGGAAGGAGTACATGGCTTCTGTGTGTGCTGTGCTGCGGTAACAGCAGAGGTGTGCTCTGTGGGTAATGACAGCTGATGATAAACAAGAAAGGGAAAATGGGACAAGAACTGTTGCTTTACATCGGTAGGTTTTGATCTTGTGAATTTTCCAACTTACACTCAAGTAATTTATAACCAGAGCATTGCAGTGAGAAAGCTAACCCAGCAGTTCTCCATGCTAAAGTCTGTAATGAAATTAAACCTTGTTTTTGGAAATAAATTCGAGGCTAAGTACTGAAGGTAAAAAAAACCGTAAAGTAAAAATGTTGCTGTCGATGCAGTTGGCAGCTTGATAGACTTAGGAGTCATAGCACTGGTTTTTGTGCATGTTCATGTGTAAAGTTAAAGGTGACGATTTGATTATACTGGTCTGTGTTTGCATGTATTACTATAGGGTGATGATCAGTATTAGGGACTCTGAAGTGCCCAATGATGTTAAAATAACTTTAACTTTTTTTTTAAATTCATAATGAGATGACTTTGTTCATAAAAAATATTTCACTCCCTAGAGAGACTCACATAGTGTGGCACATACACTACTTGTGATAATTTCAAGTATCTTTTTTAGTTATTTTTTCAAAAAACAGAAATTAAACTGCTACATTGGTAATGGGATAGTGTAATCAATTATTTCATTGTTTTACTCAAAGTAAAATGAATCTGCAATATGGGTCATTTCTGAACTATGGAAAAGAATTTACATGAATGTAAAACTTGAGCAAGCGTTTATTTTCCAATGAACCTCACCGAATGCATCCTCGGTTGTTTTAATTTATAACTTGTGTGAAATGTCAGTGATATTTTCAGAAATGAAAAATAACTAAGGTGCCCCAGGGTTTCAGATCAGTCCTCTAAAATGTTTGATCTTGTAAGGGCTGGTAAGTTGAGCAGGACTGCAGAGCGCTGTCGGTGATCTTTACACATTGGAACATTTGAAAATGTACACGGAACTGAAGGATAGAATGTATTGGGTTAACTTCACAATGAACTTTTTCTACAGTCCTTTTTCCTTTGGGGAATAAGGATTCTATTGGGATCTGCAGTTCCACTTCTTCCCAGCTCCCAAAGAGATGATGAATTTTTTTACTTCATCTCCTCTCATCATACAGGACGAATGCCATGCCTTGGAACACACAGGAAGCATCTGAGTGCTTTTATTGTTACTGCCTCAATAGCATGTACCATATCAGACTGTTTTCAAAAAATAAAGGATTTTAAATCTTACTGCTGCTTTCTAATTTGACAAACACAAATACTGGCACATAAAGAAAAATGCACAACCCATAACATGGAGAAATAAATTCTGTTTAATCTCTTATCTCTTTTAAAAGCCTTGAAAATGCTTTCTCTTTCATGGTCCCCATCTTAATTTATGTGGAAAGACTTGCTCAAGTGACTAAACTCCCTAAATAGCTACAAAACTATTGTGATAAGAACAGAAAGTGCTCTTGGCAACGTGTTTTTTATCAAATATAACCCACCAAACACTTTAGGATGCTCAGGATGCAGTTTCAGTATATGATTTCATGGTTGTTGTGGTTTGCATTTTTATTTTAGCTTTCAGCTATGGATTATAAAAGGAAGGAAAAGTAGTAGAATTCCTAAACTGCATCTCAACTTTAAAATTTTATGTTTATCTTTAATGGTAGAAATACTGTTTATTCATATAAAATCAATTTCTAAAAATAGTATCTTAAATTATTATTTATTGATAAACAGATTTACTAGTAACCTGTTTTTTAAAAAAGTCAAACAGTGCTTTTCCATTGATGAAGAATAATTTTATAATGAAGGCACTCCAGTAAACATTTTCAGCATAAAATTACACTCTACTTTAATTAGTTTCCAAAGGAGCCACTATATATATATGGAACTGGTTGTCCTGTGTAAAGTCTTGGTCCCTTTGAAAGTGCTTAGAAAAGTGGTACACACTTCTAATGTTTTCAAAAGCTGTTCAAAAGTTTTCTTTTAAAAAAGAAAATATGCAGGCACAGATTTACCTTAAGACAAAAGAAAAATACCATTAAAAAAAAAATTGAATTAAAAGCAGGCCTGTCTCAAAACAGTACAAGGTGATACCTTGTAGTAAGTTAGTTTGACTTGGATAGCTTCTTTGGAAACGTTCTAGTGTTTTCTTTCCTGATGAGTTTTTTTAAGTGCCAGCCTGGTCAACAAAGGTTGCTGTTCTTCCTGCAGTGAGTACTTGCTATAAAGCTGTATCTCTGCATGTGACAATTAACTTCTCTTGACTTAAATTGGATTTTATAGGTTTGAAAGGCAGGTATAACATGGACCAGTCTATTTAAATGTACCACAGGAAAAAAAAGTTTTTAGGTTGCTCTAGGTGTCTTTCTTGCTCTCTAGTGGAGCCTGAGATCTCATGACGTTCAAGCAAAAAAAACCCCTGTTCCCTTTTGGCTTTGTATTGTTTTTTTTCTAAGTCAGTGTGGAGATGAATGCAAAAAATAGTCCAATAAAAACTTCCTAAAATTATCTAGAACAGTGTGAAGACCATCCCTTCAAAAACTGTCCGTGCAAGTGGCTTCAGTTAATTCAAAGATTATCACTGCTTAATATTTCAGAGACACAGGAAGAACACAGTGAAATCTGTTCTTTCTGCTCTCCTGACTAAGGTCTATAAGTCCAATGTCTCATGCATTATTGCCCACCCCAAATGCTGGTAAGACCTTCAGATACAGCACATCAACCTTTTATATATGTTTATGAAATCAAATTAATTTTCCAACATTGAATACATAAAATAATAAATCTGTTCTTTACTGATGGATATGAGACATGCTCTTGTTGTATTTCCTCTGTGTCTGTATGCCTCTTCTAGAGAACACACAAAGTTTAAAAATGCTGTAGCTGTCAAGGTACATAATGAAACCTGGATGCTTCTAAGTTGAGCTGGTGTGGACCACGCTGTTAATGCCACCACACCATCCCACTCAAGCGTTATTTTGCAGTGTGCTTGCTTTGCAGAAGCTAGTTGTCCTTCAGATTAATGCTAATATAGATAATTACTGCTGTAGAGAAGAGTGCACTGTTTTTGGTGATTCCTATGGCAATTGCTATATCGGATTATACCATGTGTGGATTTACTTTGCTGGGTATTTATTTTAATATAGCATCTCCAATACTGGAACTGGCAATTCGTAAGCTTGTTTTGCCAAGTGTCTGAACTGTAAGCCTCAAGACTTGGATCTTGACAGCAGTTCAGCCTGCATGTGGAAAGCCTGTTGATTTTTCAGTTAAATGTAGACCTGTTTCCACTCGTTTTCAAATTCTCTGCTCTCTTGGGAGGTTAAATTTTAGGGCTGCTGCAGCATGGAGTCCAGGGATGGATACAGCAGATTTGTGTACAGATGCTTAGAAGTTATCTACTTCTGTGCAGGGATACCCGATCTACGGTTCTGTTGGGCTCAGAGAAAGTGAAATACTGCATAGATGCATTCGACAGTCTCTACCAAATGTAGGTGGAAAGGCAGTTCAGTGTGGTTGAGTACAGTCTCAAGATTAATCCCAAACATTCTGGATGTATCTTGGTGTAGGCAACCCTGTAACAATGTCAGGCAAAACCATGCTGATACAGGAGCATGAATCCCTTCCAAAAAGCTTGCTCTTTTTTGATTCTTTCACTGTAAATACTAAGTTCTCATTTTCTGTGTAGGTACCCAGTTATACTGTGTATAATACCGAGGCCTTGGTTCCAGTAACATCTTGTGGCAATGAGTTTTACAAGCCTATTATTTGTTGTGTGGATGATATTAGAGATACAGTTTTGTTGATGGCTAATCATATCTTTCTCATTCAGAGAGAAATAAATGATAACCCAACCCTGAGTGTGTGCTTCCACTCCCAGATACTAAACCTGTCAATACAGCAGGGGAGCTTTTTTTAGCTTCTTGATTCAACTTACAGAGAGAAAAGTGCCAAATAAGAGCAAATGTTTTAATTATAAGGAATAGTTTTCTTGGGCAAGACAATTGCTATGTTTGCAAAATGAATTTAATATGCTACATAGTCTAGCAGAGTTTTTAATGAATGCTAAGTCTGAAAACACTGCATGAAGCAGCTATGGTTGTATTTGCATATTTGCTCAGGATAATTGATAGAATTGTTTAATTAAATATTGTGAAAGGCAAGAGTCTAATATACTCTGTGCGAGAAAAGTAAAACCATGAGATTCAGTAATTTATCCGATTGAACCTTTTGTATATTTAAGCAGTAAGTCTCAATAGGCTATGCATTTCTAGGTAATTTTAACTCAGCTTGGGTGCTAATGGGAAACTTCATGATACAGGAGTCTGAAAAGGTTTTCACTAGATATAGGCATCAACCAAAACCCTGGTTCTATATAAGCTTAATCTTAGCTATAAATACAAACTCAGATTGGGCTTTTTCCCTATCTAGACTTATACCCAAATTGCACTATTCAGCACAAAATACATTGTATGGATCATTTTTATATATTCACATATGTTACTATTATATATTATATATATTAATATACTAGTAATCAAAAAGTGGTAGCTAGAAAATAATTAATTTATGAACCATTACAATCATGTATTTCGTATATAACCATTTTTCCGGGGAGGAAAAAGAGTAATACATGCATTGGAACATCCTTTGCGATTGCTTAGTGACCCTGAAATAACTCTAAAAATCACTTACTTTTCCTAAAGTAATTGATTCATAGTCCTTTAGTGAAGCTAGTATGTCAAAAGAAGAGAAATGGACTTACAGAACTAGTCAGACAAAATTGACTGGCTAAAGTTTCTGTGCTGCATAATAGATCAATTGATACAGAGTTTAAGCTATTAACATTATTTAAAGCTTCGGAACTAAACATGTGTAAATGATGAAATAACTGTAGGGTACAAGGGGAAGGAGTTTGAAATGCTGATTCCTATCAGTTATTTCAGTGGAGGCTAAAGAACTTACTCTAATTGAAAAGCAAAACCAAGGTGTTTGAAATCCTTTTCTCAGCTTTCTCACTGGATGGCTTCATGTTAGATACCTTACAATAAATATATTTAGTTACAGATTTAATTTAAACACATTATTAGTACAAGCATTATATATAATATGGTGTAATAATAATATATACAGTAGCCTAATAGCCACTTTAATCCTCAAAGCTATTTACTAACAATAATGAGTTAGATATTTAGTAACAATTTTTGTAAAGTTATGTTTAATATGAGCTTATTTTCCAATTTATCTTTTTAATGATAATTTCTTTATGATATGTGACACTTTTAGCCATAATATAGGATGTTCTGCTTATTCAAGGATCACAAATCTCAAAACAAAGTGACTTTTTTGATCTGCTTTTTTTTTTTTGTTAATCCAATAAATCACCTGATTTCTTTGTGACTGTGCTATGTAGACAGTCTAATTTTTCTGGGTTTTGTTTTGTTTGGGGTTTTTTTTTTGTTGTGTTTTTGACTGCTGATGAAGGATCATTGCTACTGGTGGTAGAAGATAGTGGAGACAGCTACATGGCCCAGCACACTGAGTGAGGGTTTTATATATATATATATATATACACACACTATATCTGTATACGTGACAGCAAGGGTTTGAAGTGAGGATATTTGTTTCTACAGAGTAAGAATCTAATCTAGATGCTTAGGTTAGGAGACAGAAGTTCTAGGAGCCTTGCAGGACTGATGCTTTTCCTGGAGCACTTGAACAGCATTCTTTGATAGGTTCCTAGACCCCCCTTTCAGCATATAAATCATGGCTTGAAGTTCATAGAATCAGAATAGTTTGGGTTGGAAGGGACCTTAGATATCATCTAGTTCCAACCCCCTGCCACGGGCATGGACATCTTCCACTAGACCTGGTTACTTAAATCCCCATCCAGCCTGGCCTTGAACATCTCCAGGGATGGGGCATCCACAGCTTCCCTGGACAACCTGGGCCAGTGTTTCACCACCCTCACAGTGAAGAATTTTTTCCTAATATCTAATCTAAGTCTCCTCTCAGTTTAAAACCATTACTCCTCGTCCTATTGCTCCACTCCCTTATGAAGAGTCCCTCTCCATCTTTCCTGCAGGCCCCCTTTAGGTACTGGAAGACTGCTATAAGGTCTCCCTGGAGCCTTCTCTTTTCCAGGCTGAACAATCCCAATTCTCTCAGCCTGTTTTCACAGGAGAGGTGCTCCAGCCCTCTGATGATCTTTGTGGCCCTCCTATGGACCTGTTCCAACAGGTCTTGGAGGTCTTTCCTGTGCTGAGGGCCCCAGAGCTGGACACAGTACTGGAGGTGGGGTCTCACCAGAGCAGAGCTGGGGGGGCAGAATCACCTCCCTCTACCTGCTGGCCATGCTTCTTTTGATGCAGCCCAGGATGCGGTTGTCTTTCTGGGCGGTGAGCACACATTGCTCACTCATGTTGAACCTCTCGTTGACCAACACCCCAAAGTCCTTCTCCTCAGGGCTGCTCTCAATCCATTCTCCGCCCAACCTGTATTTGTGCCTGGGATTGCCCCAAACCACATGCAGGACCTAGCACTTAGCCTTTTTGAGCTTCATGAGGTTCTCTTGGGCACATCTCTCAAACCACATCTTTCATTTTCGAAGGATCTCATTCTCTCATCTTCTGTAGTCCTTACATTCCTAAAACTTAGTCACCACATTATTTTCAAAAGGTATTCTAGACTTTGTAGAAAAAGGAGTCTTACGTCTGAAGAGAACTTTCTGGTGGCAGTGTGTTATCAGTGCACTAGTTGTTGGTGTCTTTCCACCTGGAATTTAATGGTTGGCTTTAACTTGTAAAGCCCTAAGATTTTCAAACTGGTCTAAAGGGAATGTGTGAAAATTGTAGTAATTGACATCCTGTTCTGTACTATTGAAAATTCCAAGTTACTGTAGGATTCTTACCGCTTGTGTACATGACCACAGTTGTGTGGGCTCAAAGGACCCCGGAGCTGGAGTGTCCACTGTGTTTGAAGGAAAAGCCATTAATTTAGGCTTTGGCAGAAAAGTTGAACATAAAGGAGAAAAATGCCGTGATGGTATTCTGCTCACATCACCGATTAAATGATTTGTGCAAGAACACAAATCAAAGTTACAGTCAGTATTGTTTCTAAATTCCTGTATCCTTACGTTTGTTAGTGCATCTTCTGACCACTACTGCAAGTCAACTGAGTAAGCTGGGTCAAAATCAAGACTAAAGATTGTATCATGCAGATCCAGTGATTTGACTCTGAAATGTAATACAAACTAGTTCAGTGACAGGTGCATGCCTTGTAGCTGAGGCGATTACTGAAAGCCCCATGTCAACAACATAGGTTATGCCTTGTAGAACTGTTTTTGTAACTAATACTGTATTTCTTGAATGTTTTTGCAAAAGAAACTGCATAGATAGCACAACTGGGAGTTTATCGTACTATATCAGATTTCTTTCGAGATTGAAGCTACTGTTCAGTTACAAAATGGGAGTTATTTTCTGAATTAAATGCTTTTTGGAGGCTCTGCTATTTCAGATTTACGGACTGTTTAATAACAGGTATAAGATTGTATATTTAAATGAAGAAATGAGTGACACAAATATTTTTTGCCAAGGAGATAAATTACCCCGTCTGGTGTATCTATCAGGCTGCAAACATAAATTTTCTTTGAAACAGAATGGTTTTTCATTAATAACTCCATCTTGTGACTGTTTTTCTAATGCATGTTTAGCTTGGAAGAAGGAATAGAATGTAGGCAACCTATGAGTGATTTGACAGCTCCCTGGCATTATAAAGATTGTATTATTAAATTCCTTTTCCAAGAAGAGTTACTTCACATTCCAGTGGTTTCTTAATAGCCCATGGTGAGAGAGACTTGCCTAACTCTTTGCTAGGGCATCTCTGATTAGAACATGGAAACTTTATGTTTTTATGCCATCACTAGGACGCCCCTAAACATATATGGTTATTTATCCTTTAAATTATTACTTTGTAGTGCAATTTGATGTGATGCTGTTTGATTTATAATCATTGCAGTCTGCAAGTGAATGGATGTAAGAAGAATACAAAAAAGAACGAAGACGATTTAAGCATTCTCTACTGCAGGAGGCATTTTCAGTATCTTTCCTATCTTTTCAATATAGAAAATACATCTTTCAGTATCTGGGACAAAGGATAGACCAGTGTAGCCCTAGGTGATTATGAATCATTTTGTTGCGTCTGTGACACTGTAAAATATGTCTGTTAAAGAAGACCATTTCTTCTTTTCCAGTCACCTATAGTAGTAAATGAAGAATTGAAAAGGTTATCAAGCAGTTCCTGTTTGGAGTACTGCAGAGAAAAGAAATACATCTAAGGAAGTATCTCCAGGAATACAATCTGCTCAGACTCTGAGGAGGTGGAATTAAGTCTGAAGCTATAGGGTAAGTCTTCAGAAAGACCCTAAATGGCTGCCAGTATAGTCTTAATAACTACACAGGGGACTGGTAGAGCTCTCGAGCCCTGGCTGCCCAAAACCTCAGGGAGTTGGAGAGTTAAAGGACAAAAAGAGCAGTATGGCAAATTTTGCAAAGCCCAGTGACTGCTGCTACTGATTTTGGGAAAGTGCCGAGGAAAATCTGTATGTGGCCTTTGTGAACAAAACAGTATGTAAAATGCAGTGTTCCAGTGGAACACTGATATGAATCACTTCCTTTTAGTGCAGCAGTGAGTTACCTGCTTTCATAGTCACCTCACAATGCAGTTCCTTCTGCATTCCCCAGCCTCTGGTTCACCTGACTTACCCTGTAAAAACTTTGTTTTCTTTTCTTACAGTGACTAGTGCGCTGGACAGATAACATACTGTGTTTTCTGTAGCTTCATGTGTATCAGTGATCCTTAGATGATCACTTCTTGAGTGATGAAGTGGGATGGCTGATGCAGAAATTACAGTAGTACTCATTTTACAGTTACAGTGTATATGCTGATTTGGTGTGTTTAATATAGGGAACTTCACTGACCATATCCTTTCCCTTCACTGAATTATGAAACTTCTGCTCTGATACTTGATGATTCTGTTAAGGGGTGGAAGATGAAGTTGGGTGTTCTGTATCATGGTAACTGCCATCATTCACTTCCTAGTGCAACACGTTTTAGGGAGCTAAAATCCAAAGCGTGAGAGGGATGAACCAGTGTGCACTCTGTTAGGTCTCAGTATATACTTGCACAGAGTGGGAACTGTACAAATGAAAGTAAAAACTTCTGCTGCCATTATGGCTTTCTGCCAAATCCAGATGAATCGAAGAGCAATCGTGCATAAACACAGCTAGAAACAAGCCTAGCAGACTTAATGTACTGACTACGCTGCTCAGCCCAGGACTTATTATTGGGGAAAATTTTTGATCAAAAGATATAAAACTATGATCTTGAGCTTAAGGTGACATCTGACTAGTATGGAAAGGCTGTATTAAAAAAAAACTCTAGACATGGAAATGGAGACGCTACCGGGCACCTTTTTACTAGGGTACCCTCCTTGGTTGATGAATTCTGGTAATTGTGAGGTTACATGTACTGTGAAGGTACATTTTTCAATTTTTAAATCTTCCTTATTTCGGTTTTCCTTAAGTCTTAGTCCAAAGCTGCAAACTACATGTTTTAACTGTGTTCTTTTCACCTTTACAAACTCTACCTATACATACCCGGCTAACAGGGAATAAAAAGAAACACCATGTGCCTAGCCAGGAGGGTCAGAGTCCTCTTGAAAATTGACACTTAATATGAAGTTGTGTCATTCAGTTTTTGAAAGTACTGAATAATGTCTGGTTTGTTTTGTTTTTTAAGGGCTGCAATATTTCCCAAAGGATACATTAGTAATCTTTTAAATTGTAGGAACAACTCCTTTTGAAAGGAAACTGAAGAGATGCAATTAGTTTGCAGATTCAAGCATGATGTTTGAAGTCAGATTATCCTTTGATTTAGAACAATGCCGAAAGACATTCTAATGCATAGTTTTGTCCACTTGTGAACAATTAGGGCTGTCAGCATAAGTGGTCAATTGAATGTTTAGGTTAAACTGCACTTTTTTACATGTTCTGTGACTATTGCATTTGGAAATCTTCCTTTGGAATTACAGTCACAGCCCTTGTCTGGGTAGTTGAAGTGGCAGAATCTAATTACGGCTGAAATACCCATGGCTATACATTTTAAAAATATATCACAAACAAATGACTCAAGAAAGGACTGATAGTGGAGGGATTGGTAGAAGAAAATGTTGGTAATGGAGGCAGTCTTTCAGCAAATAAGTGGATCAAGCAATTAGAGCAGCCAGGATTTCTGCCACAGCAAATAGTGTCTCTGGAAAAGACGGAAGAAGAAGACACAGCAAATGAATGTGTTTGGATTTCTGCCTCTAAAAAGTTTGTTCACTAGTGAAATGGAAGAAAATTATACATGGTCCAATGCTGCCTTTGGTCAAGTACAGACAGCTTTTTCCAATTTTATCCTCTCTCAGTTCTGACACGCTCACGCATGCACACATGTGCATGTATATGTATTTGTATGTGTGTATATGTATCTATGCTTTTCTCCAAATACTCTGTTGCCTGTTGAGAAGAGTGTTTAGACTAGTGAGCAACTCTAACCTATTCTTATAATTTAACCTCAACAAATCTGTATAAAACAAATGACTTAATGTGGTGACTGCTAAGCTGAAATTCTGCCCTGGCATATGCTCAGTGTAACCTATTGATTGCAATGGTGTCTCATAGGATGTGTGCCAAGTTATCTGCATGATTTCTGTGATCTGTAATCCAGTTTGAATTAACAGGCTTGAGCCTTATTTTGACCTTTTCTGACTTTTTTTTTTTTCTGTACTCATTGACTTTTTTAGTGTCATTATACCACTTTTCCTAATGACAGTAAAATATCTGCTGGAGATGGGCCTAATGACCTGGAAGTAATTAGAAGAGTCTGCAAACAAAGATAGCTGCCACATCACAAACAGAACTGATATTTTATTCACACAAGCTTCTAGCTCCTGCAATAAATCTAGATCAGCTACTGTACTCATTAAGTGAAGAGATAATTAAAGCTTGTGGGAGTCTGGATAAACCGCCTAGCAGAATAATACCTTTTATAAAGGGAGACAGTAAGCAGGTTTGCAAGTTTTGAGAAGGCTTTATTAATGTAAGTGAATGCTACTTGAAGGATGTCCATATGACACTTATTTTCCTGTCTGAAAGGACTGCATATTATAATGGGGTCTAAGAAAAACTAGTGCAAAATTATCTGGTTCTGTGAAGTATATCAGCTCCAGGTTCCATTGTATGTTTCTTGCCTTTAGCTATGTGAGGCTAGTTCTGTCTTTTGGATTAGCTTTACTGTTCTGTGGTGGCTTTAAGATACCCTTGTGTTGACAAGTAAAGAAGATAACGGATGGTGGTGTGACGCTCTGAATTGGATTTGATCCACTGTTGTGTCAATATACTTTCTATATTCATTGCTTTATTCCTGATTCCTTACAGGGGACTTTCTGACTTTCTCTCTTTCTCTCTCTCTCTCTTTCTCCGTTTGTTATGAACCTCCTAAAGTGACAAGGTAGGAAAGAGTCTCTGCAGCGCAATACCATTTTTTCCCTGCAAGCCCATTCAGTAACATCATCCTTTTGGTATGAATGAATGAATAAATATAAAAACATTTATAAAATACAAAATTTAATTGCTGACTTAACCACTGGAAGAACTGTCTTTTTTTTCAGAAGTTGAAACTATTATGAGTTCAGGAGTAATTCCAAGTGTGGCTCATGTTACTTGCTATGAAAATGTGGTGTAATTACTATAAAAGTATAGGATGTGCACTGATTTTAAATTACCCTCAAATCACGTGAAACTGGTCACTTAATAGAAAAGGTAGAATCTGGGCCTGCTAGGTGGTATTGTTAGAGTAATTCTCTTAATTTTTGTTCCATAAATTGGAGAGGGTTCTACTCACAGCCCAAGCAGATATTGGGGAAAATCAGGCTAGAAAAAACATTGTTGCATGTTCTTCCTATTTTTATGTAATTATTTATTTATTGGTGTCTGGAGCTGTAGTAGCACAGTAATATAATGACAGTACCGAACAATTGCATGGTTCTATTTTTTTATAATGTGTCTTTTTTTTTTTTTTTTTTCTTTTTAACCTCATCAAGTAGGCAGGTAGATCTTTGAAAATTTAGTGAACTGGGTGGTAATATTTCTGTGTTCTGTTCACATAATCTGTAAAACCTCTGGTTTACAGCAAACAGCTTTCTTCATGCCAAGCTTCTGTTTTCAGTCTATGTTCATGCAGACAAACTGAAGAGGTATATGGTGTCAAAAGATGAAAAGAGCTAAACAGCTGATTGCTATTATGATATATAGCAGAAGGTATTAAAATTCTGTGTCAAGAGCTGATTAAATACAACAGAGTCAAGAATAGGAAGATAAGAATTCAGTTGCCCAAAACATTTCCTGTCAGACAGAAGCTTTAACTTTTTTGGATGATATATTAAGTTTTGCATCCACTACATGTCAACTTTCTGGTGCATTTATCCTACTTGCCTAATAGCTTGTAGTTAGAATTTAGCCATCTGTCAGCAATTAAGGAGTAGGCACTGATTTTCATGTACTAGGACACCTTACAAAGAGAGCCATTTGCTGGGATGTTGTCTCTTTAATGGCAAAGGAAAAGGCAAGTAGGAAATCAATCATGCTTTTCATTGGATCAATAACCAGTGTAATGTACGTTTTAGTATAAAAAACAGCATCAAAACCAAACGTTGTCAGTGTGCAGTACATCATTGTGACATGCTGCACAGGTGCAAAGGTGATGATTTAAGTTCCATTTGACCAGATAAGTGATGTCACAAATAGTTGAATAGGAATTAATTCTTGAAAAACATTTAGAGGCTTGATTTGTTAACTGTGATTTTCTAAACGTGCTTTAGAAATGGGAAATACAAATATTTTTCAAAAATTAAATTTCACCTGAACAGCCTGCATAGGATTTTGATCAGTATGAGGCAAGAAGGTTCTTTGTTTCTTTCTTTCTTTTGTTGGAGTAAGTGTAATATAAATTAAAGGAACAAGATTGATAGCAATGAGGAATGTAATTTCCTTCCAAAAAAGTCCTCCAACCCACCCAGTCAGTGGCAGTGCAGATTTCCTTTCTAGAACAGTGTGTTAGCACCTCACCGTTTGTCAGAGACTCCTCTCCTGCTGATATTCGTATCCAATCTATTTAGGGCTGTCCAGATGATGTAACACAAACCTCTAAGTGATGACCATCAGTACAGTATCGATTTGATGATTTGCTTTGGTGGAGAAGTTATTTAATTCTCAGCTGCCTGTTAAACCATTTGGATCAGAACAGCCCTGTCTTTGTTGTATTTTCCCTTTATTAATGTGCCTCAATGCTTGGTCTTCAGTGAGCAAGGAGGCACATCCGTTTATTGTGGACAAAGAGGGTAACAATTTCTAAGACGAAATTTCTGATGTGGCTTCTCTAAGCGTTCTGCTGTTCCAAAGGGTTTGTTTGGTTCAGCATTGTCCACTGGTAGGAAGTGCCTTTTCTATGGCAATATCCTCAGGTGCTGTGCTCTGTCTTTCCCTTCAGTGCACAAATGTTATAGGAAGAAAAAGGGGCTTGATTGAAATGCGTATGTGTGACAACTGGCTTTTGGGAATCGCTGCAATTAGATGCAACTTAGTGTCTTAAACCTGCTTAAGGCCATATTTTGGCTGTTGATGGGTGGTTGATAGTTAAGATGTATTAGAGAGAGGAAAAGGTTAAATAAGTGGAGCTACTAGAACTTTTTGTCATTGAAGTGTATTTCCTAGAGTCTTGTCCACTCTGTTTAAAAAAAAAACAACCAAACCAAACAAGCAGAACTCCAAAAACAAAACTGAAAGCACTGTATGTATTTCTGAAATTACTGTGTTCCTGGTTAGTTGTAAATCGGCGTTTAGAGCTGTGGATTGGTGCTGTTTTTTCAGTTACAGAATTGCTTTAGTGTAAACAATCCTAACACTGTTAAGTCAATGCAAAATAATTTTGCTGTGTGTTATCTTTGGACTGGTGCATTTACCTGTTACTTGCTTTGTGACAAACTTAAAAGAAGCTATAAAAGCAACAAAAAGTTTTCTCTCATTCAGTGGTACGTTCTATGAATTACAGACAAATTTGCAAATTCCATATCCTCCATTTTAAGGTAAGGATGTGATGTCAGTGTTTTAATCTGTATTTACAGGCACATTTGTGCATCCTTTTTCTTTGCAGCCTGCTGGGAAAGCTGGAATATCAAGACAATTAACTCTTTAGAAAAACAGTCTGCTTACCTACAGGCTTAAACACTCCTCCTTAAAGTAGTTGGAGTTGATAGCAGAAAAGAAATGTTGTATGTAAATTTGAAGAGAAAAAGCTGCATTAAATAAAGTAGTTATGCAGGATTAGCTTTTCTGCTCCAATAAGAGTACGTGAAAGTGGGAAGATGCAATAAAGTAGAATAAGGGAGATTTGCAGCAGCTGTCTGCCAAAAGTTCAGAAGATGCATGACATAGCATCAGTCACAAGAAGGGCTGTCTGCATAAACTCTGCTTATGGAGTTGGGGAATCCATTCATTTCGACTTTCTTTGATAAAGGGACTTAACCTTTGCGGAGACTTACACGAAGAGCAATCAGTATACCCGTATACCCCCCAAATACACCAGGTCTGGGGGCGAAGGGGTAGATTTACTCTTTTCCAGATGCTGCATTACGCGCCGTGGGCTACAGCTGCCTTTCATTTACATTTGTATTGCATGAAGCTGTGATTTGTACCCCTGGGAGTGCAGCGGCTTCTCCTCCTTGGTCTGTGGCAGGCTCCCTGAGAAACAGCCTCTGCAGATGCCTCATGCTGTTCACTTGTCACTGGCCGTCTGTGCCTTGGCAGACTGCAGAGCTGGTGAAAGAAAGGTAGATAGCGAACAGGGCTGCTCGGGATGCTCTGGCACATCCGGATGAGTATAATGGGATTACTTGAGTTTAAGCAGCCTGTGTGATGGTAGTATATTCTACCTCCCAAGACGCAGATGAGCTCTTCCCTTTGGCATTGAATTTGGACCAATAGACTTCCCCCGTTGTTAAAACCAACACGCACAATGAGAAAGCGTTTTTAACACATGCTGGCTCTAAGGATACTCTCTCATTTTAAATCTAGGCAAGGTTTCTCTTAGTAATAGAATGCATTAGAATGAAAAAGACTCTTAAAGAGTTATCACAATAAGGAAGTCTCTGGTGCTGTGTAGAATTGGAGCCTGGATTGCAGGTCAGACAGAACTGGGACCAGGCAGTTCCTAAAGCGTTAGAGTGTGAGACAGGCTTTGATTCCTCGCTAATCAGCACTAGCTAGCAGGCTCTCTGTTCTTCCCTGGGGAAGATAGCTCGTGTATTCTGGGTAAACGAAAGCCTAAGATAAGCCTTAGTTAAGAATTAACTTCTATAACAGCTAAATTTAAAACTATGGATTTTTTATCATGAAAATATTGATGTGTTTTATTGCTTTGGGCAATTGCTTCTTAGAGAGGATTTGACTCTTTCAAAGGTATTCCTAAAAATAAAATGATATAAGCTCTTCAAAGTGAAACAGATTGTTCTTTTTATTATGTGTATTTTTTAAGCATCATTTTCTCTTGTAACTGAAATTTTTTTTTGTTCTTACTAATTAACTGAATAAGCACCCAACTTTGCTATACTAATGCTATATTCCTACCTCACTTCAGCAGTAGCACATAGAGGCACGTAGGACAAGGTCAGTTTATATTATGTATATTTTTTTAGAGAGATTAACTTTCTGCAGTGGTCCCAGGTTCCACAGGTTATGATACAGAGCAGTTCACTGTTGGCCCCATGAAAAAAATAATGTATTTTTTGAATACAAAGGGTGCATTACCAACAGGTGGCATCTGGGAAAACCTAAATTTCATGTGGTAGAACACAGATCCTAAAAATATTGAGCTCTTGTGAACCCGTAATAGATTGCCTTTTCTGTGCTGCACTATTTTTCTTCTTCATATTTTGCATGAATCATGTTAAAGTAAAGCAATTGCAGAAGAGATTGGATAAAGGCAGTGCTTCTTGAAGGAGTTTTAACCCTTGGTGGGATGTGCAGCCTTACAGGAAAAAACCCCAAAAGATAGCTGTAATGGACAGCCACTTACTGTTGTCTGAAATCCAGCAAAGTGCAATCTCCTCTGTATACCTAAAGAAGGAACTTCGAAAAGAATCTGAATGGGACTGGAGACGAACTTAGATGCCATTCAGGTCCCACATTTCCCCGTTACCATCCCCCCTCCTCACCAGCTAGTTATCTCTGGGCCTGCAAAGGTTCTTAGACAACACAAGCTTCAGAGGACTTTTGTGAAATTCTGGTAGTCTGAACAATGGCCTAAATGCCAATTTTTATTTTAATGGCACAGGGGAAAGCTGACAGACACATCTGCCATTTGTTCAAATAGTTTTCATATGCTTCTCCTTTAATACACACTACCATCTGTTGAGCTTTACTGCAAATGGAATTCTTTTCTTCAGTCTACCCGCAAACCTAATTATGAATGTGAGGATTGTAGAGGTTACCTTTTAGATATACAGCCAGCATTTCTGGAAAAAAATACATCTGCAGTTCTTGTTTGTGTGAATTATTTAACAGATGGCAAAAATGCATTTCAGTTATTACGGCTATCCCTACTGTGGAGGAGAACAATGTTTATGTAGGGCTAGATTCTAGTGTTGACAGCATACAGTACTACTTGGCATGCTTGAATGTGATGGGGTCTGATCTGCAACTCTTTCTTCTGATTATTTATTTGATTTTACCTATGTTAAAATGGTTTGCAAAGCCAAGAGGCTTCATTATTTTAATGCGGGCTAAATTGCATCAAATCACTGGGAGGGTGTAGGGCATTTCTACATTTTTACTGCTTTGGATAAGGTGATGCACCGTAACCTGTTGACCCATCTAAATCCTGAGACTGTGAAGACTGAATTGGTTAGACTCCTTCATGGAAATTAGTCTTAGTCCAATTTAAAAAAAAAAAGAAACCAACAAGATACCCCAAGGCCTTAATAAAATTTCTGCTCTTCTCCTCTGAATATTTTTTTGTCTTACTGGATGAGTTTCTGTAAAGTTGCTTTCAGGTGAAGTGGCCAGAGTTTGAAGGTTTACTGAAGCATCTTAATTTTTTTTGCCACCATGCTTCCTCTTCTACCCGATCTAATCACTATTGTTTAAGCTCTAACCCAGCTATTATGTGTCTGAGGTTGACGTGAGAGCTGAGAAGAAGAGAGCAGACTGTCAAAACCAGCTGTCAACGTAGATAGGAAGAGTGTGAAATTGAAGTAATAACTGGAATATCCACAGCATCTGTTCAAAGATTTTGGAGAATTTGACCAGTTGGCATCCTCTCAGCCCCAGCTGAGTGACAACATTTAATATCACTCAGATACTTTTGTCTTTCATCTGTACGCATGATACAATGTCAGGTGCTGGTACACTGGAGAAAAAAGCTTTAAAATTATGGAGAAGGATTTAAACCTGACAGTTGAGCCAACGGGTGATTGGTAATGACAGTAGTTACTGTATTCAGAGGGCAAGAATGGTTGAGATGGTGTTTAACTTGGGCCCTTGTAGACTATGAGTTTTATCTCTTGTGTAATATATTTGTAAATGGGCAAGCAAATAAGGTCAGGAGATGAACTGTATCACTACATGCCATTGCTAAGTAACCTATTCCTAACAATGGCAGATGCTAGATAAACAGGACACATGTTTTCTGGAAGAATTTGAAGTTTTGCAAAACAATCTGCAAAACATAAAATATTTGGGATTGTAAAGCTTAACTATGAGAACGTTTGTAAACGAAATTTATTTCCACCACTTGTCTAGCATTTCCAGCCTTTTATAGTAGGGGGCACCTGATTTACTCATCTGTCAGCAGGAAGAAGTGACTGAAAGCTTGGAGAAATTTTCCCAAGTTACCTGATGCTGCGTTCGGTCTCTTTTAGAGTCCTGGTTTGAGATTTGCATCTAGCCCTTTGTTAGTTGATCTGTTGCATTGCCTTTGATTGTTTTGATTTCCTCCTGCTAATGTGTAGGGTTCTAATCCCTTTTTTACTTCATTTCTTCTCTTTCTAGTTTGTCATTTCATCTGTCCTTTTTGACCCTTTTCTTTTATCTACTCAATAATCCTTTTCTCTCTTTCATCATCAATTTATACACAACCATTATTCTCTGTAAATATTCTTTATATTTTATGCTGTAAGGTCTTAGTACAGAATTATTCTACACCAATTCATTCTGTCCTTGGATATTGACCTTTCTGAGAATTTTCTCCGCTGTTACTACCTAGTTTAGCTTCTTTAGAATAGTATAAAGCAGCCTTAATGTTGACGAAGCACAAGTGTCTTTGCTCATTTTGTCATCCAAATCAGTTGGGAAGAGTTAGAAGACAATTTTCATCAATGTCAACAAGCTCTGTTCCGTTCTTCTTACTGTGGAGGAATGAGAGTGTTAAGCGAAGTGGGTGTAAGGTGCGAGGGAGGAGGTTCATAGAGATTTAAGTTGTATAACCTCTGAACCTTGACGAGTCTCAACAGCATGTGGGAAGAGCTGTTCTTTGCAAGATTCACCTGAATGGTGACCAATTCTATGTCCTTTACCATAAGCAGTTTTTCACAGTTTACATCTGTGGCTGTAATGCAAGGACTAGTAATAAAAAATAAGAACTTGATATAAGATACGGGAGATGTCCTAGTAATTTAAACTATTCTTAAAGACATTTCTACCAATGGTCATACTTTCCTTGAAAATCGCTACATCTTGCGCCTCAAGGATAATAAACCACACATTTTTCACTCGTGTGTGTGTGTGTTTTCTGCTCCAAATGATTTGTCAGGGGCTTTTTTTGGAAAACAAACTTTCTGCTCGGCAAAATGACTGCTTCATGCCTCACAGCTATTCTTGGTATCAGGAAAGAATCTAGCTGGAATTAATCTGATTCCACTGACATCTTGCTGACAGACACATCAAAAGGGCTGGAAAAGATGTCATAATCTTTGGTTATGTAAATATCTGAATAAAGATTGCTCTGAGGCAAACTGCAGAGCAGATGATAATGTAGCCCTTCTATACTACATCAACAATTGTTTTGACAGATGAATTTGAATGCTGATAATTCATGAATAATATTTTGGGAGGGGGAGAGGAGGAGTTGTACGCAGTATGGAAACTTATCACCGAAATACATCTTCATATCAGTAAACTATGAGTATTTTTCAGCTCTCTTTAACAATTTGTTAAGGAAAAGCAAATCTCTTCTGTCATTCCTTCTTTTGTTCGGAGCCACTTCTCTAGTCTCCCACTGTTCAGAAATTGTACAAAAAGCAGAGAGAAGAATGGCCTATATTTGGAGTGTGACTTAGCAGCATCATGGCACTGCTGATACTTGCATGACACTTCTTACAAATGTTTAAGTCTCTGCTGGTTTGGGCATGATTCTGAGGGCAATATTCAGCTATTGAAGGATGTCTTGTGTTACTTCACAGCAACTCCTCAACACTGTCAGTCCTCTTCATTGTAACGGGTGGGGTTTTTTTGTGCTGCAATACCTTGAGAAGGGAACACTTGGGGGGTCCTCAGAAATGTATTAAGAATGAGTTTAAGTTTACTGGAATTAGGACAATAGGCAGTGATCTTTCATTGCTGTGGTCATGGAGGTGAAGCACGGTCAAGAGTAAGGTAGCGCAGTGAGGAGGCATCTATTTGTGGGCTCATTCTTGCTGCTGCGTGTGTCAGTGATGCTTCCAGACAGACAACACAATGTCTTTTCTGCTTGGTGTAGCTGCCCAGCTTTTCCCATCTTGGTTAATGCTTTGTGGGCTTTCCTGTGACCATGGGATAGAATTTTAAGAGTGCATTTCTGTAGAAATCCTCTGATGGGGCTAGGAATCAAAGCCATATCCTTTGTCATTCCTTCCAGACGTGCAGCTTGAATGCAAAAATGGGCATAGATGGCCTTGATTGAGAGGTTGGAGATAATTGAAGGGTATGGGAATCCCACTGCAGCAACTCAACCCAAAATTTCCATGAACTCTAGGAGGGGGAGTAGCAATTCAAAGTTGTTTGTAATTGGAGCCAATTGAATCCTTTTGGTTTGCAAAATTGAGCTAAATTGTCATAACCCTTTCTCTTCCTTTCTCCCCCTGACTCTTTTTCAAAACTTTTAGAACGAAAGATCTTACTATTTTATGTTAATGTTTTGTTCTCCATTATTGGGACTGAAGATTTAACAACAGAAAAACTAACATTGTGATCTGATCACTAGTTTTTTCTTTAGGTATAAAAAAAGTGCTATTTTGCTCTAACATGAAGTAGTACTGTTTGCCAAAAATGTAGTGATTTATCAGCTTATAAGATTACAAATTCTGTGAGGTACTGAATATTTGACAACGGGTGCATCTTACTGAGTAGCTCGGAAAGACTGGTATAGGAATATCCTGAAAGCAAAATGCAGACCAGGTAACCAGGCTGGCACGGGGTCTGACCCAGGATGAGGAAGAGGAGAAATGATGTGTCTGTATCAGACGGGATTCTGTGAAAAATGCTGTTCAGTGGCTTAATGTGGGATCCTTCAGTGCTGAGCCCCTGCCTTTGGAAATAAATGCATTAGCCACAGTATGGTGCAGGTAGGAGTGGATCTGTAGAACAGAAATTGATGGTAAAGACCTGGTAGGAGTGGGGAGGAGTTTACTTTAGTACCTTTAGTCTGGTTGTGTGGTCTAAATGCTCTCTAGTAGCTGAGTGTGGTGTCAGGGACCGGTTTCTCTTCAGCATCTTCTGAAGGGGAATCCCCATTACAGTGCTGTAAGAGCAAGTATCACGCAATCCAAAGTGTGCTCAGTGGAACAGCTGACGGGCTTGCTTCCGAAGTGCACTGCTCATCCAAACTGCAGTGCTTCCGTCTTCTAGAGATCAAATCATTCTGCAGTCCTACCTGATGAGTTGAACATCAGCTTGGGATGTGTCTGCCAGGGAGGTCTGTCTTTGCAGGATGTTTTTTGTGGTAGTTGAAACATGATTTCTCTTTAATTGAGTTGCTTCTAGTGCTGATCCTGAAACACTTTCAAAGAGCAGCCTGGAAGGTCTTCCCGCTCTTCTGAGTCTGCCACTGGGACTTAATGAATGATAAAGCATTTTAATAAGCAACTTGCAGCTGTGCATCTCCACTTAAGCTGTTAATGCTCATTCTTGATATCCAGGCTAGTTACAAAACTTGTTTTTACCCAGATGTTCCAGTGAGGTAAGTTCTTTTTATACTAGAATCTCAGCAGGCAAAAAAAGGCATTAGTATTCCCCTATGCTGAATTCAGAATCTACTGGAACGCATAATTTTTATCAAGAGTACCATTACTTTTTATTTTCACAGCTTTCTTTATGTAGCACTTTAGGTCTCAGATTTGCTGAGGGGCAAAAGAAGTTAAACTTGCACTTTTACATTTTATTTTTGCCATCCGTTCCTTTTAGTCATTGATGCAGGTGACACCATTGGGACCTGCTGAACAAACCAGGATAAATGATGGCTATTTACAAATAAGTGAAAGTGAGTGCTTACCTGTTCGGGAGATAAGTCACCTTGGATGCCATCTGTTGTTCTCAAAGGGATGTCTGCTATTTTTTCCTACAGCAACTGCATTTTGTGCCTCTGAGAGCTCTTTAAAATCATATCAATAAAGCTGCTTTGTTGTGAGTCTATAAAGCATCTGAGAGGTCACTGCCCTGATAATACCTTCTGCCTTTTCGCGCTCATCCAGTCATCCTGTGAAACAACAAATGAGGTCGGCTACCTTGCAGGGAAACTAAAGGGATGTTTTAATTGAGATAGGATTGACGTTTTTCCCCCTAATTTTTAAATAAAGTTGTTCATCAATATAACAAAATAAGGCATGGGATATTTGGCAAAAAGACAACAACTTCTCCCCACAGTGCACTTCTTTTTACTGCTTTTCTACATATGTGTGTTTTGCTTGCAGGTCTAATGTTCGTGCCCTCTAGCAGCAGGAACATGCAGAGAGAATGTCAAATCTCTTGCTGCCAAATGATAACGAAGATTTTCTTTAGCTCAGGAGAGAGGTCTTTGAGGACATGAATGTTTTCCCTTGAAGTCGGACCAGGGGCAGATTTCAGAAAGGGGCTGCATCTGACACCGAAGTTGTGTTATTTTTGGATTTCAGTGTATATCCCACCTCTGTAATGTCGATTTCCCTAAGGGGATCTGAACCCATGCATCACTCCATATCTGAACAAATCTACTATTTTACAGAAGCCTGAGTTTTATGAAAACCTGCCTCTTTCTGCCACTTCTTTTCTGGGAGAAAAAGACAAGACCTCCTGCAAATACCCCGCCCTCTCTATCTTCTGGTTCGCAGGCCATGACAGTGAGTGTCGGTGGGGTGTCACATCATTGGCGAAGCAGTGATATTGTGAAAAATGTTCAAATTTTATGACTGTCAGACTTTGTGCTCAGATCTCTTCTGCCAGCATCTAAACTGGAATCTGAGCAGTGTGTGCCACCAATATAATGACAGTGTTTCTATATATATTAATAAGAAGTTCCAGATACACTTTTTGATGTGAGCTTGGATTGGTTTTTTTACAAGAGCATAGCCTACTCGTTGTGTGGGGGTCTTTTTTGGTTTGTTTTGGAGGATTTTTGTCGTGATTTTTTTAATTTTCTTTTTTTGAGAGAAGCACGTTTAGGCTGAACTGCTGTTTTGTTTGCTACAAAAAGCAAATCCCTTTTTAAATTATTTAGTTACCTGGTCTGCTCCTATGAATCAAACCAATTGACAACATGTGGATATCTTGTAGTGGCTACAGCAAAGAGCCAAAGGTTTTATTTTTAGAAAAGGAAGTTGATCTAGAAGGAGTTCTGTTAAGCACTGAAGTACTGGCCTCTGTTGTATGCAAAACCGAGGCCACAACACAAAATGGAGAGGGGGATTCTGCCTACCTGTTTAAGGCCTGGATCTTTAAGAATCTCCTCCCAGCTTACCAGGACTCAACTTCATCACCTCAAGGGAGCGCCTAATGTAGCAGCATCTGCTTTCTGTCAGCTTTCCTCCTCGTGATGTTGCAGACCATGGTAAGCAGGTAGAGCACATGCAGGAACTGGGCATTTATCTCTCTGGGACTCCCTGCAGGGGTTTGAGGATAAGGAGCAGGGACAGGCAGGTACATTGCTTGGAACCATCTATTCTTCCCTGGCGAATGTGAATGTTCTGGCTGAAGGGAAAAGGCCTGAAGTACCAGAGGTGGAAGTGGGAAGAAGAAAGGAATTCGATTGCCCTGCAGAGACCTGAGGAAGATACTAAGTTTATAGGCTTCTCCACAGTCATAAACTCTGTGGGTTGGTAAGTTGTCTCTACTTAATAAGACAGTGTAGTTTCCACATTCTAGAAATTCTTCTATTTAAATACTCATTGCGTTTTGATCAGAGCCAATGTCCAGGGTTTACATTCCTGTAGGGCATTTAGTTTGGAAGGAGAAAATAGTTACTGAATCCCCTCTTTATGAAATCCTGCTTGTTTACAAAGAAAGGCCAAAAGATGTAGTGCCGACACGACAAGGTTGAACGCTTTCTTTCTTGTTTCAGGACTTTTTTAGGCATGTCCTGTTTTATTCAGGGCCATCCCCATTCAGTCTGGCTAGTTTACTTCCTTGCTGCTTTTCTTTGCCTGCTTCCTTTCACACAAAGCCTTCTAAGATGACAAGTGGTTTGTGAGCATGTGCATGTTCTGCTTGTTTGGGTGGAGATTCCTCTATAGTTACCACCTTCTGAAAAGCAGCTTAACTAGGCTGAACAAATACTACCAACTCTGCTCCCCTCTCTCAGTTTCAAGCTGCAGTCATTTAAATCTGTATTCAAATATGGTTTGGCCACACTGATATTGGTAATGTTGTTACTACCACTTACTTAACTTAGCTGGTATTTTGTATGTGTAATTGTAATGTTTTTGGTTTTTTCCCCACTAACCATTTGGTGAAAGTTTTTGTTGGCTGAGGGGACTGAAAACTGTTTACTGGATCTGCTGGTTGTAGAAACTGCAATAGATTCCCAATTTCTGCAGGAGTTCTGCCTAAGTCAAAAGTGTCTAAAAATACCATTTGGACTATTTTTACACATTTAAGTAGCACTTGAAAATATAATGCTTTCTACATCTTTTATTTGTAGTAAATTTACTCTTAGTTACCACTGTCACAATTAAAGGAAGAAACTAAAATCCTAATTGACTTCGGAATATATCCTCAGTCAGTTCTCGTCAACTTAATTTATCAACATCTACATGTGCTATAAAATCACTGTTAAGTACTGGATATCCAGCCGAGTATGGGTTTTATTTTAATGAACTATAGTGCGTGTAAAATGAACAAGCAATTATTATATATTCAGCTATTTCCTATTTAAATTAAAGTTGTTAAGCCGCTGGGAATAAAACCTGGATATTTACATAGGCAATTATAAGATTGAAAAGGTTTTGACACTTCCAGGGACTTTATGGAATTTGTTATGGTTTGTTTCTTTAATCTGCTTTCTATATCTTTTTCCTTTTCCCCTCCTAGTAGCAATTGTGACTAATTACTTGCGCAAAATGATCAGTGAGCAAATTAATCTTATCCAGACAGTCTCAAAAGTCATTTTATTGTCATCTTGTGGAAACTGTTAGAGCAAAAGCTTGTGGAGGAGAAATGGGATGAAAAGATACAGTTGTGCTTTGCTTTTTCTTTGAGCCAGCTAATTTGTTAAAAGGGAAAGGGACATATCTCCAGTGGCAGTGGTGTCAGGGTGCAGGTGTCTGCCTCATCTCTTGCAGCCCTGACTTTGCTGCTCTGCAGAGATGGGTGGGAGCTTGAGTGGGTTCCTGGTGGTTTTAGGTGTTTACCCCCTGATAGATCTCTTCCCAGAAACCACACCAGCCTTTGAGAACAAGAGAAACCTCATTTCTTGCTGCTGTACCTGACACCAAGCAGAGAGAATGTGGGATGTTTTGGAATCTTTTATCTTTATCTCCTCTTAATTCATGTGTGAGTCGTATGAAATGAAGCGTTTGCTTTTCACCCTTTTCCATTTTTAGCTTCAAGTTAGACATTGCTGTCTTTCATTGTGACAGCCAGCAACTAAAGAGCAATGGGAGTTTCCATTCTGGGCTGGTGTAAAATGCTTCAGTCCACTCATTTTTTAGTGTTGAGCATCCTTTGGAAGACTATTTGAATAAATTGTTGCACTATTGGGGAAAACGTTCTCCCAAGCTTCAGTTCTTCTGAAGCTCTCGGTGCAGTCCATATGATGCTGCGTTTCCTCAGCTTGGTTTTAACTGCCTTTATTTTGCCTTCACTTCTTTTGAAAGTGAATTGACTCAGTAGAGCCATTTGACAAAATGTGTTTTGTGTTTATGAGCACTTTGGCACTGTTTATTCCTTTCCATCAAGTATGTTGATGTATATAAACAGGTGTTGCTAAGCATTTAGTAGAGTAAATAGACAGAAAAATAACAATAGAAGGTGCTTTGTTTCTTACCTTTTTGAAATGTATATGGATGTTTCTGCAGAGAATGGACACTGTTGCAGCATACAGTCTATTTCTGGGAAGGAGCTGGAAAAAAAAAGAGATTTGGTTATTTGGAGGAATGTTAGATCTCTAGCTAACCCATGTTGCAACCAAAACATACTATATTCTGTCTCTGACTTTTCAAGGAAAAGTTACCTAAGAAAAATCTCGTTGGTCTTGTAAATAAAAAGATTAAACTAACCCAAGTCAGATTTCCTTTAGCAAAGCAGAGATTACATTGGCTCACATTACTCTTCAGTCAGCGTTGATGTGATCTCATGCTAAATAAAAGTCAGACATCTCAAGATCTTACCCTCGTTAACTGAAAGAAAGGTCATTTTGGGTAGCACATTCCAGTGCATAAGATAAAGGAAGAAAGCAGCCCATCAGACGGAAAAGATTTAATGTCTTTAGGATATGTCTCATTAAATTATTTTGTTTCAAACTCAGATTGTAATCAGATACTGACCTTTACAATAAGAGAAATAGCCTCACTGACGTTCTTTGATAGGGATAAAAAGAAATCTGGTCTTGCAGTGCAGCAGTTGTACAGTTTATCTGTGTAATTGATACCATACAAGGGAATAAATTAATCCTGCTATTAAAAAAAAAAATCAGTAAGAGAATTTATCAGATAAAAACTAGATCTTAATAGATGGTAATGTTCTTTAGTAATTAGTAAGTGTTGCATTTATTGCCCCTCTTGAGCAGGGGACTTCTAGAATGATTTATGACTTTCTCCTGTTCCTATAGATAATGAAAGTTTTGCAGTAAGACTCCAGAGCAGACTCTTAACCATGCATTGCTGTAGAGGCGCCTGTTTTCAGGCACAGAAAGCCTTCAACTTGTCATTTTTTCCAACTTATCTGGGTTGGTTGTGTTGGTTTTGGTTTATTTGTAGTAAATCTGCTATGCCAAAATGTTGCTCTGAGTTGTATCCTGAAGTGGAAGGTGTGACACTTCATATCTAAGTCATTGATTTGAATTGGTATGGCTCTTAATGTTCGTTAGCTTATCCAGCAGTAATAGATTATTTCTAGTTCTTTTGATTTGCAAAATGTCAAATCAGCTAATAAAACTACTTAATATCACAAGTTTTAGAATGAAGTTGATCAGTGGCTGCTGTACCTAACATTCCTTTCCAGATACCTTATTGTATATTGCAACACCAATCCTTTAATCTTTAAATACTCACCTGGAACAGTGGGAGTGAATTTTGTGGAAAATTCAAGGGAGGCTTTGTTACCTGCTGTTCAAATAAATATTGAAGACTTTGCTTACTAGTGATGCTGCTTTTCATCAGTTGTAAACACACTTTTTAGTAGTAGAGCACAATCCGTAGGAATACCTAAACTAAAACAAGTTATAAAGAACAAAGCCAAATATCTCACACTTCTTTTACGGTTTTTAGTTCACATAAGAAACTGTGCTGTAAGTTAAAACCCTAAGGAGAGAGGTGTCTTTTCCTTCCTATGAGTGATTTTAACCCCTCCTTATCTTCATCGACTGTCCCTAGGTCTAGTATTTCAAGATTTGAGGAGAAGGCGTTCTGCATTCATGAATTCAGTTAGCCATGATCTCCCCAGGGAAGACCTTTGGCCTTCTTGTCTCCAAGTCCTAGCCTTTTTAGTTCCTCCTGGAAAGGCAGATGTTCTCTTTCCTTGATAACTTCTAAGTGCTGAGTCATAAGCGCATTTCTGAACATTTAAACAGAAAAGTATTATTCATTTTCATAGAGTTGTAGTCTGCTTTTATGTTATGAGTAATTTATTTCGCTGTTGTGATTACCTTATTTCTGGTTAGATGTATTGCTTCTCTATTAAAATGTTTGGGTTACTAGAGTTTGTTCTTCTGGTGAGAATTCAATTGGATTCAAAAGTAGGGTTTTTTTAACCTGTACATATTAGAGGTAGAAGGTAAAAGCATATCTCAATCAAAGTAAAGCTCTTCTGGAAAAACACATTTGTAAGTGGCATTTAGTGTGGCCAACAGTACATTGATTTCCATGCTCAGCTACCTAAACAGTAAATGCAAAAATTATTAATTGTGGAATTAGATTGCCTGGGAAGGCTGTGTGTTCACTGAATGTTCCTACCAGCAAGTTAAGCATTTGTATTGCTGCCTTACAATCGTACTGCATCGTGTTTGGATGCAAGTTCTCTTGCGTCTGTCACATGCATAACCATAGAGGTGCTTTGCTAGCTGGCACAACACGCAAATAATTCTAAACCTGTGGGTATTTAGAGAAACCCAGTCTGTACCTTGCACAGAATTCTGTGCTGTTAAATGTGATTTTTTTAATTTTATTTTTTTTTTAAGACCTGGCTCTTCAGGGTTTGATTTTTGCTATGTTCTGGATTCTGATTTATGAGGAGACCGTTTCATGTAATTCTGGCGTTATGAAGAGATACTAAAATGAGTAGATATGAAATGCTAGCTTTTAAGAGTTTTTCACAGTCACAGACTGATGTTTAAAAAAACATTCTTCAAATTAGCATAAGCATGTATATTGGAGCGATACTTTTGGGATAATATTGTTAGACACTTTATTGTCTTTGTATAATCCAAGTGTAGTTCCTTCCTTATGCACAAGCTTGTAACAAAACTGCTCCTATAACTTTTCCTAGGTTTATGTTGAATTACAATATCCAGATTAACAGCCATTTCCAAAGACAAATGGTGAGCGGGACTGCTTGTAAACAGGCTCCACTAAGAGGAATGCTGGTTTTGAACCAGTTCAGAATCAAAGCCTTGCTTCTGAGGAAAGTGCTTCACTGTTGTATGGTGTTTGGTAAGGCAATGTGCATTATCATTAAACATTGTCATCTTGTTTTTTTTCTATAGTAACATTGAATAACTGTAGGTGGTTTGATGATAAATACTAATATTGATGGGAGAGACGACCTACAGTTTCCTCTTCTCTCTTCTTTAGTATCAATTATTGGCTTTGGGATTAAGACAAGTTATTAGAAAAGCTCTTCTTTCTTGGGCAGTGAATTATATCACAGCAGGGTTGTATTTCAGAGACACAACATGAAGGCACATAGTGTGATTGGTTTTGCTCTTCGTCCATAGACCAGTTCTCATAGGAACTTTTTTCTGTAGAAATTTAGTTTATTCTGACCATTCAAAATTCCTCATAGCAGTCTTTTCAAGTAGCTAAGGGAATAAGTGATATTCTCATTTTTCATATGTGGTGATCAATGTTAAAAGTAGCTGAATAATCTGTTCTTACAACCTTAGATATTACTGTCTGTAGGCAAAGGAATACTTGCTTTCAGAGCCCCATCTTCTTGCTATCATTTATCGTCCCAGCACTTGGAGCTGTTTTGCTTTTGTCTGAACAATCTGATGTGATCTAATCTGTTCTGTCTTCTTATACTGAGATTAACAAATCATATACCTTCAGGCACAGGCCAGATCTACAGCAGCAGAACACAAATGAACTTGAACATGAGGTCAATCAACTGCACAAAATACATCACACAGTTGTTCCAAGGCTCGTGCTGTGTCTATAATTGCCCCTTGTTCTGTCGTTAGAGCTCCCCTACAAGTCATTATTTTGAGTCAGCAGAGCTGCAGGGAACAGTCAGCCTGATGGTTAGTATAGTGCTGAATAGATAATATAAATATCTCCCAGCACAGAAATACAAGGAGCAGGTATTTAGATTAAACCTAATAAAACATGTGGTTGTTAATCCCTTTTTGACTGTAAATTAAAACAGTACTTAGAAAACTTTCCAGTAAGACTGCTTATTCACTTGGCCCTCTTGAAATGGTGATTTTTTTCACTGTTAGGGTTTTAAAAAATAAATGGAAGCTGGGCAACAATTGTGTTATGAAGTTATGAAAACCTCACTGAAATAAGACTTAAACCACAGAACTTCTGTCTTTAGAAGTACAACTCTGTGTTTTCCCATAACTCTTAACATTTTAAGTCAGCTGAATATGTAATTTGGAAAAAAGTATTAGTATTGTCCGGTATAACAGAAGATGGAAGTTCATTCATTTCTGAACCCAGCCCAGTTTTAACCTAACCTTTAGCATGTAAACGTGGTGTGGTTAGCTGCTCTTCTCGTCATTCGTACTCTGCTGGGGCATCTGTAGAGCATTTTGCAAGTGCTGACTGGCTGGCTTTCCCCGGCTAATTCCTTGTTCAGGGTCCCCCCTTGGGCTTTCTAACAAAAGTGCCTTCCCATTAGTGCATCATAATGTGTGCACTCCAGCTCCCAGACCTTACTTTCTAGAGCGTATGTGCACCTGAACATACCTGGTGGGTGAGCGTGTTTGCATAGATGGTCTTCAGACAGCCCACAAGCAGTTCAAAGGCTGGTTGTACCAGGGTCCTGGACAGGAGATCAGTTACGGTACATAAGTGCAAATTTTGATTTTAAGTACAAATGCAAAGCAGTTATTGGTGAGTGATAGAAGATAATGCAAAGTAGTAATGCAAAACAACTGAGTGATTTAAGAACTCAAGAGAATAGTATGTGAGGTGTACATTGTCTTAGAGATGCTAATTCCCTTGTATTCCTGTTAAAGTCAGTGGAAGGTTTCCCTTCATGGAGCTGTTCACAGAACATGAAGTAATGGCCCATCTTCCTCTGTTGACTATGGGAGAGGATCAGGGAACATGACGTTCCCACAGCTAAAGGAAGGTTGTAAAAGTCTCATTTTCAGAAAGAATGTGGAGACTTAAAACAGTGACTGTTCATTTTGGGTACAGTGGTACCGTAGAAATTCAGAGAAGTTACAGTAAGACTTGAAGTTTTCTAGATAGGTGAGGAAGAGGGGTATGTGATGAACAGGTAATTACAGGTGCGGGTCCATACATGTTTCTTAACATAGAGATAGATTTACAAAGTCAAAATGAACACCAAATATCCATCAGAAACTCAGCACCAGAAGAATCTGAATAGGAGCTGTAGAGCTTTGGGCAAAATGTGAGTCCTCAAAGTTCGCTTGGGTAAAAATTTCAACAAATGATTAATTCTTACTGTTGTAATAGTAAAGGTGGGCACTATTTGAAATATACTCAAGCAGGCCACAAGTGTTCAGACTGAATATAATAACATGGATTTGCTTGTGCTGCTGAATTTCATATTCTCTTTGCAGTCTTACTCATAACAAATGGGTAGATACCAGTGAAACCAATCTCGCATATCCTAATAAATACAGTTTTTCACTGTTCTACAATAAATGATAAGCTAAGCAAATCCCAACTAAAAAACGGAAACATAAAATGGCACTTAAGGAGTTCTTCCAGTGACTTCTTTGAGCACAGAAGGAGAAAAGACTTCATTGCTCTTGTGTATTCGCAACAACAGATGCAGCTGATTTTCAGGCAGTTAAAAGCAGGATTATGTTTATTGAGATTACAGTCTGTAAAGAGGATGGTCCTTTCTACATACATCTTCATTCCAGGAGGATCTACAAAAGGCATGGAGGAAAACCAACACTCAGCTTTTAAATAGAGCCCTAAAATATAATAAACTGTAGTTTGGATGCAAATTTGTGATGCCTTTCTCAGGTTGTTACTTGTGAACAGTATTACTGCACACGAGCAAAAGCCCACCGAGAAAGAAAAGCCACAGTTGGTTGTCTTCTGAGGTCACCCTTTAGAATAGAACAAGTGTCAGTTATCACAGGGTTCATCTGCAATGTGATCAAAAGCTCAAAAGTAGTGACTCGTGTCTGCCTAAAATATGAAAAGATTTTAAAACCCTGCTATTTAATAAACAAACAAATAGAATGGTTTCTCTTGATTTGTTGCTGAAGGTGTGAATTCACAGGCCATGTTTACCAGCTTCACTCTTATGATAGGTATTGAGAACCCACTTTTGAAATTAAAACAGAAAATCTTGAATGTAGAAGTGGAGCTATAAAAAAAACCAGGCCAAATATTTTACATATGTGTATGTAAAATATACAGGCTTGGGGAAGAATGGCTGGAGAGCTGCCTGGCAGAAAAGGATCTGGGGGTGTTGGTCGACAGCAGGCTGAACATGAGCCAGCAGTGTGCCCAGGTGGCCAAGAAGGCCAACAGCATCCT
>JAOXJK010000051.1:36319949-36399413 GCA_025774025.1 Xenus cinereus | reverse complement strand
TTTTTTTTTTTTTTTTTTTTTTTTTTTTTTTAAATGCTGCCTCCCCACCAGTGAATTTTGGCACGCTTATTGCTTGGTGCATAGCTGGAGCCTGACACAGAAGACGCAGTGCTCATTTCTCCACAATTGTCAGATTTGCATTTGTTTATAATTAAATGGCAGAAACAGCAGTATTGTGCTGAGACACAACTGGGCACGAAGTCCAGAAGCAACTGGAAACTTTAAGTCATTAAGTGCACTGAAGAAACCTGGATCACATGGAAGGAGAGACATGATCATATCCATAAAAGCTGTATCGTGGTGCACAAGGGAGCTAAAGTATTTTTTCACAGGTTCATTCTGACATTTTCTATCTTTTGAGCAGATACAGTATTACGATTTAAGGAACATTAATATTTAATGTTAATGTAGAGATGGACTTAGTATTTGATGCAGTGTGCACAGTCACAGCCCCTGCCACAAAGCTGCCCTCCTACTCGTGCCTGAGGGATAGGAAGCATGGGAAAACAGCTTCGCAGATAGGGGGGGAAAAAGTTGGGACCGTGAGAGGCAGAATTTAAGAGACTTGTGGTTTATAGTTTAACGTCATTACCAGTAGTGGGAGAATCTACAGTTACAGGACATTATATAAAGAAACATTGTTTTTTCTAAGGCTTCTCAGATGAATGCTGTTTCTCTGTAGCCCATGGTTTGTGCTCTTACCCTGAAGGACAGAAAATTTATGGTCAGTGAAGCAAAACCAGAGGTAGCTGGCACATAGAAGTAAATAGGATCATCTTCTCAATTGCTAGAGCCTAAGCAAGGGAAAAAGCAACCGGCCTTATACCACTTTCTGACACCCTCCTCTCTTTCATGAGTAGTGCTATGATAAATGGTATCCCGTCCAGGGTTTATGGACAGTATCAGCAGAAGGGCCAAAGAGTCCATGGGGTTCACAGGCTTTGAGCCTTGTTTAAACTGTGGTGGTTAGCTGGTACATGCAAAGGATTAGCTAACTATTTCTTACTTGAAGATAGTTCTAGAAACTGGATGTCTCTGTGCGTTACGTGGAATTGAAAAAAATTTCCCACCTCCTGTGCTTGGATGCATGCTCTACCTCAATCCTCGTTGTACCACGGGTCAAGGCCTGGATGCCCCCAGTTCCCCCTGCCTTTCTGTACCCTGGTCTCTGCGCAGAGGAAACCCGTGGAGGGAGGGAACTGCAGCATTCGCTAACCGGTCTCCTCACTGGGCTTGCAGGACTGCAGCCTCTGCTGTGTCCCACACGTGATTATTCTGTCCTGCAATTGTTGTCTCAGACCTACAGTCTAGCACCTTCACCAACACTTAAAAAAAAAAAAAACCACTGAGAGGAGAGAAAAAACCACGAACTTTGCTGCTGGCAAACTCCCCTGTCTCTTGTTGGCAAGTATTCTAAACAACGGGCTGCATCTCGCTTGGACAGGTTATAATGCTGTGCTTGTCTTGGGGTTAGAGACCGCTGTGCCACTTCTATGGCTTAGATACTGAGGGCTATATTTTTCCCCTCAGGAGGTATTCATTTGAACATAACTTCTTTTGTCTGTTAGACATAGGAACTTGATACAGCATCATAGATTACAGGGGTTTATGGCACGAGAGTTTATAAGGCAATACAGGATGGTAACTGTACCGTGTGTTATCAACAGTGCTGTCACACATGAGTAGATTCACAGAAGGGAAATGTTAGGACTTCAAGGATGCGCTGCAGGAAATTCTGAATGCCTGCCTGGGGTGAGGTGGGGAATTTTTTGAGAGTGAAGATGGTGTTTTTTAGAAATAATAATATAAAGGGAGAAGGTAGAGAGGAAACAGAGGGGTTACTATGAACTCATCATGGTTTAACCCCAGCCAGCAGCTAGAACTACACAGCTGCTTGCTCACTGCCTCCAGTTTGGATGGGGGAGAGAATCAGAAGAGTAAAAGTGAGGAAAAACTCATGGGTTGAGATAAAGAGAGTGAAATAGGTGGAGCAAAAGCCACACACGCAAGCAAAGCAAAACAAGGAATTCATTCACCACTTCCCATCAGCAGGCAGGTGTTCAGCCATCTCCAGGAGAGCTGGGCTCCACCACACATAATGATTACTTGGGAAGACAAATGCTATACCTCTGAATTTCCTCCCTTCCTTGTTTCCCCAGCTTTATATACTGAGCACGACATCACATGGTCTGGAACAGCCCTTTGGTCTGTTGGACCCCCCAGCCCACTTACTGGCGGGGTGGTGTGAGGAGCAGAAAAGGCCTTGAGATCTTAGCGACAGCTAAAACCACCAGTGCCCTATGAAAATTATTTCTCATCCCAAATCCAAAACATAGCACTCTACCAGCTGCTAGTAAAAAAGCTAACTCTATCCCAACTGAAACCACGACAGAACTGTGCTGGTGTCAGGCTTCTGAAGGATGCTCAGAAACCTTCTGCTTTAAACCCCTTTCTCTGAAACTCGGGAGCAGTTTTGCAAAGCTGCAGGTGTGATCACCTGCCCGGTGAATGATACATCTATAGATATTTTTATTTTAAATAAAATAGATTTTATTTTAAATAAAATTATAAAATTTGCATCCCCAGTAAGTAGCTGAGAGCCTCTCAGCCATGAGGCTGGGATAAGCCTTGTTGATGCAGATTAAGGAGGGAGGATTGACAGGGTTTTAGAACAGGTTTAGGATAAGAAGAAATGTCGCTGAAATCATGGCTCTGGTGGAAGCACTGTATGTGTTTAGCTTGGATTTAGATTTCAGGGCGCTTTAAGTTTGGGATACCAAACTGAAACCAAACCATGAAACTGATAGGTAGAAAAGGATGGAATTTTGGCCCTAAAGTGTAAACTCCTCAACTGATATTTCACCCCCTAAGGTGAAGACCTTTCCTGGGCCACCTTTGCCTGCACAGACAGTCAGAGTCTTTCACAGTACGGTCTGGTATGATTCTTGCCATACTGCTTCATGCCTCTTTCGTGACTCTGCAGGCCTGCTTCGCAAGAAGTGTTTCTTGCTGGGATCGCTCTGAGATCTATGCATCCTACTGGGAGATTTCCAGTTGGACTTCAAGGGGGTTAGTTTTGACCAAGAATTTCTCTGGTGACCCGGGACTTGCCTTTCTGAGGCCCTGCTTGTGCCGGAGGAATTAGTACCCGTTTTTAGAGCAGCTTGTCAGCACCAGCACTAGCAAGGGTGTGAACGCTAGTGCGGACAGGCTCAGGTGTCTATCGCATCAGGAAAACTTCAAGCAGCCTCGCTCCGTGGTCAGTCTGCACTCGGGTGCTAATTACCCGAGCTCAGACTAAGCTCAAGAGCCTCCCTTCCTGTCCCGTGCACTCACAAGCCTCAAAGATACCTGCGGGGGAAGCCCAGCAGAGGGTTGCTGGCAGAGCGCTCCCCGTCTCGGGCTGCCAAGTCTTCCAGACATACCACAAAGCCTATCTCGAGGCTCTGGACGCGGGAGGGAGTTACGGAAAGTAACTATTCTGTGGGACACGGGCTGGCGTTTCCTGCTGTGAGGGGGGGACACGATTGGTCCTTAGATTTTAAATAACGTCAGGGCACCTAGGATCCTAGATGGGCATATTAATTTGGATGTCATGAATCAGAGTAAGTATCAATAAGCAGAGCTGTTAAGAAATCTCTCCTCACTCATGCACATCAGGAACGTTTTCCTCTCCGGCATGTGTTCTTCAGTTCCCCAGCAGTACAAGCAAATTGGAAAGTTCAGCTGTCATTTGGGGAAGGTCATAGATCACACTAGCAGCCTGAGTAATCCAAGAGGTTTTAAGTATCATAGCATTTAGTTTAAAGTGAAATTTGCTCTGACAGGGGCTGGCAGACCAATAGGAAAAAGAAATATTTGTGCTTGGAGAAGTGCATGTGTAGAGACCGCGAGTATAACTGATGGCTGGAAGTGATTTCAGTCTAAAAAAAACAAATCATTAAGAGAGTGCATAGGGGTAAAATACACAGTTCATATTTTAAAGGGTCTCAAAATGAACCAGTAACTGAGGTTAGCAGTACATAGTAATTAGCTGTGCTGTTCACTGTTTAACTCCATCAGCTCCAGGCGCGGTGGTGAACTTTGCACAAGGAAACAGTTGTGCTTTGACGATGTGGTTAGCAAGCACCCAACCCTCTGTGTGCACGGGTGCAAATTTTTAAGACAAAACTGCCTTAACTTGCAGATGAAAGTGATGGCCTAAGTCATTTATCCGAGGAGTTCGTTGTGGAGTTGTGTGATCTGTATCCACTATACAGCTACAGGGATTGCACTTCTGCTGGGTACCCACTTGAACAGGGCTGACTAACGGGAGGAAAAAATACCAACTGGGGGATATGTATTGTTGCCTCAATGGCATAATTAGGTGTTCCTTACTTTTGGGGAAGACAGGCTGATGCTTGCTCTGCTGAGCACTGAGTTTCCCTGTGGATGCTGAGTTTCCCTGTGGATCAGGCCAACAACATGTTTTTCCTAGGAGCGAGTTTTGAAGCTGATTGCTGGGATAAACCTAAGTACACATGGCACAAATCACCATCTCGGGCCAATCGTTACCCGACAAGTGTTTACAGCCAAAAAGCTACCATCTTTCCTGGCTCTTCCCTTCTGCTGTTCTTGGCAGAAGTGGCAAGGATTCATCAGAACTTGGTTTTTAAACCCCTGTCTCCGCCTCGGTAGGTTATGCTTGCAGAGTCATTGCCCTTGGCCTGCCAGCCTCATGAGCGAGCCAGGCTCCGCTCTCTGGACGCGTGTTTGCTGTTTTGTTGCCCTGCCCCTCGGTTACCTTCTGGGCTCCGTCGCCTTTCCTTCAACTAAGAGGACAAGTTTTTTTGCTAGGGTCTGCCAGCGCAAACAATCACATAGGCAAAGCTGGTATGTTTCAAGAGCGCTAACATGTAAAAATGAAGCCAACTTTTTTCTGAAGCATGGACAAGCCTTCATTTACTTAAGAGAAATATTTAGATAGAGGAGAGTGGTGATTTGATCAAGGTGTTTTAATGTGATTTTCTGTTTCTTTCTTTTTATTTTTTTTCAGCTGTCCAAAGCAGTTATCAGCTGATCCATCTCTTCCAGTTTTCTACAGGACACTAACATATGTCTAAACCATTTGGAAATAACCGATACTCCTCAAAGTTTAAACTCTAGGGATCTTTACCTAATTACTTACACATTTATAAAAAAAAATATAAAAAAAATGATTTGCTGAGAATGTGATTGAAACCATATTTTCCCTGCTCTCGTTATCAATTTAAATACATTTAAAAGTTCTTTGAATAAGGATTACTAAACTGGAAGTAGCTGGGAAAGCTCTGCCTGCAGTGATAGAGACCCATTGCCACCTCGTGGCTCAGTGTCGTTATTACAGCTCGCCCCCCAAAACCCCGCTGTTTCTTTAGTTAGGTGGTATATAACGGAGTGACCGAAAGAAGGTCTCGAAACTCTGCAACAACAAGAGAAGCCACAGGTAGATTTAAGAAGAAAGTCCTGCTTCAGGACGTGTCTCAGGCTGCTGTGTTTGTTGTGTCCCTCTCTGCCACACTCAGCCTGAGGATGGCTACTGTTTTCTGCCCTGTAAGCCAAGGCCTGACCCCAACGAGCTTGACTCGCGGTCGGCGGCCTCCCTGCCTGCAGGACTGGCAGCCTCCAGCGCTCACGGCTCACTCGCTCACCTGCAGCGTCTTTGCAGGATGAAGTTTTCAGTAGTTGGCGGAAATGCCAAGAGCCCCTATTCTACCATACTGGTAATAAACCCAGCTTATCCATAACTAATATTGTTATAGTCGTAGGGAAAAAAAAAAACATTGAAAGATAAACCCAGAAAAGCATTTTCTGTTAAAATACCTTTTCATTATAAACCAATCATAGGTGCTTTAAGGATCTTTGGAAGAAAACAATGGAATTCCTGAGTTTAAAGGTAGCTTTAAAGGATCCTGCTTCTTTACAGTGTTACATATGCGTGGCATCACTGGGAACTTGAAGTAGCACAAGAAAACTGGACTCTGCACTTCCAAATCCCACTACGCCTTCTTTAAGTATGTTATTAACTCCTAGTACTAACAGTACTGAAAGAACTCTTTTTAAAGAATCGGCATTATTTTACAGTAGTTACTCAACTTGTTGGTTTTCTGAACTACCAAAGAAATCAGTCAGCTTCGTGCTAGGTCCCTGTCAATATGTTCCGTAGAGCTTTGTGGCCTGTGTTTGGAAAGCTAAACCTGACAGCAGCCCACATGTTGTCTGTCTGTCCAATCCCTTTGCGTATTGTAAACCAGTAACAGTGGTAGAAGTGAGGACCATCCTCTGACTAAGGGGAGTGCAGGGTTTAGGTGTTTCTGGAGACAAGAGCTGGATACAGACAAAGTAACAGGATTGCTCTTAATCCCTTCTTTCAGGCATCTTTTAAAGCTTCAAGGCAGCTAATGAGAAAGCTGTTGTTTACCAGGTACAGGAGGACCTGGAGAAGGTGCTTCAGAGGTCACCAGCTCATTTCATATTGGGCTCGGAAAAGAGTAATAGGACTTTGGAGGGGATACGGGAAGGAATGGGTGGCCAGAGGAAGGCATGGAGCCAAAGGCATGTGTTCACGTAGCTTTGCACCTCTACAGGGTACTACTCTGCTTCTCTCTGCCGTGCTGAAGGGACTCATCAGCCTTTAAGGCCAGGCTGGTGGCTCTGGGTACGAGTTATGACACAGGGCATTGCCAATTCAAATACAGACAGGCAGACGTGGAAATAGCAAAGGACTCTCAGGGTGCTGCATTTCTCAAGGTACATTCAGGTGAAACAGAATTATTTTCTCTGCAGTTTGGCTTGTTGACCGTGTCCCCTCCCTCTCAGAGGACAAATCTCAGCCTCAGACCTTCCACCTTCATGTGATTATTGGAATACCCCATGAGTGAATAGTTTCCTGAGAAACCAGGCACCACAAATTCTTTTCTAGGACTTCACAGAGGCACAATCTGAGGAGAGGATCTTTGCAAGGACAGTGATGGACATGGTCTCCCACCACTTCATCAGAGCCCTTTCAGTCCAACCGATTCACAGTGCCAGCTTTTTGCTGAGCCAGGGCCTGGGGCCCACCCATTGTACATCTTCTGGATGGGTCATTCTTTCCCAGCCCTGACGGTTGCATAACCCATGTTCCATATGTATAATTGGCAGTAATGAGGTTCAGCTTTTCTCCACTCCAAAAGCACTTTGGTTCTTTGTGTTTTGACAGTCTTCAGAGGGGAAGTTCAACTCCTTTCAATGCACCCTTAGTCAGACAATAAATCAGAATCCTTTTCCATTTGTCCTTCTACTGAAGTAGAAGCTAAAAAGTGACATAACTATGAATAGGCAGTAATCCAGTGTCTTAGGCAATGTTCATTTTCCCTCTACCTCCTGCATGAGAGTTATTGTTGAGCGTGAAATATGTGCCACTTTTCCCTACACAGTTCTTGTGCTTTAGTATCTAATTCATTGCTGTGGGACTTCTTAGGTGTAAAAGAGGCTATTCTGTATGAAAAATGAGTCATTCTGTCTCATTAGTATATAGCCTTTCAGTATATGATGAATTCTTTCTGCCGTTTGGCTGTCAATCTTGTATCCCACCAGAAATACTGTCCTTTGCTGAACTATGTTGCTGTGCCAGATAGTCTCACTTTCTCATTTCTAGCTGGTATTTTCCCAGGGGCTTCAGAAATGTACTGAAGGAAGGAAATTGGATTATTCAGATGTGCTGTGTGGGGCAGGGTTACCAGTGGGCTTTGCACAAAGCATGCTTGAAGCCTTTCCTGAAAGACATGTTAACTTTAACGTACAGATAGAGAAATTGAGTCCCAGAAGTAACGTGCTTTGCCAGTAAATCCATAAAAGGATAGAAGACGTCTGTCTCTGCTGGGATTTCTATTTGACCTGAAAGCTTTTCCTCGATAGGAGTTGTGTTGACTTCTCTGCAGCATTTCTTTTCCCACCAAGAGGAGAGAGAGCAGTGCCGGCTAGAAGGGGAAGATGGCTTACAAAGTTGCCTCACAAAATTATCTCCGTGGCAGGAAGAGTTGGAGACACCAGCACTAGTGCACCTTCCCTGCTATACGAAAACCTACAGTTTCTCTCTTCTCTTTTTTTTTTGTAGCATCGGAGTTGATGGATTTGGTCAATCACCGGGGGTTCCTGGCCGCCCGACGACTGCGTATGGATACCGCCCGGATGAACCTTACTACTACAGCTACGGAGCACGATAAAACAGCCAGGTCTGCTGTCCAGAATGCTGCCACCTGCCCTGGAGGAATCAGCGCGGCCGTGGCCAGCAGTAAATCTATCCCTTGGTAATGCATGGTTGTACCACGATGGGTCCATCATTGTGTATCCTTCGGCGTGTGTAGCTCCAGATAAAGCTAGCTTTTCTGGGTCCAGTGTTTTAGTGACAGTGTTTACTCTTTGGTTGCTCTTTGTTATCATTTTTGTACAGTATTTGCTCTGTGACTTGAAAGCAAGAATTGGAAAGTTACTGGGCTGGAGAGCGTCACATTATGTATATTAAGCTACTAATTTAATTTCTATTAAATATAAAACCCTGTGTGGTCAGCGGTGGAGAATGTGTTTCTAAGCGATGTTTCATTTGTTTTACAAGGCATTTAAGAAGAACGCTTCGTGTGAAGTGTGTTCCACATGGACTGTTTCCCTCTAACACTTAAGTAACAGGAACACTGTTAAGCCCCAGCATCTGCTGGCACTGCCCTGACACGTAGTTCCCAAAGTCCAGTCCTAGGTCTGAAGACTTTAATAATGGAAAGATGGCACAGATTCACTCCCCCAGAGCTTCAAACATTTACAGTCTAGTTTAATTGCTTGAGAACACTTAAAATTAGAAACTAAACTACAACAGAATACCTTTACCATAGTGTTTAAATGGAGTTCTGTGGGCTGAGAGATGACAGCCACATCCTGAGGACTAGCAAGAGAAAAAAACCCACTGTAACTTGGTTCAGAATCCAGCAGCAGTGCCTTCCCCCCAACTTCCCCATCCTAAAATACAAGCAGCTACAGCTGTTGTTAAGCTGTGTACCCCTACCCATAACAAAAGAAAGGGTATGGAAATGGGTTCTCTGCCACAGACATCACAACAGCAGTTCAAATTTTCACTTTTTAAAAGAAAAGCTACACCCACCTCATGATTTTTTTTTTTTTTCAAATAGTATATCTTATCACTCTTTACAACTACCTGAAAGGAGGGTGTAGAGAGGTGGGGGTCGGTCTCTTCTCCCAAGTTACAGGTGATAGGACAAGAGGAAATGGCCTCAAGTTGCACCAGGGGAGGTTCAGGTTGGATGTCAGGAAAAATTTCTTCACGGAAAGGGTTATCAAGCATTGGAATGGGCTGCCCAGGGAAGTGGTTGAGGCACCATCCCTGGAGGTGTTCAGAAGACAGGTAGACATGGTCCTCAGGAATATGGTTTAGTAATTTTTATTCCTATTTCTTATTTGGTTTTTTTGTCAGAGTTAGGTTGATGGTTGGACTAGGTGATCTTTAAGGTCCCTTCCAACCTAGACGATTCTATGATTCTGTAAAGGAGTTGTGAGAATCATGAGCATTGGCATTTCCCCACAGTGATATTGGAATTATGGTACTTGAAGTACAAAGCTTTCAGAATATCCTGACATGGATATTTATAAACCAGGATTTATATCTAGTATGTATATGTGAAAATCTGACTTCTCATAGGATGTATTCAACAAGTGTTATTGCATCAAAAAAAGGGAAGACAAACACTATTACCCTAGTAAGTTCTGATGTCAAGTCACAAAGTAAGCTAAATCTCCTGGCAGCTTATTTCAGACTGGTAGCTGAATTGCAATGCTAATTTTGCACAATTTATAGAATTCTGTAACTATTACAACTTATCTGTAAAAAATTCATGAGGCAAAATGGAAATGTTCTCTAATGTATTAACTGTTTTTGCAACCACAGTGTATGAGAGTATCATACTCAACTAGGATAGGAAAAAGAAATAAAAAACCCAGGCATACAGTGTTTCTGCTGCTTGCTATGAAGGATCCTTATTCATAAATATATCAACTTCCCTTGAAGAGTTTGGAAATTTGGAGTTAGGATGATATTTTTCATTAAAATTTTTGATTTGTGATGAGAACTTAATTAAATGTCTCTCAGAAAACCATAAAAATATAGATCTATTTTAGGGCTATGTCCATTTTTAACGACTTACTGTTACAAATGCTCTATCTGACTTCTTGCACCCACTAGGTCATTATACCATGGACCTCTTAGTATGACTGTCGGGAGATGGGTGAGCCTATCCTTGCATACCAATTCATATTTCAGAAATAGAACACATTAACATTATCAAGTGTAATGAATGGCACAGGGGTCTAAAATATTTCATAATTCTTGTTTCTGAGCTCTTATTTTAGGCATCCTGGGTACAGAGGGCAGGGAAGGTTTCCTCTCTGAAACTTGGCTCTTTATAGAAATTCAATAGTATAGAAATTCTATTGAGAGCTTCCTGTATAAAATATAAGAACAGAATTTAGGATCTATGTTCAGCTATGTTCAGAAATGCAGAGGATGCTGTTGTGGACAAGCTGGTCAGTCAAAATACAAATGGCTAGAAAGCATCAAATTAGTAGCTCATACCCTTGTAAATTAAAAACTGGCTGCGTAGCAATTGATGCCAAGACAGGAGATCTGCATTCATATAATGTTGTTTCAGAGATTATTAGAAGACTGGAAAGCTTGTGTTAAGTTAACATACAGTTGAGGAGCATAAGTGATGGATACTGAAGCTGGAACTGGCTTTCCAACTTGCAGTACTAAGATTCAGGAACCTGGCTTGCCCTGGAAACACGTTTTAAGTCTGTGTTTTGGGTTCTGTTTTGGATTCTTGCAGTTCAGTTCGCTCAGGTATGACCACCATGCTTAAGCAAGTTTAAGACAGCGCTGATATCCAAGCTCTTCAGAAAATTAGCTGCTGAGAGATCATTTGTCTTGTGCTCTCTGCTTGCACCATTGCTTCTTGGTAATCCATAATATGTTGGATCAGTCAGGATTTCAGTCTAATGTTTAAAGGACACTAGTGAATTGAATGAAAACCCCTGGATATATGTCTACTTTTCTGACACTGATCCCCTTAGAATTTGCATAGTGGTCAGAGAATACGTGGTTGAACTTTGTAAACTCGTGGCAGAATAGAAGGCTGACCACAAGCATCAAAATGGTTGAGAGGAGTACAGATCTGTCTTCCTCCACATGAGTTTCCACCACTGCCACTAAGCCAAGAGACAAAGCAAAGGAAGTGAAAGACAAGATAAAGACAAGGAGAGAGAAGGGATAATAGGAATTAAAGGAGAGAAGATGGTGATAAATATAAAGCACAGCATAGTCTATATGAAAACTAGCACAGTGAAATTTTGTGACTTTCCTTATAATATTTTTGAGATGCAATTGGTTAATGGGTGACAGGCTTTGCTACTGGAAGAAAAGAAAAAGGAGATTCTTACAGACTCCAGTTTTCAATGATCAATTGAATTTAAAAGATGGTGTATTTCTGGGAAGACCATAAAAGGTGTTTTTATGTGTGCATTTTGGATACCTGTTTTGCCTGGCTGGCTCTGCAGACATAAAGCTGCATATTTCGATATGTAAGTGAAGTCTTCTCTGTGTCACGTTATTTTTTTTTTTTAAAGAGAGATTGAATAGTGCACATGTCAAGAACTGAGAATCCTCTGCATTTTCTTTCAAGCCTTTGTGTACATGATGAGCTAGAATAACCTCCCTGAACTGAATTATCCTTCCATACTATGGTTCAGTGAATATCATTATATTTCAGCACAGCTTGAGTGATTTTTAATGCCAAAAACATCAGCAAGAAATACAAATGTTACAAAATATTGAAACAATACCATAAAAAAAACCCAGGATCATAAATACTTTACTTTGCAAGGTCTGGAAGGTCAACATAGCTATAGTGTGGAAAATTAAAATGCTCTCCGTGTGAATGCCTTTGGAAAAAAAAAAAAAAAGAAAAAGGCAGTGTTTTACCCTAGAAATACAGAATCCCTATTTGAAGCCAGTTAACAATAAAAACTATTTTCCTGGTAGTTGGAACTGATGAACTTAATTCATCCATGATTTCTTTTGTGTTTGTCACTTGCGTGTTCTTAAGTACAATATAATTAAAGCAGAATTAGAGAAAGTAGAAAATTGGCGACAGCTTTCATGGAAGTGATGCACTGCGGGGTAATACACATCAAGCGAAGATTTTGGCAGAATGAAATCAAACATATCCAGGCAGGAACTGATGTTTGTGACAAGCTCTGAATTTGGAAGCCTTCCCCTTTGCAACCAGGTGTTCTGTCGGTGCACAGCCGCTCTGTCAGAATACACAGGAGCAGCGAGGGGAGGAGGGGAGAGGGAAAGCAAAGGAAAAGTTCCGCGTGTTACAGATTGCCGTGGTGGAATCAAACAATTAATATTTTACCCAGTCTTTCTTCACTCTCAGTTACTACTTTGCAACTGGAAACTTGCCTTTATCCATTAGTCTTGCCTCGGCAGTTGTTCTCTCCCGTGGAGGTCTAGCTGGGTTTCAGTGTTCTCATGCTATCTTGGCTTTAAAAAAGAGAAACCTCAAAACCTGCCCGCCTGTGTTGGTTTGTATTTCTCCATGTACATTACTATATATCAGTGACTTTTGGATAGGGTGATCTGTGCTTCTTGCCTGCAATATCTTTGCCAGCCTCTCTGAACACTGACTTGTGAATGTTTCACTCCCATATTGGTCTTAATCTTAATTGAAGGGAGGAGCCTGTGAGATATACGAGGAAGTTTTTATCTTAATCTATTACTGTTAATTTAAATTTATATTGCTAGCAGCATCTCCCATGGATGCTCAAAATATGGATAAAATGGATTGAAGTTGTTTTACTGACAGGAACTTTATGATGATAAAATAAGCATTAAAATGTTTGGTAGCTTTTTGGTCATCTCTGGTAGAATGGTTGAATATTAAATTTGAATTTTTACTCCATTTTCAAAAGCTGTGACTCTGCCAACTGATGAAATTTCTGTTTAGCAGAAATGAGGAATTAATTATTTTTTCAGTAACTGACCTATTGAGCCTGTTTTGTGGTAACATCCTATGACATATCAGATGACGATATCAATCTGAGAAATAACATGCAATAAATGCACAACTGTATAATAAGCATTTTTAATAACACCCCTGCACTTTTTCTGATCTCTGTTTCCAATATTTTCCAGCTCCTGACAACAGAGTGCTCCATTTTCAAAGAGCATTGTCTTACAATGTCTTAAAAATTTCTCTCCCAGGTGTTTTCTGCATAGACATCCTAAAGGAGAGCTATGAGAAGGATTCAGGAGCAAGCCTCTCATTGCCTTCATGTTATATCTTGAACAGCAGGTAAGTAAACTGTTACACTTCTTTCAGGAAATAGGAAACTTTATTTGCAGAACCATAAAAACCAACAGATTTATTTCAACTAAAGACTTGTATTCTAAATGCATAATTTTAATGCAAGGATGCCTTCATTCAGCCTTTTACTTAGTTCTTCACATACAAGCTCTGATTTCCCCACAATGGAGTGCCAGCGGTTTTATGCAGTAATATTCACGGTGACATGGCAAGGTTTGATCTGCCCTGAGGCTGCAGGAGGTGAGAGGAAGCAGCCATGGTCTCATTCTCCATGCCAGCCTGTAGAAGCGCTGGCACCAGGATGATGGAACGGGAGCCGTGGTGGCACCAGTGCTTAGGACAGTGCTGTGCTGCTGGTGTAGTGGAGGCACATGCAGGGGGTATAGCAATAAGAAGCCTCAATAACTTGTTTGTACATCATTCTTCACTCTAATTTAAGGCTCACTGGCATTTTTTTCCAATCCTACATTATGGCAACAAACAGAAAAAGACACCAGTTTTAGGAAGAAATTGCCATAAACCATACTCCGTGAAGCCTGAGCCAGATCTACAAGGTTATTGTTCCTTTGCACACAAGCAAGTTTGATTTTAAAATAGTGTGCAGGGGTAGAACCATTTGCCAAAAATTTTTTTTTTCCCTTTGTATTGCCTGGAAAATGTAAGGCAATTTCTTCGTGAATAGCAACTACATTAAAGGGAATTGGAAATGAAAGAAGTCTTTATTGCCTCAGAAATATCTTTTTTTGACTTAACCTCCCCATAGTAGTACATTTTGCAAACATTAGGAACCTTCCTGGCCTTTTAAACTAAGAACTGTAGGCAAACAGCTGATACTGTAAAATGAATTGGAGTTCAACTTTTTACGTGGTTGCTTCTGTTCTGTGTAATTAAGCTATCAGTGGGAATAACATTTACTACCATTGAAAGTGTAAAAAGTCAAAGACGCTGTCTCAGCATCCGAGCTGTGTATGCTACAGAAGGCTGCACGCTTCTGCTCACAGGTAGCCCTGTGCCAGGACAGACAGGCACGTTAGACCAAGTCATCTCACCCAGAAATCATTGCAATTTATGAAGTTGCAATTTATGAAGTCTCTCTTCCAGGAGAACTTAAGTACAGGTTTTTCGCTGTCTTGCTCAGATAAAAATTATATCTCTGATTTGTGAAATAGTGTTGGTGATTTCTAAGAATGCCATGACAACTGTTCGGGTTGTAATAACTGTGTTTTAACGGAATTAACTTTCCCTCCTTTTGGGCTCATATTGGAAAATTTGTTGCTTACCAGATGTATGGTGACATTGTTACAGCAGCTGCTACATGTTTCTTTGTACAATATAAAATTCATTATCAGCTTTTTAAATCTTGGAAGGACATAAGCAATCACTTTGCATTTCAACCTTGTGAAACCTGATAAGTAAATCATTAGGGAAATCTTGCATTTTTTTCAAAATCTCATATGAAGTTGATATGCATAATTATTGTAAAATGCCATGATGTTCATGAAAATAAAGACTCTACACGGATAAAAGTGATTTTATTTTTCTTGGCTTAAGACACAACACACACCCAGGGGTTGAAAGCCCTTGACTGCTGGTCATTACTAATTTAATAAGCAGCCCTCGCACTACTTGCAGATACAAAGGAATCTGGCTTTACATGTGTAATATGCAGTGTGCAGAAAATACTTAGTGCTGTTCTCTTTGAAACCTAGAGGACAGTTATTAAAATTTTATGGTTCAAATTAAAATTTAAGATTAAAATACAAGATCAAAAGAATCAATTTTTCCCCTCAATGCTATTAGGAATAAGCCTTTTGGAATAGAGGGGCTCAATGTCTAAAATGTCATGTCCTCCTCCTCCAGAGAGCTAGACGAGAACTAATCATGGCTGACTACAGAAACATAACTTTCTGTATTTTTTTTTTTTTTTTTTAGTGAGGAACAAGCTTTTATTACTTTTTAATGTATTATGCTATTGTAGAGTCGTGAAGTAGTAAGTACTGCTTGGGAACCAGTGTGACAGTTTTTGAAGAAGCAGTTTGTTTCATCGAGCAGAAGGGAAATCCGTGGTTGTGGAACTGTTAGAATGGGTTGGAGGATGCCAGAGGATTTGATTCTTTGTCAAAGCATAGGGGAGCAAGGGGAGGCTCATGCAGTAGCTCGGTCTGATTAATAACTATCAGAGTGCCCATTTTTCTAAGGTACCGTGCCATTAATATGTCTCCCAGTGTCAAATTTGGTTGCCATTTCTCTTGTGAGACACTTTAATAATAAACTGCAAAATCAATGACACACAGAAGCAACCTTATAAGGAGAAAGCACCCTGCTATATCTTAACTTGAAACACAAAGTCACAAATCTGCTTTCTGCTTTATGTATTACTTCCCTGAAACTTTACCATGGTGCTGTACTCTCTGTGTAGCTCAGCTGTAAGAACCTGGTTTTGCTGTTCCTGAACAGCTGTTTGTCACTGTGAAGTCATAACCAGTTCTGCGATATAGATGACAAGGGAGGTAGCACAGTGTTGCTTAATTTCATCATAGAATTGACACAGAACTTGTCAAGGTCACTAGAAGCGCTGCTATTGACTTCAATAGAATGTGGATAAGTCCTCATACACGCAGCTCCCATGGGAGGCTGTTGGCACAGGACACGCCTGACACTGAACATGGCGTTTGTTGCATGTAACTTCAGCAACTGTGCTCTGTGCTGGTGAACACTCTAAAACCAGAATGCTCAGGGGTTCTCTCAACCTTTAAAAAAACCCAACAAAATCCCATATATATATACACACATCATGACTGTTTTATCATGCAAAATTCACCTTATTCCTGGAATTTTACAAACACTAACTCATTACTGAGGCAAAACTTCAGCAAGCTCTCCCGTCCAGTGAATGATTATTCACCTATTTCAATAAATGGATGAAATCTGTTAGTTTCATTTTTATGCAAAATGTGGATGTAACTCATGTTATCTTCCATGACTTTAGGGCTGAACCATGACAGCTACAATTCTAGGATATTTTTTTAAAACTAGAGAAATTATGGGATTGACATAATGTAAAAGAAAACAGTTTTCACAGAACTGATCAGACGGAATTAAGCCTTTATACTGTCTTCATAAATCTTCAAATCCTAAAGCAATAGAAAATTATTTAAGCTCCTGTTATTTCATTGAAGAGCTTAAGACAACCAGATGACCAGCATGAAATGCAACATAGCATTAATTGAACAAATGGAGAACTGGATTACTCCAAATCTGTTGAGAACTGCAGAATAAAGGACATTATCAAGGGTTCAGTGGCAAATTCCCGTTACTGACAAGCACTTGTTTTAACAGTGAAAGAAAAGCACGGCATGAAAACTGTAAGCTACAAAATTCATTAAGAAAGATCCTTTTAAAATGAGGCCCGGGAGACTCTCTCTTATCACAGAAGCCAAAGCATAGCCATCTGTGGTTATCAGACTTTGAGACTCGTGTATCATTGAAGTTAGATTGATGCAAAGGCTAACTATACCAAAATGGAGAAAGGAAAAAAAAAATGAGGAAAGGAAAAATGGACTTAGATCAATGAAAGAAAAGGAGCTGAGAGGACAAATAGGAAAGAAAAAGCATTGTTACCTCTGTAGATGGGGAAAGTGAGGATTGGCTAGAGGAAAAAGATCAGTTTCAGGGACAAGGTCAGTATATTTACATCTCATATAGGTTTTCTTCTTACATATGTAAGAATAGCGATTCCCATTCCTTTGTATAGCAGGACAACAATGCAATGTCCTTTAATAATACCTAGAAAATAGGATACCTCTTACCAGAAGAGAAAGACAAGTGAAGCAGCCATGCTAGAATGATTTCTCTCTTTTTGTTGATCATGGAGAGGACATGCATCAGGTGGTTCACGTGCAATATGTAAAATAAACCACAGTATCTTTTTTTTTATCCTGCTGAAGGAAGTGTAGAGGAGCAGCAAACTTGATTGTTTTTCTAGGTGAAACTAATGACCACAGATTTACTCACAGGCAAGTAGGTGGTAACAGAAACTGCTATCCACTCAGCCTTTAATTCCTTATAGCAGATGGGAACTATTTAGAATTCAGGAAAACTCTGGTGTGCTTCACCTTTTGAATTAACATCTTTGCTTGTTTATAACCCAAATGTCAGCAATTTTTCATCAGATCATTGCTACATGACCTACTTTACTAAAAGGATGTTTTATAATGATGACACAACACTTCTGAGCGCTTCTTCTCTGAGGTCGATGGAACTGTAATCAGCTGGTTCAGTAGAGGGAAAATAACATTTAAATTTATTTCCAATATACTTTACAGGGATGCCTTTCTCCACTGTCCTTTACTCTAGCAGTTGTCTTTGTCTTTGGCCCAGTAAAGAGGGATGTCAGAATTCGAGTGGGTAGGCTTTGGTTGCATGCTTACTTAGATTAGAGCTAGTAATCCAGCCTGAAGAGCCCAGATGCATTTGGAAAGGATGGGATGGGGAGTGTCAGTTCCCAGGCAGCCTCGGTAGCTCTTCCTGGAGCCATAGTGGAAGGTGTTTTGCTGTGTTATAATGCAGCACTTAATGTGTCTAATGAGGGCTGAATCTTTGTTTCAGTAGAAGGGAAAATCTCCGTTAAAGTGATGTTTGGTCCGTAAAAGACTGTTTTACAGAGTATTTAAAGAACTGTTAGATCCAACAGCAGCCTGCATAATTTATGTTTACCCAGTAGCTATTTGGATTTAAATTTCGATACTGTTCCTATAGTCCCTGCAGCAGGAGACAGCCGCCAGGAGAACCTTAACAGCTGCAGGAAAGTGAGTTTAAAGGGCGTACTAAAAAATCAAGTATGGGTAGATGATTTCTGTGGCAGGACAAAGTTGGAACTTGGAGAAGGATGAGTAGAAGGAAGTGTTCAGAATTTCTGCACATATTTAACATGAAAGCAAAGGAAAATAAAAATGGCTGGGTAGTAACAGGGAGTATCTTCCTCCCCACTCAGAGGCACTTGCTGCTTGTGTGGAGCTGTTACAGGTGAAATGTGCACATGAGACATTTGTGGCTTTATTGAGGAGTACCATGAAGTGTTGTAGGCATCATAGAAAATCAATATGCAGATTCACTAAACAACAGCCAACCTGTAAGCCTGTCAGTCTGATAACTGAGTTGTCATTAACACAGTCGTGCTTCACAATGCTCTTGAAATCACTAACTTTATTTTAGTGGAAAATTAGCCTACGTGATGTGGTATGCAGTAGCTCATTCTTTTGATTTACACCTAGTTATTCCCACAATAATAAAACATTAATATTCTGAATCTTTCATTTGGAAAATATTCAATATAATAAACTATGCATTAATGTATCTGCTTACTTTTTTATTCTCTAGTTCTTTACAGTTTTCATTTCATGTATGCCAGTTTTTCATTTTGTTTTTGAAATTAACTCTCCAACAATCCTTTTTTCTTATAGTCTTTCTAAGACAACAGAATCTTAGATTGCTGACACGTTATATCCATTCGAGAAGGTGCTAATTAATATCTTTAAATTCGAACTCCCTGGAAAAGGCTTATTGAGAAGGGGAAGCCCTAAAATATTTTCTTTTTGTCGATTTGTAGAGTATGCATTTACTTTTACTGAATGCACTATTAAAAGGTAACAATGTAATTTAAAAACAGCTTTTACGGATGTTTACTAGAAGTTTGGTAACAATTGAATGAGAATTTTATATCTTATGTGGGTGTTGACAAGGGTTGCAACTAGAACTGAAAGTAACTGTAAATTTTCTCATTTTCTGTTTATAAATCATAAAGACTTCTAGTTTTGCAGTATAAAGTATACCCTTGCAGAGGAATCTGTAGATAGGAAAACAAACATAAGATCAATAGTAGCTAAATGGGCTGGACTCAGGTGAAGTCCAAGACAGAGGAGGGGAAACATGAGTGACAGAAATAAAGTAAGAGATGGTTGTGACAAGGGAAGTGTTAAAACATGCTAACACTGGCTGGAATAACCCATGTAAGCATAGCTCTTCGTATGTCCACAATTACCTGCATTACCTTGAAAGAACTAGTTCAAAGTGGTAGACCCATTAGAGCATGATGTTCTACCTGAGCTGAGCTGCTCCTCTAGAGGTAGCTTCTTCCAGATGCTACAGTGCTGTGGCAGCATTGTTCCTAATGTTCCTAACCAGGTCTTCAGATCTTGCTTGGGTGTATACGCACACATGTATGTTAGGAAAATGGGCCTTGGTCAAAAAACTAATTAATCAAACAGTTTCCAAAATACACATTTAAATACCCATGTAATTTCCCACAAATCAACAAAATCTCTCCCTCTTACTCTGTGAGATCAGTGGTGTGGAGAAGAAAAACTGAATGACCTGAGAATTGCATTTATTCTCATAGATTCTTTGAATTGATATTGGATTTGTTTTAATAAATGAAGAGATTTATATAATATTTTTTTATTGTATTTACATAGCTCTTTATTAGAAAATACAGACTTCTGAAATAAAAAAAAGTTGGAGTCTGATCCTAAGGGCACTGACCTAGATAGAAAACTTCAGCTTCGGAATCAAAGGTGCCTGAATCAACTCCTGTTTCTTCTTGCTGCTTGGAGAGGCATGGTCCAAAGCTCGCAGAAATCAGCCTGGATCTTTCTGTTCAGTTCAGTGGATTTTGAATTAGACCCATTGCAAAGCTGGATCAGGGGGTGAGAAGCAGCAGACAGAACAGCAGATGGGGCAGGGGGAAACTGGTGCCATATAGAACGTGGGGTGTTCACCACAGAGCACGGGCACAGTCCGTGTCTATAAGAGAATCTCCACGGAAAGCTAAAAAGAAAATTGAGTTTTGCATTTTCAACCAAGGAAGTTACTTTGAATACATTTGATTAAACAGAATATTTCATTTTACTGTTTTAATAATAAATCATACACACTGAATAAATGTAATATTTGTAATACCATTAAAATGTAATTTCTTTTGTACTGTGAATGAATTACATGATAGGTATAGCATACTTTTTCTTTGTTCTTAGCAGAGTTTTAGCATGTAATTATTTTCCAATTATCTGACTGTTTCTTGAACATTTAAATCCCTTTTGGAAATGGCACTGAGGAGTTTCATTTCAATGGGAGCAACGGCTTTAAATGCCACCAAGGGCTTGGACTTAGTTCTAAAATTTCTACAAGGCACTGTTTTTCAGTGTTAAATAGATCTGAAATGTATGGCCCCTAAATACATCAAATGACTATTTTCAGTTGTAAATTCAAGCTGATACAATACAGCCTGATGTTAATTTTCTTTCCCTCAAGATAATGATGTCAGTTCATATCTGCTGAGGCCATAACCTGATGGTCCTGCTCCTGACTGTGTTCTGACTTTAGTAATGGTCAAGATTTCTTATATTTCAAAAAGACTTAAAACTTTCTTCCTGGTAAAGTGGTTGGAAGTTGTGTTGTGCAGCTTTTAATGATGTTTGCTTCCTTTCTGCTGTGCATCTCTTAATCATTTCAGTCAATACAGACCAAAATGAAGAGGAGTATTTGAACAGGTGTTATTTCAGTCGTTACTGCAGACATGCAATTTGAAAGCATTTGGGTGTTTGGTTTTGCAGAGTTTTTGAGAATTCTTCCTCTAAACTTCTGAAATTAGGCCTTTGACCTCCTGACGGTTGATCTCAGCAGATAATGTACCAGTAAGGCTTCTCTTGTGTCTGGCACAAATCCAGTCTGTGACCACAATGGTATTAAACAGCTTTTATTACCAGCTCTCTGTTGATCTGTTCTGAGGAGGGAAGAAGAGTCCAACAGTTAAGAATTGCAGGCATAAAACTGAAATTGCAGTGGAAGACAGAATCTTCTGACAACGGAAATTTTATGGTGACCTAGCTGCTTCGGGTGCAGACTAATATACACACTGTGTTACATGACAGTGAGTAGCATCTTTGTTTTCCAGGGTGAATCACTCATCAGTGGCAGCCTGTCTTCTGTTTCTGCTGGCTGTAGTGAATGTGATCTGATAGCACCTTCAACATTTACCATCCCTCTGTAGTTGCTTTTAATATCAGGTAATTAATGCCATGCACACGTGCCATGGGTGCATCAGAGGCTGATGACGTGGGATATAGGCAAGTTGTGGGCTGGGTGACAAAGTTGTGGAAATGACAGATAAGAACTGTATGTTCTCACGTCCTTTCTCAACTCTGCGTTCACCTACCAAAAGCCAAGGAACTCATAGCTTGTATCAGTGAAGTGGTGCCTGATATGAGGCTTGGCATTAGACCTCTAGTGGGGTATAAATTATAATATACGGCAGTAAAATACTACTTTCCTATTGTGTGTAGTATGATGATTTGGAAGGAGTCAATGCTATTTCCTCCCAGCGCAGAATTTGGTGGGAGTAAGGTTGTTGACAGAGTAAAGGTGATTAGTTAATATATTTCTTTATATATCAGTTTTATTTTCTTTAATCCTGCAACGGGATGAGAGAAGGAGCTGCCTCCCAGATACTAGCCAGCTTTTACGTAACTTGCTATTTTACTTTGATACCTAATGTACCTTTATGTTTGAAAAGTTTATGTTCTCCTTTTTATATCCTGGTACTTGTAGTGTGAACATGTTTGAGAAGACATAGAAAAGGAACAGCTGTATATCGTTGTGGGTTTTAGTATGATTATCACATGTGACTGTGAAATAAGCAGATTATGTAACTTTTTTAGAGTAAAATACGCCCTTAAAATTCTTAACTTTATCTAGGTAAAACAAAAAGTCTCTATGGAGCTTTCATTTGTACTATTATGAAAATTACACATTTATAAACTAATAAAGGTCATATTCAAAATAAAGTGTAAGAATGGTAAATTACAGAGCAAGGACAGCTATGGACAAAACAGCTATTGAAATAGTAATTATACTCGTAAAGCAATCTAAGCAACTTAGGAAAGAATAAAGCTTCTTCATGTCTATATGAACTTTAAAATACAATTGTCATGGTTTTCAGCTTTTTCAGTGTCTGTTCTTATATCTGTAGTTGTAAAAATCTCTGTTTCTATTAGATTGTTGTGGTCATTTATGTTCTCATTAAAAAAAAGAAAAACAATAGCAGGTCAATGTTTTCTAGTAATTTTTTTAAAAGCAGTTAAATATTATTTTATAAAATACTCGTGGATATTAACCAACTTAAACAAAATAAGGAGAGAATAACAATTTCTTTATTGTTTGTTTAGAAATACTTCAGAGAACATTTTTCCAGTGTTCAAGGGCGGTCATTACAACAATACATAGGGATCCTTTATTCTGTCAATGAAAAATGGAAACATTTTGTGGAACTGACACTGTCACCACAACAACATTACTTAAATAATTAATCGTCCCTACTCAGATACAGGATCATTGACTTGGTGGATATCAAATTGACAAGTCATCCTGTTAAATTTCACTTTGTTAGTTCTTATTAAAAATTACTTTTATCATTCTCTTGCAGTATTTTGATATATGTACTTGGTGTTTCTGATACCACTTAAAATTGGAAATAGGTTTTGCATTATTTCTGGTTTCTTTTACTGTGATTCACACGTTAAAGCTTGCCTCAGTACTTACCATGTCTTTATAAATAACTGTATTACTAGTTTTTATTTGATCTTTCAGAGGATCTCATTGTACTATGCAAGCAATTAAAAAAAAAAAAAAAGATTCTGTTGCAAAGCTGTTACTTTTGGTTTTCCAGAAGAAGAAGATACTGAGTGCAGATGGTTTAAGCCCTGAACAGACACTGTGCCAAGTGGGTTTTTGGAGACTGCGTGGCCTGATGCGTGTTCAGACCTGGTGGAGGCTTCTTAGCAGAGACTGGTGTCTTACGCAGAGAGCAAAGGTATGGTGGCTTGGGGACGGAGGAAGGTCATACTTTACACATCCAGAGACCCTAAAGCACCTTTAGATTTATCTGAGGCTGGCATTAGTGTGTAAAGGGATCAACTTTGCTGGTCTTAGGTGATCGTGCTTTCTAGATGAGTGCAGACATGATTCAAGATTGCAGACATGTTCTTGTGTTACCCTTTTGTGTGTATCAGACAGTGCACATATGCTTCATTCAACATAGAAGCAAATTGTCACTTAGATTTTTGACTTGAAGTTTTGAAGTGGCAATGCAAAATTAGTCCAAAAGATGGTATACTGAGTTTTCAAAGTAGGTAAGAATCCTGTCATCTTTGATCCACACTCCCTTCGTAGCTCAGCACACAACTTACATCCATACATCCTGTAGAAGTGAAGTGTGTTTCCTTACAAGAAAAAGGTTGTTGAAAGTCAATTTATGTCAGTGTTTGAAGAGCTGGGAGTAAGTCATGCCTTGGCAAAGGAGGATGATTGGTATCTCATTAAGACTTTCGATATCTCATTTTAGCCACACCTTGTAGCAAGCTCAGGAGCATCAGGAGTGTTTGCTGTTGGTCCTGAAGGCAGATTCTAGGAAGTAGCCTCTGTAGGAAAGAGAGGAAGGAGCGAAAGGGTACACAGAGTATCACTGTGCTGGAAACGAGATCAAACCGGCACTGTCATCTGTAAGGCCTGAAATAGGATGAGACTAAAGAAGGTTCAAAATTGAGTGACTTCCCATTCAGTGTTATTTTTTAAAAAAATTGGGTTGATATCTAAAAATAAAAAATAGAGAAGTAATTTTCCCCTCGCTGTTCTGCCTATTGTGTCTTCACAAATGTGGGTGATGAGCTGTGAGCTACAGGTGCATGAGGACAAATCTCTCAAAAGGCTGCTATTCTTTTGTACATTCAGTTTACTTCTGTTGCGTTTGTCTCTGTGATCCTCTGCTAGTAGCTCAGTTCTGGGAACAAATCTGGCTCCTCGGACTAGCAATTTTTATGGATGTTCGTGGTATTCAGCTGCCAATCAGATGCATGCAGATGCAAATCGGGCAGTTAGATACACAAGTACTTTGATTTGTCTGTAAACCCATCTTGAGCCTGTGAAGTCTCAGTATGGATTTTTGTAGCTGGAATTTTTGCTTTCTTAAAAGGAAACTGAACCTTTGAAACACTTCCACTTAATGGTTGGTTGGGTCAGTTTGTTTATGCTTACTTTCTAGATCATGAAAATCTTACAAGCCTGAAGCTCAGCCTGAAAACATACTGCTGAGGCTAAAAATACTTGCAAAATAACGTAACAGATAAAGCTCTGAAGAAACAGATTTTATTTGACAGTCTTGAAATTTTTTTCAATGACCGCACAAAAGCGTTAAATGGGAATGGCCTGGGGACAGGCAGTAAATCAATAAGCACCAGTAAGTTTGTGAAATCAATTTTTTGCTTTTCACATACACAAAAATAGATGCAGCCAGTGCTGTGTAACTCCCATTAATTGCCCAGGGTGACAGAAGATTTATCAATTGCTTATTGACTTCTTTGAAGCCATAGGGGGAAAATGGAAATAGCTGCAAAGTTAACTGTGTAATATAGAAGATATCCTTCCTGAGTTGATGTGTAAATATAAGCACAGTAGGTTCTCTAGAGCTTCACAGTTTTTCTGCCATAATACATGTTTGGTATCAACATTTCTGCACTCAGAAGCAGAAACAATGTTATTACAGTGGCAAAATTGTTAAGGTGTATATAGATAATATGTATTCAACATGTAACATACAGTTGACATCATAAATGTTAGAAAAGTATATCATATTAACAGAGTCAGGATTCTGAGAAGGAGCTACCTGTTCTGTGCTGTCTGTCCTGAGCACAGACCTGGAGTCTGTAGTTGTGGTGTATGGAAATGGACATCTGTACAAAATGAGTTTTGTTCATGAAAACTTTTGCCTTCAGCTTCTCTGTTCTCCCTTGATAGTTTGCCTGCCTTCCCACTCAGAGCAATGGGTACTGATGACAACTTTCTATTTTACACTTTATTTCACTTTCTTTGGGCTGAATATAATTTTTATTATGTCATAATAATGAAGTAATTAATAAAAATTGAAGTATCTTTGCTGAATCAAATTCTGTTGAATTGGCTTCTTCCTTTTTGAGTTCCCACTATGGCAAAATGAAGTTAATGTGTCCTCCTTCTTGCTGCTGTCCTTTGATGTGTATTATTCTTTTACACTCAGTTGTTTCAGAGGAGTTCCTGTTCAATTTAGTAGGATGACTTGTGGAGAAGTTACTCTTCCCCCCCACTAAAGGCATCTCCCCATCAGACTTTGAACATTTATATAGGGGCCACAGGCTCTAATTCCTCTGTTATAAATAGCACATTTCACATTTAACAGCTATAAAATCAGAGAGTGTTTCTCATGAGCCCTACTCATCTTCTTACTTCCCCTGGGTATGAGGTGTGAGAGAGCTCATTAAATTTCTAAGTCAGAAAAGAGAAAAAGTAAATAAAAATAAATATATAAATTAAAAATACACCATCTGTGGTATAAACAGGGCACTCTGAACTGTTAGTTAAGATTTCCATAAATGTGACACATGATAAAAAGAGCAGTAGCACAAAGGAAAAGAAGAAAAAGACTTTTAAGGCTAATAAACTTTGCACTGAAAAGTGACACCTGACACTTCAAAGTGAAATAACTGAGAGTTATTTATGTTTTCGATGTTTTCAACAGAAAACAAATTAATAGTCCTTTTTTGCAATAATAAATTACTTGAAAATCTAACATACACATATAACATCCAGTGGAGCCAAGAATGGGAGGAAGGTTTGGCATAAGATAGGTTTTATGTTTTTCTTTTTTCTTAAATACTGTCTAAAAAAATGATTCCCAGTCCTTCAGTGTCAAACTAATCTTCTTCCTTTTATCTTTAACTCCCTTCTGACTCCTCTTTGAGGAAGTAAATCTGTCTAATACCCTTAGTGTGGATGCAGACAAGCATCCTGGAAAATAAATCCATCATGCTCTTGCTTTCTGTCTGGTCTTCCCTGTTTTCTAGCGTAGAAGCTAAATTTCAACAACTGATTGAAAATAATCCTCTGTAACAAGATTTTAATGGTAACAAATTGTGACTTCTGCCTAAGATTGAAATCATGAATGCACAATACAGTGAGATAATATACTCAGGGAAGTTAAATACGTATTTGTGGGTGGTGGTTGTGTAAAGTGAATGAAGCGGTTTAGCATCAGTTGAAGGCATTAGGTTAGCAGTCACAGCACAAAGTCAAATTTAAGTTTCACAAACCAAATAGCTAGTAAATATTCATCATGTATTTAGAAGTGAGAACGTACTGGTTCCAGATTAAAAATCAGTCTGCAGCATCAGCAGACATACAAGCATCTTGCCATAAACCCTGTAAGCAGAAACTTAAAGTCCCTGGACACTGAAAAGGACAACGGAAATGATGGGGAGGAGGAAAAGAAGCGGATTTGGCAAGCTGCATCTTGATGAGTTATTAGACTTAAGGGTGAGGAAGTGAGAGAGTTGCAGCTGAAAGCTCTGTCAACCTGCTGAATACTTTATGTCTTCAAAAGGAGCAGATTAAAAAAAATAAATAATCAGTTATCTTTGGAGATCCACAGCTGTGTAAACAGAAAGCCCTTACCCTCTGGTGAGCGCTGTCTCGAATGTGCTTCTCAAAGGGTAATCAGGAGGTTGATAATGGAATTGGTGGGTTATGACATTATTTTGTGACTGCTCGCTCTGGGCTCGGTATCGATTTGGCTCCACAAATAAGGCAGGCTACAGGAGTGCGTCACACTCCTGGTTCGGTTAGTTTGCCTCCGTGCGTACGTGTCAGTGAGCTGGGGGGAGTGTCGGTACCCGCAGCGCTGCCCGGGCAGGGCTGCCAGAGGGAAGGTGTCAGGGCCCCGGCCCACCGCCGGGCCCTTGGTGTGCCGCAGTGCTCACCACACAGAGCCCCTTCCCTCTCTCCTTCACCTCTGAGGCTGTTCTCTGACCTCTCTCAGGTGTTCTTCTTGTTAAACAGAGGAAAAAAAAGAGGAAAGGGGGAAGCTCAGCCAGATCCATCACTGCCTTGTGATGTGCCAGCACACCTGAGGGCGTGAGGTATGTGGGGAAAGGGAACAAGTATCACAAGACTGAGCTGTTTTTTGGGTTGTAACTGCTGCGAACCTACACATGTGTAGAAGTATGAGGAGAGTGAGCAGCCATGTGAAATTTTCATGAAAAAATAGAAGGGAACACACTCAGTTTTTTGAGGATGCAGTGTCTTCCAGCACTGGAGCTGGTCAGCAGAGAGCTGGTGCAGGTCACTGGGACTCTGATGGGGATAGGCAAGAGCTAAGCAGTTACTGCCTTTATGTTGAGACCACACCATACTTTTGTGGGTGTATCTGTATATCGTACCATATAATGAAGCCTCAGGATAGGCCTTGAGCCCCTCAAACTACCAGAGGAAAAGAACTGTCCCTGTAGCAGTTTAAGGGGCCCTTCCTGAGCCTGGCTGCCGAGCAGTTAATTATGCAGTAACTGTACTTTTGCTTTCTGTTATAGTATGTTTTATGGACTAATTTGAGTCTGTGGAGGCCCTGCTGTGGGATGCTAAATGACAGCCTTCGCTTTGATACGTAAATATGGCGAAAGTGATGTGCAAAGGTGTGACAAGGTACTTAGAGTACATGAAAAATATGGGACTTGATATTGTCCCAGAAGTGAGGCATTATGTTTTAATAGTGAGATTGATATAACCAATTGAAAATTCACTGAGAAATGAGACAGAATATCCATTACTTAATGTCTCAAAATGAAAGTGGGCATATTTCAAAAGATATAAGGTAGCTGGAATAGACATTATGGGCGCACTTCAGGAATAAATTGGTAAAAACCTGTGGTTGTCAATATGCAGAAGGTCAAACTGGACGATGATAATGGCCCATTTCGGTTCCTAAAAATCGGTGAATCTAATAATTTCAGTAGCAATGCTGGCTCTGACTGTCTTTTGCACTGTGACCTCTTCACATCCATCTGGAAGTGTTAAGTGGCCTTAAAGTAGATGCAAGATTTTACTGACTTTGTCTCCTTTCTTCACTAGGAGAACAATAAAAAGGGGTTGTGTATAAATAGGATTGAGAGCTTTATTCCAAAGCTTGTTTACAAATTTTTGGGGTGAGAGAATCCATCTGTAGTCTAGCTCCTTGTTTATCAAATTTTATATTTTCAGGTCCCACATTGAAAATAATGTATTCTATGCTGAATGTAAAAGAACAGTCACTCATGCATTTTTTCATTGTTTTTATTCAGAGACAATGTTTTTGACCTAAAGATGAACCAGATTTTAATCTTTTGTGGCCTTTTTTCACCTTGAATCTTTTCCTCTATTCTTTAAAATATTCATACTTGCATTGAGAAGCCAAATTTTTCAAGGTGATCCTAGGTGAATAGGATTAAACAACTCAGGTCAAACTACTTACTTAATCACTGTATATTCTTCATGCAGTTGGCAAGAAATTATATTTCATACAGCATTCTTTATAGTCTCAAGTTTTAGTATTCTGAGAGAAGAAAAAATGAAAGGCAAATATCATGACCTTTTGTATCTCAATGACCTGAAACTGGAGATGGGTTGCAATTTAAATACAGAACTCAATCCCACCTTTACAGTATCTGTAGGCACTTGTAAAATATGTCTGGGACATTCAGAATGGAAAAGATATAATGTAATATCCTTCCAGGGAGAAGAGCTCTGAAAATTGCCATTTTCCCTTCACACATTAAGGCACTTACTGATGAAAATTCATGCATTTGATTAAGAGAAAGTCATAATTTCTTGCAGACGCCAAGCTGTTTTCCCTTTTAATTGCTTTATTTGTTTCTAGTGCAGGAGAGATGACTCATGTTTTGGGTTTATGACAGGGAAAAATGCTGATTTTTTTTTTTTTTTTAATGTTTTCCTATGCAAAAATGTTTCATTCTATTAAATTATCATCTATTGATGACATTGCTATGCAATTCTACTCATTATTCTTTAATAGAATGAATTCTGACAGTGAAACATCAGAATTTAATCAAAACACGTACTCGAGTGTCACTAGGCAAAAAAACCTAGACCTTTGCAGAGGTGTGCTTTTTCTGTCTGAGCATGTGCTCAGCCCCATGGAAATCAAAAAAGGAGAATAATGCCTGTAGCACAGAGAGTAAATTTTTGGAACAGATAGTCTTGAAAGCAAGATCTGTTTCCCCCTGAAAATATACTCAATGAAGACTTTTCTTGAATGTGCTGTGCGGGCCTAACAGGTTGATGAGTGCAGTGGGATAGACGTGGCTGCTCCCTTCGGAGGCGGCTCGCACGGCACAGCAGCCCCAGTGAGTGCTGGTGCTTACCCTGCTTCAGCCTCGGATAATCCTATCTTGAGGGCCCCTGTGGCTCCAGCAGCAGAACATGAAGATTTCTCACCACACTAGTTTTGCAAATGGAGGAAGAAGATCTTAAAATCTGACCACTGAGTTGAACTGCCTCATACTCGGAAGTACCTCTCTTGAGTACCCTCCAGGAGGCCTAGATTTTCAGAAATTGCTGAGCATCTACATTTTAAAAATCGGGCTTTGCTGGAATATTTTGGCATAGGAGTTCAAGTTCATTATTCACATCAAAATCCTGAATGAAGGCAATATTGGTTTATCCCCGGCGTTGGATAGAACAGAGGATGGTGTGGCTGACCAGCAGGAGTCTAATGTAGCTGTGATGACACAGGCCCGCATTAGGGGATCTCAAGTGATGCAGATGATCCAGATAGGTTCAGAAGTGTCTTTCAGCTCCTCGTTCAAAGCAGCAACAAAAATGTGTCTGGCAGTCACGGAAATGTAGCACCGCAGTTATTCTCTCCTTTCCATCTGGTGCCAGACAGATTCTTAGTCAGTGGTTTGTACCAGCTGTGCTTACACAGTTCTGCCCACAAGGCAATGAGAAAATGTTTCATGATTTTTCTGACTGGAGTGGAACAAAGGCAAACATCTGGACTTTTGCAGCAACAAGATGGGCAAAAGGAAACCTGCTGGCGGTGTTTCTAAGAGGGCAAGAAGTAGATCTCGTGGCAATAAACATACCAAATGTATGCCGTCCTAGCCTGGGAACAGTTAGGCTGCTGTGTTTGTCATCGTGACTGACAGCTACAAATGTAAGCCTGGGATGGATATGTGTGCCTCATAGAAGAAATCATTGTGTTGAAGGTGTTACAAGAATTTCTTGCTATTTGTTTCTCTAATATTCCATTGCCTTCATAAGACAGGCGAGGGCACTTTACCAGTGAAACCAGAAGCAAAGTATATTTGTGCATAAGCTTTCAGAGAACTTTTTTCAAGTATGAGAGGCCTGCGTATGCAGTGCCAGGGAGGTAAAAGTTCTCCAAGTGAATACTGATATTTTTTGGTAAGATTTTTAGACCTCGTGAGTGTCTAACCCACATGTTAGTCATGGTATTTTTGGAAGAACCAGACAGAAAATGCCGGAGTTGAAAAAAAAAGGGATCTTGAAGAGTGTTCTGTGGTTTTTGTTCTACACTTACCAGTAGTGCTCGCCAGCATGCAAATCCCAGGAATAATCATGAAGACACAAGTGCAGGATGTAAGAAAAGAGGTTGGTCAGCTGAGACTTCTGGATTTCTCTGACGAAATTTGTCTCCTCTAAGGCAGTTTGTCTTTAATGTTCTCTCACAATTATTTCCCTAGTTTCTGTTTCCTTGCAGTATTTGGTATTATTTATAAAGCTCCAGCTTCCAGGGTGATATGGTTTTGTGGGAGCCAGCATTCATTTTTTAAAGTGCATTTGTTTTCTTCTCATTGTTCCAGAGATAAGTTGAAAACATGAACCTTAACACCGAAGGAAAAAAAAAAAAGGAGGCAAAATAAAGAATGGATGCCAAAGCCATTATTTTGGAAACAAGATCTTAAGACCTTTAGAAGCTTGCTCATAATTTGGAGGGAGGGGAGAAGTTTTTATCACTTCGAGTTAATGCGTTTCCTTGAAAGGAAGAACTGTGTCTTTCAGCAGGAGTGTATCACAAACATTTATAGGACCGGTGAGACCCATATCTCTTTTACAACACTCTGAATATAAGGAACAATAAACCGGCAGTGGCAAATTAAGGAAAGCAGAAGGAAAGCAAATGCAGAATCGGGTCCTAAAGAAGCTATAATACTATAGTGTACTATAGAATGGAGCATGAACTTTATTTGGTTTATTGAGAAAAATATAAAGCAGAGAGAAGAAAAATTATGAATTGTTGAAGAAAACATTTGCCTCTGTCTCAGTTTACCTTTCTTGTGCTATGGATAGAACACTTTTCTTAAAAGTTCTATTGTTTTTAAGAGGTTAGGATTTTTCCCCCTGTTTTTCTTTAGATCCTTCAACAGACTAACGTTTTTCTTACTATAAGTACAACATCTCAAGGGAAAAAATTGCTAGTAGTCTGTAACGCTTTTGCAAACATTGCTATTGAATGTTATTCAAATTTTATGCATTTTTTGTTTTTTCCTATTTTTTCATGAAGCTCATTTTACACAATGAGACTTGGTGCTTGGAAAATGTTTTGAGATTTTGGAATTAAAAACAATTGTTCTAAAAATGTTAGTTCTTTAAAGAAAGAGGAGCTTACCTCTTACGAAAAGAAACGCCCGCAGAAATAATACAGTGAAAAGGAAAGATTGAATCAATTGTTCCTGTGCTTCCTTCTTTAATATTGAATTATTCATTATTTTCTTCAAAATTGCACAGAAGATAACCTTTTTTTTTTTTAATTAACTTAAGACCCCCACTGAAGATGTACATTAAACAAAAATAAATCTATGCCTAGGAAGCATCCACAGATTCTGATTAATTAGCATACTTTGAGAGTTACCTTTTTTGTGACTTCTCTGGGTTTATATTTGAAAGCAAAATCAGATGCCATTTCCCAGTTGAAGTGCAACGTTATCATTGTAATTCCTTACATGTTTTTAGATGGTGTTCTTTTATCATATTCTTTTCTGGATATGGAGATAATACAGTTTGGTCATATTTCAAGTCCGCTCATGTCTGTATCAACTGGCATTAACCTAAATTGTTAGACTAGGAAAATAAAAAACAAGTGAATTTAAAGTATTAGCCTTAAAAAAGCATAGATGTGGGCTGCTGGGTAAAGGAGTCACAGTGTTACAGAAAGGCTTCTTGTAGGAGGGACATGGGCAAATGGCATTTGCCTATCTATGAATATAACCGCTATTTTTGACAGCTTAGTATACCAGTAGTAATATGTGAAGGATGCAGCTCAGGATATAGTAAACATTTTTTCTGTATAGAGTATTTGTTTATGAAAGAATCAGACTCTCTGTGCCAGTATTAAATAACTTTGGTAAACAGGTAGAACTGGTTACTTATCCCGGAGGGCAGCCGGGCACTGCTAAACCGGAAGCTTTTGCAGTACTTTTTTTGTGACCTTCCTTTTGTCTGTGATCTCTTCAAATTCTGTCATTTGGAACAATCTGTCTACAGCTTCCACTTTGCTCTTCTCTCTGTCTTACTGTTCCCTGCAGGATGTTGTTTTCTGGCAGGATCTGGAGTGTAGAGAGTGTGGCTGTTTAGGGTATGTGAGGCTGGCCTCCATGGACGGCTTCACGTAGCAGCACAGCATCTAGTGTCTTTTCCTAGGGAACCCAATACAGTTATAGTGATATGTATTGCTGATTAAATATTTTCCGCGTGATCTACCTGTACTTGAGGTAGATGATGTGGGGTCTTCCAAGGCTGGGAGTGGATGTGAGCAGGGAATTGGCATTAGAACGTCTTGTCTCGATGGCATCATTTTCCTTGGCCTTCCTCTGCTTCGAGCCTGGGTGCTGTTAGACTTCAAAGCTTTTATAGCAGGGAAACTTGAAGCTGTTTTAAGACTGAATCTTACCAATGCTTGTAGAAGAGAGATGACATTTCACATTAGAGGCAGATGGAAGAAATATTTATTTGGCATGTTGATTTCAAGTAAATGATTGATGCTGTAATCTGCTCACTGGATTGGAATGTTACAGTAAAGCTCCAGGGAACACAGAATTATTTGGCCAGAGAGGCAATAAAAAGAGCATAAATAATTGATTTATCATATGTTTCTGCAACTTTTCCCAAGGTTTTCACCTCCACACACCAAGATATGTGTTTATTATCATATATGATATTTCACAGAAGTACAGTTATAGCATACAAATGTGTACCGGAAGCTCATACACAAAACACCATGAATGTATTACAGAAAGAAAGCAAGCAGACTATTAAAATTTTAGTGACAAATACAGCATTATATACGGAAGTTTCTTATGTGGGAAGGAGATAGGGGAAGAAGAGTAGGGCAGGGGAAGTGTTGGCAGGTCATAGGTCTTGTACTGGGAAATGCGAAACTTTCCCTGGTCTGCAGTGACTGTTTTCTTTCCGTCTGAAGAAAAATTATTTTCATGTCATCGATATTCAACCTTCACAGTGGTTAGTGAAAGAAACTTCATTTGCATCTTTAGATAATCATCCCTCTATTTTTTTTACCAAGGAAACAGCTGCTGCCTTGTCCATTGTGCAGAGGAAAACATATTTCATCCTATTTATGTTCAGAGAATGTCTTGCACAGTATTTTGGTGTCTTAATTTATGACCTATAGTAATCATAGCCATCATAATTTTAATGAACTAATTAGATTAATTACTGTTATTGCACAGTGTTATTATTATTCTTACCATAATCACCATGGGGAAAATTTAAGTATTAGGAATCAAGAATTGTATTACTGCAACTCTAATTCATAGTGTGCCAATATTTCCCCTGTAAGCCCCAATTGTGTGGTCTTAATAATGGAATTAGTTAGATTCATAATTTAGCTGCAACATTGTGAAAAGAGTTTCTGGCTTTTCAATATTTTTGAATTTTGTTAAATTCTTCACCCATTTTAAACAATATCTTGGTGAGCTAAATGTCGAGGGAAAAAAAATTTAGTCCCCTTTGTATTATTAAGATTAAATTTGAGTGCCTATCTTCTGAAGATGTTTAGGCCCAGTATTTCCTCTGAATGGAAGAGGAGTTGTATTACTGCATTTTGTGGGCAGGAGGTATTCACAGATGTTTGTGGCCTGTGTCTTATATATAGCTATACTTGGGTTTGTTTTATTATTGTCATAATCTTACAATGGCTTCTGCTGTGCAAGAGTTGTTTGTCACTTGTACTTTGCTCATACTGAAGAAATAAAGTAAAATAAATAAAAGTGAGACAAAATGTAAAAATCAGGATAGTTAAAGTCTCAAATTATGTAACACCAGAAGTCAAAGAAAAGTTAAAAACCGTAATACAAAAAAAATCAGCTGAAGTGGAACGATAAATAAGAACAGAGTGCTGTGAGACGAGTAATGTGAGTCATGTGTGAAAACACAGAATTGTGATTTCTGTTTCTTCCTTCCTAACTAGACTAGACTAGAGAAGCATCTAGATACAGCTGATTCTAATCAGATGAATACTTTAATCTTACATTTTGAAGTAGGTCAATGGTGTCTATAGCAAAAAGAAAAAAAAAATCTCCTTGGTACCTTTTAATGAAGGATGCGTTAAAATTAATAATCAGTTGAGTTGAACAACTCAGAAATACCAAGTGAAGGCAGAACCTGCTCTCCTCCAGTAAAGCAAACTAACACTGTTTTAAGGGGACTTTTAATCTCAACAGAGCTGCTTTGTTATGAGAAAGTGAAGACAAACAGTCTGATCATAGGCACATAAACATACTGTTTAGGTGCACATGAACAGATTCAAGGCTCCACAGTGCTTATTGCTCCCTTTTCGGTTATTGTAGTGGTCTTGGTGGTCTTTGCTGATTTATGTAAAAAATCCCCAATTTATTTTTTTTAATTAATTCAATAATCATCACTTTCAAATACTATTGTTTGATAGAAACAGAAAAAAACCCTGATTTTCTAAAATGGTAATTATCTCACAGATAAGTTTAAAGTGTTTGATGCTCCTCTGAATAGGATATCTACTCAGCATACTATCCTTCCGTTTTTACAGTTGAACATTTGCAACACAGTTTTTAAAATATTTTTTTTTCTTTTAGATGGACATACAGTTTCATGTATTAATGATCAGTGAGCCACAATGATGTACACCAGGATGACCTACATAATAAACCCAGTGCTTTTAAGAGGCATCATATTTAGGGCTTTTTTGAACACTCAGATTTTACTCTGCAGGTTTGTGGCACCTGATCTGTTTTGTTCAGTAGAAATATCCAGGATTTCTAGATGATCAGCAGTGCAGTTGTACAGCTTTCCAGATATCCCTGAATTCCAGACAAATGTTAAGCATTCTTGACTTGTGCCATCGATGTTAACATTCTGAGCAGAAAATGGAGGCATGCCAAGGGAGAGAGTCACAAAACCTCATATTTTTTTTTTTCCTTTATAGTAACTGAATTCAAGAAAGGACAAGCTATGGATAATCTGCATACTGTAGACTATTATTTGTCCACATGCTCAGATCCTTAAGCCATGTTTTGTTATTTCTGATCTATGTCTGTACCATCATTTAAAAACAGTGGTATGCCAGATGCTGCCTTTTCACTCTCCTTCTTAAGACCCTCTCCTTTTTAAGAAGATCCTTGTGCCTGACTTTATACGGTCTTAAAAATCAGTTTTTTGATTGATGTGTGCAGTGGACAGATCCTTGCCAGCAAGATTCAGTGTTACTAGAGCTCTTAAGGACGTGATTTTCTTGGGTATAACCTGGATCTTGCTTCAAGGAAATACCTCATTCTGCACTTCGAGGACAAATTTGCCCAGGCCTTAAACTAAGCATGAGCTTTCAATAAGCTCTGGAGTTTGCCTCACTCTGAAATAATTATATTCATCAACTGGAAAATATCTGTGCCATGCAGTGCTGTATAGCCTTCTGATTTCATGAAATAAATTGATTGTGAAGAAAATTCTGGTATTAAGCTGTTTCAGACCATCCATATATACCATATCTGAAGTCATGCCTTATATATGGTATCTGTGATGGTCCCCCACGTATCTTTCACGTATCTTCACGTGGACAGCTAGTATTGGGATTTGGAAGTAAATACTAGCTTTTGTGTGAGTAACTTTTAAATGTGTATGTACTACTCAGTTTTGTCTGTTTTCTTCTATGTGTTTTTGCAGCCTTACGTTTTGTTGGTTTATGCTTATAGTAGCATCTCTCTTTGCCTTTTTTTTTTCATTAAATGGATATAAATGTGCTTTTTCAAGTTCAGAGAAAATTGCCAGGAAAAAACCTGAATGCATATGTCACAATAAATGAGACCTCTTCCTTTAAGTCAGGAAGAACATACAGTGATTTTTCAGAACCCGTTTTTACAGTCTTTCAATGTGCACACATAGTGAGCTCTTTGAAACAGGGAAGGTCTTTTGACTGGATGTTTTGTGTATGTGTCGAATAGAATGAGACTGTGACCCTAGGATCAGTTTTGCCAGTAGCAGGAATGGAAATGATGATGATAATAGTTAGGCTATTTCCTTGTGTTAACACAGTTTTGTAAATCCCATTGAGACACTCTGGTAAGACGTTGGAGTGTGTAAAAAGAGATGCTGTGAGAATATGTTCAGACTGACATTAAAGAAGCTGGGAGCCCGAGAACAAGGGAATGATCAAACCCTGGTTTTGCAAGAAGGGAGCAATGGAAGGAGTAGAAAATTTGGACCACCGCAGAAAATAGGTGTAGCCCTTGATTCCTGAAGAACTGCTAAAAATGTGTCTGATGAACAAGCATTGTATGTGTTTGGGCAGGCTGTGAGGGCAAGCAGGGGAGGGATTGTTCAAGAGAAGATGGCTGTAGCTGAAGGGTAAGACTGCAGAAGTGGTGCTCTTTCACTGCTCACTAAGAGAAACAGTCAATGGCATATGAGTTTGAGTGGAAAGCAGAAGCAAGACTTGTTTTAGATCCCAAGGATCCATATTTACAGACTAGATTGATTGAGGTGAAATTCATGGGATGCTGAGGAAGTTATTTGAAAGATTAATTACTTAGTTTTGTCCCAGCTCTACCTCTCTAGTGCATGAGAAAACAATTTCTAGTAGTTTCGTATCTCTGATTTTAGTTGAACAGGACAGGCTATTTTTTATTTAGTCTAAGATGCATGATACAAAGCACGTTCCTTTGTCCTTGAAGTGGATGATTCTATTGTTGAAGCCAAGCAAACTGGCCTTCAGATTCTTGCCTTGCTTTTCTGTTTCAATCATATGGTTTGAAAAGACTTACCTTGCCTTTTCCTAAATTACGAATCAAAGGACAGTGGAAGAAGATGAGTACTTTGACAGTGTGTGAGATGAAGATAAATAGTGATAAGATTGATGATTCATATAACAACTCATGTGTTCGTGTTTGGCTGTGAAGACACTCTCCACTCTTATGTTGGAAAAATCTCTAAAATAGATTGGTAAACTGATGATAAAATCCTAAAATAAAATAAAATCCATTGCAAACTTGCAGCATTTCAAAATTGACTGTAAAGAAGCCTTTTTATGTGCAATTTCACTATCACTCAATAGGTAAGTGGAACATATTTGATTTAGTTGTGCCATTTTCAGATTGTGTTATCTGACAAACTTAGTACAGAATACATAATTGGATCATACCACTGTATTTATGATAATGAATGCTGCATTCGCAACACTTGAAGCCTCACATTAGGCAGATATTTAATTTTTTATAGCTGTTTTTGACAGGTACCATTTTTTATCTTGAACATAAATCTGTCAGGAATTCTATTTGTACTAAAGGCTTACATGTAGTATATTACAATTTTGATTTTTAGCTGGCAAATTTGTACAGGCATTTTATTTTCCAAGCAAAGTAGTTTTAAAGAAATAGTTTGTAATTACCACTTCTTTATTGTATCACCTCATTTACAATATAAAGCAGGCTTTAAAATACTTAAAATTATGGTATTTATCAAAATGTTATATATTCCACAAATAAAAGCCTTGTGATACAGAAAAAAACCCCACTTCGTAATAGTTGCTGGCAATTGATAGACTGTGAATGAGCAAAAGCACAAAAAACTGTGAGTTGAGATCAGACAACTTTGAACTGAATCCATTGGATGAAAGTGCCTGTGTGTTTTTTCTTTCTGGTTAGTTTTATTGGGTAGAAAAGAAGTGGAAAATATGGCATGGGGAAGAATTTTTAAAAAGTGAGAAAGCCCAAACACGGTCCTGAGTTTCTCACCCAAATGTAAAATTGAGGATTTTAACGTGTTGCAGGAATTGACTTGTATCTTCTGAAAGTAATCACTGTACTATAATCCTGAACAGTTACTGTTCATTGCTAATTAATTATACATAATAATCAAGTTTTGATGCTCACTTGTGCTGGCCTGCTAGCCTGTTTTGCTGAAGGAGGGAAATACTGTGAATATTTATATGTATGATACTGAATAACTGGATTCACAGCGCCAAATTTCTGTTCTAGAGAAACAGAAAATAATCTACCTTGGTACCAGATCTCATCTTCTGTTTATCATTAGGAGTATGAATGTAGTGAAAAGCAATTACTTTCGGATGTGATGCAGAAAGCAGTTTTGAAGTATGTAGATACTTTCATTGTAGTTTCAGCACTCATGATTTCTCTGGTTATTTTGGTTGCCAGAAAAAGGTGAGACAGCTTGGAAATCTCTGGACAGTCCCTTTGGCTTCTGCAGTCCCGGGCTGCATTTACCACAGGAAGATAATTTGAAGTGGGGGAAAATAATTCATCTCTGCTGCAATTGTGTGGTTTGCTTTCATAATGCTTGTAGCCTCTGTAGGCTGAATAATCAAGGACCTAACTGAATGGAGATTCCATTTGCTGGAAACATTCTTGTTGATTTAATGCGGACTTCGGATCAGATCCTGAGCATGCAGGGGGGAGCCCGGCCCAGCAGATGAGGGTTTAGTAGACCTTTCTTTTAAGATGCTCTAGAATGCATGGAAATACACACTGGGGAGCCTGGAGAGTACACAGATAGGTATGTGGAATAGAGGCTTATCTACAAATAAGTCCAAGGAGAGGAAGATAATATTTATCATAAAGCAGCTGGGAAAAGCAGTGTGCCTGTGAATCGGACGCTACATCTTCTTTATCTGTTGAACCGATAGCGGAAGAAACACTGATGTGCCCTTTGTCTGTGAAGTTTGCATTCCTGCCTCAGAATGGAAAGTCTCCAAAATCTTGAAACAGTGACACCAAAGTGATGATTAATTTTATAGGCTAAATCACCTTCATTAAGTTTCATTTGATCAAATTAAAGCTCTTTTTTTTAGCACTGCTTTAAAAAAGAAACAATTAACACTGCTACTCTGGGGCCTTGAGTAAAGATACTGCAGTCCCAGAGATTGGATACTGTCAAAATTTACTGCCTGTTTTGTCTGAAATATGAATATTTTATTCTAAATTCTTTGGTTAAGGCCTGCTTCTCACGGTATGGTAGAATTTAATGAATATGCTTTCCTAAATAATTTTATGTCATTTAGTGCTTTAGTGAAAAGGTGAGGGCATATAATTCTCAGATGCATCAAGCAAATGCATTGTGCCAATTATTTAAATTGCACTTTGAATCGCCCATATCTCTGCATCTAATTAGTAACTTCTATACATGGCTTTTGTTTAAGACACATACACCTCTATACCCCCAATTTTGTTTCTCATTTGTAAAATTCTGCTTTGTGCGTTCTTCCCTTCAAGACTGAGTGTTTCCCATAAATTTGACAAAGATCAACAACCATGATGAGTGCAGATGGACAAAGATGATGACTGTGGGTGGCAAGTGAGGGTTGGAAGTGTAATGGTACCATTTCAAAGACTATTTAGCCATTATCTGAAGGAAATATTTAGTTACTAGCGTGGGGTACGACAATTTCAGCGTACTGTTTGAATAGCAAGAAATCTTGTTGGTGGCTGATGTGGGCTATTTAAATAACATCTTGCTTCCTGTCAAAGAAATGGATGACAAGGCTGTGGGATTGGGTGGAGAAGTGCTGGGTGAGCTGGGAAAGCTCAGCCAGAGCCCCTGGGGGGAGTGACTGCTAGAGAGCTCTGGCAGAAGGCAGCCTGGGAGCGCAGAGCTGGTAGGACAGAACACATACAGATTTAGTAGAAACAGACTACTCAGTGTTTCTTAACAGGAAAAGCATTCCTGAAGCCATGAAAAAAATTAATTTCTACCCTTAAAAGTATGCTGGGATGATGGAGGCTTGTTGTGAGTCTGGCTCTGGAGGTGGTTGGGAAAGCCTCGTCTCTGAGTGCTGGAGGGATCTGTTGACTGGTCCTTGAGAAGCAAAAACCCAACCCAAAAACCAAACCCAAGTAAACGTGGGGCTGGTGCAACCCACAGCTGGGAGCATGCAGCCCTTCTGACCCTTACCAAGTTCAAGCAGTTTCTGCTAAAAGTCACAGACAAAAAATGGACCAGCAAAACTGAACCACAGTTGAACTGTGACTTGCAAAGGAGACTTGCAAGAGTTCTAGAAAGCAGTTGCTAAGACATGAACTAATGAATTATGCTTTTTTAAATCACATGATTTTTAGCTGGCCTAATGGCATGTGATTGTCATCTGGTTTCAGAAATAGAAACACAGGTAAATTAATAAGTATCCAGACAGTCTTGTGGCTGATCACTTTTATTTGCTTGTTGTTTCTTTTGTTCTTTCTTCTCAGGAAGCTTCCTTGCTGTTCATTGTTGCCAAACATTTAAGTAAGCCAGTTACTAGACATTATAGGTTTAAATATAATACTCAGGTTTTAATCTCTGTAAAGAAATTCTCTTTGTCAGGAGAAAGGTGATGCTGTATTGAAAGCAAAAGTTCAAAATTCATTGTGTTTTGATTGTGAGCTATGTCTAGATTGAGAAATTTGGCCAAGAATTCAGAATTTAAGATACTTATTTTGAGCTTCTTAGGAAATCTTCAGGACTTAAGAGTAGGTTGGACATCTTTGCAAAGTGTATTTTTCATAAAATGTTTGGTATTAGTTTTTGATCTAAGTAAAATTTCATAAAGGGACATATTAGCTTCTTTGACTTTGTAAAATCTGTGTTTTCTCTGCTGCACATGTTCACTAAAGCTTGATTGCAATGTTCTTCAGTGTAGATTCTGTATAGTACAGATTGTGTGTGTCTAATTTGGTTGGTCTGTTTTTAGTTTGGATCCAACTGATTGTTTATCACAACAAGGTTTTCCTGTTAAAAATATGTCGTACTTCTACAATAATTCTATATTTTTAATTTAAATTTCTATTGCTTTTTGTTCATTTAGGCAAAGAAATGGGATCTCAGCTATCTTGGTTCTTCTTTGCCTTAGGAATACCTGAATTAAAGTAGAATTCAGTGCTATGTTTTTTAAGTAAGAACTTTGTGTGAGCTGGTGAATTTTTAAATTATTTTTCTATTTTAATTTTTAGCAATTCTCTGAAATGACTGCAGGCTAAGTAGTGCACCTGCAACAGTGAAATTATGTCATATTTAGTTTAGTGGTGGACTTGGCAGTGCTGGGTTAGTGGCTGGACTCGATGATCTTAAAGGTCTTTCAGCCTAAATGGTTCTATGATTCTGTTGAGCTAAGGACCTCTAGTAGAATTGCTTGAAGTGTTATTTATGAGCATTGCAGTCCCTCAGCCTTGAACACTTCAAGATATAATATGAGTAATCCTGTGCATTTTCCACTTTATCTCGGTGCAGCATCATTATAGTTACAGCTTTCTCATTGTAACTGCAGTAATGGGGAAGGGGGAGAAGGAAAGAGAAGAATGAGACAGACGGATGACAGGAAGGAAGCCCCTTTTTTCATCAAGGGTGAAGAGCAAAAGATTTTCATGATCTCTTTGTTGATGTCTTGGTGCTGATGTAAGACCCTGTTCAGCATTGAACAGAGGCCACTTGTGTATATTTAGTTGTCAGGAGCTGTTTTGGCCCCAAAAAGCAAATGACGTTAGTCTTGTGGTTATCCTTCAGGGAGCCAAGGACCAAGGACAACTCTGAAACACACTTCTTCTAGACATGTCCCTCTCTCAGGTATGCTTTCTGTGTTCCGCTTACACAGATGGCATGAAGAGTGGGAGAGGATGGTATCCTGAGGCATAAATACATTAAAGGCAGCACGAGCACAAATTTTGGATGGCACAAGGCAGCACTGACACAGGCCTGTGGCTTGGGAACTGCAGCACGTTGAGAGAAGCAGCAGAATCCAGGCGAAAGAGGGAACTGGGCAGGAATCCTGATGGGCAGCTTTTTGCGCAAGGTGCCTCTTGCCCATTTGACCCCTAATTTGGAAGGAAGTACACAGTTTGTCATATCAATCTTCAGAGGTTGTTGACCCCTCTTACAAAGCATTGAGTAACGTGTCAGCTGAAAGCCTTCTTTCCAAGCCATTTGCAATTTGGCTACCACAGCCACTTCTTTCCCAATTGGGCTTTTCCCCTGCTTTCAGTAGCAATTTAGTAACAGAACCAGTTCCAGTTCCAGCTGTGTTAAGCAAGCTTAATGGCTGCTTTTTTTTTTTTAATTTTTTTTTTATGCTGTTGAGAAGGACTGCTTGCTGGTGGCTTACATTCTCAGACAACTGTTGATTATTTTCTTGTAATTTTCAGTTCATTGGCTGAAGAAAAATGGCTCTAATAAAGTGACAACCGTTGGTCTGGCAACAAATCCCACTCAGGCTGGGATCTTACACAGTATAGGCCCCCCGACAAACCCAGTGTGCCACCCAGAGGTTAGTCCTTGTTTTCCACTGGTGAGGTGTAGCCGCAGTGTAATTCTTAACTACTTTCTCACCCTTACTCTCTTCTAGGGTTTCTCTTTGTGTTCACATCATGAGTTCCTGCTCTTTTGGTCTTAATCTGGCAAGTTGGTTAGATGGTGTTAGAGTGGTGTGTTTATACAGATCATAGAGAACAATCAAAAAGTAGCAGTAGTAAACAGAAGAAAAGATGTAGGTATTTTTGGGGAGCTCTGTTGATGATGCACATGGGTAATTTATAAAACAAAGTATCTCTCTGGATGTTATTAAAAGTCAAAAACAAGTTGTACATTTGAAAATCTCTGTTAGCAAAGAGTGCCCTCAGGCAGTTTAACTTTTTAATCTTTATTTTATTTATTGAACAGAATGTAAATAACATATCAGCAAGATTAGAAGGAGTAAAAGACAGAGAAACTCAGTTACCTGTATCCTTTATGTGATACTGAGGAACTAATTTGTTCAGTCAACTGAAACGTGTTTGTCAGAGCTGCAGGGAAGTTGGACATTGTTTTGGATACTATTCTTGAAAAAGTACTGTTAGGTATGTAGACATCTGAATTGGAGGGAAGGGTAAGAGAACATTGTGTTGCTAGAAAATAGTAACTTTTAATCATGTGTTGTCGGCATACTCTGATTTTTCATTAAGATATGACCATACTTAAGTGATGAAGTATCTAGATAAATCTCCAGACATGAAAGTCTCATTTCTGATTAAAAGTAATAAATTCATGAAAATATGCTGCTGTGATTTGCATTTGCTATCGAAGTTTAAGTCATGCATGAGTCTGTGAAATGGGAGTGAATAGCAACTCTGGTCAGCTTCAATCTTAAGAAAGAAATGTTCTCATAAACAGCCAAGAAAAAAATGCGAATTGCATGTGGAAAATGAGAAAGCTTTCGGGAATGTCCTGCTGCAAATAGGAATAATCTTGGATGCAGCCAAGAATAATACAGACAGACTGAGGTTTCTGGTGTGCGTTTCTAATGTGACAGCATTATTCATAGACCTTTTGCTGCTACCTAAAGATCTGAGTAAAAATTAGAGATTGGACAGAAGAATGACTAAGCTGCCTTGCTTCATACGGAGATCTGATTGTCTAGCAAATTGACAGAAAATCCGATTTCCAAGTAAAGTAAAATTTACTCCACCTGAGTAGAAGCTTAATACTGCTCTAAATGGCTAATACCTGGCTATGGGCCAGTTGTCTGACATTCATCGTGTACCAGGACCAAAACTGCTGTAGCCCAAACCAGCTTAGACTAGAGTTTGCCTAGTGGCCAGTGAGGTCTGGGCAGCACTATCTGCTGTAACTCTTTTGCAAATGCACTACTAATCTTGTCAGCGAGCAGATGATAACATACTTTAAGTGAAATGTCTTGAATCTGAGTCACTTAGCTGTTGTGTTATATATAAGACTTTTTGTTTAGCTTAACTTTTTCTTCCAATGTGTGAGTCATATGAAGTAAGATTGTACTTCTGAAGGTACTACTCTATGAACCCAAGAGCCTATGGTCAAGATCCTTGTATGTAACAGATTCTGAAAATCGGGTAGCATGAGGGCTTTTCTTTTTTGTGCTTCTCCATAAATACTAAGACAAGTATGCATTCCTTTAGCCCTGTAGGTGTGGGGTACGGGAGAACTTGGCCCTTTGCGTATAAGTGAGGCAATGAAAGTGTGTCTTTGTGAGTAAACATCCTTATCGCCAATATTATAAGGAAGGCATAAAAGTCAGTCAAATGTTTGTGATTGCTTTAGCCTCTAACTGGGGGAAAAGAGGATGGAGCCTGTGAGTCAAGCCGTTTTCTGTCACTAGCTAATGAATATTCTCTTTTACAGAATCCTCTCTTGTGGTATGGGAGAAGTAGGTGATAACGCTGGCGTTGTAGATGTCAGAGTGACTAGCAACAGATTCCTATAGGATGACTGGAAAATACTGAAGCTTTAGCAACTGGAAATCAATAATAAAAATGTACATTTTCATTTTTTTAAAAAATAGAAATGTAGAAACGCGTTGCTGGAATACCAGCATATTCTAATAGCAGCAGTAGCCTCTTGAACAGAAGCACTGTGGCTTCTCTCTTTTCAACTATGGAACTAATTAGCTGTTGCTACTTCCAATTTTTAACCTCGGTCTATTGGTTCATTTCATTTTTATTCTGTCTTTAATCGTAGCACGTCCATCTCAGCTTTATGTGGCATCCAGGCTTAAAATGCTGTGAATGAGTGAAAGAGCAGACAGGAATGCCTCGAAGCTGAGCATACCCTGTGTGAAGGTTGTTTTCTATGGAATCACTGTAGACATCCAACAGAGACAATTAGAATATATCTACTCCAAAATACCCTCTGGTAGAGCATTGGTGACTAGCTAATTAGAGGCACTTTTACAGCCCATGGAGATAATGAGACTCCACTGCCACCTCAATAGAAGGGCTCACAATGGGCCAGAAAATACCTTGTGCTTAGCTTACAGAGGGCTGAAATCTGGCAAAGGACTTGCTTCCTTTTAAGGCTGGATCCTTTACTTTCTCACACTGATGGCACGTCTACTGTATGGGCTCTGTCTACTGGCTGTCTTTTATAGTCTGCTTTATTATATAGCCTGCATTATTACATAGCCTGCATTATTGTCTTCTGTTGCATTTCTCCTGCAAGACTGCCTTAAAGAGGAATGATTGTGCCAAACCCTTTGACTGCTGGTCTCTCAGAGTATATATATTTCTGTATGGTCTTCTAGTGTGCTTCTGTGGATCTCCATGTTATTCCAGCAACCTACTGCAGATTTGTGTGGGAGCTTTGAAGATTTTCTTACGCCTTATTTTTCATCAGGTACATGAAATCAAAAAAAATAAATAAAGATGATTACACAGGCTGTGATTGGATATAATTGATATTTAGCAGCTAGTAACACAGACTAACGCTTGAGAAATTAAGTTAGTATCAAAGCCTGTTTATGAACTGGTCAACTAGAATTCAATCAATATGGAGATGGATTGAATCTTTGCAGGAGATAATTTAAGCTGTTGTGAGCTCCTCAGGACATTAATAAAAGGCAGGGCATGTGTAGAAGGCTGCAGAGTTGGGGACATTTTTGGTCTGTAACTCGGCAGCGAGGCCCTGGCTCTAGTGCGTCTCTGTAAGCTGACTCCCAGTCCGAGTGCTGCTGCTCTGTCCTAACCATGGAACACAGAGTTACATCCTGAAAATATTAACAGGTACATGTTATTAAAAAGAGGTGGTAGAGGCTGGGAGCCCACCTTTCCCACCAGCTTCTTCAAGTATTACAAAATGTGTGTCTGGAGAGGCAGCACAGGGACTCGTGCAATAAATCTAGATTGGCCCTTGGCCAAAAGAAGTTATCATTGAGCTCAAGGATCTGGGCTTCTCCTGAGGAAATAAAAAAGCCTCATAGTCTCATGTTTCTAGCTGCACAGTTTACATTAAATTAAAATATGTTTTATCCATTTAGCAGTCTGAATAATAAAAGCTGTATACAGCTGCACTAGCACTGTGCGATGCATTTTAATGACGAGCTTGTGACTGCACTAGAATTGCAACTGCAATTCAGATGTTTCTTAATGTATCCCAAATATTTTATTAGGGCTTCTTTTAAGTATGCATGCCAGAGAGGGAGGGGAGAATAAGAGTAAATAGCATTTAAGATTTTAATAATTCTTTGTTAAAGAGAGTTAATGTAAGGGAAATATGGAAATTGTATGTTTTCAGACTGACAAGCATAATCATTTTGCCAAAACATGATTCAAATAACTGTCTAAATATTTGGAGTGTCTTCTAATAAAAATATACTCAACCTGTTTTCCATACTCAGATTAATTTGAAAGCAAAAATGACATACAGTTCAAAAGAAGGCATTAAATAGAAAAGACCACATTGTTCTCTCCTGGAAATCGTGAGTTGGTATTCAGACTAAAGTCTTAAATGTTTGTGTATTTTGCCAGCTGTTTAGCAGCTCGAGGCACTTTGAATAGTTTCAACAAAATGACAATAAGACTGGGGCAAAGTAAGATTCATTAGTGGAAACAACAGGAAAAAGTAAACAAATACGACAAAGGGGGAAGGAAGAAGGAGAATGGCAAACTCCTTTCCCCTCATTTTTTTCCTGAGTTTGAGATGAGTGTGTGTGCTTGTAAATTGGAGAGTATTCTGCATTCAAGGGGAAGCCTCTAGACTAAAAGTGGATAGTTATACATGGCTTGATAATCTGTGGGATGAGCGGCTGTTCCTTAGAGTGACTTTTCCCTACAAATACAATAAAAATAGGTTACAAAGAGATGTTTCAGACTTTAAAAAATAGCAGCTGCTTACTGCATTAGCTAATAACAAAGCTTCAGGCAACCAACATTATTTATGAAAGAAATGGATGAAGTAGGAGGTGCCATGCATTACAGTATGTCATGTCCAAACAGAGTTTTAACAACAAAGAACTTAGCTGCATCTCAGCTCTGCCCATGACACAATATACTCGTGGCTTTTGGCCTTTTGGTCTTAAGGATGTTGTATAGTTTGTGAAGTATTTTATATGAGCAGGTGAAGTGAGTGTTCTTATTTAAAAATGTGTTGGATGATTGCCTGCAAATGCAGAATTCTGGATCAGGATGGTCATTGGTTCTTCTGTCTTAAAGCTTTGAAGGGGTTTGTGTTGTGGATTCATTCTGATCATGCATAGTGTGGTTTATTTGAGCTGCTCCTATTTGGCTGTTGTGTTAGATTTATCTCATGTTGAGGAAGGTTTTGCTGCCTAACTTGCCAAACTGTTCAGTCAAGACTGAGGGATTTACGTCTGTAGGGAGAAAGCATAAGAGCAGTCGTATGCCGCCAAGCCGGAGGAGGTCCATAGCCACCCTTGGGAGCACCAGAAGTGCAAGTGAAAGTCCACAGAATAATAAAGCTTATTTACTCCTTGTCACACTGTATTGCAAAACAGCATTAAATAAGCATGTTATAAAAGTTGCATAATAAAATCCACTGCCATGAAACTATAGAAGCCTACTATAGTAGGCTTGAGGTATTAATACAAATTTAGAGTTCAGATTTCAGCCAATGAAAAGCTGAGATTTATTTTGCTCACCTGGCCTTGGAGCTGAATGGTCTCTGATTTGAGGAATGTATATTTTGGATCCCTTTAAACTAAATAGCAATTCTATATTTAACAGGTCTCATAACCTTTCCACTCCCTTTGCGTACAGAATGCTGCTGTGCACACACCACTGTTTCTGCAAGGATCTAGTTACCTTTTTGATGTATGAAGAAATGCAGCAGACTCCTGGGAGCTGTGTTCATCACAACAAATGCCTCGCATGCACCTCCCTTCCAGCTGGAAATGAGGAGTGAAAGGAATACCTGCTTCTCTCTCTGTTCCTGAGTCTCTCTTGTTAGCAAGCATTGCGATGAGATCTCAGTGCATCAGGCTGTGTCTAAGACAGCATTCGAATTCCTAGTGCATTGGAAACATGGAGCAAACTGCCCAGGTAGTTTTAATGTAGAAGCAAGATGAATAAAATGCGCTGAGGACAGCTAATACTCAGTTATCGTCACTCGTCTTTAACAAGGTAGAGGAGGCCCCCGGCAAGTCCGGAAAGTTCTTTGGAGACTAATGTAGCCAGCCATCGGATGTCACTGTTGCGCTACTCAACCCCTGCTGAAGGACCGTAAAAATTCTCTCTCTTAAGTAAGATAAATAGATAAGAATTGGGTATGTGTGTGTGTGTGATTCTGAGTCAGATTCATCCCCGTGTGTAAATTGAAGCCACTAACTTACAGAAGATTGAAACAAGATAGGCAGGGTCTTTTCCACCAGTGTCAAAGGAGGCAGAGTCCATTAAGGCATGGAGGCGAGCAGTTGCTTGGTTGTAATGAAGGAGGGAGAAGACTCTGTCTCAGTGATGGATCCTGGCTTGATTGTTGTTAATTTTGATGGATGTATGAGGGACCAAAGCACAAAAAGCTTTAAGCAAGGAAGGAAAGAGGGACTAGGCAGTGTAGAATACTTGTTTTCCTACCGTGGAATGAGGCCGCTTTCTGTGCAAAATTGGAGCATTTTCTCATGTTTCAGTCTTCTTCAAGCCATTGAAAATTGCTCATTTGGGCTTATTTTAGTCCCCGAGTGGTTATTGTATTCTTTCTCTGTTTTTGATGATGCTACACTCTGCTCTTAATTTGTGTCTTGTTAAAATGTGCATATTGTAATATTTGTCTGGTAATTTTGATCAAAGCAGTATATAAATGTGTTTGTGAGCAGTAAGTACTGTGGACCTAATAAGGAAAGAACAGGTTTCCTAGTGTTATTATATGTACATCTATAAAATATGTATAGATCTAGTGACATAAGGAAGATCAACAGCAATTTTTAATCTAGAGTTCTATATCAAAACTGATCCCTAATAGACTACATTGGTTTTATGCTTTGTATTTGTGCAGTTACATCTAGGAGGAGAATTAAATCTCTTAGGTTGCCATAGCTTACTTGGGAAAAAATAGTTCAAATTATCTTAGATATGAGCATTATCTGTCACAAAAGTTGGTAAATAGATACATTGAGTTATAGGGAGATGTCTCTGAGTTTATTGTTAGACCTGGTTTTATTTAACACCTTAATAATCTAGAAGGCACGGTAAGCAGCATGGCAATAAATTCACAGGTTATATTACGTTTTGGAAGATCTGTGAATACTTGAGAGATCAAATGATAACTTAAAGATCTTGCAGTTAGAAATATGACAGAAAACAATAAATAAAGTCATCTAGAAAGTGTGCAAACAGAGAAACTAGTGTTTAATATAATAAAAGAGTAGTACTTCAACACAAAGGAGATGAGATAGTGAAGCCAGTATGATTTTACAATGCAAAATGTGTGTGAAATAATGGGGAAGGGATTGTCAAGGAATAGTTACAGGGCTATTTTGTAATAAACTAGGCGTAGAAAAATGGTAAAGACTGAATTCCTACATTTTCTTGGACTTGCTGTGGATTTGGCATACAAAATTCAAAACGACGAGTATGTTTTTTCTTTCTCGAAAGCCCCTGTGTTCCTGATGCTATGAGTCTTATTTTTAATTTTCAGTGAGTTTTTACCTTCTGGTACTTAAATAAGAAAATTAATTACTTCGTAAGACTAGTAAAGAGAAACTCCAGTATTTTTGAAGAGCCATGTGTTTTTTTAATCTTATCTTGGTATATTTGAGTCTTAAATTATAAGTATTACTTTGGCAATACTGATCTCATGCACTTGAAAAGTTGACAGCAATTGACAAAAATGAGGGTAGGTCAGAAAAGATCAGCAAAAATGTTTGGTTAAACAACTAGAAAGGCTGATTAAGAGAAAATAGTAAGCTGAATAAATAAAAGCAATTAGCCAAAATTATTATAATATATATGTAGTTATATAATAAACATCTGAAAATGCTGAAGGATAACTAGGTTCAGAAAGCATGACAGCTTGCTTAAACTGTGAATAGCAATAGCAAGGGTGCTATTAAACAAAAAATAAAATGAAATCAAAGGATATTTATCACACTAATGAGTAAATGATGCTAGACGGTAGAAGGAACTTAAGGGAGGAACAGGGTTAAATAGTTTCTGAAACAGCATGGAAGACCACATGGCATGTAATCTGGTGTCGGAACGGGGATAAACTAGAGAGAGTCCTTCCCGTTCCTAATCCTGAGTACAGTGTGGTGGTCTAAAGCCTTTGCACTTCTGCACCATACTAATTTTCATTCTAATTTTTTGTGTTTGTCTTTCCTGAAAGAAGAGCAAGACTGAAGGTAACCGATCTTGGTGAAGGCTACGAAAACAGGCTTGTTGCTGGCAATGTGATTACAGCAGAAGGTATGCTGCAGTCTGTATTTTGAAATGTTTACTAGGAGATAGCCCTTCTGAAAGAAATTCCAGTCTTCCAAAGTAGAAGATGGGAAAAGAGATCTTCTTTGTAAACCTAGATAATCCATTAGGCTTTGAAGCATGTTTTAAAAAATACATACCTCAATTAAAAAGAGGCTGTTCCTTCAGTCTTTTCCTGTATTAGAGACATGATTTCTGTCTGCCACATCCAGGAGCAGATGGGGATATACCCAAAGATTTATTTGTGCCACCCCTTTCCTGCCATAGACACTCATCTTTTCATGCCAGCGCTTCTCGGGCAAAATTGTGACCTTAGGTAGTATCAGTATGTAGCTTTGGGGTTCTATGCGTATGTGTGTTCCTTTTTCTTTCTTTGAGAGGTAGAGTGTCAAACTGCTCAAGTTTGGGGGTAGAAATACAAATCCCCATGCTTTGGGGTAGTTAACAGCTATGAGGAAGTTGGCACTTGGTAGGCTGCCAAAGACTGGTGAAAGAATGTAAAATTTTCCAAGAGGGAGCTTTACCTGTTAACGACAAGTATCAGTGTAGAGCATAAACCAGCATAGCATGCTGCATATATGCATAGGAGCATGATGGCAGTGGGCACAAGAGAATTTTCATGTTCTGTGAACAAGGAGCTGTTCAAGTTTCACACAGAATTGGAAATGTTGGCCTTGACTATATACAGTGATGCAAATAAGTGCTAGCAGCAGGTTCTCTATAGGTGGCTCTAGAAAAGACAGGATTTTTTATATTTAATTAATTTTTAGAGTTGACAACTGCTGGACAGCATTAACAGTTTTTCACTTTTAATGTTGATGCTTTAAAAGACTGCTTTCTGATACGTGCTGATGACATCTTTTTCTAGCTGCATCTGGAGTGTCTTAATTGGTTCTGTACGTGTTTAACTTGTTTTGCCTTCCAGTGCGTTGCCAAAAGCTTCCCCCCCACTAATGTCCAACTGTGTGGTGTTCCCTCCTATTCTACTTTCAGCTATGTGTGTTCCCTCAGCATATATACAAATTTATATTGCTACATAGACAGTTTTGTCTCTGATTACAAACACAATTGCTTTTAAATGTGTCAAGTACCCTGTTGCAAAGGCTGAATGGGTATGCAAGTATAAACAAGAGGAATTCCTAGATAAATGTATAATGATTAGGAAGGAACCTTTAACTGAGCCACAGAAGATTGCAGATGTGCGTTCATAGGCTCAGATCCAGCAAAGTGCTTAAACACCTGTTTTACTTAAGAACACAAGCAGCCCAATTGAAGTTAATGGCACTATTCAGGCTTAAAAATAAGCACATAGATTAAATAGTTGGATGGGAGCCAGGAATATTAACAGGCAGGAGCCATTGTATTTATGAATTGCCTTTCTCTTAGGGAGCAAGTTAGTAAAACAATGCACGGGTTCCTTGTGCTTTGTGCAACCACAGAAATGGAAAAAACAGGAAGGACGGAATAGTTACACAGAAAGGAATTAAAAGCCTCTGAATTAGAATATGATTCCAGACACCAAACACTTCAAAGATTGAGGAAGCCACTTTAAAGTTAGGGGCTTGAATGAGGCTGATCATTTGATATAGTAATTCAAACATACACTAGGCACACCTAGACTTCAAGTTTCCCTGCCATTAGCTATACCTTTATGATGTCAAATGAAAACTCCCTGTGCCAAACTTTCATGTTTTATGTGGATCTGTCCCAGGGCTTCTAGCTGCAGGGGAAGGCATCTCAATTTGGTTAAAGGGGAACTTTTTTATTTTTCACCCAATGAAAAGTGCCTTTCTAATATGGCATTTCCCAAAGAGCAGTAAGACGTGTGTGTATGCCATTAGCTCTCTTCAGGCCAGCGCTGCATCTTCAGACCCACTTCTACCTTATGCTCTGTATAAATCTTTTTGGCTATCTCACATGCAAAGAAAATGATGCTGATGAATAAAACAAAAGAATTTGCTGACTTCTGTCTGAAATCACACCAAATACTACTGAAAATGCTAGGTCTGCTTTATTTGAAAGCAACTTAACACAGAATCTCCACTCTGATTTCTTTTATGTGAATCACCCATTCCCATTGATAATAAAATGAAATTCCTTTCCTTACATCCTAATAAATCTGAAGAACATTATGCAAATTGAAAAATGCACCTTTGTCAGAATGCTGTCAGGTAGCACCTTTCACTCTGGAGGACTATTTGTAAGCACAGGGAAACATCGAGAAAGTAGTAATAAATTGCTCTGGTACACTGTTCTGGCAGCCGTTAATAAATCAATGTGAAGGGGAGTTCTGAAGGGCAAAATGTTGCTGTCGGTGGGTGTCCAATTTAATTTTGCTCAAAATTAATATTTTGGATATGATAAGTGAGCTGGCAGGAACAGATTTCATGATTAATTCTATGGAGTCAAAAATGCTTTGATGGCACTTTAATAGCAGCTTCACTGATCTGAAAGTCCCTGCAAGTAACCCATGTGCTTGAGTTCCCAAATTATATTATAAAACCTCTTTTGTTGGTTTGTAAATAATGAAATGTTGCATATTAAAAGGTGAAGTTAATTCTGCTCCCAGTTCTAGTCATGTAAACTAGATTGGGACTTGACTGGAATTAACTTGGATATATAGTGGTTTAAACAAAATCAAGTAAAGATCAACCTTTTTGAGAAAACAACCGTAACTTATTTTGTTAGGTACCTGATTCTCTTGACCCTGCCACAGGAGAATTTCAAAAACCGTGGTTTTGTGACGGAATAAACTGGAGAAATACTTGAAGGTTCATTAGTATCTAGTTAGGGTGGACTGAGGAAGCTTCTAAATGTAGAACGATGTTAACAACAAATACGCATTTTGTTTCATAGTGAAGACCTTTCATCCCTGCATCTTGGGGACCTTTGCAAATGCTAATCAGTGAAGATTTGCAGTACCCTTGTCAAATTTCATACCTAACATTTGTATGTACAAAACCATTCTCTTTAATGGAGTTGTCCTTTGTATTGGACATTCGCTGATATGCCAACTTCTGAAGGAGATTCTTCTATTATCATTTTACTGATAGAAAAACTGAGTTACGAAAGGGCAAGTTCACATCTAAGTTAAATGCCACCTTGAATCTGTAAGTATTTTACAACCTTTTGCTGATGATTTTTCTTATAAGCCACAGAATTCCTAAATCTTGAGGCAGGCGTGGTTCCAGAAATTTGTAAAAATAAAAAGGCACTATGAGTGGAGTATTTGGATGTACACATGCATATTAAAAAGGAAGAGAAGACACATTTATGCAATACAGATGAAAAATCATGCAGATGCATAAAATGTATAAGAAAACTGATTAACTTTAGCAATGTAAATTACCCTTATGTTTATGCATTTCTTCAATTTAGAATATTCATTAAAAGCCATAGAAACAAGGCATGTTGCTCGCTGTTTCCAAGAAGGTGGTATTCAACCTGATTAACTTGCAGCTTGAGCATAGTATATAGATTGAATTTCTGTAGAATCTCCAGTTTATACCCTTTGTAGCAAAGTGTACACAGGATGAGCGAAACAAAAGCTAATGTCAGTTTTAGCTTGAAAGGAACTATTTGGGTGAAGTTTACACCAGCTCATCTCTCCCAAATTCTATGTGTTAATATTAGGAGCTGGGTTATGCCAGGTTCAACATACAGCCATTAAAGTCAGGAAACATCAGTGGCAAAAGCAGTCTCGCTGGCAGAGGTAATGTGCAGGGCAGAGGTGTTTGGTGCTGGGGTGCCTCTGCCTTCACCAGCTGCCCTGTGCGCTCCGTGCAGCCTGGGTCTCGCCTCCCTCCCTTGGCAGCACCGGGGGATGCAGATATGTGTGTCCCCACTGCATAGCACGTGCTCATCAAGCTACGTGAGGAAGACGATTAATCAAGGAAAGGCATACACCGCTTTTTAAATGAGTGTCGCATCTCTGCTGTAGCTGTGCTTTCCCTGTGCTATGACACTGGTCCAGACTTCCATCTGGTGTTACTTCTTAAAACCCATCAGCTTGAACAGGAACTAGGGTTTATGACCAGCTCCAAACCTCACCTCATGTACCGCAAACTTAGGTGATACCCCAGGGTGTCCCCTAAATATTCCTGGTGACATCTGGGCTTGCCAGAAAGGTGTTCCCTGCACTGAGGGTATTTCCTCTCTTGTGCCTACCCTCAGGCACATTGCTGCCCTGAGCTCCGGTTAGTCTCTGGATCCTGGCTCTGTTTGCAAAGCACCTGAGCCCAGCTTTGCCAGAGACTCATCAGTTTGGCCGTTCAGCATTGCAAATACACAGAAGAGTGCCGCTTTCTCTCGTGTCAGAAAGCCATTAAGAAAGAACAATATAAAACAGTCATTGTTCGACATACGAACTCCAGCTGTCAATCACAGAAGAAGCATCATTAATTTCTGAGAGGCTTTCTTATATATCTGGATGAGTAAATGAAAAGGTGAAAATGAAAAATAAATTCTCTTATACAAATGAAGCACTTGGATTATAAACTAGCCATAATGTTCTGTTTCTGTGGCAACACAGAGGGACCGAAGGCTCTTACAGTAGTACTTCTCTGACTCATTCCTTGAAATTAATGCAGTCTTTTAATTTGAGGCTGTTGGTTTGGCAAAAGAACTTCAGAAGCAGCACTTTGATGTCTTTTTGTAGCTGAGGAAAAGCCTTTAATTAGGTCACCTAAACTTCATTTTCTTTCAAACTGTTCACTTTCACAATTCCTTTTTCCTTTCCTTCCTTTGATGTTTCAAAATATATGCCAGTGATATTTAAGTTTATTTATTATGCACTGGCATTAAACCTTTGCTATTAACATTTACTTATATGCTTGAAAATTGATTAATTAATTAAGTGTAGAAGCAGAATTATTCATTCATGTTTCATTTAACATTCTACATGCTCGTCACAATGCACATATGTTGTACTCAGTAGCAGTAAAAACAGTACTGTATGGAAAAGGGTGTTACGTCTCCCAGAACAATGGCTGCCTTGGTTTTAATTCCATTTGTAAGTTGAAAATTAATTTTGACTAATTGACTAAGAATGGACCAACTTCTGAGCTGAGCTGCAAAATCAGGCACAAACAGATCAGCCTGAATGTGGGAAAATACTATGTAAAGAATTCTATAGGAGGTAATGCTGGAGCATTTGATGGCATTTTCTACCAATTCTTTATGTATATCGTTTAGGAGGTTCAGAGAAGGAAGGTTTTGTTGGGGTGCATGTTTGAACATGCACCCACACTGTTGGTGTTCTATATGAGGAGCCCCACACTGGGCACAGTGCTGGCCATGGCTGGATCCTTACAGAGACTGAAATTCAGCTCTGGTAAATGCTGATGAATATTTGCAGTGCCAGTCTGGCAGGCATCTAATGAATGGAGTGAATTCGCATGAAGCGTTGAGCACCTTTTGTGCTTGACCCGAGGGTCTTGGAGCTGAAGTAACGGCTCCATTTGGGGGTGAGGTGTTTACAGGGAGTTCTTCAGCTAAAGCGCGATCTGGTGGGTTTTTCAGCAGCTGGTTCAGCAAACCGGCTTCTCTTTCCAGGCATAAGTATGTGCACCTGTGTCTCACCTCGCAAAGGACGGTAGAGACACATGATACCACACCTGATATAATAAAATAAATCAGTTAATAGAATAAAATAATTAGTAGGAAAAAATAGGTTTGGGGGCAATAAGCCAATGGTTTGTAGGAATATGGTGCTGTACTGAGTAAAATTAGTAAATTGGCATTATGCCATCATTTTTAGATCTGTCCTATCTGGGGTGTTTTTCGCTGTTCTTCAAGGAAATTCCCAGTTTAAAACATAAATAAGGTATATGTAAGATCAGAATACATAAATGTGTACCTTTTCTTTTATGTTCAGAAATGTGTCTCCTCGTCACTGCAGTGTTATGTGGCTGTTGGTGTTTTTATCTCCTGATGTGGTGATATATCAGAGTATCAGAACTGGGTAGCTAATAGCAGGGCCCCATTATGTTGAGAACAAGCTTCTTAAGAAAGGAAGCTATTTAGGAAAAGTAGCTATGCTTGTGCATTATAGGATATAGAAAAGACTTATTAGTCATCTTAATGCCTCTCTTTTTTTACCAAAGCACCATTGTTCCCTGCAGAACATTCCCCTTGTTCTCTATAGCTTTAAGTAATCCAGATGGACAGGAAGCCATTGTCAGTACAATGAAACAAAAATCTAACAAAGAACGGGATCACAGCACCGTGTGCTGAGATTTTAGTCAGGTGCATGTGGTGAGCTGGAAAGCATTGAAGTTTTTTGTGTCTGTAGGAGACGCAGAGATAGAAAGTGAAGACGTCAGAGTGTGATCAGGAGCAAAACATTGTTCTTCCAGTAGGTGGTTTTTTTTACACAAAGAATGATGGGGGATCAGGGGAAGGGGGTACTCAAATATAGATGAGTGACATGTAACAAAGAAGATATTGTGATCCACCCTTGGGGAAACTTTGGCAGAAAAATCTGACACCTGATACATCATCTGGTGCATTCCAAAGGGGAAAAAATGTGTTCTTGGCAGTTTCTGTAAACACCTCAGAGATAAGAGTTGTGTCTGGCTCAGGATGGCATGATGGTATTGAGGAAGAAGAGAACTCTTGCAGATGCAGAGAAATCAACGTGAATTTGGTACTGAAACCTTAACGGTATCTTTCAGTACATCATAGGTTGAAACTGAAGAGACACAGTATGTTACATTTGTTTTTCCTGTTCTGTCGTGCTTTGATTAGACTACACAAATAGAATCATATTAATTGTATGTCATCTTACCATCTGCAATTGAAATTCAAGGCTGTACCTTGCAGCCTATTGATTGAGATGCAAAAGAGCTAGTACCTTTTTGTAAAAGAATTTACTGTTCCTGTTTTTGCAGAGATCTGTTTTTCCCATACTTCTAAAAATTTCAGCAATCCATTGAATTATTTCATTACTCAGTGATATATTTTTTCTTCCGACACATGATGATTAAAAAAATCTCCTACGCCAAAAGGTACTCCTAATACTCATGTTATTGATAAACTACGGTCAGGTTCTGTGCTGTACACACTGAAAAATTTGTGTAATGGAAATCTTCCTACAGATTTAGGATGATTGTCATCATAGCTTCTTTTGCCATGAAAGAAAATGAGTCTAGGCCATATACAAAGATGGGGAAAAATTACTTTTGCTAGTATGTCTTTTCTAGCATAGATTTTATAATAGCTCTTTAGAAGATGGCTTTAGAAGTACTGGTAAGTAACTCGTACTGGAAGCAAGAGACAGTGGCAGATCTGTTTGCCAGCCCACACAAAGACATGGATCAGTTGTACAGTATACATGTATACATTCTTCCTTGTAAAATAATACTGTGGAGTTTGTAAGATTCCTGTGTGTTTGATGGATTTGTTCATAGCATGCTTTAATTTTTATTTTGCACTCTAAGGATGAACTAAGAACAGACTTATGTGCCTGGGTTCTTGCTAATTTTTTTGTTTGTTTTGTGCAGCCCTTCATACCTGTGCAAAATGACAGTCCAGTGCAACGCTTTTTGATCTTCAGGGCACAAACAGGTAAAGCAAGACCATTTTCAGACAGCTGCACTGAGTTTACACCTTTGCTAGAAAATTGTTGAGAGTTTGCAAATTGAAAAGCTGTGAAAAAGCGTTGTGGGTAAGATGCTGCCTAGTCAAGAGGCCCTGACTCACTGCTGTCCTGTCATGAAGTTTGTACACTGCTCAAGGGGGTATGAATCTCTCTCATTCAGATTTAGTAGTAGTTATGTACAGGATGTCAGACACTTCACACGGTCTCAGTGTCTGCACCAACATAAAAGACAGTAGAGAATTTCAGTTGTAATCAGCATTGATGTGTCTGATTTGTAGTATGACCTTGGGTATGGATTGGTTACCCTTACACAGGCTTTTAGCAGGCTTACCTCAACTTGGCTCACTACCTAATGCTGTGTCTGTTATGTTACTTTGTGGTAGACACTGTAAGACTGCGTGGATCTGTAATTTCTGGACTATTTTGATAGCAGCCATGGTTAGTGAGAATCTGTGAAATAAATAATCAACAGTACCCTTTAGTTCATAGTTGCTTATCTCATTACTGATAAGCTTGGACACTTGGGACCTTGTAACTAATAAGTCATTGACAGCAAAACATAAGAGTATCTGCCCAACACAGAGGTTCTTTCATCTTTCGTGAAGGATCTGTCATCTAATTGACACCTTTAGTCTGAAGTTTCTGAAACCATGTTGCTCTTAATAAATGTTAACTAAGCATTAACCTGTCATTGATCTGTACGTGTTCAGGAAAAGCAAAGCCAGCACACTGTGGAGCACTTTAGATTTGCATTCTGCAGGAAAATGCTCTGATTTTTGCAGAATAAAGCAGCAATGCTCAGTGATATGCAAAATAGTCCCCACATATCATCAGTGGTAAATAGAGTGGTATAACTGAAGGACAGGCTGTTTTCAGGATAGGATGGCTGCTGGTTTGGTCCTCAGGTTTAGTTAAAGTCCTAAACTGTTAATAGATAGCTGGTTTTACTGAGATGGCTGTACTCCAAAAATAATTTTATCTTTTTCTTGGTGTTCTAGGGGATCCTGAACATTGTGAACATCTGTTGTTCTTCCTTTCTTACCTCTGCCATCTCTCTCCATCTTACCAGGGTTTTCTGTTACACAAACATTTGATTCAGTATTCAGCATAAGTAAGGATAAGAAGTCTCTTGGAAATGTTAACTGGGTTGAAGGCAGAGCAGTGTGTTTTTTCCAGAGAGCATTAGCCTCCACTGAGATAGACATTCTGAATTAGTTCTGAAAGGGCTGGCTAGCAGCCCTGCTGCCTCTCTGAATGGAAGCAGGGGAAGCTTCCAGGGGCAATGGCAGTTTTTACCTTACAATCTATTACCAGTTATGGTACAAAATAAAATTGAGACCTCAGCCTAAACGAACCAAATGTTGCTAGAACAGCTATGCTGAAACATACAGGCTACTGGCAAACTCTGTGGGGCAGGTGAATGGCAAAATGGGCTTTTTTGCTATTTCTTGTACTGATTCCTTGAGAAGAATAATTTATTTCATTGTAACTCTATCAATAATAAAGCTTTTGCAAATATAATGGATAAAAGTTGCAAAATCATACTCTTAGAGAGTGTTATTTTAAAGGGTCAAAGGGTTTTGTTGTACCTGTCCTTATTTCTGTTACTCAGTCCTTATAACCTGTAAAACAACTGGGCGTGGAGAGAGGAACGAGGGGAAAGGGGCTCACAGTTGTGCTGTTGTACCAGCTACTAGGTTTATTTGATTTTCTGGCTGCCCCTGTATCATTCTTACTTGGTAAAAGTGCTGAAGAGGAAGATGGTTGTGAAGTATGATATTTAAGGAAATAAGCTGTCTGTGGCTATTAAAAGTGTCTTGTTTTTCATAAAGATTCATTCCACTTAACCACAAAAGAGAGACTTTTAATTAGACTTTTGAATCCCATTAGGAAAAACAAATACCAATACTTAACTACTCATATATGACGTGATGGAAAAGTGCTAATGTAATTAGATTTTTAATAGTGTTAATGACTCTCATTTCTTATTAATAAGAATTAAATCTAATGCAAGACTGTATGAAAAATGGTTACTGCCTGCTTTCCTACCGTTAAACGTAAAGCAGTTGTATGTACTTGAAGTCAGGTTTTTTTTCCTTTCTGTGAAGTCAGGTGGCGCTGTGGTATTTTCTATCGTTGCAGCCTAACGCGTGTGGCAGGAATATTTTCAAGTGGGTCTAGTCAGCTGATAGAATTTTTTAAATGTTGTAAGTGGATTTTGTATTCTTAGAAGTATTGCAGCAGGCATTAAGATGCTGTAAAAGAGAACAAAAATAAAAACCTGAGCTCAAGATTTACAGGAAATCTGCTTTAACCAGGCAGGTATAGGTGAACTAATAAATACCTGTGGAAAGGTTCTTCATTAAAAATCTTGCAAAAATTTGGTTAGTGGAGGAAAGTGTGCTGATAAGTGGGCTAATATCATGGTGCAATTATAAAAAGAAGTCTGGACATCTCTGCTTCTGTCAACACTTCTCAAGTGACCTTGTTCAAAATGTGAATCATCTATATCAGGTGACACATCAAAATGCTTCCTAGAAACAGCCCCAGGCTTTGGCCTTTCAAAATCCAAATGTAGACTGCTGGAACATGAGCGTAAAAATTGCAAAAGAGTTGTAGGACTCTAGCAGTAGACTAAGGAGTAAACTATGTACCAGAGTAGAAGAGAAGATAAATAAAAACTTGAGACATCGGTACAAATAACTTGAAACGTGAGCATAGCTACAAATTAAAGTTCATTAAGATGCTTAAAAATTATATTTCTAGATAGCTTAAAGACAAGTATAATGTTCATTGTGGTTCTGGATAGAAAGATACACTAATTCTTCAGGAAGTTGATCACTTCTTCAGAGCTGAAGCGCATGCATTACTATATGTATTGTACATGTACATGTATTGTAGGAATGCTTTTTTGAGATTTATAACTGTATACCATTCCTGGCACTTTTTACTCAAAACTTGAAATTTTTTTAGATATTTAAATAACTACTTCACAGTTGATCAAAATCAAACTTGCTTACTGACTAATCTACAGTATCTTCACAAAATGTTGATTGCATACCCTTACTCATGTTACTTTATAGAAATAGAAAGTAGTATTTAAAAGTGTTTCTCTGGGAGTGCTGTGATAAGAAGAAGGTATATGGAGCAGCTGAGTGGTTTTATTTTGAGGAGTCAGTTGTTTCAGTTACCTTCAGTGAGAACTTTATATATTAAATTGTCCTAACGTCTGAAGCCCAGTTTAGGATCCCCCCCTAACAGCGAACTTTCCGGGAGGTAAACTCAGTAACCTAGAAAGCATAGCTTTGTAATTCCTATTTTATTTGTACAGACACAAATGCAAGAGACAGAAATTAGTCAAGAGGATTTTATACACGTATTCTCCATTTATATCCAAATGCAGGCTTTATATGCCACTCCACTGTCCAGGCAAAACTGCATAAAGCTTTTTTTTTTTTTTGAAGCAAAAAGCCAAGCACCCTGCAAAAGAAGCCCTGATACGGTGCTCGTATTTCTTTCCAGCCTAGTGTATCTCTGCTTTCAGAGCCTGCCATTACTTTTGCTGTATTTTCTTAGTGACAGAACATTGCATTCAGACCCTTAGGCTGCCTTTCATCCTGGCATTCAATAATAATGGACAGCGTGTAAAGATCTGTAATCAAAAGGTAAACACTGCAGCATTGTGTACAAATAACTCTTGAGATATTTATCCTGAAAGACATCCAGGTTAACATTTTAGCTGGGGACACTAGGGAAAACCTACCTGGTGGTGAGCAAGCTCCTTTTTTTTGTTTTGTTTTGTGTTTAGCTGTTTCCCAAGCACATTCAGCTGTGTGAGCTGCAGCACAGAGCCGTTGCAGGAGTGAAGCCATTTTAACGTGACAGCTCTGAAATTCATTCACTCCTGGTTTCTCCCTGTTCTTGTCCTGATCCCCATTTAAGCAGCAGATGCTGGAGGGTTCTACAACCTTGTCTAAACATAAATGTTGTACCACTTTCATGATACTCGTGTAGTTTAATCATTACTATTCTCTCAAACCTGGCAGCAGATGTAGTTATCCTGCAACAGGCACACTTCCATTATGTAGCCCTTTCCTGTATGACAAAAGGAATAAGCCCTATGGTATAAGGTGCTTTCTAGAGATCCGTTTTCTGCTGTGCCATATGTCATTCTTAGAATTACACCTTAACTTAGTTATAGTTGGTGATAGTATGAGTATACAAGCAGAAGAGACAGCTGTCTAAGGAAGGGAAAATACAAGAGCCAACACAAATCAAAGTAGATAAGGCAGAGTGGTAAAAAGCAAGGGGCAGCAGAAATTCCTTTGTCTTAACAGAACTATAAAAAATCGTTATCAACTGTCACGGTTTAAAGGCCATGCGTAGAGAGAGATGCTCTGAGCTCACTGCCGCAAGCCTTGTTGGCAGGTCTTGGGGATGCTTCGGGTCTCACCTGTGCAGAACAGAGACTGCTCTACTGCTTCGGACAGTGCCTTATGGGCGGGATGGCACAAGGGATGGCACAATGCCTTGGGAGCACAGGGATGAGCTGCAGCCTCCCAGTGAGTCCCTTCATCAGGCACGTTCCTTGGATGCCTCCACTTCTTTATCGAAAATTGTGCTTCCTGGCCATATAACACTCTGGAAACATCTGTCACATTATCCTCTTCTTCATCATGTGAACTTATGCAGGGACTCTCTCAGCAACACCACTCATAGAGGCCAGTAATAAACTAACACAAGTGGAAGCAGCTGTTGTGGCGTCTTGGTGTTTGCAGGCCTCTGATTCCTCTTTAATAAACTTTGTCAAAACTTGTGAGCCTGTATAGAGATTCCCAGGAACCCGTGAATCCTGTCAGACTAACCTCCTTCTATTTTAATATGTGCTATATCCCTAGAAGCCGAGCGGGTGATTTAAATTTTCCAGGTAAGTTACATGTGAGCCCAGATTTTTGGCAGTTCCTGTTTCTTTTTTGATACCCTTAGATACAACTGAAATAAAACCATATGAAGAAGGCTTGCGTCTCCTACCACAGAATTACAGAATGGTTATGATTTATCTTATCATTTACTTGAACTTGGGTTAGATGCAAAATGAGAGACTTAAAGAAAGTGAGAATTTAAGTGTTTTTACCAGTCTTTTCATTTTGCTCCTATGGTCCTTTAGCCCTTACGTGCATGATAAAGTGGGCGCTCTGTACAAAAGGTACTTAGGCCGTGGACAGAACACCAGGTTAACTCTTGACAAATTGAGCTGTCCCAGCCACAAACACATGATTCAATTCCTAAAAGTGATTTAGCTTGTCCCTAACAGTAGCAAATGGGGCCCTGGATCTAACCGTCTGGTGCGCTCTAACGCCTGCCTCCATACACAGCCCCTTTCTTCAGCTTTCCAGTCCTACCCAGCCGCTAGCATACAATTTCCTGCACGCGTTTCAAGATTTAGCTGTCTGTAGTGTTAATCACCCCTGGCGGAAGCTGGGGTGGAATACTGAGGGAAGTGTTGAAGGGGGGTCAAGCTCTGGCTCTGCCCTCCCTGCTAACATGCTGCTTGGCAGCTGAGCCTCTTGTATAGGAAACACTGGTGATGAGGGGAGAGCAGGATATATGCCCAGAGCAAGGTGGAAGCAGGGAAAGTATTGTGGTGTTCCCAGCGCTTCTCAGGAACTGGGGTGAGAGTGTTGACATGTCATTAGGCTCTCAGGATTGTGTCCGGGCCATCAAATCTTATTTGAGTACATCACTATTACGGCTTTCCTTTCAAGGTTCCCTTGGCTTCCTGTATCTCCTGTTTTGTTTTCAGATAAAGAACTGAAATACCATGGCGACAAACTCCTTGTAAACGCCAAGCAGAAAGGCAGGTCAGGCAGTTTTCAGTACATTATTTTACATGACATATTGAGCAGGAGCATAGTGAAGGCTGGCAAAACATCCAGTTATATTGAAGCCAATCAATTGTCTCGTGCAGTGGATAGAGACAATTCTATTCATAATAAAAGAAGAATAAGCTCTCTGAGAAACCAGAAGTGACATGCTGTGTGATGCATCTCCCTGTTACAATTTGAAAATCAGAGAGATTATTTAATTATGTTCTCCCTTTATCTGTGATGTTTTGAACAGTAGCAACTTTAATCTGCTTTCCCCTACCAGATTTACCCCTCATCGTCAGAGATTACTAATGACTTCATCATTAATTACATCAAAGTTAACAAGACTACTTACAATTTAAAACAATACTCACTAAGAGTAAGTCTGGGTGAGTCACATTCTTATTTTTAGTCTGAGTTATAAAATAAAAAAGTAAACGAAAAGCATTTAATTCTCATGGCAACCTGCTGGTGACAGCAGAGTTACATTTAAGTGCAGTGTGCATTCAAAAACAAGCAGAAATACACCAAGCTGAGCCCTGCATATTCTCAGAGAGATGGACTCAACAGATTTTCATTAAATTGCTTAATTATGTTTATATAAAAAGCACCTGGTTTCTTCTAGTTTTAAAGTGACTGTCTGACCCAGCAATGCCTTGGCTAAGTAAAACAGTGACTGTGAAGTTGCAGATGCCAGGGTGGGGGGGTGGGGGTGAAGAACGTTTTTGTTTCTTTTAGGTAGGAACAAAAATTCTCATTCACAGAGCAAATTAAACCTCATCTTACAAATGGAGTCACTGCTCTGCCCCACTCTGTGGGCAAATGAAATCAATGTGATCAGGTGTGGGCATGAAATAGCACTTAATGTTGCTGATTGCATCCAACTCACCTGTTTCTTAAAGCCCAGCTGGGGGGTAGGAATTGTTTGTTTCACTTGTGCTCCAAGCCAGGGTAGATATCGGACCTTCTTGAAAGATCTGAGTGGCCACCTAGAACAGGAGGATTCAGGTAATATCTCATAGAAAATTGTCCAAATGCAGATCCAGTTAATTGGTAAAATAACTTAGTAGGCTTAGAGCGTGGGTCGTATTTCTACTGAAATTGGGAAAGAGACCAAGGCCTTTTTATTTAAAACTATTCCAAGGGAGAAACTGTGCCCTCTGCGCTATTGGGTTCAGTGGAGTTTAGAGAACCAAAATTGTTCACTCAAGTGTTTATTGAGACCTGAGATGGTGGCAACGGTCAATTATTGAACAAATGTGGTTGCTTTGGCAAGCTTAGCTTGATGTTTGAGTGTTGAACTATTTATAATTTTATCTAAAGCTCCTTTTCCCCTTTTCTTTACCCTCCACCCCCAGCTCACCCACCATAAGCTCTTTTGTACAGACCCATTGAATCTAAGCGGGATGCTGGGAGTGAAATCCAGCTAAAAGCCAGCCACAAAAAGGTTTATGCAAGCTACTGTGAATAGAAAACAGTGAATTTCGTGAAGCAGTAGCTGAGTCATGCTACCTAACTATAGCTTGGTTTATTCCTACCTTTCTGCGGATAAATGGATCACAGTGGATGTATTTGAAGTTAAATTTAATGATGAAACAAGTAGGAAAATAAGTAATGAAACAGACTTGTTTGGGGATTTGTTTTCTTTTTTTTCCTGTGTATGTGTGAAGATACAATAGTGTAAGTGGCAAAAATCAAGTGATTTGCTCCTCTAATTTTGTCTGATCAGCTGTAACTCTAGATTATCATACAGCTTTCCTGGAGATGAATCATTCAGTCTGCTTTTAAAATGTGAAATGATTGATACCAATTTTCTGTTGAGAAAGCCATGTTTAGTTAAACTGCAAGCTTCCCCTAATGAAATAATCTGCCAAAATCTGGGCTGTTGTCCACAAAATGCAGAGAGGCTGAAAAACAAAGCATGTTGATTGCTAGCAAAGACCTATTTTCGCTGTCAATCAGGGCTTTTTATTTCAAGCTGGACAAAACTTTTAGATGTGATTTTGTAAGACTTTTGCAGTAAGTCTGTGGCATTTCAGGAAACTCAGGGATCATTTATTCAGGAAAAAACTTCACCCCAAATTTTGTCATTTTTCATCTTTTTTGTGCCAGTTTGAGCAGATTCAGTTGTGTGTTTCTCATTCCCACAGAAATAGAATTTGCCCCCATGTTCTCACTTTTCTGGCCCTGCTGTAGTGAGGAATTTACAGAAATGAGTTAAAGAAGAGGGGTATCTTTGTGTCACCCCATAAGCCATATTATCACTCACTGTCTCAGGAGGAAAAAAAGGGTGAAAGGCTTCCATTTTCCCCTAAGGATGGGAATTTTGGAAAATAACTGGCATATCAACATGCTCTCAGTGCCTTTATCTTATTCAAACTGTAAACGACACATTGTTGTAAGAAGTCTGCGTCTCAGCTTCATTCCCAACTAATACATTGTCAGGAGAGCAGATGGGAGAAGTTATACAGATTTGTTTGGTTTTGCCAGAAAAATTTGCAGGTTGGTTTAAGAGACACTGTGGGGTGAGGATTTGCCAGTAAGGAATTTTTGGAGTGATACCCTCCATGGTTGTGAGACAAGTGGAGCTGGCTCTTGATAGCTTGACTTTGTGTTGGAGAAGCTGAGCAATATTTTTTCCGTGTGGCTATGCTGGGCTGAGGCTGTGCCTTAACACAAGAAACACATTTGTTTCCAAAAGAATTAGTAGATTCAAGGTACAGTAAAGCTCTATGAAATTCTTCTGTGAACATTGCGTGTAAGTGGAAGGTGTTTGGTAATCACCTTAAGTTGCAAGCAAAAATTTATCTAGTTCTCTTAAATAGTTCAGATTAGGTGATAACACACCAAGGATGGCAACATTTCATTGGGTCTGTCTTGACATTTTCTGTTCTCTCTTTCTTTTGTATTCCTGATGGATGGAAATACATTCCTTCTTTTCTCCGGGTTTGTGATTAGGAACGGGTACTGTCTGAAAAACTGTTGCTGCGCAGCTCTGTGTTGTGCACTCTTACTAATTTTAGTCATCTTTGGGGATTCAAGGGGAAACCTGAGGTACCGGATTTGTCAAGCATTTTTCATATAAGATTTTTTTCAGATCCTCAGGTGCTGAGGATCACTTACTTCTTTGATTAAGAGCCTTTTTAAAAGGTGCAAAGTCTTTTTCTGTCTCGTAATTCTCACTTGCAGAATTGGTGTCTTCCTCCTGTTCCCCTCCCTCCTCCAACAGATGAACTGCTCTACTAAAAGGCCAATTTAGTCGTCATAAAGGGATTTTCGTAGTCGTGATGGAATAAAGCAGAGTGTAAAGATGTAGATGTTCGTATGTAATGAGGAACTGTTTAAAGGAGGATTGATTGCCGAAGCAGATTGCTGAAGCAGATAGCTGTTAGTTCACACAGGCATACATACGTAAAGAGAAAATATATGTATACATATGTATAGCTTTGTCAGCGTGATACTGACTGATGGAGAGACTGTAGATGTTAAATAGACATCAACTTGGAGGGCTCACTGGAATATGAATTACTAGCAAATCCACCTGCCCATCTCAAATGCCATTATGCTGCCCTTCATCATGTCCTCTTGTGATGTGACATTGCACTACATCACAGCATTGATACGACACTACACAGCAAAATGCAACGCAATCTACCCTGTTGCATCTGGAAGAGGAAAAATAAACATTTGCTGTCTATCAGTTTGGATAGCAAGTCTCTTATCAGCTTCTACAGTGTTTGTAAGCGGGTTAAGAGGGTAAGTGTCCATGGTTCACTAGTTCAACGTGTCTGTGCTGATAACACAAACTAATGTGTGGTTAAAGCTACTAGCAAGTTACTTCTCTCTGCATTTGGAGCACTGTACAGTGAGCTGGAGGTGCAAACTCTGACAAACAAACATTGGTTATAGCTACAAGAAGAATTATCACGGAATGTAAGCTACATTCATAGAAGTTGGTTTCTCTTGGTGGATTCTGGCAGTGGAGAAATTGCAGATAAATGTTCTTTTCTGACAATTTTGCTGAATTCTTAAAATCACAGTTGTACCACTGGATTCTGGCTCCCTGCTCCTGTAACCTAAATGGTCTGGCAAGGGCTGGCATGGCTGCTGGGGAGACTGAGGACAAGAGGAACCCAGAACTAGAAAACCTCCACTCCAAAATCCTGCTCTGTCAGCTGACAAGGGAAAGCGTGTGCTCTGCAGCTTCGGTGGTAGAGGTGTGTTTGGCTGCTAGTCATTCATAGCTGATAAAGAAGAAAGTAAAGCTACAAGGATCTCCGAGAAAAGGTGGTGGTGGTAGTTGTCTTTTGAAAGGGGGACGGTAAATGTGATGGTTTTACTTGAGACAGCTGGACTCCAAACACATGGGTCTTTGCCTGGTCTTCATTCAGTGCTATCCTGGAGAGTGGAAATTTGGTTTAAAGTAATGTATAAAAGTCAAGTCTTATGTGTGCATGGCGTTAGAAAGGTTCTTTGAGTTACAGAAGTCCTGTGGAGCTGCACATTCAATGAGAACATTAAGCCCTGAACAGGTTAGGAGTCATGTAGTTGAGGCCGTGTTCCTCCTGAAGGCTTTCTGTTATGCCGTAGTCTGGGGGGGGACATAGAGGAGAGGGAAGCAAAGGTAACCTGGATCAAAAATGAGTCATTTTTGTACTCTTCATTTATATTTGCAGAATATATCATGCTAATCTTCCGTGTACTGCCAATTGCATGGAGTCTGGACCATGTCCCTGTTTCTGTCATTGATTTATCCCGATAGAGGTTTTTCTGTTTCTCCAGGTGTGTGTTGGTATTTTGAGGATGCCGTGGTACCTGTTGTGTGAAGATGATACTGCAAGTTGTTTTCCTAGTGAGAGAACCTGGAGAAAGTGTTTGCATTTAAGCGGAACATGATTGTTATGTTTCATGTAACACCAGATCTGGTTGTTTTTTCCAGGATCTCAAAATCAAGAGATGATGCAAGAGGAGTATGTGAGTTACTTTGTAGCTTGTTGTAATCCAGTTAGTTTCCTCTATCTTGATTATATTTTATTATGATCCAGATAATATAAAGATTGTTTTGGAAATGTCCCATTGACTGATGTGGTAAGGAAAGGCAGCATGTGAAAATGCTTTGTACAGCACTGAGGCACCATAACTGAACCTCAGTGGCAAGGAGCAACAGGCTTGGTTCTGCTCTGGCATCTGCCAAATCAAAGAAGTGAAACTCCTGTTTATTACACAGCGTAAAAGAAATTGAATAATACTGTTAGAATGCTATCGTGGGAAAATGACTGCACCTCACTGAAGCATGACTGTAATGGTGTGGAATTATGCTGCGAAAGCATACCAGTCTTGTGGTGTAATCACTAAAACATATACTCTGTGGTGTTCTTTGTAAAGGCTTTATTACAGATCCTCTTTGTATTAGCATACTGTCATGGGGCCAAAATCAGCGTTGTCTTTGTCTGGAGCATTCTTTCTCCTGGCCTTTTATCTAGGGCTACCAAAGCACTTGGTAGGATTTGTAGTCCTCATTAAATGATTGTGATACTGGATTTATCTTGTCCTATGGGTAAAAGCTGCTTGTCCTCACTATTTCTTTGCAGAGCTGTTCAGCTGAAGCACTCCCAGGACAGAGCAAATGGACACGGCAGTAGAATTACATTCTGGAGGGAATGAGACAAGCCTGTAGTAACAACTTTGCTGTTTGTCGTAATACCTGGCTGAGTACTGTGGGTAGGAATGTGGCTGTTGGCCACTTTTGCATGTTTTCTGACCCAGAATCTTGACAAGGGCCAGTCATTCACTGTTGAAATTAAAGCCCCTTTGACAGTGTCCTGATAAATGTTGTTTTAATGGCAGCAATCCATCGATGCCTGTAGCTCCAGACCACGTCTGAAGTCTCTTCTGTCTTATTATCCCTAGTGCTGGGTGCCACATGATACAGTAAAGGTGTATTGACTTCCTGGTAGTTGAGAACACCATTTCTATTTACATAACATTGAATTTTTTGGGGGGAGCATTTTTAAGTTGCACTCTCAAGTGTGCATTTAACCCTTCACTTTAACAGCTTTGAGGAAAGGGCCTCGCTTTGCTACTGGAAAATAAACGTGACATTGTGTGTATTTAGCTGTGAATTGTTAGGATGGTGTTCTCTGTGCTCTGTGGCTTTAAATGGATGAGTATACCAGCTGTATACGTGAAAGAGAAAGGGCAATTTTTTTTTTTTGGTAACTGGGACTCTGGCTCTCACATGTTAGATGATAAAATTAGTGTTTTATTTTCCCCTCTCTTGTCTGAACTTTACTGGTGCTCACATATAAACTCTTCAGACTCATAATGGTTTAATTTTTCAGAAGTGAATATAACTGCCTGTCAGTTCTCCTACCCTTTCTATTTATTTCCTGTGTACCCTTTTCTCTGCATCAGTATATTCTGCCACCCTCAGTGCTTCGGGCACAAAATGTAAATTTTTTTCCTTCAGAGTTGTCATATAGTCATGATAAATACAACTTCTTTTAAGAGTAGTGAGAACAGAGTCTGGGAGGTATGGAGAAGTACGGTATATATTTTAAAAAGCAATTAATCCGCACCTACCTGAGAAGAAAGAGGCAAGTCCCTTGGGAATGCTTCCTTTCTCCTCCTGCTCTGCAGACTTCAGAGAGGCATACAAGAAATCGGTGATAATTCTCAGAAGGTTTTCATTTATGTTCCCTTTTCCCTTTATCCGTGTTTGCCAGCTCTGCTTGCACACGCTGATCTGTTACTGTTGTAACTCTCTTCCCCTTTGCGCTTATCTCTGTTTCTCCTTCCAGTTTCCTTTTGTCTTTTCCTCCAGGCATTCTTCCAGTTTTGCTTTCTGCCCCTTTTTCCTTAAAAGTGGATGTACACCAGGGCAAACCAGGAATAGAGGAGCTTGCCAGGGAATTGAGCCCAACAACAGGCTTCCCGCTTGGCTTTCCCCACGGGAGGGTTGTTGCTGTGTCCCAAGAGAGGTGGCAGTAGTTGATGCTAATGTCAGGGGACACCTCTCCTAACACCTTCCTCACAGGAACATCAGTAAAGCTGGTTCTCTGTGTTTTTTTCCGTCATGTTCTTTTCCCACCTCCTTTTTCACCTTTTTCTTGCTCTTGGGTGAGGCAAATGCCTTTAAGGTTTTCCTCTCATCCTAATCCAACAAAATGAGTATAGGCAAATGTGAAGAAGATAGGGATGAGTCCTACCTACCAGTGACAATCTAAGTACGTTTGTAGGAGCATAAGAAATTCCTCTGTAGTTTGTTTCTTCAGTTGCAGACAAACACATGCTGTCTTCTCCATGCCACTCAGTAAAACATGGCCAATCATTTTGGAGGTCTCCTTCATCCCTTAGAGATAGGGGGCTGACTTGCTGGGATGGCCACTCAGCTGGGTCTGAAAACTATGGGACACTGAAACACATTATGTTTGTTCCTTCCACCTAAAATTTGCCTTGTAACTACTTTATGGACTTTTATCCGAGGGACACAGATGGCGAGCAATTGTGACAATTAGGCATGTGGTGAAAATAGGACTTAACCAAGCCTTATTCCAGTTAGTCTTCCTTCAGTACTGTAGGAGGAAATGAGTGTTGGCATAAGTTGACAGTGGTGCAGTCTGTGCTGCTGTAGTTTCAATGTGATCTGAACCAGTGAGAGCCAGAGCAGGTACCTGAAAGCATCCTGCCACCTTTCTGCTCATCAGGATGGTGCTGGCAGCCTACCTGCAGTTTATCATTTGGAGAAGACCATTCTGCCTAGCCTGTGTTTTGTTGGGATAGCCAGGAGTAGTGCATTTTGCTATTCTGTAATTGTTGGCTAAACAGTGATAACTTCAGGATGGATATCTGAGTGTTGAGCAATGCACGTGAGGTATAGCCAATGGGAAAGCAATTTGGGTCTGTACTTCTGGCCTTGTATCACTTCCTCCATTCCCCACCTTGTCAGAGAATTTCATCCCTCACCTGCTTGCAAAGGGCTCCGATAATTGAGAAACTCCTGGTGAGCTGGGAAAACTTCAGCCATTTCTTCTACCATCCACAGAGACTTGAAGCATCACAAAAGTCTTCTGGAGGAGTATTTTCATATGGATGACTGCTGGCCTCAGGGCTGAATAGTAGGGTGAATGACAGAAGATCGTGTTTGCTTGTTTTCAGTGCCAACAGAGCAGTTTTCCCAATCTCTTTCCCCCAAGTCACCGTACAGGACCAGCCGACTCGCTTTTGACGGGCACTGCTTACCTGCGGGCTAATGGCAAGCCGAGGGTGTGTTATGCTGGCAGGAGCAGCTCTCAGGGCAAAGCCCTGTAAGAACAAGGCATTACTAATTTCAGTACGTTACAAATGTCTCTGTGCATCTCATGTCTATTTTATATATTTCTGACCTTTATTTCATGGCCTTTTTCACCATGCTATCTTAGTGCTGAAGAAGATTTTTGGCTTTGTAAGCTTTAGATATTGATTTTTCCTGTAACTGTCTCCTCTGATTCAAGGAAAAGGAGAAATATGTAATTTTAACTAGTGCAAGTCATATCACAGCCAGATTCAATATTAATGTACTAGATAGGCGTACATCAAATATTACCTTTTAATACCCTTATCAGTGCTTTTAATGCACTTCTTTGTTCTGCAAGCTCAGTATGTGGAGGATTTTTTTAAACTTTTTTTTTTGAAATAGGATGTTAAATGGCATTTCATGTTGATTCTTAGCACTTTAATAGGTGTCTGCTATCAATAGCAATGTCCTGGAGGCACACATTGAAACCACACTGCCTACACCATTTCTTTAACTGGAACTGCGCTCACGCTTCTAAGGTGGACATGATACTAATTAAGATAAGTCCTTGGGTGTCATATATGAGTCCAGATCTCTGTAAATAGAAATGTCAGTGATGCTGGCAGTGAGCTGAGCGTGAGGTCTTGTCTTTCTTGCCTGCGTTACACCGTGCCGTGTCCTCGCGTGGAGGGAGTGGAAGGCTTTGTTTCAGGCTGTTCCTTGAGCAAATAAACTGAGTGCTATCCAAAGATTTGGAATATTTAAAAAGTATTAATCAACCTTCCTAATAGTTGCTATTCATCTAATCATGCTCAAAATGGTAAATGGTTGTAAAGATGTCAAAGAGATACCCAGAACACCCACTGTTTGAGCTCTTCCCATTCTCATTAAAATAAGCTCTTATGGCCCAGCTAGTGTAATCATGTGATAAAATACTCAAATTAAGAGCATTTAATAAAAAAACATGGTGGGGAGCTTTGTTAAGGATCTTTTTAGTGTATTTTTGCATTTATGTTAAGGACATTAGAAATAATTTAATCCTTGCCTGATTATAAGAATGTTAGAAATAATGGGATCATTGCCTTATCACACGTGGGCTAATTCAGAGGCTCATTATTTATTTGTCAGGCATTAAGCATCAAATCAATTTGGCTTGATACTTGAAAGCAGGAAATTTAAGATGAAAGTTGAAATGAAGATTAAGAAGTAAGATTAAACCTAACAAGAGCAGAACAATTTTCCTTGCTAGAGTCATGCCTGCAAACAGATAGATCGATAAAGTCAGTCTTAATCTAATGTATTACGAAATGGTAATATATTGTGGAATGAATGGCTTATGGTTTTGGACAGAGTGCTGTTTTCAGTGTCTCTGCATCTTTAGCTTTTGTGTGATCCATAGCTAGGGTTACTTTGAGATTTTCAAATAAATCTTTTTTCACATATTCTTCCTTTAATGACAATATCTTCCTCTTAAATGGCTTATAAACTGAATACTATTATAGACAACCACTAGAATAAAATCCATTCTTCAGTATTTTTGCGAATTTTTTGTGGAAAAATGGTTAGGACTGTTTCAAAACTTCATAGTTCAGTGGGTTGCTTTCCTTTTTCTGTAGCAGTGTGCGGATGTGTGCCTATGTGGTTCTTTTTTTTTTCTACAGAAATACATTCCTTTGTGTATGAAAGCAGATTCAGAGAATGAAACTTCCAAGAGTTGGTTGCCAAACCAAACAGAAGGGGAAGAATAAGAACAAAGATTAATTCTTTAACGGTGGGTTTGATGGAGTTGTATAAAATTCCCCCTAATAATGACTTAGGATAGGAAACTTTCTACAATGTTATCGAAAAATGGAAGTATCAGTGTTAATTATGGAGGTGTGTTCCTCTGCTGCTATTTCCTGGTGGAATTTTGATTTGCTGTCTTTGTGGTCTTAATTGTGAGAGGAGATGGTTTAAAAGAAGAGCTTGGGAGGGAGGAGGGTCTTGAATTTTGGAAAACCCACTTCCTTCGCCTCTGAATTATTTTGAAGTTTTTTGCCTTGTCTGTTCTGCAGGTTGGGCAGCTTATAAGTCTACTTGGTAGTTGGTTTATATCCATGTAAAGGCAGAGGACTCTGTGCTTCGCTTCTCAAGCATCTGCCTTTTTCAGCAGTTCTGTAGAATTCAGTGTGTCACCTCTTAGTGAGCATTGCGGGCGTTCACTGTGTCTCCTGTCTGTAGTCGGATGGGCTGAGCCTCAGAAATGAGCTTTTACAGAGCTGTTGGAGCCCTGCTGCTTGCTTCTGTGGGCTTTCAGACTGCAGGGTCTTCTTTGGGTGTCAAGTTTTGCCTCATGCGCCAAAAGATGCATAGGGATACGTGGGTGGAATAAGTCCACTTGCATATACTATGCTTGCTGAATTAATCTTATTTAATACAAGCTGTCAGACAACATTAGTATAATTTATTTACATAACTTGAGGGATTTACTTCACATTAGTTTAACCTTGCAGAATGTGTAGTGTATCTGTGCCACTGCCCTCGGTTTCCTGGAGTCAGCCTGCTCGAGTGTTTCTCAATTTGTGATTGATTTGTCTTCCAGCTGCTAATGGGGGGGGGAATGTAAACACTGCTGTTAAGAAGATCTGATATTTGGAGCTCTCATTATTGTTACATTTATTCAATTAAATGAACTGCCCTGCCTTGTACTTAGTTCAGTAAAAAAATATGTTCTAATTAGATTCTTTTTTTCCTAAAACAAGGCCCACTATGTTGACCTTGTTTTGTACAAAGGAAAAATCTATTCTTTTAAGGTGGGAAAACCTGTATTTTGTTCAGGCGCTTTTGTGTATAGTGAAAGGTTGGGTTATTTTTTTGGTGTATTCTCACTGGAGACACAGACACTATGACCAGCTCCTTGCAGGCCTTGGGTTCGTAGGTACCTCCCGCTTCTGACAAAGGAGTTAAGAAGGTGACATCATAATGGAGTAGCCATGGATGGGTGCCTGTAGCTGGGTGCTCCTCTCTCTCTGGGCTGCCGGTGCTGCAGAGGGTCTCAATCCGAAGGTATATGTTTGTTACCTCTTCTTTTTTTCTTAAATCAAAACTGACTTTTCTCTAGCTTTTTTCCCCCGGTTGTCTACAAAGCTCTCAATAACTCTTTTCTGCCTAATCTAAGAGAAAACCCAGATCCTTCCGCTCTTCAGGCTTTTTGGCTTTTGGTATGATATATAAAATCAATAGGACATAGTTGGAATTGCTATTGCATTTAAAGCTCTAATATAAAATGTACTTTTATAATTCATGAAGGACAAGCATGGAAAAGCTGGACTTTCAATGTATGGTCTCAGGTGTGGTCTTCTGAAACATAGGGTTAACCTCCTAAGAGAGAAATCAGATCCAGAGACACAAAAAAGACCTGTTTTTAAGGAGAGAGAGCATTAGATGGCTCTTGCAGCAAATCTGTTACTTGTTACTGCTTTTAGAGCTCAAGAGGCGGAAAGGGGCAGAAATACATTCCGTGTGCCGTAGTTACCAAATGAGTGACTGAAAACAGGACATTGACACAGCGTCTCCTTTCCAGAATAGAAAATCCTGTCACCTCATTATGGGCTGTGGATAATAAATTTACATTCTGTGAGGTGCACACGGTGGAGGAAAGGTCTGCTTAATAAAAACAAGAGGTGGCTTGAAGCTCAGAAGGCTTCTTAGAAGGGAAGAATACCCTAATTGCAACAGTGAAAATGGGAAATCATTTCAGCAGTTTTTCCCGATGCCTCAAAAATGTGAAAAAGGGCCCATTTCTCACAGCATCTCTGCTCCTCTCACCTCCATGAGGGACTCTCCACTTTCCCCTCTCCCCTGGCTCCCCGCCTCTGAGGAGGCAGCTTGTGCCGCTCTGGTGGGGGCTGTATTAGCTCTAAGGCAAGAAAGGAAATTTCCTAAAGTGGAAGGAGAAACAAGAAAGCTGATAAACTCTTACCCAAACGAATATCACCAAGATAAAATAAACACTGTCTGCATCCCCATGAAAGAAATCTTTTATTTTTTGTCCCTTTGCTGCATAAGGGAGAGGCCAGCTCCTGTTTTCATTTATGGCAAGAGCAAAGAGGGGTTTATCCAGAGGATAATTCCTCTAATATGGAATTAAACACAAGATGCCTTTTAATGACTTAACTGTAGAGCCAACCTGTTCTTTCAGTACTTTACAGTCAGATTGTTTGTTTCCTTGTCACAGGAGAAGAGGATGTGAAACTGGTTTTGGCCTTGTTTTCTGACCTGTGTTGTCTTATTCTCCATGCCATCCATTCCTCCTTTCCCACTGGTGGCAAGTTCAAGGAGAAACCCAGGTGTTTAGAGCAAGCTGAAGGTTTTGCCTTAGAAGCATCTGATCTGTTTTATGGAGGAGAAGGAAGATTGAGAGACAGTGTCTTCCTCAAACTGCCGATTGGCAAGGCTGCCTCTTGCCCTCCCCTGCTGGTATCGTAGCCCTGTCTGAGAGGTGCTACCCAAAGGGAAGACTAAGTGGAAGGGTAGAAAAGTCCATCCAGAACACAAGTAGGCTGCTTTTCTGGTTGAACAGAAATGAAACCCTTTGCTTTCTAATTTTGGAACAGCACCTAAATTATGGGGGAGGAGAACGTGTTTGTTTGGTTTTTTTAACGAAAAAACAGAGGAGGGCCAGATACTGCAGTTTCACATCAGCTCTGTGAGGGTCAATGCCCTTGCAACAATGCTCCATTAGATTATACGCCCCATAAAGTTTAGCACTGGGGGAGAAAATAATGTTGCAGGAGAGAGATTTATGATTACAGTTGCTTAAAGCAATTTTATTGTGTTCCTGTTGGGTTTTACCATATTTGTTCAGTTGCAGCCATTTCCATTTATGGAGGTTTCCTTTAGTAGTGGAAATATTGCCACAGTTTTGTTTCTCACAGTAACTTGTCAGAAAAGATTAATGAAATTTCTGTTCATCAGGACAGCGTTTACATGCTTAGTTATCCAAAGGTGCACTGCACGAGAGTTTTGAATTTCCTTTTTCCATTTCATTTCCCTGTCATTTAAATTCTGCTTTCTAAGTGTCTGAGTTCATTTTCTTTATTTCTTTGTCTGTTCCAGTTAAATCTTGATTTTCCGTATGTCTTCTATCCACAGTTCTCTAGAGCATTATGGAACAACAAAAGTTAAATTTGCCAAGTCTGAAGCTGGCTGCTGGAGAATAGACTGCTGTTTCTTTACTCTCTCCTAATGACCTAAAACCTTGTAGCAGGATATGCCCCAGTGCTTCTCTGTACATGTCCCATTTCCTTGTGTACTGCATGGGTATTAATTAGGGTAAACTCCATCCTTTTTCTTTCAGCTTTTTAAGTGTTTATTTCATTTAAAATGCATTAGCTACATATTTAACTGATGGAAATTACGTCAATTTCTCCTAATGCAAAATTTGAAGCTCATGATATTCTTTTTCTTATTAGAAGAGTGGAAAATCCTCCTTTTGGTATAGTACTCCCTTGTTTATTTTCTGCATAATGGAAGTATTGATTTATTAGCATACACATGTACCGTGCCATTTGTAACTAGATATTGTGTGTGATTTCTTATTTTAGTTAGAAGGCGCTGATGTTTCTGCTGAGCAAAAGAAAAATGGACTTGAAGTATTTTGCATAGTCTTGAAATCTAAAAGACTTCCCACAAAGTTTCTGTGAGAGACATGATGTTTCCTGAAACTTTATGTAGCTCTCACCTCTTATCCCAATATGTGCAATACTTTTCTGCTGCTCCATTCTGCAGCTTTGTGGTGAAAATTACCTGGACTACAGAACTGGAAACTGTTTTTTGAAGAGCAATATGGTCAAGGGGCTAGAATTCAAATAACTACATGGAAAAACTGTCTTGAGCTTGGTCGGTTTTGGGGCAAAGAAGCATTTTGAGCGGATGAGGTTCGTTACCGTGGCCAGTTTTGAGGTTGCTGCTGTTTCTGGAAAATAGATGTTGATAGGTTTTATGGTTTTAAATAATGCTCTAAAGCTTTAGAATTCTTCTCCTCATAAAAGTTCTTAGGTTACATTCAGAACTAGGACACACAAATCACCAGGGCCAATTAATGAGGAAAGTGGAAATAAATACAGGTTGAGAATAGAAGTTATTCATGTTAAGAGAGTACAGTATCTCTGTGCAAATATTTAAATTGTAAAACTTAAGGAGAGAACTTGCTCTACTGGGGATAACGGAGGGCAGGTAGGGCGATGTTTGGGTAAAGACTGGCCTGGAGAAATTCTCAGGCTGTTGGGGTCTGCCTGGGTGAGCCTGGCTGAGGGAGGTGGGCGTTTCTGCCACTGCTTGAAGCAGCAGCAACAGGACAAGTGTGCCAGCAGAGAGGGGCCCGGATGGGAGGCAGAGTGGCAGGGCCTGGGCTTTTCATTTGATTTTTAGGCATTAGGGGTCGGGGAACAGTTTTGTAGCTTCTTTCAGTTTTTGTTGTAACTATTTTTTAAGTGTGATAACGTTCAAAGTGTGCCATTTTAAATGGAAGCAGACAGAGGTTTCAAATTCAGCCCATCTGCCTAGAGCAGAGTGTGGTACCTTGGCTGAAGATTCCATGACGGGGTACAGCTGATCCCCTATCTGCATGAATCCTCCTGTCTTCCACCCGCGTGCCCTTCCCTGTCCAGTTTGACCACTGAGATACTGTGAAGCCCTGCTTGAAACCTGCATCTTATATTGATTGTTTCTTTCTTCCCCCACCGCCCCCCCCGTGGGTGCCACC
>JAOXJK010000051.1:36307721-36319565 GCA_025774025.1 Xenus cinereus | reverse complement strand
TTGGAGGAAAGATAGTAGCAGTTTAAGGAAGTAGGAAATAAAATCCAGGCACAGGAGATGAGCTGGGCTTTTAAAATTTGATGATAATAGCTGGCACAGAGGGGAGTGAAGATGGGCTCTTTCTAAGAGTAACGGTAATACATATAAGCAAGTCATAAACTCCTAATGGTACAGACTCTAGAAGGGGTTGTCTCTGTATATATATTGCTAAGGACCAGCTCCTGGTAGTGATTGCTGTAGGACAGTCTGGAGAGGAGTCTACCTCCTAAATGCAGAATAGGCACAGGGTGTCTCTGCTCATCATCCTTAGAGTTCCTGATTTTAATCGCTGTCAACACATCTTCCGTGTGTTATTTGCAGGCTTGACACTGGAGCAGTAACGTCTTATTTAGCATGTCCTCGGAATGCAAGTTCATAGCAATAGCAACAGTTTCTAACTGAAGATTTGATTACAGAAAATTAAAGGGAATATTAACAATTGGAACTTCGGGGTGATCTTCTCCGAGAGTACCAATGCATGCATTTAAACTTATTACTGTGAAGCCTGAAGTAAATTACTGCTGGAAGGTAGCTAAGTAGTATCCAGCAGGCACTTCTTGTATGTTTCTCATTTCTCATCTATTTATATCTTTTTGTAATAAAAAAAAAAAAAATAGCCACTCAGAGCTATCTAGTTACGCCTATGGTTTGCTTCTGTTAGTTTCTGTTTTCTCTGCTGCTCCTTCATACTACGTGTTGCATCTCTTCTTGAATTCTTACCTTAATTTAGGTCTCTAAATTTGCTGCTCCATATGTAAGGTGGTACCAGATCAGGACTGAAAGAGAAAGCTCGTGGGGGAGACACACTAGTGAATAAGTAGCATCATTCTCTCTAGTTTAATTCTTAATTAGGAGGAGTGGCTACTGCCTCTACAATCATGTAATTTTGTAACATTTTTTTTTACCTGATTTTTTCTTAATGTCTTTACCATAGCAAAGGAAAGGAGTGGGGGCAGTTTAGCCAGAAGTGAGTTCTTGCACTGATACTGGTGGTCTGATGTAACTCTCTGGGATTTGCTTCCCATGCGGTGGAGGCGACGGGCTTCCTGGTAAACCAAGGTAGATTCTTGAATGTTAGGTGGTAGCAGTCTCATGCTCTCTTCCCCTTCAAAGACTGACTATTGAGGACCCTTGGAGTGTGGTGTGGCACCTACTTTCGGATAAAATATTCCTTTTCAAAATCATATCATAGCTCCTGTGTGCTATGAGGATATTAATTTTATGTTTACCACTTAGAAGGTGTAAAGGCTGACATTCATAGTAACTTTTTAGAAAATAAATCCTGAACTTATTTTGCATAAATGAAATACTTAAATAAGGCTGTATTTTCAAAACATGATGAAGTATGAGACTATCCTTTTCCTTTTGACTGCTTCTTCAGCAGTTATTTTTTTCGGTTTAAAAAAACCTAGTGTTCTTTGTACTGGTTTCTAGTTTGTGGGTAAGTCTGGAGAGTCAGGATGTCATCCGTGTCTTATTGCAAAAGTTGCCTCATACTCCCTTTTCCTGAAGTTGTGAAAAGGGATCTTGCCTGAGTAAAGCTTATATTTAATGGGCTTGAATCTTCACCGTAACTTTACCACTTCATAAACTGTTCTTCACATAGTTGTTTTCTGTAAACATTGACATTGCAGAGTTTTTTCCCCAGTATACTTGTGGGAGGGTTTTAGTTTTGGATTTTCCTGTCTGATTTTTTCCTTGGAAATAGAATATGCCCTGGGTAAGTTTCCGGGTATCCTAGGGTTAGAATAAAAGCATTTGAAGGGAAAATGCTCCACTCAGGGAAAGAAGTTACACTTTCACGTTAGACTGGTTGTGACAGCAGGAAAGCCATTTAAATTGGTTTTGCTACTCTATTTTCTTATTATGCCTCATTTAATGCTGGTCTGTTTGCTTCATCTTTCAGATTATCTTGAATTCTTCTTTTCCTGTTTACCAGCTGAACATGTTTCTTTGTAAATAAAACATTCTTGCACTCATGTCAATGACTCTTGAATTTTCAGAGTGCCTATTAGAAGTTGCTTTCAGCTGAAGAGGTCACAACAATATCACAGATGCACAGATTGCTACTCGATTAATACAATTATCAACATGCAGAAATTATTAGTTGAGTGTTTGCATTGAGTGTAGCTTTTATTTTAATGCACAGTTTGAAAAGCGTGTTTTAAGGAGGCAAGTTTGAATTGACAATGTTCCCAAGGAACGATTTTTATCTTTTGTGCAGATCAAAGCAGCAAAAACCATTTAACAATTTGTCTGTCTTTGATGAAATCTAATGTTTTTTCTGCATTTCTCTAAATACAGTAACTTGACACAAGTCTATTATTTGTTTTTAATGCTGTAAAAGCTAGTGTTATATTACTTAGTGTTCTTAAGACTTCTACAATGAAGATTTTTAGTATGTTACATATACAAGCAATTATGTTTGACAATTTGGATGCACACTTGAATTGGCAGCCACTTCAGCGTTCTCATCAATAAAAACACTAAGCATGTCTATTAAAAATGTTTCTTCTGTAATTTATTTTTTCATAAGCTTTCAGCTCTGCCACAAAAGCCTCCTGTCTCCTTTGCAGCTAATTTTCTGTGGACTCCTTTACCATTTAGGGATAAAAGCTCTTGTTGTGATTAGGTTGTCCTAAAAGAAGGGCCAAGTTCTGATGGTATCAAGACAAGGCTAGAATTAGACTGGAGCTTTCTGAAGAACTGTAAAACATGTTAAAAAAAATAGATGTACCAAAGCGTAGCGTGGTCCTGATGCAAAACCATTCTGAAGTCAGTGAGAGTTTATGCTCCATGTAGTTCTGCTGATGGACAACTGCTCTGCTGTGATGCCTGCTCTTGGGTAGATGATGATTCCACCAGGTTGGAAGGGTCATGGTTGAGGAGCTCAGTAAATACAGTTCTGCCTGTACGTTTCATCTGTTTGCCTGTGTCGTAAGGTAGAATGCAAAACTATAAAACAAGCCCAGCATGAAAAAATGATGTACATTAAGCTGAAGAGTTTAGTGTTTCCCATACACGCAATAACCATGGTGAATTAGCCACTCTGGGTCAATATTAATTTATGAGTGACCCTTTTATTTGGGAAGTTATTTAAATAGTGCCATAGTTTGGTATGTGGTCATCAGTGAATATCATTAGAGTAATATACAGAAAAGCTCTAATCTGCACTCTTGTTCTCTATGTGTGTGTTTATGAGTATATAGAAATACATATGATATATCCATATAGTAATCTATGCAAAGCATATCGGTATAAATGTGGTTTTATATTCTGTACAAGAAGAATGAAAGAGTTAATTGTGATATACGAAGCTATTAATCATGTGAAAAGGGGAAATAAAAGCCCCAAATATAAAGTTAGTGGATGGAAACACTTAATCACGTATTTCTGGGATGGGGGGAGGTGGAAGTTCAGTGTCCCATCAGGATATGCATGTAAAGATAAACCAGGTAAAGATGCTGTAAATGTTACTGAGCCAGTTTGACTTGCAGGCATATTGATTTGATTTTGTTCACTGAAGCAACAGTGCGTGTGAAACACCTCTAGTTGTGGCTATGAGTCTTCTGTGGGTGAGGCAGCTGGTGGTGAGGATGATGTGTGAACACAAACCAGTTACTTCATGACTGGATGAATAATCCTTCACTCCCCCAAATTAAAGGAATGCCCTGGTATGTTTAGTTAGCAGACATTTAAGCATAAGACTCAAGCAATACCAAACAAATTAATTTTGTCACTTAAAGAGAGCGAGAATGTGTTCTATAGAGACTATTTTGCTTTGGCCCACAGGATTATCTTTGTAGGAAAAAATGGATGTGCACCCCAAGGACAGTGAACCCTTCATATCTCTCACTGCCTTCAACCAAACTGCGAGTTGCTTAACTGCAATAAATACCAAGAAACTCTAAAGGAGTGATTACAACTTGTCTAAGAAATCTTTTGACTTATTTGTACCCTTTTTGTCTCTTGCTATATTCAGAGAGAATGTGTTGACTTAAAAGAATGTTTGACAGTACTTTGAATGTTAAATGTAAGAGGTCTTTTTAAAGCTAAATCGTAAATCATGTGTTTGCCTCAGAAATCTGCCATTCAGAGTTACTTATTATAAGTTATGATGGTTCTATTGGGAATAGATGAAGAAAGATGAAATGCAACATTTGGATACTGGAAATGTCTCAGATACAGAATGCTACAAATAGGGAAATTACAGAGGCTGGAAAACTGTTCAGAGTATGTGTTTGAATAATGAAGTCTTCAGTGTAGATTGCAATGTTTCCTTGGATATCCTACTGTTAGAAATGCACATAAAATGTATTTAATAAATGAGCAATTAGGAGCCCTATCCAGTGCTTTGGCCAACAGGTCAAAAATGCTATGAACTGTGCTTTCTGTGTCCGCCTGTCCAGGAATCCATCTAATGGTAGAGAAGGTGAGCTTGGCTACGAAAGCTTGACTGTTGCTTTGCTTTGCATGTGGTAGAGTGCGACAATTTTAATTATCAACTGTAATGGTCTGTTCCTACAGTCGGAGCGTTTGGAGAAGACAGTACCAAAGGGAGATGGGTCCCAGCTGGTTCTTTCCAAGCATTCTTCTGACTCTTCAGTCCCACATCTTCACGCTGTTCAGGGCATTCATCCTTCTGTGCCCGCTGTCACAGGCATTGCCCCAAGACATGGGCTAAAAGGACATGCAGTTTGTGTGTCACTGAAGCACATGTTCCTAAATCTCTTTTAGAAGAGGGGAAGAATGAATTTGCATAGAGTATTTTAAACTTCAGTGAGAAAATGCTCCACTGGCTGTACACTTCCAGCTGGTTGCTTTCTCTCAGTGTGCTGTTAGATGAGCCTACTTCTAGTCAAATTTGTGGAAGGCAACAATCTTATGATTTGGAATGTTATGAAATGTCAGTAATGGAGTACTCTAATAAATGAAACTTACTGATGATCACCCTTTCCTCCCTGTTATAGCACATTTCAGCTCAATTTCATAACAATTTCTAGCTTTAATATGAAATGTCAGCAATGTCTCTAGCATCCACCTTGTTTCTATTACCCACTAATCTTATTTTTATAAAGATCATTCCTGATGCTTTGTACGTTTGTAGACTTTGTATGTTTAGGCGGTGATCAAAGTGGTAGAACAATAAGCTATAGTTTCACATGGAGTCGCTTACATCTATTCCAGGTAATAGTATAGTTTGTTAATTAATTTGCCAATTCATTCATTCAGTGCTCATTTTATATCAAATAAATAATATCCAACAATCATTCAAACATTGATGACATGTCTACATAGCTCTACTGGTAAAGCTATTGGAATAAAACAGTACAGCAAATTGGGTTTGTTTATGCAGGCATTGGGTCTGAAATTGAGGGGAAATAGTTTGAATGCGAAACTATAGTGTCATCTTTACTTGTTCATAGAAAAGAGTACTTCAGTCTTCTGGTTCATTGAAAAGTGAATCGGACAGGTGGAGTTTTCAGGGGAACTGTTAAAAGGATTCTGTATGTCTGCCTGGAGCTGGGGTAGATGTTTGACTTTTCTTATCTCTGCTACTGACATTAAATGAGAAAGCAAATGTTGAGGAATATGAGTAAGGAAAATGGGCAAATGTTCCGTGGCTGCTGCTTTTCTCCTAGTGCATGTAAACCAAAGTAAAATAACCCCCTAGAACATCTTGGGGTCTGAGGCTGTAGTGTCAATGGAAAGGTTCCTTCAGTGCTCTTCTCCATCCTCACTGCAGTTCCAAGGGTACAAAGTGTTATCTGATGGCTCTGGAGTGTCTGCAGCACACCTGGGCACAAGAAGTTCAGCTGCAAAGTAGCTTTTTTTCCTAAGAATTCTTTTTGCTTACTGTAAGACATGCAACAATGCTGTAAACGTATCAGATACCATGTATGTGTTTACTATGTATAAGCAAATGAGAGGGATTAATTTCCATGGTGTGCAGATTAAATACTTAAATATTATTAATTTAAGATTCTGGGACTGGAAGACTGTCTTTTTTGTATAAAAAGAATGTAATTTTTTTTTTCTTAGAACTTACCAGCATTTATAAAAAGCACGTGCAGTGCTTTTGTGATGAGGATGTTTTGTGTATGGTCTTCATATGAGCCTGGTCTTCAAATGGTCTATGCATGCAGCTTATCAGGAGAGGTAGCTGAACGTGATGTTTCTTCAGCACTAGATCAGGATGGATTTCCCTACAATGTGGTCTGTTTTGAGTGAGATTTCTGATGTCAATATTGAGTTAACGAGCCCTAGTCTTTCGGTCAAATGTAGTTTAGAGAAGCTGAAGTGTGGGACTAGGACTTAGTGTTTCAAATACAACGGCTTTATGGGAGTCAGGACTCTGGATTGGATCTGTATATTTTATATTAGCTTCACAGATGTTTCTTTTAAGCACCTGGCGTAAAAGGGAGAGAAGATTTTTTCTTTTTCTGGAGACTGTATTGTTTTGTTCCTGCACAGCATCCCAAAGATTCCCAAGCTACACTTCTTGTGTAAAACAAATACAATTTTATAGCTGAAAATAAATACCAACATGTGCATGTCGTGCTTCAGAAACATCTGAAACATTTGACTAATCAGTATTTTAAATAATGTGGAGAGGTGACATGCATGAATGTAGATCAAGGGAGAGACCTTGCTTACATTTAACTGGGATTCTGTGAAGTGAATATAGCAGCTTGTAGGAGGAAAAGAGAGGGAAGAGAGCTGTGAAACCACTAATTTGCACCTTATGAATATTTACATGCAAAATACTTTTGTGAGTATTCGTGAATTAGATTATGAAATTATACCATATCCACCAGCAAATGCAGCTGTGAGTAGCTCGTTCTACACACAGACCTAAACCATGGTTTTCACACGAGTCTGGCCTAGGCACAAGCATCCGGGTTTTACTTTACTGAGCAATGTGGATTTTCTATTACAGTCTCTCGTTTTAGCAAATCTTGTCATTTCCATGGAAAACTTTTACTTGCCTGAACATTGCTGATAGCTTCAGTTAAGGCTTTACTTCCCTCACCTAGCAACGCAGACAAGAAAGGTGGAGATGGACAAGCAAAAGTTCAACTGTTAAGTTCCTGTAATTCATTCGTTCGCACTGTATATTGTGGCTCTGATTTTGGAACCTGTCTGTGGGACTGGAGTGCTCAGGTTTTACTAACAGCAACAAGAAGCAAGTAGCCACCCCCTGTGGGTGGTTGCATCACTGTAAACGTGTGCTTTACAGGCACACACATCATTTAGTCTATTCCTAAGTTGTGCAAAAAATCTGAAGCAGACTTAATGAAACAACTTTACTGTCTTTTCAGTGAGGAGCACACCTGCCCATATTTTCCCGTGGGGGATAGTTTCCCCTCTGAATTCATAACATGAATACTACCAGTGGATTCGAGCCAGAAAATTCAAATATAGTCCAGATATGCCTGTTTTGGGGAAGAAAATTTATAAGTATTATTGAGGTAGGCATGTTGTTTTTGTGGAGATGATGAGCTGTATATCTGTTTTGTGTATGCACGTTTAGTGGAGGAATGTATGTATAGCAGTCGGGCTTTTTTTCTTTTTGCCTTCTGAAATTTCTTGAGGTTGTTTCTATTTCTAATGATGAAACTTCTGCATATTTCCCCCTTGCCTCGTGCCATATGTAGAGTTATTGAGAGTGGATAACATGTCTAATTTCAATAAAAAATACAGAATAATTGGTGTCAAGAAGAGGACTGAGAAGATTTAGAAGAGATATTTTAACTTTTCCAAGTTAAATGGACATAGGGTTTCCTTTTTTAATCTTTTTTCATATTATAATGTATTTAAAATAAAAGGATTAGGGATAAATCTGGATTTCTGACACATCAGGAGGAAAGGAAATTAATATTATAAAAATACAGGATGTAATGTATCAAATATTTATATACGTGTATATCTATATATGTCTTTAGAAGATTGCTAGTATAAACATAATCACCTATGTTTAAGGAGGAAAAATCATCATTCTTTAGACATTGTTGTGCACATTAACTATCCCCTGGTACTTCTTGATATCTTCAGTGTTCTGGATAAATTCCAGCCAGGTAGTTTTGTTCTTGCGGTTAAAGACTCTTGATGTTTCATTTGAATGTGATGCTCATTATCACTTCCCTCCTAAGCTTTTAGCAGTATTAAAGAGCTGCACAGCACTTAACTACATGCCATTCTTGTTTATTGCTAAACACACCCACTAAATTTATCTGGGATGAAAGGTTACGTAGAAGCACCATGGTGGTGGTACTGCTTTTAGCAGTGGGTTTCTGTATATTCTCTGTTTGACGACGTCCTTGCACAGTGAACCTCTACAGGATGATTGTTGCACTATCTGGGCAAAATTTACGAACCAGCGATGGTGTATGAGAAGTGCCCTGGTGTGTGTTTCTCTCAACCCCCCCAGGAAACACAGAACAATACAGGAAGAGCAGCTAAAGAAAATCTTGCGCCCATAGGCTAATGTATCTAACGAGGACTGATATTTACAAGCCAGAAAGACTGCCAAATCTGTGCAAGTTTTTAAATCAGGCCCAAATAGTAGTATCAATCAAAATTAACAGTTTTTAAGATGCTAATTGGATATTTGTATGGTTTCATAACATACCTCGGCAGACATCCAGGCAGTTTATCTCTAAATCTTGATAAACCTCTCTCACTGTATAAGCGATCTTAAAGCTGCTTTCCTATCCTCGTTTTCTACTTCAGTAGAGTTTCAGCTTGGATGTTCAATAGAGTGTTGTCATGTGCATCAGGGAGAAAAATTTTGATTTCCTTCCTCATTAAATAAGCCAATGAAGAAACATAACCCCAATCAGTTACTGCATTGAGTTCAAAGGGTCTAGACAGTATGATGTAATTTTTATAGGTGTGTATTTTTTCTTATTAGACTTGTTCATCCTCAATCATGTTGCTGTTACTTCTGTCTCCATAGTAACTAAAGAAAGCCCAAAGTGGATCAGTGAGACATTTCCTAGGTGCTGTACAAACACAAAAGAGTGCTGAGCAAGTTCCATAGCGCTTTTGGGCTACAGAAAGGCAAATGATGAGGAAAAGGTACGATAAGGAGTTAAGTGAGGATTTGTTTGTATGTAATTTATTAAAGGCTTACCAAGGGCAGTAGGTATTTGAAAGTGAAGTGGGCAGTTTTGGAGCAGGGGAGTGTAAGAGAGGAGAGCAGATGAAGGGAAAGAAGGGAAAGAAGCGTGGGATTAGACGAGAGAGAGACTGTCTCCACAGATGAAGTGCAGACTGGTAGAGGTGTGTTCACTTCCCTGTTCTGCTGGGAACTTCCTGGGTGACCTTCTGGTACTCCTGTAGCCCATATTTCAAAGTATGGATCTGCTTATGCTCTCAGGCATAAATTCAATTTCCAAAAGCATCTTAGTTAAAGAACGTCTGCCTTGATTCAGTGTGTTTTAAACTTGCTTGTGAAAATAGGACTGTTCAATGAAGCGCTTACTATGGTATTGTGGAGCAGAGGGGCATCCAGATGCCTTTAAGGAAACCAAACCAAACCAACAAAAAACCCAACCAAAACCAGACTCATCATCTTTCTGCCTCATCTGTAAAATGGGGATAATAATTGTTGGTTTCACCAGAAGTGTCTGTCTAAATCCATGCAGAAAACAAAACATTTCACATGTTGTTTTACCATGTGCAGACACTGTAAAAGACACAGTAATTGTTAGAAAAGTAGCTGTAGTTAATGAATCAGTCAGAAATCATCCTTAGTTAGCGTCAGTCAGTGAGTGTATTCCAATGGTTCTGGCTGTAGAGCAGCGCTGTATGGAATGAAGGCTGTAGATAACCTGTTTATGATGTGAAGACAGTAAGAGATGAAGTCTGAAGTATGCCACTTAGCATTGTTCTTTTGATGTCTTGGGGATTTGGGCCAGGGAGTGAAATCTTCTCTTCTTCCTAGGAAAATTATTCCACAGGGAGCTGTAATAATGTAACCTGTCGGAACACAACGCTCATAGTTGCAAGGCTGGCTATCGTACTTAATTAGGTGTTTACAATCCATTTCATTTTTTTGTTGAAAGTCTTTTCCGGAGCTTTTGAGTGCCATGCCAGAACCTGAAGACATTTGCAGCTATAATGACTTAATATCAAAATGATAAATGAACTAATACTGGATATCTGAAGTATGTATAAAAACAAGCCACAAAATCTTCTTCACAGAAAAAGCTTTTCACAGCTCTGTGTTTGTCAAAAGATGGCATAAGCGCCCATGAAATTACACATATATGTGAATATTATATATATCAAAGGTCTAAACTTCAACTTCTGCTGTTATTGCTGTTGATTGAATTAATTTTTCAAGACTTCAGTTTTAATTTGTTAGAACAGCAAAGTGGCAGTGCGATCTGCTTTTACAAGTCCTCACCATCTGCTGGAATAGCAATGAACCAGCAGTGTAATCTTACTGTGTTGACAACTAGTTTAGTTAGGACTATTTAGAAATTGGAGCATTGTTGAAATAAATATTCTGCTTTCCCTGGGCAGCCTATTGAAATTTTTTCCATCACTTGTAATTTATTCAGCGTAAAGTCAGGACTGAGTTTCATGTTGATGTTGTGTGAATTAGCAGTGTTACACAGCACTTCTTCAGGGTCCTGGCAGAGGAGAGGAGTTTAGGTGGGTGTACCTTAGCCAGGCTGCATAAGTGTAGAAGAAAGAAAAATGTCTGTTTCTTCATGAAGATACCTGTTGAAGGTATGTTGTAGGTGACCAAAAGTGGGGTGACTGACTCCCGAACATGAATGTTTATCTTTAATGTAATATGGGGAGGAGACCCATGCTAAATGAACGTCTGCTGTAGAGAGTTGCATTGGGCACTCTGGAAGGGAAGAAATTAGTTGGATGTTGTTCAATAAGCACTTTAAAGGTAGCGAGAACCCTGTGAAGCAAGAGCCTGCAGTATGAGGACTGGTCTACAAATGCAAAAGATAACTAGGCAGAGATAAGTAGGTTCTGTTGTAATTTATTTGGCAGTACATTCTGAGAGAATTCTTTCAAATTACTCCGGAATCAAACCACTACAGAGGAAAATTAAAACTCATTTACTGACAACTTTCCTTTTAACCAGTGATGTGTAACCTCCTAAGCTAAGTAAATACTGCTGTGACAATAAGTGTAAATAGGCTGCAGATATGCGGCGTATGGGTCTGGGTGAGGATTAACCACTCTTGCTCCACAATGCTCTACAGTATCCCACTATGAAGCCAGGTGACCTTTTCCCTTTGCGTTCCACTGGATTTTACATATACCAAATCATCCCAATTCATGTCACAAAAGAACTGCCCATGCGCAAACAGCAAAATACATCTGGCATTTAAAATTAGCATCTTCCTCAAGCTATTCTGTCAAAATGAGAACAACCGTAAGGTGCTATGGGTCAATAGCTTGGCACGCTGGCAACAGAAACCAAGTGTTTACAGCTCATTAAGACTTTAAAAATGGCTTGCTGTAGGGCAAGATGCATTTCATGCTCAGAATATGGATGTGCAACACAGAAAATGTAATAAAATTTCTGGTAATATTCATGATTGTTCATATTTTTAAAAGAATTTGGTTTGTTCACATGTGAACCTCTTCTTTTTTATGTTTGTTTTCTTAGTACAGGTATCATGATTAAAATTTTAATGACCTGGCCAGCTCAGAGAGCAAATGTTAAGCTTGTGTATTTGAACTCTTACAGTAAATTCCATCATTGTTTTCTATCGGCATTTGAAGCAGGAGCTTGATTTATAATGATTGGGGTTTTTTTCCAGTTAA
>JAOXJK010000051.1:36281597-36300120 GCA_025774025.1 Xenus cinereus | reverse complement strand
TAAGAATGGTTCTCACTGAGATTTCTGTAAGCTTTCTGTTTGTTTCAGTGCGCGATATTACATTTAACATGATATGCATGCTTAGTTTGATCAGCCAGAATAACTGAATAGATGACAAGGGTGTTGTACAAGCCTCTATTGATCTGTTCAGCATTTGCTTTTAAGATACTGTGTTAACTTCGATTACAGCTGTTAAATTCTCACTCCTCTTTAATCTCCTCTTTCTCAACTGGAGAAAACCTTTCTTAATTTTCAGAAAACTTCTATCTGGCCCAAAAGATGTAACTTGTAAAAAAGTCATAGCTTATACTGTATTTTCTCAGCAGCAAGCTCAGAGATGAACATGACTGAAAATCAATAATGTGCTTGGCCTGCAGCCTCGTCATTTATTGATTTACATGTCATTTGTCTTCATAGAAAATGCAATTATTGCTTAAATACAATACAGTATTTTGCTAATAGGATACAAATGTCATCACCGAGTAAAAAGGTCACACTTGCATGTAAATGATTGTCAACCCAATCTCATGCTTGTTGCTGCTGTTATTTTGAAGAGGTTGTTAAGAAACTGGGGACCTAGTCTTATTTCTCCTGACAGTAATGGAAGCTCAGCTGTTGATTTAAGTGGCATCTGTGGTTCCAGTTCTCTGGTCTGACATGGGCGCTTTGCGCTTCTTTAGTTTTATAAAATGCAGTCAAGGAAGATCACAAAGATGATGGAGGATTTCCTCTACCCAATGCATGGCCACTGCAGTAGCAGTGATGGTGCAGTGGTTCCATTGTTGGTGTGTGTTTAGGAGAAGCTGCTGTGGCTTTGTCAAGGATTGTGGTGTAAAGCCCAAATCTTAACTCACCTGCCTTCAGTTCTCGGTCTCCTGAGCAGTACATAAGAACCAGACAGGAGCCTGCTCCTTGGAAGCTCCTGAGTGGTACAGAATTTTCAGTGTCGGCACCTTTCTTGTTTCTTTCTCCGTCACTGCTATGACTGTGATGAGGAGGGCACTGTGGTAATCACTTGCTTCTCAGCGGAAAAAGCAAAGCAGGACAGCCAACTGTGCATGGAAAAAACAAACAAGATAGAACTAGTTTAAATATATTTTTGCATGTGTAGTTGCAAATTAGAGCCTTAAACAGTTCTTCCAACTACACTTGAGAATGTTATAGCGAAAACACCACAAACCAAAATGTTGTTTTCCTACTTACTCTAAGTCTTTCATGGTGATTGCTCCACTGCAATCCAGTTTTTATAATTTATTACAGTATCTGGATATACTGTAATTTGGATAAGGAATCTCGCTGAAGTGGCACTACATGGCATTATACTGCAGAATACCTGGTCAGCAATTGAAAAGAAAAAAAGTTCTCCGATTACAACTTTTTTTTTCTTCATAGCTTTGAAGCTATTGAGGAAAATCTTCACGTAGAAAAAGAGGGGAAAAAAGTAGGAAGTCAAGAGAGATTCCTGAATTTCCTGGAAGGGCTTAATGGCCAAAGCCACCTAGAGAAACAGCTTTTCACCTTTGTTATAGTAGGATGTGTAACAGCCTTAAGTCTTCCACATGGTAACATGGTTATTGCTTGGTAAAGGTGTTTGTATCATTAGTAAGAAGTTCAGTTCTTCCCAGCTGGAATAGAGAGGAAGGGAGTTAACAACAATTAATAACAATGTTGACGTGTGTCAAACAAAGGTTGAACTAAACAAAATAAAACTTAAATTAAAAAAAAAATAAAATGCCTGTTTGGCACACCTTGTTTAGTAAGGAAATTTATATACATATAAAATGCATGTACCATTTCCTAATAAAAGAGAATGAAGCCAATTCACCTTTAAACATTTAGTTGTCCTGAATGAAATTTCCCTTCATGACTAAGAAGTATATTGACATTAATAACAGTATATTTATATAAAGCTCTATGAATTTGCCCCCTCTCTCACATGTTTGAGCTAAGATACTTTTTTCCAATGTGGCTAATCTAAATCATCAGAAATGTCAGCCTTTTTAATTTAATGTACCTATTTTAATATTTAAATTTTGAAGTACTATGATTTAATATCCTTGGAGCTCTGTCTGTTTGTTGTACATGTGGGTTAAAGACTCAATATGTATCTGTTAAAAAGCAGAACTCACAGTTGATACTTTTTGCTTATCAGCATCATTCCATCTACTTTGCTTTGAATAAAACTCTTGACTGTTGAAGGGTCAGTAAAATCAGTGTTGTTGGTAACCCTCACTTTTTTCCTTTCTCTAGATTAACTCCTGGGCTTCTCTTAGCTGAAAATATTTCAGTCTGTATCGTGAATAAATACTGAGCCTTGTTCTTTTGGCTGGCCTCATGTGCAGGAGATGTGACCTGTAGCTCAGTCTTTCCCTGATCCAGTGACACTATTGTCCATGGGCAAGTCCATATTCCTTGGTCCTTTAGCCCGATCCCCTTTGTTACTCCTGCACCTCCTGTTACGAGGCGTAGAAGGAGCAGTGATAGGACCCCTGCAGGGCCACAGATCTGAAACACTCCTAACACCCTCAGAAACATTGTCCTGTGCTTCCGCTGCAACATTCAGACTCTCACTATGGTGTTTTCTTTTTATTTTTTTTTTTCTCAAATTTGTTGGGTATAGGTAGGTATATGTTTGAGGTCTCACTATTGAAGTAAGATGTGAACATCTGTCTGAAAATAATAGATATGCAAAATGATAAATTGATAGGCAATTAATTCATTCTTCAGATAGTTGCTGTGTTCTGTCTTGGCCTTTGAGGGTAAGCTTATCAGTATTCAGCACTGTGTTCTTCTTAGCTTTTATTTGTTAACCACACAGAAAGACTTCTAAAAATCATTTGTTCTCCCTTTTTTTTTTTTGCTCTCCTTTTTTTCTTTCTTTTCCGCTTCAGATTTGAGCTAATTCAAATCAAGGAGGAAGATCACTGAGACCATAAAGTCAGTAACATCTTATTTTCCTCTCAAGGGTGGTATTATTCCAGTGGCTGTGATTCTAATTGCAGCAGTATTACACTCTGTCAAAGCCATTTCAGGCCACCCAGGACTCTGCATTTAAAAAACCCCACAAACCCACAAAAACCCCCACCAAAAAAACCCCCAACTGCTTGAATTTTCCAAAGAAACGCATCGCCAAGCCTGTATATATCCTAAAGCACTGATTTTTGTCTATTAAATGGCCAAAAGATGCTCCTCCACAAATTTATTCCTGCATTCTGTATCAAATTCAGTTTCCAAATGGATGTTAAATGCTGAAGAAGGTAATTCCATGTGAAAAATACTAAATCCTTTCAAAGATTTTCTGTGCCTGTTGGCTACCTCAATGTCAGTAACATAAATCTGATTAAAAAAATAAATCCAAAATAATAACCCTCTACATGCAGGCATGCACGCACGCAGAAACAGAAACCCCTCAAAACTAGGCAAGTGTGAGCTTGATTCCAGCTCTTCCTTCCCCAGTGTCTTTTCATTGTTGCTGTTTCAGTTGCACCTGAATTTTATAGAGGATAAATATCTTCTCTATATTTATATCCTAAATATAGATATCTCTATATCCTAAAAATGCTCTGTCTCTCTCTGTGAATTGATGGTTAAATGTCTCCAAAAGAAAAAGTTCTTGTGCCCTCTGTCGGGAATATCCAAGTACTCCGGTTGGGTTACCAGCGCAGCACCAACCCTGGGCCTGGCCGAGAGCCTGCTGGTGCCGGCGGGAGGTACCTGCTGTGGGGGTGGCTCAGCCCTGTGTTCAGATGCCAGAAGATGCAGAAATGGGGGATGGAAACCACAGGGTTTATTCCTACAGTAAAGGGAAAAAAAAACTCCTATAGAAATGCAGGAAAACATATTGATAACCTAGTGACAAATTTTACTTTTGAAGTGTGGGTATTTGAGCAAGATATGTGCCACCTTTCTTCACGGTTACAGGACCATCATTGGATTACCTTCCCTGGTGATGGACATGCCTGTCTTTCTGAGGTGGAATGCATGGTAGCCATTGCAGTTCTAAAAAATAGGTCTGTGTCTGTATTCTGATCTGAAAACCTGACCTTTCTAAAAAAAGATACAAATTAATAAGAAGAAATTGACATCTGGCTTTCAGACTATTAGACCTTTCAGTCAGATAGGGAGAATTGTGAAACTTTTCTGAAGTTAACCTAAACCAGTGAGGACATCATTGTGAGGGCTGTACGTCATTCAAGATCAGTAGTTAGAGTCTATTCAAGTAGGTTGTGACGGTTACTGTGGTATTTAAAGCAATTTATACTGCTGAGCAGGGGCAGCAGTAGCTGAGCAAAACCATGGATACTAGGGAGAAGGTGGAAATGGTAGGGGTTATTTGTGAGGAGGGCTACGGGAATGAGAAAGGGAAGGTGTAACACCTGTAACTATTAATTCTGTTACAGTGAACCACTGAAGTATTTTGAAACCATGCATTATGTTGATAAGAAAATGGTTCATGCTGGTTGATAGTAAGAGTCAACTGCATAATAGCTTGATTCAGCAAACAACTGAGGTATGATTGCAACTCTAAGTGTGGGTGTTCAGTAGACATTCACACACATTTATCATAATTTGTCCTTCAGTAGAATAAAAAGCAAAAACAATGAAGGACAATGAGACAATGTTAAAGAAAACAAGCGAAAGAGAAGAAAGCAAGGATACTCTTTGCTGTGTATCTCGTAACACCCCCAAAGGATCTCTCATACCCTCTTTCAAGGTGTCATTGGGTACAGCTTGTCTATATCTGACTCTCAGCTAGATCTGCAACCCCCAGTACAGAGTCCCAGATTTGTCTATGATAAATTATCTTCTGATGTGTTGAAAACAGCACTTAAAAACATCTCCAGTAGTGTGAGGGACAGACTCTCCCCTCTTACAGCGCTTGGTGAGAGCTGAGAATATCACAGAATACTGCAGGCAGCTTAAGAACATGAAAGATTGGTACTGTTTTTGTTTTTTTTTTTTTTTTTCTTAATCTGCATTCATTCTTGCAGCTGCAAGATTGTTTATCTGCATTTGTTTCACTTTATCTTTTTTCCCTTTAAATTATGTTTCCTATTTCATAAAGCCCTACTTCCTATTTTAACTTTTTTCTTTTTTTTTCCTTTTTATTGCCTACAGTTTTACCTTCACTGAATCATTTACTGTCTTTTCTAGTGCCCATCATTCTCCTCCTCCTCCTGCTCCACTGCTGCCGTGTCTTTACAAAGCCTCATACCAAAATGGCAAAGAAAAGGAGAGGGAAGGAGCCAGCCATGAATCAGGCAATGAAGCATGCGCCGGTGGTTAAAGCTGTAATCTTGGCTGTAGAGCAGGAAGCGTGTGCCAATGACAAATGGCCAATAGATGACAGTTTAAAATCTAGTGAATGAAGTTAACAAAGTTGTTTTACCACACTGCGCATCTGCAGTTACAGCTGAGCTCGCATCATTCATTATGGTGTCGTGTTCACGGCTGACTGTCTTTGACAGAGGTGAAGAGGGTACAGTCAGCAAATTAAGATATGCCATCTTTAAATGGCACCACTAAAAACATTTAGTCTTTTCCTCCTTCCTTCCTCTTTTTAATGGGCATTGGGGTTATTTGGCTCATATGAAGAGAGGTATTCGTGTGCTAAAAGAAGGTCTGTTTTGTAGAAGGAATAACTTTAGTGATTCAAGGGATGAATCCCCCACTTTTTTTCCCCCTCTTATGTTTCCAAAAGTTCAACACGTGCTGTTATTTATACCTCTTTCTGAAAGCAGTTTGGTAAGGGGTGCTTAGACCTATTCTGTAAAAAGATAGTGTAAGGTTCTTTAATTACCAAAATCTGAAAATGGTGACCAGATGTGAAGGTTTGAGCATGTACGAATGGAAAGAACTTTAGAAAAGGGTATCTGAAAGTTTTCCTGCCCATTCTTCCCTGTGGTATCTTCCAATAATGGTTTATACCATTTTGAACAGCATCAAACACTAGATTAAAACTAAGGAATTGCTTTCAGATAGTCATTTGTCAGCATAAAGTTCTACTGATACTAGTATTCCTTCACTATTAGTGCTTGCTTTAGGCCAAGTCATGGAATTACTTTAGGGTAAGAGCACAGTAGCAGTGAGCAGAATCAAGCCAAGGCACTTAATTTGGCTCCAGCCAAGCACAGACATTTTTCTGCCTCCTGGAGCTCTGTACAAGTTTGTGAGCAATAATTTAGTCCATACTTTAAAAAATGCTACACCACTACTTTGTACAGATTTAATATATATGAGATATATATCAAGGAAAAAACTGTATTAGACAAGTACAACTCTCCAATTTCTCGATACTTAACATAAATAATTGCTACACTATGAAGATTTAAATGGGGATTGCCACTTTTATAATTAATTCTTTTTTGTTTCATCCTCCTTACTAATTGAAAATGGGCTTTCAATGCAGAATGCTTTGAAATTGTGTGAAGAGATGGAATTGGAAATGAACTTAATTAACTACAAACTGTCCAAATCAATCAGTGTTTCACAGTGCCTTTGTAATGTACAGAGTTCATCATTTACTTGGGATTTGCCATAATACATATGCCATAATTGCAAAGTAATCATGCTAACAGTGTACAAAATTTAGTGTTGTGCTCTGATGCTCTATTGGGATGAAATGTCTATACTTCCACACACCAAACTGGATTGGGGGCAAAAGGGTGTATTTTTCCATTAACCAAACAGCGGACTTCTATAAATTAGGGCATTTCTCCAAGTCTGGAAGGGCTTTCAGATGTTAATAGGTAGAGAGAAAAAATTCTTTGAATTCAATGCCCAAGCAGTTTGGCATTTCAAACGGTAGTGTTCTTTCTACAGTGTGTCCATGATGTCTACAGCATGGAAACCATAAGCTGATAAGAAGATCTGGGAAAAGAAATCCCATGCAAAAACGCTTTGCAACTTTTCTGTAGGTTGCCAGAAAATATTTGCGGAGTAAAGCTTCTGCAGCATCAAGGGTATTGAATGGCTCCATGTATTGTTTTCTAGTGAGGTTGAATCTTGTCACAGACCAAGAGGAAAATTTTCTTGAGTTTGTGTTTATCCTCTTCCACCTTCCAGACAGATGTAGTCTCAAAGGTGGTATCTGGTGAATGGGATTGTCCAGTGATCTTGCAGCAGTTGTGAGTGATGGTAGAAGGCTGTAACTTGAAAAGGTGTAGGCAAGATAGCAGAGTTTCTGAGTATGGGCTTAACCACCCATACTACAAATTCCACTTGCAAGATTGTGTCATGGTCCAAGTTGGATGAAAATTGTGTGAAGTGAGTGTTGCCGTGTGCTGTGGAACTTCTACACTTACCAATCTTGCAGATTTGCATAACTGGAGAAATAATTCTCGTTAGCGATACGAGTCCAGGATCTAGTGGAAAGGAAGAATAAGAATACCATATACTGCTATCTCCTTGTCACACGTAAAGCCATTTTTATTGTGGTCAGCTGCTAATGCCTGCAGCTTTGTATGTTGTGCGAGTTATATGAGGTGTGTTACACTGAGACTGTGGAGTTTTTAAGTGATTCTTGTGTTTATTATTTGAAATTCTGAGGGTGAGAGGACTGCTAACCTTATTGAAAGATTTTTTGCGTGATTAATTTTATGGACTATGTTAATAAATGTTTGATTTCTTCGGCTTGTTTAAAATAATCTGAATATTGTGCTTTGCCCTTGTTACTTGGGGAACAGAGGGTGCTGGTTTATTTGCTTTTGTAGATTGCTTGCCCTCTGGTATTGTAACAACCCTTTAGTAACAGCAGTGGCCTTCTTGATTGTGTTCTATTAACAGGACTATGTGAAAATAGACTTTTGTTTCACTTGTAGATTTATGCAAGGGAAAAAAATAGTAATGCACTCAGACTTGCTGGCTATTCAGAGGAAATAAATGCTTTCTAAACTATCAAATGACAATAGTCTGAGAAAATAAACTGTCTTGTACTACAACAAAAATGCTACTTGCAAGGCTAAAATATATCCTCCCACTCCATAACAGTACAGCCTGTCAGGCCACATAATGATTGTGATATCTAATTTTTATCCTCTTTTCCCTTTTCAAGTTGTCCTTCATATGTGGTACTCCTGGAGTAGATAACTAAATTAAGAGGCTAGTTTCTTTAGGATCCCTCTGTACTCAAGATTGATATAGAAAGTTGGCCAGTGCTCTTTAAGGTATGCTTTTTCTGAAATCTGCTTTCTGGAGGAGTGTCTCCTCCCCTCTCTCCCCTTTTTATTCCCTCAGTTCCCTCTCTCCCCCCTTTATTTCTCTCTGAAAAATGAGATTACAAGGCTTACTGATGGCGTGATGCATTGCATAGTCAGTTACAGATGTGAAGCGTAAAGCTTGCCCTTCCTTACTGAAATCCCTGCTGTGTGACTCAGCATTCCCTGCAAGCGTGGGGAAAGGTCCAGGAGAAATTTAAGAAGCTAATGAAGTAAGGCCTGATTGATTAATAAGGAGAGACTAGGCTGCCACCCACTAACAAAAAGGAGTGAGGAACCAGACAAGGATCCTGTCAGTCACATCATTTATTTCCACAGTAACCCAGCCTCTCTGAAAACAGATACCAGCCACTTTTTTCTTCCCTTCCTCCAACAGTTCTCCAAAAGTTGTGCTTTCTGCTCATGTGTAGTAAAGATACCATGTTCTTTACAAGGACAATTCATAGATGAGTTTATATCCTTTTATAGTAAAAAGTCTCTCAGGTTGCAATTCTTGGGATGAAGTTTTCTCTTATCTTCTTACTCATCTGCATTTTTTCCTGGGATCACAGGAGGAGAAAAGCCCTCTGTAAATGTTCCCACGATATTTCATAAAACTTCTTGCTTATTCTGTGGGATGTCAAGAAGAGCGACTGGTATCTCCGTAGCAGATGTGCCTGACTTTTTTTCTTTCCGATAAAAGATGTTTGGGGAACTGGCAGGTACCACCTATTCAGAGAAGGGGTATGAAGCTGGGCATTAATGGAACTCCAGTTAGTGTTTCTTCCTGCCAGTGACAGCTCTTTGCAGTGCTTGCGTTGCTCTGGGCACGCTAACCTGGCCTTGAAAAATGCCCAGATGAACAAGCTGGCTTCAAGTGATATAATAATGAGTGCTTCTCGTAGTTCAGCCAAAATCATTATGCTTGGGGTATTCCCTCCAGATGTTCCCCAAAATGTGCACGTACTTCTTTTGCCAGCTAACCGTATGTCAGGAGCATATCTTTAGCTTGGCCCAGCAGGGATTAGCTGGCAGGATGGAGTCAGCAAGAATTGGACTAGCTGTCTGGAGCAGCATGCAAGGAAAATGGGAAGTTAAATATCCAATAAGCGTGATCTAAAATGCTGTCCAGAGAGCAGAGGTCAAAAGAGCCAGCAGGCACAGACAGGGGATTGTGGGACTGCCAAAGAGAACTGACTGTTCAAGGTGTGTAATTCATAGTTATGTAGTAGTCACTTTGCAAGCTGTCTGGACAGGGAGGCCAGTGACAGCTGAAGGGACACATACCTGGGACTGAGCCCAGCCAGCAAGCTCAGGGAAGTTTCCTGGGAAGCAAGTACCAGCCACTTCTTGGATGGATGATAAGGTGGCACTTACTGTGATGTGGGCAACAAGCTGTCCGGTTATTAGGAACTGCCAGCTGTCTTCACTTCAAGTGTAGCATTGCTGCCATCACAAATACAGAAACCAGGCTTCGTCCCTGATAGTAATAAGCCTGAAAGCGTGAATATTTGGAATATTTAGTGTTATAAAGAAATAGGCCCCTGTTTACTACGGCACTGAGCTAAGAACTTGGACAGGTCCGAGCACTGTTCCACTGACAGTCAGTGCAGCCAGTAAGCAGACATTTTGATGAACAGGCAACTGAGCGCTGCTGTGCATGGAGAAGTCGCTATTGATTTAAGTAATCTTATGCCCGTAAAGGGTTTTTTCATCACTAAGAAACAAGAAGTAGATAAAGAAGAGTTTCATCAGAAGAAGGTTATTGCTGGAAATCCTTGTGTCTTTGAGTCTAATGTATGAAAACACAGACAAGGCTGCCTAAACAGAACAAAACAGAAAGCCAGCTAATGCCCATAAAGCTTCCAGACACTGCTTTTTACTCCTTGGAGCCCCAGAAACAGATGAAGGGCAATTCAATTGCTTTTAATGATACTCCTCTGAATACATGCTTTATTTCAAAAAGCCAACTGCTCTAAATGCCATTGACAAAGACAATAATAATGTACTAGTGTCAGTGTAAAACTGTACACCATTTTATACATTGTATGGCTTGTAAACATCAAATAGTTCATTTTGATATACAAAGGAAAAGCTGACTGGGCTCAGCATCATGTGAACCATCTTTCTTGGATTTGTTTTGCATTCTAGATTTGTTGGTGCAATACAACTTCAAAGAATAGTAATAGCTGTGGTTTTTAACAGGAAACACTACACAAAAATATGGTTCTTTTAGATTAAAATAGATGTTTCCCTGAAATCTTACGGTTTCATACTAAGTTGATGTCCTGGGATTTTTTTTTCCGTAAAAAGAAACCTGCAGGATGAAACACTGCAGTTGTGAATGGTTTTGTATTTGTTACCATGTTGTGTGCACACATGTGTCCAAGAATATGTATAAAGGTTTCAGTACAAAGCTAACTTAAATTGTCTGTAATCTACTGTAGCTGGATGCCAGTACTTTCAGAAACAAAATGGCAGGAATAGCCAGCATCCTCAGTAGGTTACAGTCTCTTAGGAAGTGCCTTCTCTGAATCAGTGCAGATACAGGTGCTGCAGAGGCTGTGGACATTTTAACTCGTAGCATTCCTGCTGCACCACTGACCACAAACAGCTACTTTTGCAGTTTTCATGTCAGCAGAATTGACCTCTGACCACAACAAGTTCCTTTAGGACGTCTTACCTTTCTGACCCTTTGCATCAGAATGCTAAGACCAGAGAGGTGTCTAACCTATATTCTGTCTCGGAAAGCAGACAGTAATACAAGGTTTGCTGGGAGTTCTGGTTTTTGGGGGGTTTTTTAGGAGAAAATGTGCAAGGAATATGGTAGCTTTCTCAGTTTTTGATTCTTGGCAGTATGTTATGAGCTTGAGATTGTATGTATTCAGATCATCATGTTTAATATCTACAAAAACATAGGTGTCATTCTTAAATTATAGTCCCTTTTTGAACCCAGTAACACTTTGAGCTTCTGCAAAAACCCAGGGCAGCAAGTTCCACAATTTAATGTGTATATCATGTTGATTTTTTCCCCTTTTGTTTAAACTGGCTACTGTGTGCCCCAGGTTCTGTATTGTGAACAAGTTATATGTTTCTGTATTAATTTTCTTTAAACTGTATGTGATTTTATACATTTCTATCAGATTCTTTCCATTGTTCTCCACTTAATTTAAAGCATATGGAGCAGGGACAGAATGAATCTCAGCCTCCTAGTGCTCACTCCAAACCATACTGAAAGTTTAGGGTGGAGATAATGTGGAGTCAGATCAGGGAATCTTTGAGTATCATGATTTTTATTCGTGGTATTTGGAATATTTCTTTTGCTTGGATTAATGGAATAAAAAACTACAGAGAAAAAAAATGAGCAAGTGAAAGGATATTCCTTTACAAATTAGTAGTATGCAGATGATTTTGGAGTGGGAAAGTTACTCTCACAAAACCAAGGCAGACATTATAAACAGAATTCAGGCTAATGCACATTTACACTCCACAGATTTCGTAATAGCATCCAGATAGCACAGGCTTACAGTCATCTTTTAGAAGAATGATTCCAAATATTTAAATAGTATTTAAAAAAAAAAAACCATCAAGTAGTGATTTTTGGATTGGAGTAATCTTTTGACTGCAAGTATGGGAGGTATTTAAGCAACAGAGGGATATATTAATCCATTCCAGTAGAATATAAGTCTCAGGTATAAGTCTGTGCTTCCTGAAGAAATTAGGGGGATGACCCGAACAGCCACTGTTAAGAACACACATGAGGATAAACAGAAAGCACTTAGTAAGTATGAAGGAAGTGGCAAATGAGTAAATTGGGTAGTTTAAACAAAAAAGCAAGAGAAAAGTGAGGAAAAACTGATGTCACATGTTTCCCTGCATCTCAACTGAAGGATTTAAAAGTATTTAAGGAGCAAACATCACAAACTGCAGACAAGAAGATTGTGGGGATGGTAAACAATGATTTTGTATGTTTCTTACAATACCAATGAAATGTGTGATGACAGTCTCATTCAGAAGAGAGACTGGAAGTACCAAAGAAGATGAGGTATTCAGCTGGAAGACTGAATGTGCAAAACTAAAGATACAGTTCTTTATAAATTGTTCTTCATTGGCTTTATAATCAAGAGATTTATCACTAAGTAATGGTAGACTTGTGGGTTGACCATAAGTTTAAAGCTCTGACATCTAGATAGAATTACTGTCTTTGCTCTGTTGGTAGCTGTGGAGGATGTCTTTAATTTTTAATTTTTTTTTTTATGAAAACATACCGGTCTAGGAAAATTTGGATTGGCACTTCTTAAGAGTAAAACCCTCTCTGTAGAAAACAAATTCAAGCTAGGTAATGATAGTCTTTACTTCCCTCCCACCACTTCAGCTCAGTCATGTTGGTGGCAACAGTTGTGAGGGGTTCCAGCTGAGCTCAGCCCTCTGTTGTGGGGGGTGCTGTGCAAAGACAGCAAGAGACAATCTCTGGTTCAAAATATTTACAGGCTGTATAGTCACTATAGATCAAAGGAGTGAGATGTGGTGACGAAGTAGCTTGTTTCAGGTTAAACAGCAAAGACTTTATCTTATTTAAAAATAGAAGCACGAATGCTAATTAGCAGTGTGAAAGGAGTGGTTGCTTGTCCAGTGAGCAGTGGGTGATCAGCAGGTGCATGGAGAGGCAGGGGGTGACTGGCGAGGCGAAAATCGAGCTCATGGATTCTGCTGTCAGCCAGTTCTCTGTCGGCACGTATTGCTTGCTCCAGAGGAGCTGAGTCTCTGTTAAGTAGGGACAGTTTATTGGTTATAGGCTGTTCAGTTGATTCTGTGCCAATTAGCTGCTGTGGAAGAGGATTTGTCTAGTTTTAATAGTTCATGTACCCTACAGAAACAAAAGCACTCTGAAAATTAGCTGTGAGAGAGGCCTAGACCCCTAAGAAAAAGTTCTTGTCGCTGCATCTTAAGGGATTAATATTTTTCAACTTAAGCAAAACTGAAAGTTGCTATACAGACCTCACAATGAACCAATAATTAGCCAAAAGTTAGCAACTGCTTCACAGGGATGAGTTTCCTTAAATCTGTTGCTACGGAAGTGCTGCTGGTAGGTATTTTGCTCTCTCTGCTGGGTCAGTAATATTCTCTAAGCAGCCAAGTGCTGAAGTCTTCAGTGACAGCGCAGAAGTTCCCAAGCGTGAGAATCATTTGCACGTGAAAGGGCAGTGTATGGTAGTGGGTGAAGTTCTGCCCTCCCAGTGACTGTAGAACAAAGTCCCTTAACCTCTTCTAGGCCAACCCCAGCTTGGGACCTCAGATTTACAAGTAAAACATTATGGTGTTGTGATACAGTAATATCAGGAAAGAGATTTTACATACTAAATACTTTATAAGAAAATAAACTCTTAACACTGAATTCCATATTAAATTTCTCATGCAGTTTACAACTATTGTTGTCTTTCGGAAAACCTCACACATTCAACTGAATCTCATAACTGTGATAGAATTAGCTAAGAAGCTTGTTTTCATTATTTCACTTATTTTACTCTATCACTTCATTTCTCAGTAATTGTTCACCAGTTCATTTAAATTAATTAGCTATTTGTTACTGTTATTCTTAGTTTGGTTTAGTTTTCTCTTAGGAATCCCTCAGTTCTTTAAGAGATTGACTTGAGTTAAATGTCTTGAATAGCAAGAAGGAAAAAAGAAGGAGAGTTGAGGCCAGTGATTATTCCTTGTACTGCTCTTGGACATTTATGAGCTGTAACTTCCACTGAAATTAGGCACACTATGGAATTGAACTGCTAGAAGTAACCGTGTCACTGCAGCTGCAAAAGTGACGCTTTCTGCGTCTAGCAGGACTGCAGCAGGGTAGGCCTGTGCAGCAGCAGCAAAGATGACTGTTAACACTAGAGGAGAAGGAGGTTTCCCTTGTGGCGTGAAAGTAACACCCCAGTGCTCAGGCTCATGTTCTGCTCTGCCCTGTGTGAAAGAACATCACCTGGGCTATGAGGAGAGCTTGCTGCAAATGTGATTGAGAGACAAAAAGGGATTTTAACGCAAGTTTTAGAAAGGTCAAAGCTGACTTTGGTTGCTGTTCATCTCCTATTATTTCTTGAATGCTTATGTGCAGTACACAGTATAATGTATTGAAGTGACACAAAACAGAGCTGTACTAGTAGGCACAGGGAGGCAATTTTTGTATTTTTGAATTAGGACTTTCAGATAAAAGTTTCTTGATCAGATTAAGCACATTTTCTAGGATGCTGTCAGTGAAAGCTAACAGACCAGTTTTGGTGTCAGAAGTTATTAGAAATGAAATACAGAAATTGGAATGAAGTACTGGCTCTCTCAAGTATGTGGCAAATCTTTTGTAGCCTACAGCGAAGCCAAGATTCATCCGCGAGGAATGAGAAATGAAGCTGATACAGGTATCCAAATGTATCGTGTTTATGAAACGCTCAGGATAAAAGAAAGAGACGAAGTGCAGCGCAGAGCTTGAAAGCAGTAATGATTCTGAGGATTGGTGTGGTGCAGCTGGGTGTTAGTGACTGGCTGTGCCCTGATAAAGCTGCGTAGAGAAGCTGTAGCACCATGCTGAATTGTGTTGTTGATACTACAGGTTCTGAGAGTACAGGCAACTAACAGAATTGGTTATGGGATTAGGAATTACTTCACTCTGTTTTTTGGGTCTGTTTTGTGGCGCAGGAGCACGTGAAGGTAGAAACTAGATCCTACGTAATATAGAAGCCAAGAATTTGCAGCAATAAATGCTCATAATACGGATGACTCTCTGTGGTTTTCATGAGCCAAATCACTTGAGGGACTTCATGGACGTCAGAATGCTTGCTCAGCTTTGCTAGGCCAGGATGGGATGTTTCGGCTCGCTTTGCAGTAGTGCTTAGTGGGCTGGTGGCAGGCAGTGGGGAATTAAGCCTTCCTTTCCCACTGTGTTCTCATGTGACACTTGTTACAGAGTCAAAGACACTTGTGGTGTTTTGGGTTTTCTTTTTTTTTTTTTTTGCCAAGAGTATATACCAATATTGTAAACCCAGTCAGAAATGAATTTTCAGCAGTTCTTTCTGTATGGCCTCCATAGTACTCGAAGATGTAGAATTTCCTGCCACCTTTCAGACATTGGCTGGCAGTGCAATAGCTTACTTTTTACATATCACCCTTGAACAAATGAAAAGCACCAAGGAATGGCCCGCTCGATTTTTTTCTGTTAATCTATGTGTGAAAAGCAGCTTGTTTTAAGACCAGGCTAAGACCCTCTCTCAAAATTGCAATAAAGATTTGCTTTTGAAATCTTCAGATAGGAAAATATAGCCAGCACCCATTCTGTCTGTTTATTAGAATTAACGGGAGAGTTATTCTAGTTGAGAAGTTCTGTAGTTGCTCCAGAAAAAGCAGTAAACAGTGTAGTGCTTAGTCTTGAAAGAAAATGGTAAATTAAGGTAGCCTTGGTGAAATTTGTTTCTTAGCATATTCAGACTTACTAGCAACAGTGGTTGTTCCTAGTTTTTTTAACACTTAAGATGAACTGGAAGAGGGCATTTATGGATTCTGATGTTACAATATGTGCAAGTTTATTTTTCCTTTCACCTTACTCTGATATAAAGTGTTAATCTGAATGCCTCCCCTCAAAATACAGCATGCTGGAATTACTTCTTTCTGGATGAAAATGGTACTTACGTTTTTGCGAAGTTTTTAGATTAATCTTCCATGGTAGTTCAGACTATACAAAGGAGCAAAGTTTTAAAAAGCTTTTGATTACCACAAATAGGCCTTCTTTGTCATAGGGAGGTATTCCTTTTAAAACAATAAGCTTTAAGACTTACCAGTCAACTCCATTTAAAGAATTTTCGTTCTAGTCAGTACTAAGTATTATCAGGTTGATGTTGATCTGAAGACAATTCCAATGAAATTTTGTATTTGCAACAGACTGTAGGAAAAAAAAAATAAATCAAGTTGTCACTTGTCATCACACCAAGCTTATTTATCTCACCAGCACTTCATGCAGACTTTTTGCTGAGAAGAAAATATCCAGAGATTATATTTCTCTGGAAGGGCGATACAGACAGTATTCCTATACTTCCTATAAAAATCATAGCATAGAATCATAGAATGGTTTGGGTTGGAAGGGACCTTAAAGATCATCTAGTTCCAACCCTGCTGCCATGGGCAGGGACACCTCCCACTAGAGCAGGTTGCTCAAGGCCCCATCCAGCCTGGCCTTGAACCCCTCCAGGGATGGGGCATCCACAGCTTCCATGGACAACCTGTTCCAGTGTCTCACCACCCTCACAGTAAAGAATTTCTTCCTGAGATGTAAACTAATTCTCCCCTCTTTCTGTTACCCCTCATCCTATTGCTCCACTGCCTGACAAAGAGTCCTTCCCCATCGCTCCTGTAGCCTCTTTAGGTATTGGAAGGCTGCAATAAGGTCTTCCTGGAGCTGTTTGGGCTGGGACAGGCCATGCAACTGGCTCGCTTCATCTTCACTCTTCTCCTTCCCACCTCCTGGTACCCAGCTTCCCTCTTCTGTCACAGCGTGATGTTGGTTCATGCTCAGCTTGTGACACTCTGTTCCCCCAGAGGTCCCCTGGCTGGTTGTCCCTCCATGCATTATTTCTCCGTAACTGTTGTACTGTGCGGCTTCTCGTCGGACTCTGTGAACATTTCTCCACTTTGTCATTTCGAATGAAGACCTATTCTAAGCGTGAGCATTGCCATTCAAAATATTTCAAGACTCTCTATGAAGGCGTGACCTCTGTTCCCTGCTAAACACTGTTTGTGCCAGGAGACCTCGCAGAATCTGCTTTTATCCGTAAGCTCAACCCTTTCCTACAGTTCCCAATTTGATTTTCAGTTGCTTTGCAGGAGTTCGAGCCAGAGCTTGCTTCCCCAATTTACTTAGGAGGAGGATGTTTGGAAGACTGTGTCAAAAGCCTTGCTAACCTCAAGTAGATCCACGAAGCCTATTACTTTACCACACAAGGAAATTAATTTGATTTGATGCAATATGTTCTTGACAAACCTGTCTTGACTGAATCTCATCTCCTTGTTCTCATCCGTGTGCCTACAAATAGTTTTCTTTTTTTTTTTTTTTTATTTTCCTGGGAAATGAAATTAAGCTGACAGTGGTTTATAGTCTGCAGCCCTCCTTCCCCCTAGCCCCCACCCCTACACCCCTGTGCATCCTCTTCCTTTCTCCAGCCACACTAGAGCCTCTGTGTGTTGCTGCTGTGGCAGTCTTGGGCCTTCTGCTGAAGTTTCCGTCCATGCTTTCCTGTCCCGGTTTGGTTTGTTTTTTTTTTTTTTGTTTGGTTTGGTTAGATTTTTGTATTCCTCCGGCGTGGTAACCCTCCCTCCCTGTCTAAACCCCTCGCACTAGGGCTCCCGGAGGGGCTTGAAAGCTGCTGTTTTCCCTCATGTGTTATGACATTTGACCACTTCACCCTCGGCCAAACGGCCAGCAACTCGCTGCTTCATTTCAGGATCCAAAATACAATTGCTTTTCAAACTCCCTATGGACTCTTTCCAGGCTACTGCACAAATTAAGCCTGTTCCTACTCTTTTCCCCACCGCTTCCTTTCCCTACAAAGCGGCGGCCTCTTCCTTCTTTTTAAACTTTTATGTGGTGCTATAAATTGACCTGGAGAATTACAGATGCTGGATAAGACCCCCTGGCTGCCCAGAAGAGTTTGGATGCTGCTCCTTGGCTGCGGTGAGAGAGGGTCTCCTCCGCAGCCCCTGCCCTCCCTCTTCCCGCAGAAGCCGACCGGGAGGAAGGCATCTCCCTCTCGCCGAGGTATCGGTGGCAAACGGGGACGCCCCATCAAAAATCGTTGCATCCTTCTGCTTCTCGGCGAGGGGCTGGGACCCACGGGGATCTGTGTGTCTTCTGGGTGGCTCGACGGTCTCCCGGTTTGCACCCAAAGCAGGCTGGAGCCGCAGTTTCATTTCCTTTACACGCTAATGAGCTCAGCTGTTCTGGCAGCAGCAAAGCCGGGCAGGGGGGGCTCAGCTGTGGGCTGTGTGTGTGACCCCAGAAACACTGGGAACGGCACCTCCAAAAGGACAGGGAGAAGGCCCACCATGGAAACCAACCCTTCCCTTCTCAGCCTCCGAGGGCTGTACCCCACCTCCATGGCAGCAGGGGTGACAAGCGACTGAATATGAGCCACCAGTGTGCCCAGGTGGCCAAGAAAGCCAACGGCATCCTGGCTTGCATTAGAAATAGTGTGACCAGCAGAAGTAGGGAGGTGTTTGTCCCCCTGTACTCAGCACTGGTGAGGCCACACCTGGAGTATTGTGTCCAGTTTTGGGCACCTCAATACAAGAGA
>JAOXJK010000051.1:36263468-36281497 GCA_025774025.1 Xenus cinereus | reverse complement strand
TCCAATTTAAAACCGTTGCCCCTTGTCCTGTCATTACACTTCCTGACAAAGAGTCCCTCTCCTGCTCTTCTGTAGGCAAAAATAATAATATATATATGTATTAGTGCTGTAGGTTTTACTGGTGTGTATACCATAATATTGTTTTGTGGGCCCATAGTAGAACTGAAGTGGCAAACCAGCTCTGCTTAGAAAGGGACCATACCTACTAGAGCTTCAGGATAGCATCAGTACCTCTGTTGCTCTGAATGGAAACAAGTTAATGTCATCTTAATCATTTAAAAAACCTGTTAAGGAATTTTTGTAGACTTCACTCTTTTGCAGAAGCTGAATTTCAGTGCACTTACAAAGAATCAACGTTTATGGTAAAAGCGTCTTGATTGATCATATGGTGAGCTTTTTGATTAAAATAATAAAACTATAATGTTACACGATTTAAAGTTCAGACAGGACAGAGAGTGCATCTCGGGCATTGCCACTTAAAAGCCACATCAGCCCAGAGAGGAGGATGCTATTGACTTGTTAGGGTAGATAAAACGTGCATATAAATGTGATCACTGTGACGCACAGACATCTTTAGAGTGTGGGTTTGACTGTCCTGATTTTACAAGTAGTATATTTTTGTCGTTTATTTGTGAGTCCAACATTACTGGACATAGAATTTATGAAAGTGAAAGTACAGAGAACTTCGGAGTTCTCTATGAGCAAATTTCAGTACTATGTACTGTAAACCAGTACACCTTCTGAGTACGATAGAACAGTTAAACTGTTGTTTCAGATTCTGGATCACACTATTTTCATCTCTCTCTAATCTCATATTCTCCTTTAAATTATAAATTGCCCAAGTGACATGGACTAAGCCAAGGGAACTTTTGGAATGTATTTAATATGGTTTTATTAGCTTTACTGCAGGCTCAGGATATGATTTGGTGTGTTGGAGACATATCTGTGTTCAATGATGCCTCCCTCAGGATTCATTCTCTTTTAATGAACAGTGAGAGACAGCAGCAGTGTGTGTGATGTACGTTTTAGCATGGTTGATGAGTTTTTGCAGTTAAAAAGTATGTGTCATTGTTATTTACTCTGTATTATTTATACTGCAAGCTTCTCAGAGGCCCTAGCCCCATTGCACCAGGCAATGTAAAAATACAGATATTATCTATATTTTTTAGCTGCTTTTACTGAGAAGAGGCAAAGGCAAGCCTTGAAATCAGTGTGAGTCAGACTCCTTCCTCCTCGTCAGGTACATTTAACATTCTGGAAGGTGGCATTGGCTGATACTTGATTGATGATGGTGTGTTTAACCATTTCCTGGTATTCTAGGAATTGTAACATTGTTGGGCTTTTTGCTGACTTTGTCTTCATGATCCCATTTTACTACTAATTAAATTTGATACTCAGTAAATTCACTAAATCAAGCCTTAGAAAAAATGACTACATGATGAAGTGAATCTGAGCTCTGCAATTCTTAATTTGTTTAATAATAAGTTTAGATTTGAATGTCATTATTGGAAGCATGGCCTACTTGTTATGAAATTTGAGTAATGCACTACTTTTGTGTAGTAACTGACTAACTTCAGTTTAGTCAATTCTAACAGTCAAGTGTGTTTGTTTAAGCATACACTGAAGTGTCTCCAATAGCAATTTTTGCTCCTGTTGGAAAAAATTAAGAAGGGCTTTCTGTAACAAAAATGCTGAGTGCATACAATATTTTATAAAAACTCTGAATTTTCCACCAACTGTCATAGTGAGAGACACTGAAAGGCAAAGACCTATTAAAACATCTTTACTTTGTTTTAATGGTAAAATAAGCTGTTGTCTTTAAACACACTGAATGTAATTCAGTAAGTGAAGAGGTATCTCAGAAGAATATGAATGAATCACCGTAGTGGTTAGTTTTTAAAAAGAAGTGGGGTGGAATAGCATTTCATGCAGTAGACTGAGTAATTATGTCTAAGTAAATACGTTAGTCTGTGATCGTGGGGTTTTTAGGTCTTTCTGAGTAATGATTCAAATTCGTAGGTTGCTACAGATCAGTATTCCTGAATACGGATTATCTTCAGGAACTATAATAAATAAATTCCATGTAAGGGTTTCATTAAAACGTTTTCTGATGTTTTCAGTTTTGCGTTGCTTCTTTCAACCGACTGTTTATAAGGCAAAATTTAGTTTGAAATGAATTATTTCTAAGTCATAAAATATTCTGAGTAATACTAAAATTATATTGAATGTTGGAGCAAAACATTTATAGTGCTCTGCCTTATAACCGTTGAAATTCACTAAGATTATCAGATATGATAAATTATGTTGTTGAGAAGCTTGACTCAGTGACTATTACAAATTTAATGTAAAAACCTTTAATTTTATTATCTGTTTATTCCTCTCGGGGGATGAAGAGAGGACTTGACATCCAAATGTTCATACAAACTGAGAGTCTTTCCACGATAGCTTAAAAGCAAAACTTTCTAAGATTAACCACCCAGAAAAGGTTAAAAGCGATATTAGCTACATTCTCTCCCATTCCAATGGAGGCGTGCTGTGCCATGGAGACACAAAAGGAACAACTGCTAAATTAATGTAGTGCTTCTAATGCATTTAGCATTTTTAATAGGAACTCCTATCATAATGAGACACTCTGCTTTTGAATGGATCTCTCCTTTTTTTTGTATTTTTCCAAGCTTCATATTTAAAGGTTTACTACCTATGTTTGTCAGATTTTCCTGATGTGTTTTAATAATCATACTAATAACTAATTAAAAGTTATCTGAAACGTAATCTTTGTCTCCTCTGCTGTAAGAATTAACCTAATTTCCTAACGAGAGCTAATGTTCTTTTTGACTGTACTGCACGTAATAAAATGGGCTATCTAAAATTCTGGAATAACGGTATGAGGGTGTACTTTAATATTACAGACCTAAAATACTCTTAGAAGCAGAGTTTAGAAAATGAATCTTGTTGTGATATAGGCTGCCCTTCAGGATTTGATAGTACTGTAGGCATATACTAAGAGAAAAATCTGACTTATTTGGAAAAGCAGAAATTCCTCCTGGCACGAGAGATGCAAAAATAAAGCTACTTCTGTGTATTTTCGTAGATCCTCAGGGGTGGGGTTTTTTTGTTAAAAAAAACAAACAAACAAACTATTTTCTGTCTTTACAAGCTAAACTTATCATCTGGTCTGCAAAGCATGCTTTGCCACGCTCTACACTGGAGAGGCAGAAGGACAAGTATCACATTAGTGTTGAAGCATCCTACCACGTGATCTGACTAATAGCTGTCGTGTGGTTATACTTACCTGCCTTTCCCTGAGGAAAGAAAAGTAAGCACATGTAAGTGGTTGGAGAAATTTTTGGGAAATTAAAGGAGACAATTCAGAAGTGCACATGGTAGTCCTTGTTGGTAAAGAGATGTATTGCAGCATCCTGCGATAGCTGTAACTTTCATAAGCCTCGCAGATGCTTGTCCTGTTACAGCGCATTGCTGTAATTGAAGAGAGAGAGTGCTCATCTCATGGGCGATGATATTTATATTTGTGGAGATCCTAGAGAAAGTAGGGATTCCGTGAGCTGTCCTACAAACTGAATTCTCCACTGGCTGATTGTATTGCTATTGTGGCTGGTCCAGTTCTGGAAATCTTAGTGTGTCCGTGCCTTCCTGTGGCTGCAGTGCAGCTCCTTGGAGCTCCTAAGTAGGTTGTTTTGTTAGGCTCAACTGTGTAGTACCTATTGTTTCTTCACTTTTGCTATGGGTGTAAAGACAGACCATCCCCTAAATTAAAACAGACTGTTGCATCGTCTTCTAAAAGGCCAAGGAGAGAAAAAGGTGGGAGGGGGGAAACCACCAAAAAAACCCTCACAAAAAAGGGTGTAATTCTTATGCAGATATAGCTACGGGAAGGTGACTACAGTGGGTCAGAGTAGAGTGAAAAGGTCAGGGACTGATGCATGTAATCTCACTTGCTGTTATCCATGCCTTGCGTAGAAGACAGAATTTCTCCATTGTTACTCTAAAGGTCTGTGTACTTTTTTTACAGTAAGCCCTCTATTTTTATCCTTTCCAGATAGCCCTCTGTACCCAGAGAGCTGCAGTACTTACTCTCAGTGTGCCTGCACTTTCTCATTTCACTGATAAATTTGGATGTCTTGGTTTTTTTTCCAATGATAAGGTAGACTATTTCCTTAAGATAATATTTTTGTTGGAACACAGCAGTGTATTTTCAGTACCTTCAAGAATTAAATTTGTTGCTGTGCATTTTTAACTATGACTCTTAAAGTAGTTGTAACTTGCATATCACAGCCACAACCTTGATATTCCAAAAGTTGGTTGATTCTTGTTGATATTTACTTCCTTATTAGAAATGCAAGAAAGAAAAAAAAGATTGAACTTTCTTGCATTTTTGCTGTACGTTTTGAGGTAAGTGGAAACAGTTTAATATTTTTTTCCTGTAACAAGATACTGGATTCTGTCAAAATTAATTCTTCTAGAACTTCAAGCATCTTTTTCAGTAAACTCTTTTCATGGTATAGCAGATCTTGTTTTTTAAACTGAAACAACGCCCACTAAGAAACTTTCCTCAAAAAAACCAATAAAATTAAATTGAGCAGGTAGGAATGCGGGTTCACATATACAGCCACAGATATAAGGCTGGAAATGTACTTCAAGCTGACATTGACTACAGATAGTTCATTTGCATTCACTTGAATGTGTTCTCAGCCCTTTGGACAATGTGTAATAAAATGTACCTGTGCCATGCACAACACTAAGAGATTAATGCAGTTAGTCTCATAATAATTTGCTTGTCCCAACTGAACATTTGGGAGATGTCTCTTTGACTGTCGAGAATTGATTCCAGTAATCATAACCTACCAGCTGGCATGTCAAAGACACAATCAAACCTGGCAGTTATGCTATTACACTACCAGTACAACCCACTCATTGTCCTACAAAAGCCAAGGCATCATTTTGATTATCAATACAGTTATTTTTTCTTTAGTTAAGAGATTGATTCCTTTAACATTGCAGAGTGGAAGAAATAAACTTCTTGCAGATCAATAGCATGGCACTCTTTCTTTTCTTGCCTCAGACAATCCTGATAAATGCAGTTTTAGGTTGCTTATCTTACTGACTCAACAGCTTAGGTAGAAAGAGCAGAAACCTCTGTATTTAAACTTTTTCTTTCTTTTTTCTTTTTTTTTAGTGTCTCCTGAATTTACACTGTCTACCTGCCATTAAACTGCCTTAAAATTCTGTAGTAAGCATCAGTTTGGCCATTAAATCTTGCTGTTATAATTTTTCTGTGTTGACATTACATTCCAGTTGTTTAAAAAGCAGCATCAGAACACCCCAGGTTCACAGGTCAAATTAATTTGAAAGTTGGATGAAACATTGAATGCTATTAATGGAAAATTGATCCTGAGAGATAAAGCTCATTACCTAGGAATGCATAACTGGAGTATTACCTCAGCACAGGTCTCTCTGTGTCCTCTATAGGAGTAAAGTTACCAAACACACCAGGAATTTTTGTTTATATATTTTCTTTAGAAGGATTTTTAGAGGACATTGCAGTATAATTGTATGCAAACAAAGAATCTTCTCAATGTTCGAAGGAGACAAAATCCATCCAGAATAAACATTGTAGTAAACTGACTGAACAGTCAGTACGGGGCCTCACTGGTGCATAGCTGCTGTCTGTCTGGATAGCAGGGACCTCCTAGGAGCAGCATCAGCATGGCTTGGAGCAGCCAGCTGCACTTTGAAATCTCAGGATAGCTATATGGTTCTGGGGTTTCAGTTGTGTGAGCAAGTTGCTTTTCTGCTGGGCTTCTCTGTCAGCATTTCTTCTGTGTGTGTGTACCTTAACCTCATCCGAGATGCAATTGACAAGTCCTTTTGTGTTTGGCCTGTCACTCAGAAGATGTGTCATTGAATGCTATTACCTCTACAGGTGTCCAATCAGAACCAGTGTCTAACTGGAGTTGCTTTGTCTTAAATACTCAGGCTAACAAAGGAGGTACCATTACAGCCTATTACATGCTAAAGGAACTTTCCCTGAACTCACTAAGTGGTGCAATTTGTTTAAGAACTCCACCAAAGTGCCCTAAGTGGGTTCTTAGTGCTGCCCTGTGGACTCTGGATGGCTCCCCTGCTGTGCCCCTTTGTTTAAACCTCTTTCAGGAAATCTCAAATATTCATTTCCTTTAGGTTATTAGCATCTTTTCTGTCTCAACCTCTGTTGCAATCCTTTATCCCTGGTTTACTGGAAAAGTGAAGCACCATCCTACTAAAGATGGGTCTATGTGGGATTATTTAATCTTACATTTATACAGAACTTTTTAAAAAAAGTGTTCTTTATACCTGGGAATTAAAACTTACTGATGCTGGTAAAAATAATAGCACCTCTAGTGGTATTATGAATGGCTAGTGTATGTAGTGATAATTCCCTGATGTAAATTGATGTACAGCAACCGGTATGCCTCTCATCTCTCTGACATAAAAATCACGTTGATAAAATTCAAAACTAGAAGACAGGAATTGCAGTGAGCTGCTCACCAGAGGTTCAGACTCTGCGAACAACATGCCCTAGGCACACATGAAAAATGTAGCCTCTCTGCTTCTTTTTGCCCAGTAGGGTCATGTCCAAATCCTTTCACCTTTAAATCACATTGCCTCTTGCTTCACTATTGCATCTTGCCCTTGTTCCTAGTTTGTTGCTGCCTTAGAGGCTTCTGTTGTTCCAGAGACTAGAGAAGAACATTTATTAAGAGAGATTTATTTGGAAAGGTCAGACTCTACATTACCTCAGCATTAGGTTCAGTCTGCAGAATAATGATTTCATTTAGAACACTGAGGTTCTACAGATTTATCACTTATTTTAAAATATGACTTTGAGGAATGAAACATATGTCAGTCTGGTAAATAAGTGAATCTCTGTTCTGCTGAGGGCTTCTGAAGCACTGGAAGCTTTAATGTTTTGTTCGTTCATTTACACTAAATTTTGATTTTAATAAAAACCCCTGCATATTGTTGATATGCATCAACATATAGCACATCTTCCTGAAATAAACTTTCAGCTCCAAATCAGAATTCAGCTTGCTTCACATTTCCTGTTTTTGGAAGAGAAAAAAACATGCAATAGGCAGAAAATGGAAAAATTATTCATTTCTTATAAGTGCGGCTGTTAGTGTAGTCATATATGGATAATACCAACAAGCTTTCTTTGTCTCAGTCTATAAATCAGTATTTCTTGGTTTGTGTTACAATTCATTAGTGCTTCCCCATAAACTCCGGTATAGCTTCTTTTTTAATACTTGCACTATGACAAAAATAGAGCTGTTGTAAAAGTCCATATTTTGAAGACAACGATTTAAATCTTGGCTTCATTGAGAAAGGACCTTATTCTACCTATTATAGGGCTTTATGCCTGCATGATTTAGTAAAGTACATATTTATATATTTAACAATAAAGCACATAGGAACTGTAGCCCTATGTAGTAGCATCTGGAAATAGACATATGCGTGCCAGATGCAGTATGAACACAGATCAAAAAGAGACTATACAGGCATCTCATTGAAGTGTTTGACAGGATCCAGCAGATCTAGATGCATAGGAATGTATGAAACCGTATTAGCTGTCTGTGGTCTTATAAAACAAGTGGCTTGTGCTTTGTTACAACTTTTGTGGGCATCATGGTGTGGTTTAAAGAGGCTTTTGAAGATGTATAGTGGAATGATTTGTTGGATATTTGTGGGACCTCTTCCCAGTGTGAGAGCAGTAGGGGAGAAAGTGGTTGTTTAAAATGTAACAAGCAGATGAAAGACGCTGGGGTCATGGGCTAACCTGAGGCAGGGACTGACCCCCTAATACTCAGTGAGAGCCACATCAGATAGACACAGGCTAAGAAGGGCTTTGAACACGAAGATAAGCAGTTTATTTTGGAGGTATCGGAGAAGGAGAGGGAAGTGCCTAAAGAAAGGGCATGTAGGAAAAACAGTTAAGTTAGGAAAATGATCTTTTCAGAGACTAGTAGGAAAGGTTGCATAATCGCATATTCTGCGTGTCGTTCAGAAAAGTTCTGTAAGGGTTTCGCAGGCTCTGGATATGGGGTCCTAGAGAGAGGTTGGATTTATAAAGAATGCCCTGGGCCCCAAGGAGAGGACAGGATAGGGACACTGAGATTGTAGGTACTTTGTTGGTTTGTTTTATGGGAGAGATGTGGAAAGATGTTAGGGATGAGGGTTTAAGAGCTCTCTCCTAGTAGTATAGATATGTCTATGGAAGTAGCATTATGTAGATCCATGAGGAGAGGTCACAGATGAGTTCACTTTTAGTCTGAACGAAGATAGGTCTGGAGTATAGAGAAGAATGAGAAGACATCATAGAAGGAGCCCGAGTTGTGTTTGCAGAGGAAACATTTAAGGCAGTGAGGGACAGAAGGGCAGAATGCCGAGAGTCTCCTGCCAAATGTTGCAGAAAGGGTGAAGATATGAAAGATTAGAGGTATGAAGAATAAATATCACAAGAGGTGAATCCAAAAACTGAAAGACAGATGGGATGTCAGAAAGAATAATGCTTTGTGTATTTGGTTTTGCTCCTCTTTCTCCTTTTTTTTCCTGAACTTATTTTACACAGCATTGTCAACCCTCAGCATTTGCTTCTTGCTTAAAACTGCAGCCGATGCCTGTTTGTTACTTAAGACATACTATTTCCAAGTTTTCCTTATTTTCTGCATATTTTTTTTTGTCGCCCTGCATCCGTTCTTTACTATCTTCATAGTCTGTATTTCTTTCAACACCAAATCCAAGTTTATTTTACTGATTTCAGAGCTCTTCGGCATATTGGCTTCCTTTGTCTACCCATGTGTATTTTGCTCATACTTTGCTTCCTTCCTATTTGGCAATATCTGTATTTCATTACACATCTTGAAGACTTCTTTCTTACTGTCTCTTGAGCATGGAGCATCCTTCCAAGGCTGATGTATAACTTAATCTCTTTTTTTTTCTACTGCTATTACATATAAGCAGCACAGAAATTACCAACTGAAAATAACCTCCTGCCTTCATATTTGTAGCAATTACAGGATGCTGGAGATGGGATGTCTCCTTCCTTCCCATCTCAGGATACTAAAATGAAAGCTAAATAACAGTTGCAGAACTATTCAAATTTCTGCATCAAAAGCTTACCTCTTCACTACCTTAAACCACATATTCTCATTTATGTCTGTTCAAAGTGAATGCAAAATCATAATGTAAAACGACTACTCAGGATTGAAGTTGATGGAAAATCAGGCATGAAGCTAAAAAAGAAAAAAAGTCAGCTGCCCTTACCATTAGCACTTAACAGAATCTGTCATATTGTCAGTGACTGAAGGAAACATTTTAATGAAAAAATCAGGGAGATGCAAGTGGTACGTGAATGATAATTGAAAATTGCTTATTTTTAGACTGACCCTTGAAACCTCAATAAACACAATACTGGGTTTTCTTGTGCAGTTTGGATTTTATCTCTCTCCCATTACAGTGGTGTTTGGACTTCTGTTTTGCTTAAATCCTGCAAAATGATTTACAGAGATTAAATAGACTTCAGCACACCTGCATTATTTACAGTATTTTATGCTTAGATCAACTCTAACACAAAAAGTGACTTGCCAAAAGCAACATAGAGATCAATGGCTGAGCTTAAAAGTGAAATTCGGGAAGCCTCATTGCCAGCTTCCTCTCTACCCACTAGACACTAGTTACTCCATAAATATGTGATCAAAAGATTGTTCTAGTGCATGCCTCTACTTGAAAAAAAAATGAAAAATTCAATCTCCTTGGAACCATTTAATAACACTGAGGTGACAATTTTTTAATTGTAAGTCAAAATGAATGAGCATGTTACTTGCGATCTGTGTCATATCTGTTTTCATTCCTGAAACATGACCTGTCACAAGTAAAATATTTAGTGGACAGTACAATGAAATCATTTGTTATTTATGGGAACCTATGAACTCTGATCAAGGAGAACTGTTGTTTAAGCTGGCACTAAAACGAACATGAAGCCTGAGCCTGCCAGCTTGTTTTGTGCTGCCACCTACCATTTAACCATGACACGTCTGAGCACTGCCTGAGTTTAGCATCTTCATTCTCTTCTTTTCTCCTCTACGCATAGTGTCTCACTGTAAGCAAGAAAACCGACATAGGATCAGAAAAGAAATGGCGCGTGCTTATGAACAATTTTCTATCAGAAAATTCAATCAAAGTTCTTTTAATCAAAACATTAATCTTTTAGACACATAACACAAAAGTTAGAGCAAACCTGGCTGCTATTGCACCTTTTCAGTCATTCTGAAAATGTCTCTGAAAAGCCTATCAGCAAAAGGTGGTTGGGAAGAGAGGCAGCACAGATGCCGAGGAGCAGTTCTAAACATGATGAACTTGATAGTTTTTGTTTCTCTCACTCTGTGCGTTCAGTCCTTTGGGAAAGCAATTAAATAGATTTGGGCAATGCCAATAAATAAAGTGAAAATCACCTTAAAGGGTATGCTATAAATGCAACCATTAGAGATTAATCTCTTGTACTCAAAAACAGGTCTGAGTTTGTTTTTATTTAAGGGGGATGTGAAACTGTAAAATGGCAGTGTTTAAAAAAAATAAAAAGTGCTGGATTCCTTCTTGTGTAGGTGACAGAGCATTTGGTTGTAGATAGCAGTGATCTTGCAGTGAACAATGTTAGCAATGAAGTCATGCAGATTCTAAGCTGGTTTTCCGCTTGGTTTGCTGCTGAACACAAGCAGAAAAGACACTGATACCTCCTCCTGGTATTTTGAGGCCATTATTTTGGGCTTTAATCACAGCCAACACTATCAGCAGGCTCTAAAATACCTGTATCAGCTCAGTGCACTAGTCTGTTCACTAGGATGTCTCCAGCCAATTTTTAATTTATTGACCTTCACATTTGCAAGGTCCAGTGTAAGTAAGGACGGGACCCCTTCTCTCAGCTTTTTTTCTCTTGTGTCATTTCTTTTTTTAAATATGAGATGCGATTCTCTTTTTTCTTTGCCATAATTTGTCATTTAAATCTTACATGATTTTTTCAATGAAGACTTTTCCAAACCCTTTTCTTTCCAAGCTAAAATTGTGTTGGCATAACAAAGTGATCTCCTGTCAGTGACTTTATCCAGGATACATCTGCTCTCATCATTCCTGGACATGGTGTTAATTAGTTTTCTCTGAAGCCTATCTTGCAGCAGATGTTTTAGGCTTACCCTTTACCATGTATCCAAGAGGTCAGGGACAAACTTTCGTAGGAACAGAGTTATTTCTTGTGTCTTGGAGATGCAGTTTGTTGCCATTTTAAGTGTTTTGCTTTTCATGGATCAATGAAACACTGTCTCCAATTTAATTGCAACATCAAGCAATTCATCTCCATCCATTAATAACATAGTGCAGTGATATTGTAGGGCTCTCAGTGTTTGATGGGAAGATACAGGTTTGTCTTTTTTTTTTTTCCTGTGTAGCAATAAGCATTTGGGTGCCATGAAGTGTTGATTACAGCCAAGAAATATAACATCAGGGGTACTGGGGCAGCATTTTCACTGCTGCCTAAGTGAACATTTCAAACTGTTAACATGTTCCCAGGTTTTTGTGCGCTATTTTGAACAGAATTTCTCTAGGCCGGGCCCCTGTACTGAGGCTGGTGCAGCACAACCGCTGCTGCTGCTCCTCTTCCTCTCACGTAGGGGCGGCGCCAAACTCGCCCGATTATGCAAACATAAACAAGAACAGATAAAAAAAAAAGGTACTGCTGAGCTTAAGCAAGTTAGAGAGACCTGAGTAAGCGGACTGCAATCAAATCTCTGCTCCCTCCCGTCCTCAGCCCCTCCATACCCAAGCGTGTCTCCGAGGTCTCCTCAGGGCCGGCAGCTCTGAGCGAGGCCCATCCATGCCATCCCGCCCTCCCCAGCTCTCCTGCCCTCGGTGAGGCTGTGCCTGCCCCGGCTGCTGCAGGGAGGGGAGCTGAGGGGAGGCCTGACCCGGTTGCTGCAGGGAGGGAAGCTGAGGGGAGGCCTGCCCCGGCGCGGGCGGGCGGCGGCGGCTGCTTGGAGCGGGCGGCCTGTGGAGGCGGCGCCATCTTGAGGTGCGATAAGCTACCGCCATGAGAGCGGCGGCTCTCACGCTGTCGAGAAACGGCCGGCTGGGGTTGCTGTGCCTCGCTGTTCCTGTCGTGCCCAGAATGTAACCCTTTTCTGAGGGAAATGGTGGTGAGAGGCAGCTGCCTGATGAGGAGAAGCGGTGGAAGCAGGACCCGCTGCAGGCTGCTCCCCTCAGCACCGTATGGGAGATGGCACATCATGTTACCGCCATCTAGAAGGTCATGACAAATACGATTTTTCTGCAAAATAATGGGCAGTAGACTGTTAAGTGTACTTTAAAGTAGTAAATTCTTATAAAATTAGATGAGGTAGGAAAGGAGGGTTGTTGCAGGTGCAGTGAGTCTCTGTGAGGAAGCGAGGAGAGGGAGGAGGGTCGGAGATCCCCGCTCCCTGTGTCGGGCTGTGGTGAGGGAGGAGGGGGTGCTGCTTTCTGTACCATGAACCCTTCCCAGAGTTTGATAGGTGGCACCAACTCTGCCACAGGCCTCTTTCTGTCTGTTTTGGCAGTGCCAACACCCCTTTCTTGCAGCCAAAGCAGGGAAGCCCCTGTTACGAAAGCCACTTCTGGCTGATTCTGCAGATGGCCAGGGTGGCTTCTGGTCAGATATCCTCTAGGCCAGACTCTACTACTAAATAGACTCTTCACTTCATAAAGAAACGTGGACCTTTATGTGTTCCTGAGCTCAACTGGCCCAGCCTTGCTGCGCCTGCCTTATGTAGTGCTTGGCCCTGGCTCATTTCCATTGGATCTGGGCAGGAGCATTATCCCTGGGAAGGATTTTTGGCTAAACCTGCTTTCCTTTGCATTGTCTCTCTCCCTGTTCCTAATGGTCATATTTTCAGTATTTGGAAGATAACCATTGATTTAACTCTGGAAAAACCTCTTTTCTTCTATTCCAGTGATTACCATAGAGTCTCTGACACTGTATTATTGAAGGACTTTATTAGCTAGGTATCCTAATTGTCTCTGTTCCTCTGGCCTCACTGGTTTCCTTATCTGGAAAGAGGAAGCTATCAGTGACTGGGTTTTGAATATAATCTCTGATAAGGCTGGTTTGGAAGTTTTGGTGTAATGAGTCATAAATTTACTTATGATCACTAGCCACAGGGCTTGAAGTTGACCCTCCTGACTCTCCGCCCACTGACTTTCCTGCCCCTCCACCCCCCATGGCCATGTCTTATTTTCAAGTAATTAGAATTCTTTCTTCAATGCCTACAGGTTTTTGTATAGCTTTCTCCATGTTCATCCCCACTTTTCCTTTTTTTCTTCGTCAATGAATGTCTTAATTTATTTTTTTTGTTGCAGTGATGGTGGAGAGCTAGCAAATCCATATTGTTTAGTGGTCTTTGTGTGTACTGATTTGCTATGTTGCTTGTTTTCCTCTTAGGATATCAGAAAGGTTCTCCTTCATTTTCTTATATTCAGAATTCTTCCTTTGCTTTTAAGAATGGTGGGTGAAAGTTGTATCTCAGGCAGTGGGTTTTCTCTATTCTATTAATTAGTTACCTTTCTATTTTATAATTGTAACATGGTCTATTAACATGGTTTAGAAGCTTGTCAGACTTACATTCACTGTATCTGCAACAAGGGCCTCTGGAAATACTTGTTGTTGGCATAAATGGGGGGTGGGGGTGTGTGTGTAACATTTTTCTCTGTGTGTTTACTTTTGTATTAATTGTTTTTATGTTTGACTATTTGAATACTAGGACTTCATGCTTTTTGTGTGAATGCATGTAATCGTATGTGAGCAGGCATGAATGACAGTGCATGAATTTTACCCAGGGATATGTTTCATGTTTCAGTTCTCCACCAAAGAAACAGAACCAGTATAATGTGACCAAATTAATCACATTATAAGCTGAATAACAAATACTCGAATACGTAGGTCAAGCAACAATTAACAAACACAGAGAACACCTACATAAATAGTTCCCTGAACCCTGTCTTCTGAACAACCAGAAAACACGGGTGCATCTGCTTAAACCTAAAACAGCAAAAGAAAATGTTTTGGTAGATTAAAATGAAACCCAGAAAAATGGGTGAAATTCATCATAGAAGTACTTTACTATGACCAGTTCTTGTCATATGAAAGAAAATAAGAGCTTTAAAGCCTATTTAGTTTTTTAAAAGCTGTTTGCTTCTTTTTCAGAAGGAGCGGTTCTGTATTAACTTCTTCCTTTCTCTTGCTTCAGAGAAAAGGTAAGAAAATAATTGTCTTAAGAATTCTTCTGCCTTATTTTTGATCTTCTTCTGACATAACCCAATATGGGCTTCTCCTGAGGAGTTTTGTGTTCAGACTGAAAATGTACTGCATAGTGCATGTGCTTCCTGCATCTGTAGTGGACCTCGTGTTCATTATTTCAGTCAACAAAATTTTAGGAGCTTTCTGTAATACATAATGCTAGTTCTCTATTGAGGAATTCTGAAAAAAATAATTCTCCACTTTGTCAGTTTGTTCTGGGCAGTACTGTAACTGGTTGATTTTTTCCGCACTCCTGTCCTTGTTTCAGTGCAGCAGTACAGAAACCCGCTGGGTAGATACAGTCATAAAATGCATCTTGTCTGGCAGTGCTCCCTCCAGACAGTTGTTCAGCAGAGGACCCTGCTAACTGAAGTGTAAAGGATGTAGAGTATTGGCAGCTGGAGCCTCTGCTTTACTGTTACAGTGAAGATTCAGCTGCTTCTCTTCATGTTTGGTAAAGCAGTGCTGGGAACAGTGTTGCGATACATTTATGGGACGTTCTTCCAGAAGAAAGTTGATTTGCAGCAGAAAAAATGTTAGAATTTTGTTCTTTAATATGTAAAAATATTGTTATGCTTAGTGTGTAACTTTAAGGTTATTTCACAGTTTTCCGCCTTTCTTCATGAAGTACTTGAGACAAAGTGGTGGCTTTTATTTCTAGAGAAGGCAGCGATGTTCTGAGTAATGTCTCAGAACCACATCTTTTTGGTGCAACATTTCTTGTTTATAACTTCTGTTTGCTGGAAGAGTGCAGAGAAAGAAAAGGAAACAAATGGGAATCAGGAGGAAGGAAAAGACAGCAATGAACACCATTCTATTTACACTTAACAACGTCACAAAATTGCCAGTCTTAACATACTGCTGTGGCATTCTGCTACTGCAGACATTTCTTCTTCTTTTCTTTCGTTATAATGAAAATGAAATACTATTTTACCTTGAAAGCTTTACTTCTGCAATGGGATTTCAACCATAGTGCATTTGTCCAGAAACAAGATTTGACAGCTGTACATCGATAAGCTCTAGTGCCCTATTTTCCTGTGTTCCTACCTCTCTTACGTTGTATAAGCAGGCTATACCAGAAGTATGATTATTGCCACATTTGTAATGTGCTCCACCCAGCATCACAAATAATGGATTACAAAGAAAAAATAAATTGTTTGGACTGCCTTAAAAAATACAGTTATTACAAGAAAACAACAAACCTGTATAAAATCTACTACCATTCGGCATACGGGTCTACTTGAACCATTTCAAATTAACTCAAGAAATTATTTTTACTGGTTTACTCTGTCTTGGAAGAAGGGAAAAATTGATAAAATATACTTTCCTTCTAACTAGCTCTTACAGCAGCCCCTACAGCAGAAGATGCAACTTTAAAGAAGGATAGTGTGCTGTATAATTTATTAGCATATGGGTTGCCTACAGTATGTACTAAATCTTCTGCATAACTTATTTATTAGTGATGTGAAGTTTTTGAATTTTTTTTCAAAGTAGTAGCATTTCTTTTGATTTGTTAAAATGTAAGGTTTGAAAGCAGGTGTTACTGGTGTCATCTCATACAGTGTAAAGTATACAGATATATTGTAGCGTTAGAGTTGCAAAGTCAAGCAGAAATGATGGAATCACAGCTCCTTGCATACATTCATTGTGAGGTGATCACCATGAGATAATTGCTGTGAAACATACAGGTACTTTTAAAGCTTCTTAGTCTAAAAATAGCAGATTTATTTCAACATCAGTAGTGACACTTGTGTTTTCCCACCACTTAATTGTTGGGAAAGTATGCTCTCTGACAATGTGATACTGTTTTGACTGATATTAAGTAAACAAATAAACCAAAGTAAGGCAAGGCAGATATTGCACAAGATCAGTTTCAGCCAAATAGTTCCAACTCAGCAAAACTATAAGCATTAGTGCACAGTCTTGTGTGAGAAAACCGTAAGTATATGTTGAGCATGGCATTGACTCTGTATGTAGTGTAGGAGGTGTAAGTTAATGATGGAGGTGGATTGGTCATGCAACTCACAGATAAGCTGTTGCTTTCTGCAAGGCTCTGTGTTCTTCACTGACAAACATAGAATTGTGCCTGATTGCAACAAATTGGCATGCACAAAAGCCCTTCCTTTGGCACAGAGTTTGAAAAATAGTTGTGGCTTTCTGCGTTATCAGCAATAGGATAGTTGAAGGGACTGGTACAGCTTTGCAACCACTTCTACGTGCTCGTAAGCTTTGTGCCTAGAAGTTTAACTTCGGACTTCAGGATTAAGTCCTAGGAAATAGATGTATAGATTCAGGGAATTCTCATCACAACAGATCAGTTGTTCAGAGAGGTTCTGTTCAGATATTTCTTTAATTTCTTGATGAGAATGACTATCCTCTTTCCTCTCAAAAGTACAGTTACATTGCAATGTAACATAAGTGGCTGATGATCACTGTGTTCAACACTTTATAACTTCAGTATGTTTATTTTTCACTCCTCACTACTTTGGAACTCAATGTAAATCTCACTTAAGATGTTATCTGGCATTATGCTAGTGAGAACAATGGAAGAAAAAGAAGGAATAGTCCGAAGAAACTCTGGATACCCTGGTGGATTACATGTAGTAAAGTCTAGACTAGTTCTGTCTGTGGGACATGGGTGTTGTCTTTATCAGAGACCAAAGTAAATATTTGCCTCCTGAACCAGAGAAAGCTTCTGAAAAACTATGTGCCTTTTTGTTATAGTGTGGATGATGAAATTCTGATTTACCATGGGAGAAAATTCTTACCAGAATAGACATAATCTCGTGTTTTAAAGTAGGTTGACAAAAGAATTATGGTGTGCTTTCCTTTTTTTGAAGTTTGCTGATTCAGGGCCATTCACTTGCCTAGTGTATACTCATAAGTGCTGAAAAGTTATGCAAATACTCTGAGATGAAGACACATTCAGTGTGTCAGTTCATTCTATTGTTTTCGTGTATTCATATTACACAGCCTCAAAACTACTAGACTATAGCTGTGCAAGGAATGAGGGATTGCTTTTGGAAGGGAATTACGGAGGAGAGCCACTGTATGCCATGATGGATCTATGCTGCAGAATGTCTGGAGAGAACATTGCTTTAATGTAGAGTTGAGAATTGGAAGTTAATTGTTGTTACGGGAGAGACTTCGGGGTTGCCAGTATGTGACCTTCATTGAAGGCTGAGCTCAGCACAGGTGCTTTATGTGTTTAGTTTTAAAAAAAAAAAAAATTTCAAATAACTTGGGACCTCAAATTCTAGCAAGTTTCAAGGTGGCTTTCCTTCCTAAATCTCTTAGGAGTCATCTCTTACCTATGAGAAGAGGTAGGTGCACTTTGTGATTTCAGCATTGTGCATGTAAAATAGAGATATTTCCTGGAAAACAATGTGCTCTTTCATGCAGTGGTAAAAATGATTGAAAACTCTTCACAGAAGGATAATAAAACCCACTAAGGGAACACTGGGATGGTGATACCACTGGAAGCTGCTGCTTCACTGATTGCTCAGTACCTGGGTTAAAATCAGCCCCTAAATTGTATGAGAAGTATGTTACCTAATATGATTTGGAATAAGCAATTTTCATATTGATGGCTTTCTTGCTATATTAATGAAAATGTGATTTGCCACTATAATGGGGACATCACTTAAATTGCACC
>JAOXJK010000051.1:36168033-36249398 GCA_025774025.1 Xenus cinereus | reverse complement strand
ACAGTTATATTTAGTAGATTAAAGCTAATTAACTACTGGCAGTAACACTTACATTGAAATTCCCTGTGTTGTTAGATCTTTCTGTAATTGTGATGTATGTATTGTCTTATCCCTTCACCCTAAAGACCACAATGGGAGATTACATCCAGGACTAGATAGATCATTGTTTGGGTTCTACCCAGCAGCCATACCAATATTCCAATGTATAAACAGTTACTTGAAGTACAGTATTTTTTTCTTAGATTGGCTAGTGCAGTACTTTTCAATTTAGGCTCTGACTAGGTCCTTTTCTCCAGTGGCTCATTTTTCACATTTTCAGCACCGGTAGAGGACTGCAGTATGTTAAAAATCCAGACACTTCAAATTATGTCTACTAGATGGTATAATACTTGATAGCATGACACATATTTCATTTACATATGTTACACCATTATTAAGTAGAGAGTAGGGTTAAATTGTTAATTCAAGGAAGGTGGCATCTCAGCTGGGGTAGACTTCCTTACAGCTATGCTTTTAATATGCCAGCTGGAATACTAGATCTGCAAATGTGGCCTGGTTTTCTGATTGCCCAGTGACTTCTTTTATGACCTTTATCAGGGCACTTCTGCCTAATTTCTCCATCAGTTAACTCTGGTGTGTTACCTTTCTGATGTGTTTGTATATAATGAACAGTCTTGTTCAAGTGTTACAGTAGAATCTGGAAGAAGGTAGGAAAAAAGAAATAGTTATTAGTACTCCTGTGATCTGAAGCATAATTTATTAGCAAAGAGAAACTCACTTAAACTCTGTATGTATAAAAGTATATGCATGCATTAAGAAAAAAAATCAAAATTTGAGATATTGCTCAAAATAAAGTCAAGCGGTTGGTACGGAAACCTTAGGTCCTGTGCACCACTTGCATCCTAACAGCATTAATTTCAATTTCTGTAGTACATATCTTCAACTACCTTTTTATGCATTAGTGAGTCTCTGGGTTTAAAAAAAAAAAAAATAGTCAGGATCTGAAATTAAATATCTGCTAGAAATTTTTTGGTTTTCTCTTTTCGGTGCACTTGGATAGCTAAGCTACTTCCTATCAAAATAATGAGTTTATGCCCACGCTCCACAGACTTCACCAGCTGGTTAGAATAGCCTTCCATACATTCTAGGTAGCTGAATGAACAATACAGACTATTCGTTTTTTAGTGGCTTAGTCACCTGGCAAAGAAGCATGAAGAAATGCTGCCATTACTTTCTTAATAACAAGTTAAAGTGTTGATTATTCTAATCATATTCAAAAGAAATGAGTGAAAAAGACCAGCTATTTTAGAACCTTCCATGTAGTTCAGACTATTGACTCTAATAAGGGGAATAAAAGAGTAAAAGATATATGGTTTCTGAATTTGCTTCATCCATTTCCAGCTGCAAGCTTCCTATAGGCATTCCACAGGAACATGCATGTGTCTCAAAAGGCATGTTAAAACTGACATTATGAAAAAAATTGAGAGATTGATATTAAATGTTCAGGATCGTAATTGAGCCTTCAGTTCTGCTTTCCTTTTATATTTATTGTTACTGCATAAATCATGTTGTATTTCTTTTTATTAGTGTAATGCTTTCGACATTTCCATTTCCATTAAAACCACATTCAGAGCTATTAATGGTTTGTTATTATCCAGTACTGTATCAATTAATGGAGCCAACATGCAAAGAGGAGGATGTAAATCAATCCTACATATGAGACAGTGGCCTTGCAGACTGATTTCCTTATTCCCCAAAGCCTTCAGAGAGGAGTCATTTCTGATTATGAGGTGAAGTGGTTCAGAAAGAGAAAATAATGTGTTTAGTGGAATCCATCAGCTTCAAAAAGGACCAATCCACATGTCCTTTATGTAAATGCAAATTTAATCAGATTTGTTTGATGCATATTGAGTTTTGGAGTTTTAAATTTTTTTAGGAATGTAAGAAATTCATTATCTAGTTGCTTTTCTGAAATATATATAAAAAATAGTTCTAAATCTCATAAATTGCTGATACCTTTCATACTTTTTTATTTTCTATGTCCTCAAACTGATTTCACTGCCAACCAACCATCCAAGACTTCTAGGTAGTTTGAAGTCAATTTCACATTTTGGGATAATAGATATTATAGCTTCAAAGGATTAGGTAGAATAGCTAATGAATTTGAATCATAATTATTCAATAAATGATGCTGGTGACATTATTTAGAGAAATATATGCATGTATAGTGCATTTCAAATCCAAGTAAACAAAATCTTGGCAAGAGGGGAAAATCAAGGAAAGAAAAGTGATTTGCTTAAGAAGTGCAAGTGATTTGTTTATCCAGTGGATCACTGAGCAGTCACTGTCCTTTTGACTGATATTTGCTTGTGGATGTTTCCATCTCTTCAGTATTAACCACCACCCCCATCTCAGAGACAACAGTGTAATGGAGATTGCCCCTCCTCGGAAGTTACTTTCCAGATCTTTATCATTATTGATATGCAGCTACCCACTGGTCAGATTCAGAAGTTTTTAAGAGTCCCATGCCAATGAAGTTGACAGAAACTTCAGGTTTTTGTTTTAGAAGAGTTGTCATAAAAATCACTCCTGTGTGTCAGAAGATGCATCATGTTGAAATTCATTCATGAGGACAAAAGATGACTATGAAGCTGTTCTGTGTACTGTGAGGGGGGTCTTCAGCTGGGAATTGTGTTTAAGTACTGCATATTCTGACATAAAATGCCATGTGATGTTTTGGCATATGATAGGACAAGGAAGAGGTTCATACTCTATGCATACAAGCATACATACACATACGTGTTTGTATGTACTTATAGGCTTCTTCCTTGTATTATGTGCTAAGTTGACAGCAGTATAGGACTTTAGAAGCTTTCTGTATTCCAGACTAAGGTTCTTTTTTTTATTTTTTCAATCAGATTCTGAATTCTAGGTATAGTATGTTTAGTAAGTTTATTGAGTATAGGTATAAATACATGCATGTCCAAACACACTGACTTTTCTGTGCATCAGTCAGGAAAGCAACCCACGCCAAGGAATTAATAGACTGCTTTGCAAATAGAAAAAAAAAAAAGAATTTGGCATAGAACATTGCTCTAGAGTTGAAAGTATGGACACAGGAAATTTGATGTATCTCACACTGAATCCTGCCCTTGAAGGCACCTGTTATATAAGCCCAGAAATTCTGAGTTTTCTAATATTACTTTTATTTATTTTCCAATATATATGGTGTTGGCTAAAAGAAGACTTAAAAAACTGTCAATAAAAACAAAGATTTACTTCTACTAAAGAGTGAATAAGAAAGAGCGAAGTTCTGAGTCAGTGTGTGAAACCATACTAGTTATGGCTGTGATGTCCATACTTGTTCTTAAATACTGGCTGATGCAAGTATTAATATATGTGTATTACAGTTTATTGTTATTATATCCTGAGGTAGAATTCTTTGAGATATAGCAGATGAGCTGTTATAAGACTGTCGCTATTGGAAAGCTATCTGTTTCCATTCCTTCTTCAATAGCTCGTTTTTGTTGTTAAAAGGGGCAGGAGTGATAATCTTCTTCCTGTCAGCTCGTAGAAGAGGTGTGTTAAGTAATAAAGTAAGAATCTTTCATTTGCCTGTTTTTGAATGTAAAGAAGAGCTACCATGTGGTCCGGTGTAACTTTTTGTAGTGTATTGGCACTCATGCTTCATAAAACCTGTTGCAAATCCCAACCAACGTTCTTAAATAGAATTTCTTTCAGATCTGGTAAAATTTCAAGAACTAGAATTCAGTGATGTTTGCTTTAATCTCATTGAGAGAAATGAACTCCAAATGGCTAATGCTTTCTTACATTTCCATGCTCATTCATCCATGTCTGGTTTTAATAGGTGTATCGCTGCCTTATGAGGGTTATTTTAAGAAACACAAGGCCAAGGTATTTTATAGAGGTAGGCTAGGCAAAGTGTAGATCAGTAGTGCAAGTGAATTTCAGTTTCAGTCAGAACAGCACCTACTAGAACAAAACAGTATGCAAGTATCCATTCTCATTATACTTCACATCCCTTCTGAGATCTGGAAGCTGCATGGCTTGCATTGTAACAGTTGTGTGCTGAATGTGAGATAAGGTCTAGTGTCCACCAGGACCTGTTTAACTTAAGAAGTTTCAAAATAATCTAATGATTTCCTTTTAATATGCACAAGGCTGGATTCCAGTTCAGGCCACAGAGCTAGCTTGGCATTTTACATTTTAATAACTATTTTTTTCTGTATCTTTCACATGGATGTGAGGGGACAGATTTTATTTATTAAGTTGCACTAGCAGATTTCAGACTTACAGCAAGGTATCATCCCAAATATGCAAAGAGGTTTGATGGAATAAATAATTACCTGTGACAGCATATACAACATATGGAAAAAACAATAAAAATCCCTCCTGCTCATACCTGTTTTTATGTAAACCAAGAATAACTGTAATGAATCCACTGGAATGCCATCAGTGTAAAGTTAGTGTATGAAGGAGGGGAATCGGCTTATATGAGCTCAGTGCCTGTTAATATTATAATCAAATGCTGGATGTATTCCAACTGTTAGCTTGGGAGTGATGCAAGTCAGTGTTCAGCAACAGTCAGCTGACATTCTCTACTGGAAAAATCTAGAAATGAAGAACTTTTTTTTTTTCCCCTCAGATGCTGTTTGTGGTCTCTGTCCTTTGCTAGAAGAGTAAACTTTCCTGTATTAAGACACTGTATCTGAGTCTTCCTTAAAGTCATGCTTGTGAGTTTCTACTGTCACCCTTCAGCATTGTAAGCATGAAGTAGCACATTTTCACTATTTTGCCATATTAATGTTTTTTTCTTGTACTGAAACATCAATTTCTTTCATTTTAAGAAAATTAATTAATTGTTTTTTCCCCTATTTTGTTTTAAGTCCTAAGCCTTCAGATTTTATAATGTGACAAACAAAGTACCTGCTCCAAAACACCCAGAGTATGTTAATTAAAGACTACTATGGGGAGGTAAAGGATTACTGTTAAGGTTCAGTTGATTTCATCTGGGATGGGCCACAGACATGAATACCTGTAAATCTTCCATAAACTAATGCATGTGCGTGCAGTCAACGTGGCAGTCACATAGAGAACATACTGAGTATAACAGAGAAAACGTGTTACTTAGCATTTTATGTAATATCCATTAATAAGATGTCATTTCTGGTAACAAAGCCATTCTTGTTAACAAAGAACTGTATTATACATATAGATATTTTTCTAATCATGTCATCTCATATGTGTATAGAGGAAGATAGGGCAGATGTTCTGTTACCAACATTTCATTCCAGGTATGAATAACCTAGGTTACTGCAGGTTCAGTGCAAGACTGAAAGGTAGTGCACAAAGTGAAAAAAACAACTAGTAATTATTTTTCTTTCTAGAATGTAGGTGGGAGACACATTGAGTTGACAGAAGCATCCTGCAAGAATCAATGAAAGTGATGTTAAGGCTAATGTTGATTTAAATTTTCATCCTTCTTGTCTTTTTAGCCAAAGGACATTTAGAAATTAGAATCTGTCCTGGTTTTCAGCATCCCTTTTTTCCTAATTTCTGTGCTAATAACATTATTTCAATTATGTATACTGTGGGTAACATGGGTGAAAAATACAGTTGTTTAAATTATTGCTTGTATTTTAGGTGTGAGCTCAAATGTCTTTCTGATATCCTGACCCTGAGTTTATTTCCTAGATCTGCAGTGTTACAATCCAGGGCAGCCTAAATCTCTGCCTACCATGCTGTCTTACCCCCTCCCATGGTGAGATCCTAACGGAGAAATTGGTTCTGTAAACTCCTTGCCAGGAGATGGAAAACAAACTGCACTATAAAGAAGATTAAAGATTTTCCCTGTAAGGCTGGTGTGTAAAGAACAGGTCTGAACCTATTGGATCACTTTATTTAAGCCACTGAACTGTGGTAATTAAACTTACGGGGAAAGAGCATTCATATTTTAAAAGACTGAATTGCTGACTCTGCCTTCTGCGGTATGCACTGCTGAGTTCCTTCTCTGGTTCAGCAGTGTGCCTGATCACCTTTGGTGATAATCTGCTTGTATAATTTCAAGGCAAATAGCAGTAGTGTAGATGATATGTGAAGGTCCTCCATTTTGCACATTGTCTTTCAGGAAAAGAGCTTTATTAAACATAGTGTAATGTCAGCTACCTCTGTATGAAATACCAGTATTAGCAAATGCTGTTGATGAGTAGGTGTAGTCAAGCAAGCGTCCAGAACTTCTGGTTGTGTCACTGCTTAGGGCAGGGAATAAAGCAAAATGTGAGCTTTTGTTACACCTTTCCTTTTCTTTTTCTCTAACATAGTAATTTTGATCTCACCTAGGAATTTGCTTTTAATGGTGCTTATCTTCGTTTACCAAAACAAATCATTGTCACCTAACCTGCATAGCTTGTTCCTAGGGTTTTCTTAGAACTGCCTCTACTTGAGAATTAGCCTTTGGGCCCCGGTAGCTTCTTTGCTAGATCATAATTACTGCATAGCATGTGCAAGGCTTCTCCTGAAAAATGCCAAGCTTGTACAAGCTCCCTGAAAAAGTTCATTATTATTTACTGCTCCCCACACTCCTTAATAGCCATGAGCAGCATTGCAGAGCCCAACCTTATTTTGGAAAAGGAGTAGGCTATCTCTGTTTCTAAAGCAGAACACCAGGGCATGACTCGCACCCAATTTCTGAGAGGACAGTTGTTAATACAGATCATCTTGTAATGTCAGTCAGGTAAAATACCTTGCCTAAGCATAATATTCCCCATGTACCTTATTTGGAGGTGCAAAATATTTGCTAAATCACAACCTGTGGAGGCATCTCCAGTCCTAATAAGTCTGAGCTTTGGAAGCATTTAATTTTGATCTGCCTTGCAGGTCAGGAATCACACTGATAAATGTAGTTTATGCTGCTGTGAAGGAAGTCCCCTGTAGGTGGAACTTCAGGCTGCAGAAGGGAATATTACTCTGTCTGCTAGATTTCAAAGGGGAGGGGAGAATACACACCTTTGTTTTTGTCTTTAATTTCGGGAATTTTGTTTTCAATGCTTTTAAGAGCATGGAAAAACTATTTCCATTTGCTCTTCCTAAAAGAAATGCCGCACTTAAAAAATTGTTTTAGATTAATTGGAACAGGGCTGGCATTTTGCCCATACATGTAGCCATTTAACTGTGGGTAACTACAGTGACTTGATCAGCACTGGTTCTGAATGTAGGGTAGAAGGACTCTGTGTGTGTGTTTGGTATCTAGAAATGACTTGTTTCTTGTTTATTGGCTGATTTTTTTTGTCAAATTCACTAATTTTGAGACTGAGGAAGAGATGATGTAAAGAATTTACAAGGTTTTGCCTGCTAGTATGAAAGTGGCTAGCATGGATTAGTTGGAGTGAAGGGCTCATAAATACATATCTGGGCAAGTTCAGGTATTTAATATAGAGGCTGCTCGCTTTTCACCAGTTCATTGCTTAAGTAGGGGAGCATAAGAAGGGGAAGAAGTGAGGACTTGTTACTAACGATGTGAATGGGCAGAAAGAGTTGGCTGTAGTAAGTGTTCTTGGTCCCTCCTGACTGTGCAGCCCTTGCGACCTTCTAATAGTGGGGTATTCTGCTACTTTCTCCTCTTATGCTTCTTTCCACATACAGGAAGCCCTCACAGAACATAACTCTGTGATTATCCACATGGTCAGACCGTACCTGCAGAGGAAAGAGCTTGATCTGTGACATCAAATTTCATTTGTAGAGACCTTGTTAGACTTCAGTTTCTGCGCAGGAATGAGCAGTGCAGTGTAAAGCAGTTGTAAAATGTGTGTGCTGTGAACATTTGCTCTTTTGAATGAGGAAATGCCTTATAGGAGAAGTTACTTTTCTAACAATCTTAATGTATATTTTTCAGTATCAAAAAAATCTGAGTCCTTCTTGAAAAAAAGGTTAAAAGAGGGGACACTTTAAATAAGTCTTTGAATTACAGTAATTCAAACCCCTTATGTGATAAGTATCTGTGTAAGATACATAGATGTACAAAGAGAAAGACTTTCCCCTGTTACAGAGCTCAGATTTGGTCCTCTGACTTCAGTATCTTAAATGCATGGCCTTTTTTTTGGTAGTGGCTCTTTTAAAAATGTATGAGACACCAGTCCTTTTACCTCAACCTTTCTAATCCTTCAAAAATCATGTTATGCTGCATTGTATCATTTTGCCATTTAACTTGATAGAGATTTGTGCATCCCACTTGGACAGGAAACAGCACAATAGGTATGATGTCTTCAGAGAACAATGGCTATGCCAGAAAGCTTGTCCAATCAAGTGATAGAGTTTTTAAACAAGATAGAAAAATGCAGAAAGCTTACCTTTTTACTGTATAGATTTTGTGGGGATTATATTGACAGATTTCTATGTGCAGTTTTTTCTATGTGAAATTTTTAAAGACTACTTTTAAAATATTATATACAAAGCAATGAAAAGCAATTGCTAATGCTTCTGAGATGTGTAAAAGTAGCAGAGCTTTCCGCTGGCAATGTACTCAATGAGGAAGAGCACTTGTTTTACCTGAGTTGCAAAGTATTGATTGTGTTTCACTTCAGCTGTGTGGCTGATAACATTGCTGGACTGGAAGACAGTGAGCTTAGTCCCAACTGCAGACAATGGACAGGCAGATTCCGTGTGAAGAAGTTTAACTGGTCTCTTTTATACCATGCACTCAGACTTTTACATATCTCGTAGTGCTGAGAAAAATGGCGTAATGTCTGTCCTCTTAGGAAACAGACACTACTGGAGTCTGAATACTCAAAGTAACATAGGCAGTGGAGAGGGAAAGTACACACTTCCACCCCGGTTCTCGTATAATATTTATTATCATAATTTCTTAATGTGTTTTAATTGTATTGGTCAATTTGAGATGGTCATGCTGTTGCCTTTTTTCTTCTCCAATTCTGTTGGCATTTGAAAGCAATGTATACTTCCCACTGGATTGCAAGGGGAAGAATCAGTCAAAGATGTAGTGTTTACATTTAGATTGTGACTCTCCCCACCTTCAGTATTATCTTTTAGAAAAAAACTAGCCATATATTTTTACTGTGGCCAATAGCACCAACATTATTGATGTGACAGACGCTATCCTAATAAAAAGAAAATGACAGCCTCCTGAAAACAGAGTCCCAGTCTGTCTAGAGAGACGATTTGGTGGCTATTCTGCAGGTGTGTCCTTTGTGTGAAGGGCACAGAAAGGGTCATGAAGGATGCGTGGATTTCAGCAGCCTCACTCAGTTTGACCCAAAAGAAGATTCGCCATTTTCTTTCACTATGCTGTGTTTATCTTAAATTTCTCAGAATTTTCAAATCTCTGTGCCTTATAATCAGTCAAATAAAATACATTCCAAATTTCCACAAAACTTTGACAGCACCTGCAAATGTTTTCATGAATATGTATTTAAAGGTAGCAAAACTGATTCAATAAGCTTAAAAATTCCTAGCTGCTTTGTGCTAGGCAGTTTCTCAGTAGATGTTCATAAGTTCATGCAGGAATATGCTTGTCGGAAATACAGTGCTCCACAGCCTGCTGTCCTCATTGAATCATTCACTAAGACGGACATCAAGAAATAATGTTTAGTTTAAACCATATAGGGCAATAAAAGATAGACAGTGCCATCAACTTCAGTCTCCACTTGGGATACATTTCATCTACAGGGACAAATGTTAATTTTCAGTTCCGTGTCTAAAGAGACTAGATACTGTGGGGACAATTGTGGACAAAAGGTGTAAAATGCCCTTCCATACTGCAAGCCTCAAAGGACCAAAGTCAGGTGAAAGACATGAAATATAGAGCTATGCTGTTTGAATAGAAATATCCTGTTAATGGGAGTGTCTAGAATGCACATTTTTCTCTCTTTTGACAGAATGAAAAACATTTCTCTTTAGAGAAATCTTGTGTACCGTAGGACACTCAGTAGAAGCTAGAGAATTTCTGCAAAAAGCAATGCTAAGAGACTAAGTACTCACATTAGTGCTGCAGCTGCAGCTGAGCCCAATTGTTAAAAAGAGGACTGAATGAGTCAGAGCACTTACTGCATCCAGTCATTTTATCCACTGTTCAGCAAATCAGCTGACTAATGACTGCAGTATTTGGAAGACGGAAATAATTTTATTAGCTTAAACTTCACAAAATGGAGCCATGGGATGAGTGAGAAGATAGTGCGAAAAATTCACAGTTGGTTCTGACAATCGGCATTGACAAGACAAGCTGACACTTAAGATAACAAATAGTAAACTTAGAAATGTAGGCAGAAAATATGTGGGGTGAAGCACATGTTGTTATTTCAGGAGGATTGTATTAAATTATTTTCTCGATTTGTAAAATAACAAATATCGTATTTGTCCTTTATTGGCTACATTTATTTGGATAAACTTAGAAGAATTGGTTCATCACTTTCCCTGGAGATTCACAACCTGAATTACTGAGAAGGTGAATGATAGGTAGGCAAGTGCCTATGGAGGAAAGGGAAAACAATTCAAGAACTCCCAACTCATCTTCCTTTGTCAGAAAAGAAATATTTATTTCAGAAAATAAGAAGCTATAACTGTATTTTTGTTTGATATTTAAATCCCTGCCTTTTCAAGCTGAAGTGAGGCAAGATTATTCACTTGTATAATTAAAGAAGAATATGGACGTTGACGTAATGTGTCCTTTGAGCTGACAGGCAATGCCTATGATTAGAAGTTAGCACTGGGCCACATATGAAATGAATGCAGGTAATCTTGAGTGGCTGGCTTTTTTTCTTCCTTGTCTACTTCTTAGAAATGCCTCAAATTGACACTAATTTGAGAGTTTCAACTCCCAAAGCCCCTTTGGATAGTAAGGGTAGAATGTAAGAAATTTTCCTTGGTGTCAGTAACTTTTGCCTTTCTTCAGGTTACAAAAGGTGATTGACGGGAATAGCAGTTCTGCTCGATGCTGCCATTGAATTTGAACTGAAAATTAGACTGACAGGTAATGGATACTTTCTAATAGTTAAAAACAGTGATAGTGAGCAGGATGCAAAGACGTTGTGATGGACCTGCTGAATGATATATATATATATTTTTAAACTTAGATTAAAATATATATTGTAAGCTTGGAATGTCAAAAGAATCTGCTAAACAAAATAATTTATTGCCTTTCTTTCTTGCATATGTGTGTATAATCTCTCCCGGTGAATTGAAGAAAACGGTTGCAAGTCAGATATAGCCCATAGAAGTGAAAAACGTGCTGTTTGCCCTCTCTGTTATGTTAATCTGGTGGTAGGGATCACACTCCATTTGTCCCTGTTCCTGTACAGCACAACGTGAGTTAGTCTGCAGCTGACTGGGAATGCTGCATTTGAGGAAGGAGAGCAGGACTGTTCTAAAGAGAATTTTAGGAGCAGCTTCTATATGGAGCCTTTTATGAACAGGTCCTTCTTCACTCATAAGGTCCTTTGATTATGCCTCTGTTGTTAGCACTTCACAGCAGCCATGATAAAGTATGGAATATCAGGTTGAATAACAGTGAATATGTTGGGTTGATAAGTGACAATAAGGATTTAGTTGAGCTTCACAAAGTGTTCAGGAGACAATATAAACAATAGACTGTGTCTGCTGATTTCCATCTTAGGCATCTGTGTCTTAAGTTTAGATGACTGCGTTAATGAAAATATGCTTTTTCCTCTTTTTTAAAAATAAATTTTAAAATTGTGTGTGGGTGAGATATGTAGCAATATAATTTGCAGTTCGGGTTACTGTCCTCAGTTACGAAGTAACATTAGTACATCTTCTCTATGACCTATCAGTTGGTCAGACAAGAGAAATCAGTCTTCCACTGGGCTTCCAGTGTTCAGTATCTGTATTGAACTTGATCTATTTATTACATTACTAAATGCAGTGGAGTGAATATTTGAGTTCACAGGCACAACTGGTGGCGAGCAAAAACCCTGAGATCTGGCTCTTTCATATTTCAAAATAATATTTTGGAGCGGTTTGTAAGTTATCTGTGGGATCAGTATTTTGTCTTGAAGATTTTCCTGTGGATTTTGAATGTCTCACGAAGTTATTATTTGAGTGATGCTCTGCTTTAATTCAGAAGGGGTTTATGTAGTTGTTCTCTCTATCCTGTTGTTTGTGCTCGGGTGAGTGCTGGTGCTCTATGAAGAGTTCATTGTTGCGTGCCTGACTACCTGTTATTCTTGCAAGTGCTTGAAACAACCTGTTTTATTCTGGTTTATTCTAGAAACTTCTGTTTAACAAACATTTTTCTTTCTATTAAAACAGCCACAGAGCTTCACAAAAAAAAATAGGATAAAGACATAGTCCTGATTCTGTCTCTAAGTACTCACCAGCCAGTAAAACTAATCAGATGGTAAAGGAAATCTGTGAAGCATCTGCTGAAAGACAACAGGAGCAGAGATATTGCACTTGTATAGATGAGTGCAATAATTCCTACCTTTTATGAAAAACTTCCTAAAAAGTTAGTGCCTTTAGCACAGCAGGCGAAAGTCAGGTGGGCATTTTGTTCTCCTTCATCTGTTAGGTAGTGGTTATACCAAAGGTGAATGTGTCCAGCTGAAAAAGAGTTGCAAATGTAACAATTAAAAGTTGAACAATACCTAGGGAGTGGAGAAAAGAACTACATACTCAAAATGCTTGAATTGATAAAAATTATGTCAAATTCTCTACTGTATAAAATGTCTCTCCATGTCCTTGGGAAATATGAGACAAAAGAAGGCTAATACAGGATGGACTGCATACTGCAGGCTCTAGAATGAAAGAGCCGACTTAAATCCAGTGAAAGTTTCATCTGATTAATGAGTCAGACTCCAGTATTTGTCCTGAAGTAATTAGTATGAGATTACATTCATCTATCTGCACTTGTAAACTGAACATTGCAATTACAAGGAGGGGTGTGCACTCTGTGCATTATGTTTATGCAAAATTATGTTCCGGGGACATCACTGCTGTCTTTCAGTCAAGCCTTCAAAAATTCCTAAGTGCCTAACTAGTGTTATACATCTTTTCTCAGGAACTTTAAAATTCCATAGTAACATGTTGCTTATTTTACAGACCCCTGTTTCATTAAGCAAGCAAAACAGAAGTTCTTGCTGTATATTTTTTCTCTCCTTGAAGTTCAATTTGCGTCTCATGTCATATTTGTTGCCTGCTGTTCAAACCAGCTCCAAAGTCAGATTTAATTATTTTCTTGTAGTCTTTTAAATGGTGTTTATCCTATTTATCATAAAGGTATCTGAGTGCTTAAAAAACATTAATGAACTTACATTCAAAAAACAGCTTTGAGATGAATGGTGTTACTATCTGTCTTTTCAGTTGGGAATGGAGGTACAGAGATACTAAAGCCAAAAATTACTATAGGTGTTCTGTTTTAGACATTTGTCACCTTTCTTCTGTCTGCCTAAAATATTTAGCATTAGATATCAATTTGTACATTTAGAACTCGGCTCCCATCGTCTTTGGTGTACCTGTGAGTACCAGACAGTGTGCACAGAAGCTGAGTATTGAACTTGGAAGGCAGAAACCCTTCAGATGAATTATGCAGTTTCTGAACTGTTTGAACAGATCACTTCCACCAACATTGTATACAAACTGTCAAAAAAGGTAAAAGGTCTCAGTTCTTCAGGGTAGTACCCATCTTTCTTGGGCATGAGACCATCCTCTTTTACCTGCAATCTCAATCTTTTTTATTCCATGCTCTCAAGCTTTTGCAAAAAAAAAATTAAAAAAGGACTTTGTATGTAACTATTAAGCATGTCTTCTGTACTAAAAAAAGCTGTAATAAGGGACAAAATCAGTGGTAATGGAGAGAAGTTCACATAGATTTATGGAAGGAAATCATGCCTTACAAATACATTGGGTTTTTTTGAAGCAGCCAAAAGACATGGAGTTAGGAATGTCTTGGCTGGTGTACCATATACAGCTTTCTCCAAAGCTTATGATAAGATCTCTTACTGTGTGCTTTAAAATCAATCCATAATGTCAAAAGAGATGTTGCTCCTACAGAGTAATGGCAGATTAAAATCAGAAAAGAAAGGCTAGGGAGACATGAGGAAGGCTTCAGATGGAGTTTTGTATAACTCTCTACATACTCAGGGAAAAAATAGAAAGATGATAGAGTTCAGAAATGATAAAAATTAAATGATAAAAAATAACATACAGTAACACCAAAACTACAGCTTACTGCTGTGAGTCACCGTGCAAAAAATGCAGAAAAATTTCAGTGTTACTAATTCTGAAATCGTACCTGTATATAACTTCAAAAGTGCTATAGTTTTCGCTGAATTATTCAGAGACATCTTGGACAGTTATGAATTATTCTGCGAAAGTGCCCACCTCATTCCAACAATGACTGAAAAAGGCAGACACATTTTTAGTAGGTGGTGTCCAATTTGGCAAGGACACTTCAGACCTGGAAAAGAGATGGAGAAGAATAATGAGATGACAAGAAGGCTGGAATGAATTCCCTGTGTAGAAAAGTTAAATGGACTAGAACTCGGAAAAGAAACAACTGAAGCAAGCGAACAATAAAGGTCTCTAAATGAATGCAAATAAGGAGTGATTATTCATCACCTCTTGTAACAGAAGAGCCAATGGGCAACCCTGAAACTCTCATAAAGCAAATTTAGACCAAAATGCTGTATTCTACATGCCATGCATAATTCAAGTGTGTAACTTGGGATTTTTAGGATATCAAAAGTATAAAAAGAGCAATAAGCAATTAGAGTAAATCACGGACCCATCAAGGGCTATTAAACACAATGATGCAGATGCAAACTCTAGCTCAGGAAGTTGGGACATCATACTGGCAGGAGTATCATCTGTATTTGCTGGTTTTATACTTTTTCCACACTTACAAACTATTCTCCATGGTGAGACAGGATATCAGATTGCACTTTTCATCTGACCTAATAAATCCGTTCTTATTTTCTAACAGCCTTCCTGACTGAACCCCAAAGCAGGTTTGTGCTGTACACTCAATAAGGGAAGAAAAAATTTGAAGACTGTAACATGCAGCTATGCATTTGCATAAGCCAATTTTGTCATCTTTTCAACAAAATACTGAAAAATTACAGCAGTGTGTTTCACAGGTAGTTTCTAACAGTGAGGGACAGATCTTTTGGCAGGACTATTGCTTTCTGCTCTGGTCCTCAAAGTCTGCCTGACATCCTTCGTCTACCTCCTTTTGTCAAAGTTGATTTCATCAGTGAGTTTGTATCTCCTCAATTTTGTTCCCTTGCACATCAGTTTTTCTTTTAACTCCTTAAACATTTAACTCAAAACCTCCAGATTCTGCTCACTTCCTTACCAGCTCTACACTACTCTCCACATTCTTGTTCTTCCCGCTTTCCAAGTCCAGCCACTAGGGGCTCATATTTAATTTGTCTTCATTTCCTGCAGTCCTTTTTTTTTTCTTTTGCAGATTCCACTGTCAGCATCTGAAAATCTGACTAGGGATGTAATTTTTGTGATAAATTTCCTGAGGGGGAGGCTCCTGTAAATAAATGTGATTCCAAACAGCTAAAGTTCGGAAATATTATAAATAACTGTAAACAAGGCAATTAAAAGTATGTAAGTTTCTACTTTTATGATTGGGAATGTAGGTGCTGTTATATATGTATGTGTATCAGATGTTGTGGCCAGAATACTGGGAATATACAGCTGTTCCCCAGCTCATGGAGCATGCAAAAGACTTGAGTTATTTCTGATATTTTTGTTGCAGCTGAGTAGGGGCTGGAGTCAGCCCTACCTCTTGACACTTCCTCTCTTCTGATCAGGAAATATTCAGAAGAGTCAGCTGCTTCTCTGACTGTGATTCTGCCTTCTCCGCATAACGGCTAGAGCTATACTTTTTGAGAGGGTGACTCAAAGAACTCTAAAGAATTAAAAGAAGAGAGAGAGAATAGACTCTTGAGTCTTCTTCCTTGTATCGTGTCACCTCTGCCATTCAGAGATAAAACCAGAGAGGATGGTAAGGACTGCTCTCTGATGCCATCCGACCATCTTACATCAAAGTAAAACACGGAAACAAAGTAAGATTGAAAACCAACCACAAAGATGTCATGCTGCACATGCTGTGCTGGCGGAGCTTTTTATTTCAATCCATGCGCGTGTTTTTCAGAACCATCTGTACAAGGGAAGTGTTGTCAGTTTTTTCCCCACCCACACCATTCTTTATGCACCTTAGGCTTGTACAGTTATTGGCTGTGTTACACCCGAGGTTCTCAGGGGGCTTCCTCTTCAGTGTTCCAATATGGCAATGGTTTTTGCTGTATATAGTGCATTTCAGTAAAGCTGACAAAAGTAAAGACATTTAGCTCTCCTGCTGCTATGTTCTTCCATTAGATGAACGTATTACCATACACCCACCATAATCTGCTCCAAAACATTTCATTTGCAATGAAAGAAATAAGCCCCTTTTCCTACTGTTATTGCTGTCTGGAGCCAAGTTGTTTTACAGACTTAGACTGAGCATGCTTTAGATATTGCTGCCTCTCCCCTATACAGTGTGAGAAAGAAGCAGAAGCATGGTGTAAAGGTAGTGCTCTTTTAATCACATCCCCTGGCTTCTCGTGGTCTCTACATAGGGAAGTTGTGGGTCTGCAGGGAGAGAAAAGAGCATTCCTCCTTTCTTCAGATGCATTTTTAGGGCATATTCAAGTCTTTTATAAATTAAATTAATTTATGAAGTCATCTATAGCCAGGAAAAATTAATCCAAACCTTTTTATTGTGGGGAAAAAACCAAAGAACCAGTTTGTAAGATTCTTCTGGTTAGAAGGTCTCAGGTTAAAAGTGTCGTGCCTTTCCTGAATCTGTGTCGCTGAATAAACAACTCAATGTATAGCAGAGCATTAGGACCAGTCTGTAAACTGTCCATCCCTGTATCCTACTCTTGATCCACTTCAGTAGATTAAATTAAAATTAATCATACCAGCTGAGAATAATAAGAGGATGAAAAAGAAAAGGGTTTAAATTTTGCCTGTTCCTTTCTAAACGATATTGCTTTGAAACCTGTCAGTCAAAGGCTCAAGAAACTTGAAGCTCCCACAGTTAATCAGGATGAAAATTCCTGACTGGTTACCCCACATCAGTAATTTTTTAAGCAAAGATTTGTTAACTTATCAAGTACTGCAGTTTGAACGTTTCTGGATGGATAAAAGGTGACTGTCTAAAACTTTGTTTAGAAAAATCAATTTCCTTATCATGCTTGGTGGTTCTGGTTCGAAATTCAGCACAAAGGTATCAGACAATAGTGTCTACTGGGTAAAAGAAAAAGCTGGTGACAAGGGTAAGGACATAGTTTTTTGTAACAACCTAAAAAAGAAGCACTTTAACTAAACTAAAAGGAGCACTTTCAAGTTGAAATTGACTATTGAAATAGAATGAAATGCAAACATTATGTGGTCAGTTTTCAGTCTCTGTCTCCTTTCTACTAGGAGGACAGCCATGGGGTAGCTCTGGTTCTTCAGTATATTGGCTTCTTACTGAAAGCAGAAGCTGTCTGAAGCTCTGTGGCCACTGATGCTGTTTTGGTGTGGAGCCCCCTCCCAGGTCCTGTGGAACAGTGAGACCATGGCAGAGTGCAGGAAAGTCATGATCATGCATTCTCTGTACCAAGCTATAAGTCCCGAATCAAACTCTTCAGATACTAGTTAAAACTAATTTCTCTGGAAGTCTGAAGTCCATCAGACTTTTTTTTACATATAGGAGAATTGCTGTTTCCATTTCTGAATATTTGGGCCTGTAGTGGCCTGTGGTGGGGGTTTGCCCTAGGTATCAGTGTAACATCCACAGAGTCTCTTGCTCTCTGAACTTCCTGTTCAGCAATTGTCGAAGTTCTTCCTAGAAAAACAAAACAGAAAGAGAGCTAGGGAAGCAGGTACACTAAAAAATCCTTCTGCCATTTACTAACCTGTGCGTAGAGATAATTGACTGCTTCTGTTTGAAAAGCTTAAATTTAGCCTAAGACAGTGGAAGAATTTTGAGAAATTGTTTGCCAGCTAGCTTGGACGTGACAAATTGTTTGCTAGACACCCAAGATTAGTTGCTTTGATACCCACCCCTGAGGAACAGATTTCAGTATATTCTACTGGTGATGAAATAGGGAAGCTTTATAGCAGGTACTGGAAACCAATCAAAGGCTGAGACCAGGAATGGACCGTCCAAATGACTGGATTCATCTCCTGGGTAATGGCTAGAGCTGACAGACTGATTGGACACAAGTAGCAGTGAAATCCAGGTGGAAAAACCAGGTTAACCTGCTATCATTAGCTTTCTATTAACCTGGCATGGTTTGATTTATTACATCACCGAAAGAGCAGAGCTATTCAGAAGTGGATAACTCTAAAGTTTAATGGCCAGATTAACTAATGCTGATGCACAGAGGTTTAAATTAAATCTCTCTAAGCCATCTTGGGCCACTGCAGGATTCCACAGGAAGGATGTCTTTCAGACCCATTCTCTGCTTAGATTATGTCCAGGCACCTTTGAATTTTACTTTCTAAATGCTGTAAAGGAAATGTGCAAAATTGCCTCAGACAAGGTTAGACATTATTTTCTTAAAGTGTTTATTTTTCTTTTCCATCTATACAAGCTTTCTAGACTGTGGAAATCTAGTTCTGTGAAGACACTGAATATTTTGCCTTTGTTTTCTTTTGCTGTAGGATTTCGCACACACTCTTCCAATAGGTGGGATATTGTGGCTGATTTTCTTCCTTTTTCAATGTACACGCTTCTGGTCCTGAATTGTTTTTAATTTTAGACGTGCCCCAGTCACTTGAAGTCTGGAGCTGACAATCTCCATCTCTGTCTTGTTTTACAAACAAGGGGAAATGTTTTATTTGTATTTTTAGGCTAAAGGCAATGCTTTTACATATTCTGTTTTCTTGTTCTTTTTGCCAATATTTGAGAACAAGCCTCTTGCTTTTCTTCACTTTTTTATTTCCATTATGAAATGGTGGAAGTCCCCAAAACCTGCTATAGCACTCCCTTAGGTGCTCAGTTATCTGAGCTAATACACAGATGATTTAGATAGTAATGAAATAATGATGTATAATGAGTGCTTTTAGCATTTCACGCATGTGAATGATCCTAGTAGTTCAAAGGCAGAATTGATCGTGATTTTCTGTCTTTTACGCTCTATGAATAACCAAGCTATTTCAAAGTTATCTGATGACCTATGTAATTGTAAAAATTTACTTGTATAGTGTTTCTCCCCTGACTCAATCTCTTTTTTCTATCCAATGCATTGCTCTTTATTAAAAGGGAGTATCACAAAAGAAAATGACAAATTTCTGTCTTTTTTCAATAAGAAACATTTTTTTTTTTTAATGCTTAATGTATTTGTCTCGCTTTGTGCTGAAAAACTAGTATCCTGTGTGGAAAGTATTGCTGTCAACTTTCTCTAAACTAAACTTTAGAATTTATGTCCCTAGTGATTTTTAGGCTATCATTCAAATTGGGTACTATAATATTTGAAGTATACAAAGTGTAATTTAGACCGTTGTTATGCTTTTGACTATTGAAATACGTGAGGTTGGTAGTTTAATATCCCTTGGCTTATGAAAAAATGGCTGTGCTATAAAGTGAAAAATATTGAGTTGTAGAGCAATGTTTGAAAGGCCAGATACAATTGGTTGTATGGATCAGTAAATGTAGAAAAGAAAGGACTTATTCTTTGTTCTTTGTCCATCTGAATACCCTTTTAAGTCACTGATTATTGTAAGAAATACGCAGGGTTTGGTCAGAATTTTGTCTCCCTCTCTTTATGTGTAGACAAGCAGTTATTCCTAAACTATGAATTCAAGACTCCACTATCCAACTATGTCTCATATATCCCTTATAAATCTCACAAACATAAAATCTGACAAAAGTTTATGCCCTGGTTGTGTTTTCTATTTTGTTGATGAATGACCTTTATGGTTATGAAAAGGACTAAAAGATCTATGAATGAACTGAGAAAAAAGGGATTGTAGAAAGAGGAAATTAAAGCTGCTCCTGAACATCGTCTGATTCAATCCAGACACTTTGACTAAAGGTGGCAATAGCTCTGACTGGTATAAAGTACCCAAAGAACATCTCCACATCTCCAGCTTCTGAGATGTTTAAAATCCAGAATAATGGGCAAAATCTGGATCTTGAATACTACTTTTTTTTTTTTTTTTAAATGATCTCTGGGAAAGAATTGATATGGCTTAATCTGGTCCTTGAAACTGCAAGTATTTCCAGGTAACTGGTTTGGTTATTCAGGAACCCTGAGTCTTTAGTATTTACAATGCTGGAATTGCGGTACTGCAGTGACAAGATTGCTGGCCTGTATCAGATAACCCAGAGTCGTTATCTGTGGCAATACTTCCGATAAATAAGCTAAAAAGAAGAAAGGGAACCTCCTACTCTCCTGACCTGGGTTTGACTTCATTTTTAGTAACTCTTCAGCCCTGAAAGTTGAGAGTGCTGTCAAGCCTTTTTTTCATCAACACATGAATTGATAAACTACTCATACTTCTAAGAAGTTACATGGAATCTGTTAATTAGCTTCTGAACTGACATGGGGGCAGTACAGATCAGAGTCTAGTAAAACAGTAACTTGCAGTAAATAGAAGTCTGTTCTTTAGCTTCTCCCATTCTCTTACTTGCTCACATACTCTCTCTTAGTATTCCTTGTATGTGATGGTAATGTACAAGTCAAAGAATAACTGCAAAGAAACATATTCTACATTTATAAATGCAGGAATACTAAAGAACTGGTAGGGACCATAATACTGCAGTAGATGAAGGTTAAGATCTAATGGAATACGCAATTAATATATTCAGCATCATTCTTTCATGTGAGACCATCTGATTAGAAAGAAATGATATATCCAGCATGGGAGTTTGCAAGCAGTCTTATTTATTATCATACTACCTACCGATCGTAAGTTTCAGAAGGTAAAAGGTTTGATTTTGGTTTTTGTGCTATGAAAAAACAGGTCAGTGACAGAGGTGGTATTTTAGCACCACTTACTAAGTGTGCCATGTTTGCCAGTCTAAGATACCTAGTCTCTATTACTTTGACTTTGCTAATTGCTAGCCATCTGCAATGCAATTTCCCATCCTCACCATCAGCTGAAATGCTGTTGGAATTTTGAGGTGACATGGCCCGCTCTGTTAGAACTAAAGAAAAAAAAACCTCAACAAAACCCAACAAACTCTCTTCTTTACCATTTAAATAATTTTTAAAAACTAACTCCTAAAATTTTACATAGTAATTTTTGTTCACTAGTTCCCCACAGGTGCTAACTTCAGTGTCAGTTTTGCAATGTAGGTGAACAAGGAATATCCTGAGGTCATCTTTTCCTTACACTACAAGGACTTTATAATGGTTTTAATACCACTGAAGTATTTCAGATTCAAATAGTGCCTACAAAGGGAAGAATCTGTGTCTTGTGGCCCTTTGCTAAAAGCTTGAGCTTTAAAAATCAAATATAACTATTTCTCATTGTGATTTTACTCAGATAACTACTGTTCAATGTGTTCAGAAAACAGGCTTGAATTAGGAGATAAACTGAATTGGTTACATTAGCAGTACATATATTTTTCAGATACATCTTACCTTCTTGCTTATGATTAACAGTGAAGAATTTAGGCAGATTTCACAATTTTGACAATTTTGATCCCAGTCACTGTAAGGGCTTGGGAGATCAGACAGCAGTGTGTGATATTTTGGCAAAACTGCTAGCGTTTTCACAGGAGAAAACTATGGTGCTTCCAAATTCACAAAATGTATGACGTGTCTAATTTCATCATGAAACTCATTTGAGAAGTCTTCAGTTTCTGGTTTTGTTAGGGTTTTTTATTATTATAGGAGTAGATTAGTTTCTGAGTATTAAGCTGTTTGTTCTTTCTTTGGTAACTGAACTTGCATAGAGTTTTTTCCCTTTGTAGTCTGGATCACTTGGTCTCATAAAAGGAATCCTCTTTTTGTTTAGTAGTTATTCATTAATTACTATGCAATGAATTATTAGATGGATGATGAGAAAAGCTTTTTCTCATGGCTGGCAAGAATATTTCCACTGTGAAATACTTCTGGTGTGGGCGATGGTTTCTTTGCAAAAAAAATTTTGTGCAGGTAATTTGGTGGCTCTGAATATTCACAAATGGGGTCTTTGTGCCGCAGGGCTGGACGCTTTACTCTTTTTGTATAGAAGGGATTTATTCTTTTACAGAATGAGAAATTCTAGAAGGGGTTTGAATTTTTTCTGTTGTCCTATGCCAGGGCATTTGATAAATTTTATTTTTAAATGATGATACTAGTATGTATATAAAAAACTAGAAGCACTTATATAGAATGATGAAGACATAGACTAAATTGTAGTGTAGTGGTTAGGTTTTAATAATCTCTTGTTTATTTTTCCATACAGTTTTATCTGTAACCTTTGGGATGCTGAATATGTAAAGAGAGAATTAATGGTGTTTTATGACTTCGGTCATGTTTCTGCTCTGGTGTGATTCTACAGTTGCTCAGCAAGATAAGGTGCAGAGTACTACACTCCTGTGACAGCCAGTGGAAACCAAGAGCTTCCTCTGGCTCTTGGAAATACTGAGCATCGTGCAGCCTTTGGCTCACTAAGATGTATTAGAGGGAAATTTATCTTTTATATGTGTGTCTTCTCTTCCCAGAGAAATTTACTGCCATATTACATCATAACACCTTTGTACTGTACAGTAGTAGAAAAGCAAGTGACCTCTGATCCAGGCTTTAAGTTTTTCGCTTACAGGAAGGAGGAGGCAAAAAGGCTTCACTACCAGTGTCAGTTCTCAAGCTTTCCCAAACTATTTAAGTACTTAATCAAACATAAAGCTGAGTGCCAAGTGCTTAATATTTCCCTTAGGAATAGCAATTTCCTCATAAAATCAAGTTTCCCATTAGCAGAAGCAACAAACTCAGGAGCAGCATCCTTGGGAAAAATGAATACATCACTTTTGTCTAAAGTTTCTCGTCCCTGACGTTCTCTGTTCTGTTTGTGCACTCACAAAACTGGCACACGCTGCCACATACTATTTTTCTTTGTTTCCTTATTACTTAAGTTCATTAAAACAATGGCAATGTGATTGACAACTGATCAGGTTCAGTGTAAATATCAGCCTGGGACAAATTGTGGTTTTCGGTGTTTAACACTTGCTATCACGTTTATGCTTGTTATCTTTTCAAACCCTACAAAATTGGACAAGACCATTCAAATTTCACAGTAATTTCTCTTTTAGTCAAACCTAGACCTTGAAGTGACCAGGATGTGAACCTATGGGAAATGGATTCACTTTCAGTTACAATGAAAAATGCACAGGGCACATTGCAGGAAAGAGATCTTTATTCAATATGATAAATGGTCGTTATTACAATGTGACAATACTGTGGAGGTTTGTGTGTGCATGTGAGAGGAGTGGCTTCATTCTTTAGCCATTGGTGCTATAAAAATCTGACACCCTATAGCCATTTTGCTGCAAAAGCAAGAGTTTTTTCCAGTTTTTAGGTTTCCATGTGGTATTTTGTGACTCTGTAACTATCCAGCCATCCAATATTGCTTCTGCAGGGCAGCTTAACGTGCCTTTTCTTACCTAAAGTATCCTTTCTTCCCATAGTCCGAGGACTTCGGTGCTCAGAGGGCTTTGGGATTTCTAGATTTCACAGCCACAAATGGGTGAACATTTGGTGAAGAGCTTCTTATCATTTGGGGGTGGAGTAGAGAAGATTCTTTTCAATAATTCAGACCATATTAAGGGAAAAAAGTTGTTTGGCATTTTTCCTATTCTTCTGAAAGGTTACTGCCGTTGGTATCAAGAAAGGCTGATAGGGTTTCATATTAGATGCTAAAGCATGGGTTTGCATATAACTATGTGTAAGTATGTATATGTATATCTGTAGAATGCAGTATTAAAAATTGCTATTCTCTTTTAATAACTTTAAGCCTTTTCCACTTGATATTGACAGAAAGGAGCGTGGAAAATAAATACTATTTTCTTAAAATTGCTTCAAGTCCACTGTCTGCGAGCTTAAAGCAGCATACATTTGCCATATATTCAGCGTAGCTTTTGAAATCAGTCATTTTTTGTACTGTTTACCAATTAGATGGTTTTGCTATCTGTTTACAGTCAGCTTCACTCTGGTGTTCCAATGGTATCATTACTGATTTCCACTAGTTAATAATTTTACCTAGAATTTTTTCCATATAGTGAAAAAGAAGGGGGGATGGTGCAGAGGGAAAAGCACTGTTATTCATGTGCTGAGCTCTTTAGCAAGTGTCCTTTAGGCCTAACTTCAGTGCAAACCCTAAAACTGAAGTGTCAGTAAGGATTTTATGAGGGTTAATTAAGTATATGGAAAACTGGCAGCTTACCTGGTTAGTTACCCAATAGTCAGAAGGAAAAACTAGAACTGAATTGCCCTTTATGATGTAGAAAAATAAAACCATATAGCTAGCCAGTTCCAGAAGGCAAAACAGAACTCTTGCCAGCTGCAGTGATGGAGTTCCCCTTGCAGAGGAGGTGTGGTCCTCAGCAAAAGTTATTGGTGCAAGTGTTCAGTGAGGAAAGCATGATGAGTTTGTCCGGCTGCGTTTAAGGCTTGTCTGCATGCTGAAGAACAGCACAGCACATCCTTGCAGCACTTATCTACAGAGTGATGTGGTGCACTGGTAGAGGGCTTTGTCTTTATTCACTACACATTCAGTGTGTCTCGGCAGGGGAGGAAACAACACTCTTGCTTGTCAGCCTGTCCTCTGCCACCGTCTGCAGAATAAACTGAGCTCTAACTCACCGTTTAAGAGAAAGAGGAAAGGTAAAGAGAGAGAGAAAGGGATTTGCTCTCTGGCTCATTCATACATTAGCTCTCTGCAAAGGCACAAAGCAGGAGGAGCAGCATCAGCAACCTTGCAAGCAGTGACTCTGTTTCCAATTAATATGGTCTGAGCTACTTTGAGAAGCCAATTTATTACTTACACATATAACACTTGAGCTTTGCTGAAAACTGGATGTGCCAAGCACACCTTTGCTTCTGATTTATGCATAAAGACTTGCATCTTTCACAGAACAAACCTTATCAGGAGAGATTCAACCAAGGCAGGTAAGAGATTTCTACATAAGTGTCGCCTTCTACATTGTTAACGTATGTTAACAAATATTACATCTGACTGCAATGCCTGGCTGTCGTTGAGCACTTAGAACTACTGCATTTGTCCTTATGTTATGTTACCTTTAAGCAAGTTTAATCCCAAGAACATCTGCAATATACTTTAAAGATGCATTTTAAATTTTTCTTAAACATTAAATATCATAGTGAAATGTACACTTCAAAAGTTAAGTTTTGAGTGAAGTAATATGTTCATAAAATGTGTTTTGAGATATATCTCTTGTTGTTTCTATAGGATGTTTAATAATGGATTTATAGCATTTTAAAAATAAATTTCTTTGCTGTTATGTTCTGATGCATAGGATTAGTGCACCAGTTAGATTAACTTTTCTAACACATATTCCTAGGCAGCCCTAAATGATCTAACTGAATAGTTTTAAGAGTTAGTCATGCTTATCCCATTTGCAGAAATACAGTTATGAGCTTTTCCACATGACGTAAGTGATTTCTTTTTATGGTCAAGTGGGTTATTTCGTCAACATACAATTGTTGAAGTAAGGAAAGTAATATGATGATAATACAAATATAGTCCATGCCCAACTATGTGAAACAAAACATGACTTGGTTGTAATTTAGTATTGAGTAAAGAACAAGGCTGCTGATATTTAGCAGGTCAAATTAATAACAAAGCACTTTTCTGAGCACAGAGTTAAAGCCAGTCTTCTCTGCAATCTTGACACTGTCTAGTAGTTGGAGAAAGAGAGTAACTGAGAAAAATATATTGGCAAAGGTTTCATCTTTATGAAGTTTATAAGATGGTAATTTTTTAGGCACTAGCTGGGTCTAATCTTGTGTGTCATATATCATTTTTGGAACTCTTTGTGCTTAACATAAAAAATAGTTCAAATGAATCACTGTTACAGGGTGAGAGGAGAGAGCTAAGAAAACTGGAAGAGGATGGATAATAAAAACTGCTCTAGTGACATTGAGCATTAAATTTAAACATCACTTTTTCTAGTAAGTGCATAAACAAGCCTTTTCTCAAATGCATGCTGCTATCTATAACTTTCTTATTTTCCATTTCATCTGTTAGCAGGCTTTAGTACAGGGTTGTTCCTGTCTAATTATTTCATGTTCACAAGATTTTCAGTGCTAACAGAATAAGGACTTTTGGTGACATTTTTTGTAGTTTTTAATTTAACTTTATCATATTACTGCTAATGAAAATGGAACTCAGAACAGCTCTCAGAGTGCACGTGGTTTTGGGTTTTATACAGGAGTGGCTTATTGAAAGAATGGGTGGAATTAAAAGTGGGCAAATCCCATTGCTTATCTGGACGTTTGTAACTTCTTTTCATTTAGGTTGTTTTATTTTAGTTCTGAAAAGATGTGGATACTCTGTGTAGAAAACGATAAGCTTTTCCATGAAATAGTGTGAGTTTCCAGATCTGTAAGAAGCCAAAGACTTTCTCTAGAACTTTTTCACATGACTTTCAAAATGTGGTGATAGTTCTGTAGGCAGAAAACAGTAGCTCTGCATTTCTGGGAGAAATGCTAAATGTTAAATCTGAGTAACTAAAGATAAATGAAAGCTATGCTACAGTTTACTATTAAGTTATTGCCTAAAATCTACAGGCTCAGAATTTTTACTTGTCCCAAAGTAGAAAACATAGGGGAATAGTCAAAGAATAAGAAATTTGAAAGGGACTGATAGTTTTCCTACACTTTTAGATCTCTGGGTAGGAGACAGCTTTGGGGTAGAGCCAACAAAACCTTGAATTAGATCCCTTAAGTGGAACAAATCAGTGTAGCTCCAGTAACATCAAAGCAGAAACACTTGTTGAGAATCTGGCTTTGGGAGAGAAAATAATGTACATATTGGGACGCTAATGCTGTCTGCGTGGTTTCTATAAGGATGCTAGTGCTGTCCACATTGCTGTGCACTACAGGGCTGGGTGTACTGTGGTCTGTGAGACGGAAGAGTTATAGTTAATAAATGAGGAGCCCAGGATGCCAAACAGTAAGTGTGCTTACACAGAACACCATAATACTTTGGATCCTATTCTGAGCAACTAACTTTCTTTGGGAAATTGATAGGAGAGAAGCTGAGAAAGCTTGAAGGCACCTTAGCACAGCTCTAACAATCTCTGAACTTTCACAGGCTCCCAAAGGTGGTCCCAGAATGAATGTAGTGATATAGTGTGCCATGTATCGTTATAGTGAAATGACGTCCTAGAAGAGAATCAAACCAGTCTGTTGGAAATGCCAGATTGCTGTGTAACTGCACTTGCAGGAGAAGTTTCTGGTCCTTGGTTAGTCCTGGAGCATGTCTTCTCAGCACCCTGATGAACAGAGCTAGGCCAGAAGAAGTCATAATAAAGATGTGACATAAATCACATTTGTAATGTGTGGGAAATGCTTATCTACTATAAATCACTCTTCTCTCTCTACTTAGAAAACACTGAAACAGTGACAGTTTATGCCAAATTACTATTTGGTCCAATACTTTATGGAACCATGCAGGACAATATTGCTTGTACCAAATTTGATCATACTTCTATTTTTGTCATTCCCCTCTGTGGTCTCTCAGGAGCAAAAAATGAGCACAGTGCAGAGCACCATGTGTCTTCAAGTAGTTCTCTGTGCTTACAGTGGGGAAATGAGCTGTTCAGAGCACTTTTGTCAGCCCTCCACCAGCCAAAAAGAACCCTTTGCGTTACAGAGAAGGAGAATTTTTTTTTGTTCTCCATTGTCTTGTCTTGGCAGAGTAGAAATAATGCCTACTGTTGTAGGCAGTATATACTCTGAGGAAATGCACATTCCTCACACTCACCACCTTCTCCCACCTCCAGGAGTTATATTACAGAATTTGTCACCAGCATTTTTCAAAGTGCCGTGGTGCACTGGTCCATTGTTAGTGAACTGACACTTATTAATTCCTGTCACTTTAAGGTTTGCACTGAACAGCTTGAGAATATATTTTTTTCCTATACAGCACAAGTTTGGAGGCTTTTTCAGTTGTAATGCATTTATACAGAAAATACATTTGTTTACTTGTTTACCCAAATGATCAGTTTATGTATACATAAAGACGCAAGTTAAGAAGCCAATGACATTTCTAATGCAGGCTTTTCAGTCTAATAGTAAATATATTAGTTTTCTGATCTGCTTCTGAACTACTCTAAAAGCTCATCTTTCTCTGTTACAACGTTTGTGGCATTGCAGGCACTCTGCCCGGTATTGCGTGCTGTTTCAAGAGTTGTAACTCATTCTTTGGGTGTACAATCCCATGTGTTTACCTGTTCTATTGTTTCTAAGTTAGATAAATGAAAATAATAAAAGTTCCATGCCTTCATATGCAGTTTTGCACTCCCTTACTTCAAATTTGAAGCCTTTCAGGAATATTTAATCAATGAGGTTGATGGGAAAGTGTATCTATTCCAAAACCTATTTTACTTTGACCCTGAGGATTTCCGACTTAGAAAGCATTAATCTCCTATTTCATCATGAATTATATTCCTTCTTGAAGAAAAATATAACCTTTTAATTAAGTGAGATATATTTCACAGAATGGAATAATTTAGCACCTTCAAAGCATAGTTGATACAAAAATCTAGGAAAGGGCAAACTGCTGCAGTCGCCTACACCAATAATTTCTTTTATAAAGACAAAGGACTTTCTTGAAAAAGGTGCATATGGTTTGCCTGAAGCATCAGATTCAGGAAAGTCAAAACTTGCAGCTTACATCTAAATTTTTCTCTCATGCAGTATGTTTTATTTACACTCTTGGAATTGCTTTCTTGATTCCAGTATTTCAGTGTTTCGGAATATATAGATTCAGTTTAGACATGAAGGATGGTATTTATCTTGTATGTGTTTAATCAGATTATTATTCTAAACTGGCCCTGAAGTTTCCTCTCTTTAGCCAATGGAGAGAGGCATGCAGCTCAGAATGCAATTTAGCAACAGGAGTCCAAGATACATCGTATGAACAGACTCAGGAAGTTCCCTTCTTTCTCCAGTGGGTAGAGAGAGCCTAGATAAGTACAGAGGGCCTAGATGGTAAACTTAGATTGGATATCTAGTTTTAAGCAGTCAAATAAAGTGGTAGGGCTAGTTGTGTGTTTGAAGGGCTGTGAAGAAAGTGCTTGGTCTAAAGGGCTTGGGTCAGGATTAAAAATGCTGTAGTTGATGCAGATTCAAATTTTCAACACACCTAGGTCCTCCTTCAGTATATATGTGCTCTCTAGAGCAGTTCTTACCAAAAGCAGGCTAAGTGTTAGAGCTGGGTTAAAATTGCAGTTTTGGCTGCTGACTACTCACAATGGCTTCTGGGATGGTGAAATAGGTAAGAAGATGTTCCTTTCAGATATAAATTGTTGTGAGAAGAGCATTTCTGACAACACCCATAGTGAAAAGTATGTGTAGAAGTGGATAGAAAAAACTGAAAGGTACAGTGGTTCATGCTAATTCAAAGTCCTTTCTGAATTTGGCTTTAAGAGCCATGTTAAATAAAACAGTCAAAATGGATACAAGTTGCATTTCCTGGCTAGCAGATAAGATCCTTTTAACATTAGCGAGGACTTGGAGGGAGTTTTCTCCTGTGATTAGCATAAAGAAATTTCAATGTGAGCTGCTGATGAAGTCCCCAGTACTGTTCAACTCCAGTATGTTCCTCCATGTTTTCTGTGTCAGCACCAGCAATACTGCAACAATGTGGGAATTTGGATCAGGTCAGAGATACAGCTGAAAACTAATGTAGAAAAAAGTTTATCCAGCTTCTTACATGTCTCCACATGCCTTGTGCTGATGCAGGGGGAGCAGGGACAGGGTCACATGGTCAGGAGCTCAAAAAGGGTAAGGTTACCCATTCCAGATCTATCGTGGCCTTAGATTCAGAAACTGCACCTTAAGTAGTCTCTGGAAACTGTATGCAGTGGCAGTGTTTTCAGTACCTATAATCCAATTACTGCCTATGTTTAGATTATCAATCCAAAAATGATTATGTCACTTGATACTCAGAATTGGTCTCCCGGTTCTCTTTATATAAATTCATGGTAGGAACCCTCTTGGTATTCAAACAGTTCACTAAGCAAGGAGATGGAATGTGTTGGCTCTGAGTGCATTCACTGGTATTCTAATTGACTTTTATTATGCAGTCAATAACGTAGATCTATAGTGCATGATGCATACCACTGTTAAGTACTCATTCCACGCTCCCTGATAGCCCTGAAGATGTAGGTGCAGTGAGTGTTGTGATAGGTATCAGATATAATCAGTGTGAGGATATAAAAAAGGCATTAGTCAGGCACATGAAAATCATGACTTTGGCTCGGTACCCAGAAGGATTCTATTTCAAAATAATGAATTTGGGAAGGTTCTCCTTGTCTTTTGTGTTTTGGTTATTTAACCCAAACTCAAATCCTGCTTTCAGCATTTCTCCATAACTGCTACAATCAGGAATATTTATTTGCTTGGGTTTTTTTTATTTGCAAAACTAGTCTTTTTGTGCAATCACATACTTCAAGGAATTGAGACTTTGAAACCTCCCTGCTAATATTATGAAGTAAAACTTGCTGTAAAGAGTGTTATCTAAGATTTAGACCAGTTTTACAGTTAAGGTTCCTACTAGCAGAGCCTTGAGGCCATAATCCTTTTACACCAATGAAATCCTGTGAATTTTTTTGGCAGAAGTTTCAGTCCATCTTGCTCTATATTTTTTACTTAAATTCGTCACCCAAAAAAGAATTAAAATTGTTCAACATGTAGAGGTGATAGCCGTGATTAAGGTATAAAAAAGATAAAGAGAAAACTCACTGCTGGGTGATAGAAAAGCTTCACTTCAATTTCAGAGTGCAAGGAAATGGAGAGAAGTGTCCAGGTTGTATAAATACTTAAAGAACTTCTTTCCTCATTTAGTTCTTCCAGTTTACTTGCCTTTCATCTGCCTTTAAGGCCAATGTTAGATATTTCTTTATATTATTGTTCATCGTTGTCTCTGCAGTTGTGACATTTTAGAAAAAAGACTTTTGCATTAACTACCTGTGTTTTTCTTTATTCTGTGCAGGGAAATATCACATATGCTAAGGTTGCTTTGGGACTCCAGTAGACTCCCAATTAATTACTTGCTGTTGCCAGATATGTATATTTTAAGTAAAAGCTATAGGGTTCCTGTAGAAAGGTTGATTTAATACCTAACACAAAGGAAGGACTCCTATGTATTACTGAATGCAAGTCTGAATGTTCAGGTGACATAGGATTGGAGTAGTGGATTTCCATAGCACCCATTTTCAGTTCCTCGTATAGAAATGGTGCTTCAGGAAGGGATGTGAGGACAAAACACTGGAGTCCCTTACAGATTCAAGGATGCCTGAAGGCTCTCTTAGGGCCACAGTTACCCACTAAAGAAAGACCCACGCTGTCTTTATTCCACGCTGTAGAATAAAATCGCCAAAAGACTGTTTAGTCAGATATGCATCCCATGCATTTTTTTCTTTTTTGTAAGTTGAGGTGTTAAATAATATTTAAATATTGATTTTATACAAATGGCACTGTAATATTACTTAAATTTTAGTAAATACAGACCCAGATACACATCTCATTTTCAGTGCATTCCATAAACTTTCCAAACGCAACTTTTATATAATATTTTCTCATAATGCACTGAACATATGCAGTCCAATCTTCATCAACCATCTTTTAATACTCGTAACTCATAAATGATGATTTATTTGCAGTAAGAAACATGTGGTTGGGCCAGATGTTCAAACAAAATGACTCCCAACAGGCTGGCAACACAGGTTAATTCAAGAATGGGTAGGTCTAAATTTGTGTAGAAGAAAATTTGCCATAATTCAAAATGAGGATGCAATATAAGAAAGGCATTAGAATGCAAAAGAACAGGAAACAAATTTTTTTGCTTCTAGCTTTTAAGTGCGGAGAACATATTATGTGCCTTCTCTACATTGTAGAGGTATAAAAATATTTATAATTTATTTAATGACGGTGATAAATCAAACAGAATATGTTTGTAATATACGAATTAAATTAATTTTTTTTGCTTTGTTCAGAAAGGAAATTAGGATTTCCCTAATTGTTAGTGAATAATATTTAATTGGTGCTTTAATGCTGTTTACATTAGCATATTCTGCTTAATTTCTTATCCTGCAAGTCAACAGCGGCTTTTACTAACACCAAAAACTTTAATCTGACATTTTCCTTTGATTATTTAAAAGCCTGTTGTATAATCTGTCTGCCTTGTAGCCATAGATCAGGGATGGGTTGCAGGTAGAAAGTTTTCTTGCTGGAAAGCTTCATCTACATATTTGCTTAAAGCTTTTAGAAATGTCTAAGCAAGACTGTAGGAACGGCAGATCTTTTTCTGTTACATTAGGTGGGTTTGATATTGACTAATTATCTATAACTTATTTATTTCCTGATTTGTATTGTTTTGAGATCTAGCATTTGCTTCTGGCAGCTCTGGACTGCAGCATTATCTTTCTCAGGTCTAATAAGTTTTGTACCGCAGTATCCTATTGAAGAGTTAATCTCCTTTTTTGTGGAGCCACATCTGGTATTCACAGACTGACACCAGAAGATGTTAATAGTAATGGATAAAATCTCGTCTATTCTCTGACACCTATCTTCTAATGTGGAAGATATCACTCACTTTGTGAGAAGAACTTCCTATACTATTAAAAGTTAGAGAGGTTTTTATGCTTAGTATGTTTCAGGAATAGGTATATGTGCAGCAAATACCTCGATTATAATTAAAAATAATAAGAGAATGCAAAAAAATGAGCTCAAGTTCTCTTTGCATTCTGTTATTTCCTTATCTTTATGTACAATGTGGTAACTAGTAGCTCATAGATGCTTTTTTGTAGTATTTTTTTTACAGCATTTGAACAAAACAAATATTTTTCAAGACATCTTGTGAAGGTTGTGTTTTCTTCACCTCCTTTGTGAAATATTTGAAGAACTTTAACTGATAGATAAAGCATTGGCAGAGTGTTCGTATCTTTTTATTGTTTACTTTCATGAGACCTGTTTGGGTATCAAGATCTGTTCCCTTCTTCTAGGAAATTCGTAATAAGGTTGTCAAATTTTCACTTAGTTTCAGCAAGCAAACAAAGAAACAAGGTAATAATTGTCTCCAGCCTTGAACTGAACCAGCTACAGGCACAACATAGCTGTGCCAGTTACGAAACCCAATTGCTTTACGAGTGTAGAGGGAGCACAGTGCTCTGTGAAGGTGGCCCATGAAAGTAGAGAATGTTGGCTGCAAACAGCCCTTGCACATAACCAGTTTATTTTCCGTTACCTTTCATTCCTATCCTTCATTTGTCCTGTTGTCCTTCATACCAAGTTTATGACCAGGTACCACCAGTCTTTATCCTGTGCTGTACCTGATGATATTCTTTGTTTAAAAAACAAAGTCACGTTAAATGTCACATTGGCATATAGGCTAAGTGTAATAGAATTTCTCCTGATTTGAACATTTAATTAAAATTTTAGAAAAGGTAGTGAAGTATTCACTGGAAACCTTGAATGAGTATTATGAACAGGGGAGTGTTTATTGGCACCTATACATGTGCACACACAGAGAGGTAGATTTCTCTGAGGTAATGTTTAGTGTTAGTCTCATTTTCATTATGACCTGTTTTAAGCAGATGTGAAAGTACAGAGTTCCTTTTGCAAACTACAAATGTTAAAGGTCAGTGTAGAAAGTCAAGCCATTTTCAACAGCTGGTGATCTTATAAGAATTGCTGATGACATTTTACAGTTGTGGAGTAGTACAGGATTCAATAATTCATTTTCATTGTTCTTCTAAAAGGGAAGTCTTCCATATTGCAGGGTAGTCCCAAAGTATTTTCACAGTATAATTTTAAAGGAGAAAATGAAGTGGGGAGGAACATGATAAATGTAGAGGTTTTAAAGTGAGTGAGAAGGATTTGAATGTTTTTAATTTTGTGAGAGAGTCTGGGGAGTGTGAGTTTGGATTAACCAAGACAGGAAGTCAAAGAAACAAAATCTAGCTGAAATATTTTACTGGTAGGCTATTTTAAATGTAAATCACTTGCAGCTTCAAATAAGTCTGGATACACTTGTAGTTTGGGAGAGGTAAATGGAAAAGGTGATAAAGGTGATGTTTTTACTTTGATAGAGCAAATGTGTCTGGCATTTGCAATTAAGATTGTCATCTTTGTATTTCTAAAGAATCTTGAGGTGCTCCTAAAAGACAACATAGTGGCTGAATTTATGTATAATGGTTTTGTCTCATTTGGGCCACAAAGATAGGTAATTTTTCACATGAAATTGTAAATTTGGGATGCAGTAACATTGACAGACAAGAATCATTATAGTATACCTCTGCAAACTTCTTGATTATGCCATTCACATAAACACTGTTAAGAAGTGATGCATTGTTCTATCTCACCTCTGAGAGAATAGATATGATGGACAGACAGTCAAAGTAATAGTGTAATCTGTTGGGGAATGGCTTACAGATAGCTTCAGGAGCATGCGGAAGAACACAGAAGGGTGCACAAGTAATACTATTGTATGTGAGGTTTATGCACTACTGAAAAGAGTTCAAATCAAGAGTGCCAGAGTTTGATGATAAGAAAAAGAGATTTTTAAAAATCCTAAATCTTCTAAATGCAGACCTTCCTGTTGTGTACCATTTTAATTGCAATCTGCAGTACAAACTTATTAGTGCATACGTTTCGTGATATAGCTAAACGCTTGAGACTCTCTCCTCAGATGGAATAACACGTCAGAAACGCCACGTAAACATTTAGCATTTACAGTAATTGCGGTGCATTTAGTAGCCTCGGTTGTACTCAGAAGCAACTACCTCAAACCTTGGTTCCAGTTTCTCTGGCTTGATTCCTCTGTGGGAAGGTGTGTGTGGGATACGCTGATGGTCTGAGTACAATGACTTGCTCTGAATATCTAATTACAGGCACTGTAACTTACCTGCACACCAACATTTGAAGGGAAAGAAGACAGCCTTCTTGCATGGTTGCCTAGAATAGTACAGAATAATAACTAGAAAAGCACAAGTAGTAAAAATTGTACTTACAGTATCGACGGCTAATACAATCAAAAGGATGAAGTATTTTCAGTACAGAAAGAAATATTTCTGAGTTACTGGGAAAAAGATGTCAGCCAGAATAGGTGCTGGGAGAGGTGTGCTTGTATGTGATTTTGTGTGGAAGCATGCAAGACGTGGGCTTTTGAATGCTGTAGCTGGACCTGTCTCATCCTAGATGTGGATCGAATCTGTGGAGGACATTTTATTAGAAGTGCTGCATGTTTGCTTTGTGTTTTTCACTGGGAAAAATAAATCTGTATGTATTTAGGTGAACAGTACTTCAGTGCAAAATTCTGTGGTTTCTTGTTAAAGGAGTTAAGGGTATAGAGAGTCCTGAGTTGCATCACAAATACTTTGTCTGTGAAAGGTAGTATCAGTGTGTCCGATGGTCATAAAAAGTTTAAGTGACTGATTTAAAGAGCAGTTTCAGCTTTTTTCAAGGGATGGTGAGAATAATGGTGCCTAGAATACCACATGCAAACCAAAAGAAAGTTGTTTCATTTGCCAGCCTGTTCATCACAACTATTGTTTTCTTCGTAAATAAAATCTGATCTCTGAAGAACGAGCAGCTTCTGAGGATCAGCAGTACTGCAGCTTGCTGGATTGTCATTCAGAAAAAAAGTCGATTTAAAGTTCTAACATGAATTATGATTTGTTTAAGTGAGTGCTACTCCTGGCTTCTGTGATTTAATGTGGTTAGCCTTTCAGAAAATGAAAGCTATATTTTAATAGCTGAAAAACATGATATGTGGTGTGTGGGACATATACAGTGTAATTATGAAACTAATGAGGGGTGGCTTACCAATGTGACTGGTGAAGATCTGCTCCAGTAGCTCCTGTTAATGAACTGTCTGTCTGTGCCAACGCTAAGCTTGGCAGGGTTTATATACAGGATGGTTGGTTAGATTGGAATGAGAATCTTCTCATGATCCCATAAATGATCTGGATTTTACTGCAGTTATATTTGCCTTCAAAACTTGACTGCAAATCTATCTCCTGATTATTCTCTGAACATTTAAGACACATCTAGCCAGTAACTTGTGGTAACTAGCAGTATTAACTCACAAAAAGAAAGCCTCAACCGTGCCACAGAAACAAACAACAGAACCATATTCCTGATCCAGCCTGTGACTGCAGCAAGACCATATGTACTGATACAGTGGAACTACTGCAAATGCAGGTGAAAGGAACAAAAAATGAGTATCCAGCTATACCATATCTGGCAAAGAATAGGAATTTAAAGGGAACACATAACAAAGACTGTGATGAACAGTTATGAAATTACCCGACTATAGGGGAACTTGACTGTAATTTCTTCCTAGTTCCAGTAGTTAGTGGTTCCGCTTTCTCCTCCCACGGTAATTCAACCCTGTTTATCTCACTAACTCTGGGTTAGCTGTTAGTAGCTGTTAGATATGCAGCTTCGGGGTTTGAACTCCTATGGTTATAGACGACAGGTTATCATTCACAGCTTAAAATGTCAGTAAGGATTATCAAGGTCCAATGTATGCCACAGCAAGCAGAACCCACATTTTACAGTTAATATAGTGTTGCAGATTGCAAATCCTATGGCAACTTTAGGAAAATTAAACAGATTTTATATGGAAATTAGCATAAAATGAAACTGTATTCTGTAAGGAGTCTTCAAACCTTTATGTTTGTCTTGAATCCATATGCACCATTGTGTCCTAAAATTTTTAGCAATGAAGGTGCTAGAAGTTTATGTACTGACAATTCATTGCAGAGATTGTTGAAGGGAAAATATTCATCTGAAGGTTCTTTCACCTTTAGGACATAGCTAGGACTTTCCCCACATTGAATCATATAGCAAGTAACTTAAGTAGGTGGGACAAACCCATGACTTGGCAGTTTCTTAAGCAACAGCAGCAAGTAACTTAAAAAACTGAAATTATCAACTTTAGGTTATGTACTTTTCTTTACAACTGTGAGTGTTTAAATGCAATTATTACTGTTCTGTTAAATGAAAGCCTAAATAACAGAATTTATTTCTACTGCAAAGTTTCCGTTCTGTGGCAAATACTTATACATTTGACTTAAATGCTAAATTAGTGACAGAATTTGGCATTCTCACCTGAGGATGTGCTATTTGGAAGAAAAATTAAAGGGAAATTCTATTGCAAAAAGCATTTCAATTACTGGCTAATACAACTGTGTGGAATATCCTTCTTTCCCTACTGAAAGAGATGTATGCTACCCACTAAGTAACAGCAGCAAGAACCTTCCTCATCATTGAGGAGAACAGCGTCCACTAGAAGTTAAAGAATGGCTAATTTGCTTACCTAAGTTGCATTTTTAGCTGAGGTTGTTTCTATTTCTGGATTTATTATCCATCAAAAATTACTGGTTTCTTTAGGTGTTTTGAGAACCAATCTGAAAAATGTGGCTGGAGTCAAGGCACAGGAAGTTATCAAAACCTGACATGGCAAAAAAACACCATAACTGAAAATTGATGGATATCTTTTATTGGATTTTTCTACAGGGAAAAGGGATGGGGTAGTTGAATGATTATCTCCGTTATGGATGCTCCATTCCAAGCCAGAGTTGAGAAGTGTTGGCAAGGAAGAGCCTGGGTGCTTCCAGTGCCAGTAATGCTTCTGACGTTGCAGTGTGCTACATCTCCCTCTTCACGGGTCCAGATTCTCTTATCTTACAAAGGCAAAGCTTCCCCCACCATTGATGTATCTTGTTAGCATATTCAGGGATGTTAGGTTCTTTCACTGGTATTTAATTCCTGTGCAAACTGCCAGAACAAAGCCTGTGCATCACATTACAGGCAGGTAATCCTTTGCATTTCCGTGTGTGTTAGTAAGAAAGTCAGTTTATGGTTTCATTTTTGAAAATGGTATAAATATAAATATATTTTAAGTATATAGAAGTTTTTTAAGATTAAAAGGTTATTGAAAAATACTTTTTAATGCAATTTTCTCATTTGGACGCAGTTCACTCAAAAGTGAAAATGTTTGAGGAAATTTTTCTTCAGGAAAAAATAATTTCTTAATAGGATATGTTTCTTCCCTATGCTGCTTTACCCCAGCCCTCTTCATCAGCCGGTTGGCCCCCCATTTGAGTTTGTCTGTCTTTTTCTTGGCACTTCCCTCATGCTTCCAAACTTGCGCTATGGGGTTCTGCTGCTTGGGTGTTTTGTACTTGCTGATGTTAAGCGTTGCAAAACAGGCAGCTGTCCTTATGGGGGCTGCTCTGCCACAACTCAGATGTCCCTGCTTCCACTCCCCCTGCTTCCCCCTGAGCCCCATTTTTGGGGGTTGAGGTTTCTCCCTCCCCCTAACTCCCTAACCCTTTTTTTCAGCAAGACCCCCTCTCCATTTGAGGTGGCCCATCTTACTGAGACAGACAAGGGTCTGGGTCTTGTTTCAAAGGCCGTGGCTGTCTTTCCCAAGAGAGGCTGAGCCAACCAGCAGTTTTTGCACACATTACATTCCCTTTTATTTGAAAATCAAACCATAGAGGAAGCCCAAAGCAGATTATATTTGTCCTCACAGGCAGCGGTTAACATTGAAATGAGGTGAATGACTTAGACAATTTAATGTTATTTGAAACTATAGAGATTTTATTCGTAACCATCATCCGTGCTCACTGTTGTTTATCTTCCTTGGGAGAAAAAGAAACAGGGCCTGTAGAAAAAGAAGCTGGGCTTTATGGGATGTATATGAGTTACGTGTATGCATGTGCCATGTGCAGCATTAATACAGTGCATTACAGGTAGTGGCAGTGACTATCTGCCACAATGTAGAATTAATTACTTGGCTTTAATTAGAGGTTCTGACACTTCAGATGCTGACTTTTTGATGGTTTGTTTATAAGGCCTCAAGATTTGTCCCTAGTAAGACTCACTTAATGAGATTTATTCGATTTTACCTGGAGCCCAGCGAAGGGAAGCTGTCCTAGGAGAAAACAAGAGCAACTCACTGGGAGGCTGTTCCCTGGGAGGGCTGCTCAGGCAGAGGCCCCTCAGCACCCTGGCCTTCACCGGGGGTTTGTGCGAGAGGGTACTCCCCTACGGCCTGTGCTGCACAGCAGCGCTGCTCGTGATGCTTCTTCAATGCGGGCAACTCCCTACTCCCTCTTTCACTGCAGGCTTTGTCAGTTAGAGCCTTCTTGGTTTGCACATTGTTTTACTAGCAGCTTTTGCAGGGTAGCAAAAGCAGCATGTGTAACTGAGGTCATTTACAGAGATACTCATCTAGAGGCTATTTATTTAAACGATATACTGAGGAATTGTATATGGGCAAATAAGATCATGTTCTCCCACATTTAATAGAGAATGCTATAGTAATTTTGATAATAGTTTTCCTTTATTTTTTACTGTGAAGAATGAGAAAGCTGGTGAAGCCTACTGGCTATAGTAGAAACTATGCACATGTATGAATTGCCAGACACAGTTCACTATAAGTAGTTTACTTATGTAACTTGACATTTAAATTTTCTAAAAGGATTTCCTTATCTTGTATCTTTGCTTCATCCTCTGGATGAGATAATACTGTTCTGCTTCTGAGTACGAGCTAACCTCTTGTCTTTGTAACAAAGGAATAAAAAGATTTATCATGAAAAAAAATTGAGTGTAAACTAATGTAGCTCATCATTTTAATCATAGGTCAGGTCATCAGAGCGGCCATATTTTGGCACAGCCATATGCCACTTAAACTTAAGTGCTTCCTCTATGAATTAATAAGTACACTTGCTAATTTTATTCTTATGTATGAAGGCAAAAGTCTGCTAAATGTTTTAATCCTATCAGATGAATTTATGTCTTGCTAGATGCTTGACAATGGCTGATTTGATTACTCTGGTTTCATTAGTCACAGGGAGTGTTAGACATTTTGGGGAATTTACTTTCATAAACGTGCATCTTTAGCTTATAGTCTTTTGCATATCAATAAATTTTCTCCCTATTTCCTTTGCTATTGTATCATTGAAAATGAAAGGGGTGATGTGACAGAGCAAACAGATGTAAAGGATAGAAAATATGATTTTCTTGTAGAGATCGCTTCCTGGCAGAAGTAAGATGGATTTGGTAGCACAGTTGGTACCGTTCCTCATGTTGGCTCTGGTCCTGACAGGATCTTCTTGGAGCTTAGAAAATGGTTGAAAAAAAATGCAAACAGTGTTTGGAATTGAGGTTAACTTATACTGCTGGTGAGGCTGTACAAGAAGAGCAGCCTCGAGTGCTTTTGAGTTTTGCTCTGCTTGATCCAGAGCCTTTCAGGGGAGGCCACCAGACACCAGTAATTTCCCACAGTATCTCATGGTAAGCTTCCAAGGAGTTATAAGGGATCTGCCAAACTCACAGTTGGGTCATTTGAAGTTGCAGTATAAACAAACATTTAACATATTAATTCAAAAATTAACTTTGAAAGGTGAAAGATCATCCCAGTGTATGGCAGCTGTTTTCAAAGCAGTTATTAGTCTCCACCTTAAACAGCCTCTTTTTCTGAACTGGAAAAACACATTTGGAGTTTGTTCCATAATATCCCTTTAATCCAACCAGTCTGTTTCAGAAGCCTATGTACAACCAAAGAATCTAGAATTAATAATCTCAAATGTATGCAGACTTGGAATTATAGTCTTTTTCTCCTGGCTGCATGGCTCCCGTATTGCTTTTCTTTTTCAAACAAGAAATGACTGGTTTGGGTTTGGGTTTTTTTCCCTCATTGTGAAAGAGGAAAGTTTTCCATAGAGACTTAAATTAGCTATGCAAAATGTGGGCATCACTCAAAGATGACACCGTATCAGGAATTTTAGAATTTTGTCTGATGTAACAGGTAAGCATTTTACCACCTGCCTAAAGCTACTGTTTGGAACAAGTGTGGCAAGACATTGAATTCAATTTTCTGAGACATCAGGGTAGTAAAGTTCTGTCTGTTTTTACAAAGTTTCCCTAAAACTGGCTTAAATAACCACTGGAAAAATTCCCCATCATGTGGGCTTCTGCCAGGAGCTTCAGCCCCTGCTTTTACAAGAGGTTTTGTCATGGGCTGGGGATTTGTCTGGATTCACATGTGACTGGAGAATCCTTACTTGCCCGGTGTTACTTGTTTGATGATGTATGTTAAAATAGTCTTTCCCTGGGAGCTGGGCTTGCGCATGCCTGGTTCTAGAATACGAGATGAGCAAAGGCTACTCAACATCATCTTCTCTTTTTGTTTAATGCTCTGCTGAAATAGCACCAAAAGATTTTCAAACTCTATTTAGAATTTAGATTGCTGTGACCTTCAGGAATTCCATGAGGAATTCTTACACTAATGGCATTTTATCACAGAGAATAGTACACCAGTTATCTCATCAGTGGGCACAAGCATGCTTCTTATTGTCGTGATAGTTTGCCTTGACTGTTGTCTAGTTGTAGGTGTAATGATGTGCCTGGCTTAGAAATTGATGACTTACTGAAGACCAAAGCTGTGTAACGTAGATGACTGTTTTGTTGCAATTCAATTTAAACTGTTAATGATACATGGAGTTCAATTCAACATAATGTTTAAGACTAATTTCACATGTGCTTAAACCTTGGCATAAAATCAGGCACATGCTTAACTGCTTTCCTTAATTAAGCTTTATATTAGGACTTAAAAGATACTTTAGCTTCTTTTCTTCAGTTTTATGAGCTCTTTTTTCAGTTTGGCACAGAGTAAAGTTAAAATATTGCATATGAAGTAAAATTGATGGAGATGGGGACACCAGGCTGGCAAGCACACGTTCATTAAAAACAGATTAGCTAAAAACAGGCTTTGATAATCCTGTAATCAGGACTTGATACAGAAACCCATGGAAATGCTAAACATGTGCTGTAAATAAATAGATGATTAATTTCCTTTATTCTAATATGCATGCCTTAGTGAGAAATTATATTTCTCCTAAAAGATGATTTTAGTATTATATTAAGATTGCACCTCCTTTGCAGCTGCCTGATGTGTAGGAAATGAAGAGATAATTAATAGTATGAAGGTAGAGGTGTTCCCCAGAGACAGCGAACTTCACACCACAGTCTCAGGTCTGTTAGTAAATACCGCAGCAATTGGCAGATATTGAAGCTGCAGGACAGAGCATTCCTTTAGCCCCCTTTATTCCGGAAATCTTGCTGGAGGCGATGCATGGGAGGAGTAGAAATCTATATACAGCAAAGATTGATACATCATACCACAGTGAGAATTTTTAGCTTCCTTTCTGATAAATTTGATTAAATTTCTCAAGAAACATCTGAGGTGGAATGAAAAAGGAGGAGGAGTGTTTTGTATGAGAGATTTGAAAAGATTCATTACAAAGGATTACGCTTAATGAAACGCATCCTGAGCGTGAGGCCGTGTGGTTGGTGTGCTTAATAGGTACAAATTAAATCTTCTCCTGGAAATATACTAATAAAAAACAATGAATTAAACATCAGGACCAAGAGATGTTGGCTTATTAATACAATATAACCCTATTTAGAGAATTCCAATTTACTGAACACAGATGTTGCCAGTAAAATAATTAGAGGAAAAAAATTAGCATCCAGCAGAATATCAAATGTAATAGATATCAAAGTTTAATAAAGATTTAAAACCCTATTAAAAGTTAGGTAAAAGGATTAGTGGATGGAAATGTAAGATAGTTTTATGGTATTTCATGTAGCTAAACTCTGGAAAATGAAACTTGCTGTTCAAAATCAGCGTTCTTTAAATACATATCAAGGAACATAAAGCATTGCTCTTTAGCTGTAATATATGTTTGATTTTTAATTTTTTTTAAAAGAAGGTCTTAAGAGTAACATTCTCAGTTGTAACTCTGGAAGGTCATACTGCTACAGGCAAAACTGTTGGAGACAAATTTGAACAGTATAATGCATTGTAAGAGGGGGATTGTTGGGTATATCCCATCAAGCTTACACTTGCTGCCTGCCTTCCCGTTCACAGTTACACAGACCGTGCTCTCTCTAGCAGACCGTATCATGATAAGTTTAACAGCCACTGCTATTGAAGATATTATTGATAAAGTAGTATGTCAGGAAATGTTTTTAAAATATATTTGGGAAGCAAACATAGTGCCCTGAGCCTTATCTGAATTTCTTTTGTACTGTAATTCATAGGACAGAATTAGTTGGATGCTGATGTGAAGGTTTGATGAGTTTCATTTGATGTCTTGGATGTTAGTTGTTTTACCCATGTGTTTTCTGCAGAGGCAGTACACTGGAGGAACTCCTAAGTGAGGATAGCTGGTATTATCATGTCCTATCTTAGAAAGAACAAGAATACATCACACCTCTGCTTACTCCTGCTTCTTTTTAGAGGATCTTTGGTTGTTTCGTCATTATTCTCTCTGAATATATGTATTGTGCCTAATCTTTTTTTGTCTGTGAACATGTTGCCTACTATATTGTGGCTGGTACAGAATGTTGGTAGCACAGAAGACACAAGTGGCATTGGACTGGCTACTGGGCTCTGGTAGTTTTAGCTATATGTGCCAGTTGCTAGATCCATTCTGAAGTCTTTACACCATATTTTTATTGCTCCGAGTACACGCCCTAAATGGATTATAACTAGTGGTTATTACTCCTGCACATGCTGTCATTGCAGCATCTGTTTGCCACACAGACACTGATCTTAAGAGTTTAAATGCTGATAGACATCTGGCTTTTAACCACTCAACAAAGTGATGCTAGTAATCTTTTCAACTGACACGTCTCACTGATCAGACATCCTGTCTCCTAGATGAAGTTCTTTTACTCAGTCGGTCTTTGCCTGTGTTTAGGATGTTTAGTAATACCTGTATGTTCTCAAAAATGTGGGCCGTTGGAGGATGGACCTTTCATTATAATTCTTTTTTGAAGGATATATTATGCTACTTTTTCCTCAAATATTTGGCAGATTTAAAAGCCAAAGTTGTGGTCTTGACGAAGCCTTGCTTGTCCCTGAAGGCAGAAGCCAGAGAAATGTAATAATAGGCACTGCAGAACATAGTCACTATCTCTGGATGTAGGGATTGCTGGTATAGTGATGTTACAGAAAGGAAAATTAGTACAATGAAAACATGCCGGATGCATTACAAGGAGGAATAGATTTGCAATTCTTGATAGAATGGAGTGGAAATAAAACCAGAGATTAAACAGGGATTGGGAAGAGGACTTTGAGGATCAAGAAGTGTCAGAATATTAAGTCTAGCAAGAGAAGAGTTGTGGGAAGTTAGAATGTGGAGAAGAGAGGTCTGAAGAATAGAATTACGTGCTATAGAAAGACAAAGAATGCAGCATATATTAAAAAATAGTGCTACAAAGCATCTTCTGAGCAGTGTTCCATTTACTTTTATGAAACTTTTAATTTTTTTTTTTTTTGGTCCTAAAGAGCACTGTAGCTTTTGGAGTTAATCTAGCGCATAAATATGGAAGTTCACAGTTTAAAATCCATAACCTCTCTCACTTTTCACCCCTCAGAAGCTTTAATCAGCATTTACCACTAAGTAAAGCTAATTTTGTCCCCTTAATATAATGGATGAGATAATAAAGTTCCTTGGGGAGATAGTTACAGAAATTTGAGGCTATAGTAGCAAAACTCAAATAGAAAGAATTAATTTAAACTCAGTCAGGACAGCATCATAGTATGAACTGTGCATCTTGGCAATGCTGTGTAGATAGGTAGCAATGGCTTCAAGAAATTGGCCCTGAAACAGCACTGTCAGCTTTGAGAAGTCCCTAGACAGAGGTTTAGGAGAATGAAAATGTGTTGCTGGCAGGAATACTCATCAAATTGGAATTAAGGTGCATTGTTATAAGAATAGAAAATGAGCTCGTGAAAGAAGCACTGCTGGAGTTTCTTCCCAGTGCTATGCTGCTTACAGAAACAGGAAGGCCTCAAATGAAGTTCCAGAAGTTGTCCAGGTGCCAACTCTATTATTTTCTAACTATGTTTGACATAGCAGCATTTTGATTAAACCTCCCATATCAATTTCCAAATACTTGCCTTTAAACCTTTGTTTCCATCCCTATTTTCCAGACCCATATCCTCATTCTTTGCCATATTTTCAGCAGATAATGATGAAATTGAGAAAAGTAGAGTCCTCTTTTAAGAAGAGTCAAAATACTCCAGCCTCATGCTAGAGAGTAAGGGTTTAAATTGTAAACTTATGTTAATATAATTTTCTTGTGCCCGCCATTAGCAAATTTGTACCAGAAGATGAACATCACTCATCACCACTTGCTATGTTATTAAGATTGTTTATGTTTTTAAGGGTGGAAAAATGTATTTGTTTCCTCATTATTGTAATAATTAATAGCATTTACACTATAAACAGGAATTTTAACACTGGAAGACAATGGAGCTCTGAAAATATATTAGGAAGATTGACTGACTCGGGAGATTCCCTGTGTTCATTAGCATTCTTGATTTAACTGTGTTAGGAGAGCTAAATATATCGACTGCATAAACAAATAAATGCATAAATTATGGAGATAATACATTGTCACTTTGCACTTGCATCTCCAGCTGGGCTTAAAGTAGCACCCTGAAGTTGTCAGAGGGAATTTATAATTTGCATACCCCAGCTAGGTAGCCCAATTTTCTTAAAATATTCCTAAAAGGATTCTATTCACTCTCCCTTTTCTGAACTGCATTATTTGCATTGCAATGAAAGGAAATGAGTGGTCTGAGAAACAGGCTTTTGATTGGCAGTGAGTACATTCACTACAATAAGCTTAATACCCTGAACGCCCACTAGATTTTTCACAGATGAAATTACTACAAGATGCAGTGACCCACTCTTTGTGTTTTCTGTGATGTACAGGAGGATGGCAAAGCAAAATTGAAAGATTAACTTTTTAATCTAGTTAGCTCCAAATATGACCCCATTGCAGAGGGTGAAGCAGCTGTAACTATTTTACTCTTCCCTCTTTCTCTAAAGTGTCTTCAGCCTCTGGCATCTGAGAATGCTGACAGGATTTTCTCACCATTGTAATACAGTTATTTTGCTACATTCCCTTTGCCAAAGTGTGTAAGGGATTGCACCTATCAGCCTGAAGTTGTCTTCCGTTTGTCAGGGACAATGCCCATACAGTATGCATTTGTATGTCTACATGTACCTATGTATATACTATTTGTTTCCCTACTCCACTCCATTCCCCCACTCCATTTGTAGCCAAAAAGAAAGAAATCTGCCTATTTTCAAGATTGCAAAGGATGTTCAGGGTCATTTTTCAAGCTAGCAAAATTAAGATTTATCTTGATCTGCATCCTCTGATTCCCCCTGATCCCTAAAGTTATGATTATTGATTTTTCTGCCATGGTGGTTGTACTTTCATTTCCCAGCATGCCTTTTAAGAGGCTGGCCCTGTAACTTTGGCTGCAACAGATAAACGAGATGAATGCAGTCTGATGCTGTGAGTGATTTTTTTCTTTTTCATGTGTTCCAGCTGATACACACTTAATTTCTATTGTAGTTTTCCCTTTTCACAGTCTTCTGTAGATGGTAAATTTTGCAACATTTGCTTCTACTTTGAACTCCTCGGTGGGAGTTATTTTGTCAGTCCTAATAATATTAGAAAGACTAATAAGCTGTGTTTTCTAGATGTTTGTGCAAAATAAATAGGAGATCTGAGTATTAGCAAGAGCAGGTGAAGCAACTTCAAAGGACAGAAGTGAAGTGATCCTTATCAAACTTCCTTTGAAACTGTGGAATTTAAAGCTGAAGCCAGATTAAAACAATCTAAAATACTCCTAGGTCAATAGAAGTAATTGTGCTTCATAAAATTATTGTGCTCTGTGACGTATCTTCTTGGAATTACCTTAAAGGTTAGCAGACATGTTGTGTCCACCCTTCTTTTAGAGGAAATGAAGATCTACTGAAAATATTCTTTACGCTTTGTGGAAGATGCAGATCTAGTGAAAATATTCATTAACCTTTGAAAAAGATGATCTAATGCCATCTTGCTAATACCTTTTTTTAGTGCACTCTGTTCTAGGTTTATTTGATGTTTGATCAGATGCTTGCCACAACTCTTGTGTGAAAGTGAGCGTCAGTCAGTAGCCCGTGTAGTCCTTGTGGGCTCTGAATTACCATGGAGTTAAATCAGGTTGGATTATGGCTGGTGACTGTGAAGTTTACTGATTTTTCCTTTCTAACAATAAATTGTCACAGTCCTGTTTTAAAATAAATAAATAAAAGAAGCAAAGGAACTACAGTGACCTGCACAGCTCATTAAGTAGGCCTGACATTTCAAATTTCTCTCTCATTTTCAAGTGATAGAGGAAACAACTCCAAAATGTACACACTCTAGAGAATCAGTCTAATTCCGCTAGGATGTCTCTTACCTATCATGCAAAGAACAAGAGTCATCACCCAAAAGCTTTTAAAATGAATGGCATTACTGTAACATGACCATTACATTGTTTTATCTTGTATTGACAGTAAGGTGTAATGGTGGGACAGAATCACTTAATGCTCTCAGAATTACAGCAGTACGTTCCATAGGAGAAGAGTCTGTACCCCAAACCCTTTCTTTACTGTCTCTAGATATACAACTGGTGAGCAAGTCATTTGATTTTGCAAAAAAAGCCGAGTTAACTTTAACTGACTAAGTTGAGTAGAGTCGAGTCTTCCCAGCTAGAGTAACTTTCAGGATTATGGCTTCGTGGGAGTTACTATTTAATGATGTAATGGAAATAATGAATGACAGCACATGGAGAAGAAGGTCAAATACAATTTTTCGAAGTATGTTGACAGCTGGGATATTAAATTATATTATTTCATAGTAATAAGAGAAATACCATTTTAAGGATTTTCGGAGGTTAGGTTTTTTCTTGAAATAAAGACAGATGTTTCTTAAAGGAAGAATTGAACCAATTGTCAGGGGGGATTTACAAAGTACTTAAAAAAATGAAATTGTAGTCTCATCAGACGCTCGCCATGTATTGAGCTATAAAGAAGTGGCAAAAAATAATGATTACATTCTTTTTAAAATTGCTGCTTCAGCTCTAGTGAGACATTATATTTTAGCTGATAAGTGCTAGGAATAATGTTTTGCATAAATATTCCACAATATTGAGCAGATTTTGTGTCTATAATTAGAGCTTTGATTTACTCACAGACAGAATTAATTAGAGAGTAATAGTTGTACTGTAATTCTTCTATTATAACCCAAGCTCATTTCTTCTTCCTCTTGTTAAATTCAAAGGTATACAAATATTTCTTTGACCTTCCTTAAAAAACTGTAAAAATAATCTGTTTAGAAGACTTTTTTCCTGGTACTAAATACAAGAACATGTGTTCTGCTGCCCAAACTAAATTTTATACTTAATTTACACTTGATGGGGTCTTTTCAAAAACTGCTAAAACTCTTGAATGAGGAAAGGTATGGAAAGAAAGTGCCTGGCTAGATTGAAGCATATTTGAATGAAACACAGTAAATCCTGTGGTTATGCTCTGCCACTTCCTTGCATCAGAGTCCTGGGATAAGGAGAGAGGAAACAGCTTTCTTCCAAGTGCATTCATGCAATATACAGTAGATTTTGTGCATTGTTCAAAAAAAAATGATCCATTTAAAAATGGGAGTTGACAAGTGTGAAGATTAAGGTAAAAGAATTAAATATGGGAACAAGAGCTACTGAGAATCTTCTGGTCTGTTCCTTAGCACTTGTGCCAACTTGCCATCTCTTTTCTTAAGAGCAGCGCGAGAGCTGGGCTGCTGGAGTTCCTCAGCACGTTGTGTCCCCTGTACAGCAGCAGCGCAGGGCTGAGACTTCTAACTACAGAAAAAGAGAAGTTTGTGACCTGCCCTGAAATGGCAGTAATCAAAGCCAGATTGCAGCAGCAGTTCCAAGGGCTTTGGGGGAGGATTTTCTCAAGGTCCTTCCTTCAGATGACAGACCTTCTCTCCAAACACAGTTAGAGAGACAGAAGTGCTGGCTGAGCCTGGGAGCAAGGTGGAAGAGAATAAAGCTTATTTGTGGAAGAGGGAGAGAATTGAGGTGCACTGCTGCAGCAAAAAATGGGATGTGGATTTGAACCATCTGTTAGTTCCAGAGATTCATTTTATCAAGCTATCAGATGCTATGAAAACACTGAGCAGCTGGAGGAACGAAAGGCTGGAAATCGGCTTCTATGGTAGCCTGTCCAATATATTACCACTGACATCTCGCAGTGGCCTGACAAGAGATGGGAGTGCCCCATTCCCTGTTCATTTGTGTTAGGAGCCAAGAGCTTCTATTCTGTGTTGACACCAGCTGTAATAATTGTGGTGATTCTCAAAACAGCAGTTACCCTCCCTCTTGGGTCATTTTCTCCCTGAGAAACTTCCTTTCCAAGCCATGACCAGGTCCAGGAGCAATCCAGGTGTTAATTATTCTCCTGGAGGAATGCACCTTTCACTGATTTTTACAACCCCAGTGGATGCACTTTTACAAATAATTGATGTTGAAGGAACATATATAGAGAGAGTATAATCTGTTTTGGAGACACATCTGCTAGGCATGCTCATTTAATCCAAATTCAGTTGTCTTGGACACACATGATTGTCATTTCAACAACTTTGGGGAATGTTTTTCTCACTTCGCAGCCTATTTAACTTTCTTGTACTTGGAAGTAAGTGTTTTCAGTTGTCTTTGTTAGATCCTTCTCTAAGAGAAAAAAAAATCACTTTGTAGTTCAACTCTCTGCTCCGAGTACCAGTAAACTTAGCCCAGAGTCTTTTCACCAAGTCCTTTAACTGACTCTTTAAAGTTCTGTAGTGTTTTTGCCTTCTCTACGGAATGAAGTGGACAACGAGGTCCCAGAAAGGAAAAGTAAAGACTATAATTGTATATGAGAAGTCAGTTTCCTATTTGGCTGACCATCGAGTCATCTTTAGAGATGAGCAATGTGATGTATTTTAATGAGGTGATAAGTTGATATATTAGTAGATCCATGATCCTTATTCATGTCAAGAGCAGCTTGCTCAGCAGATGTCATATTTTCAAAAGTTGATGCCTCATGAAAATACACACCAAATGTGCACATACATCTCTTTTCATCTGACATAATGAATTAGCTTCTGAGAAATGTTTTTTCAATGCAGTCTTTGTACACCTAACAAGTATGTGTTTTTGCAAGGTATGCATCGGTACAAACTTCTGAAAATCTACCCTGAATGTCCAGCCTATCTTCCCGTTTCTTTTTGTACATTCTCAATGTTGTTGCTTAAGCTATAGACGCAGGAATACTAGGTCAGCTGTTGCCTAAAAGTGTAATCACCCTTCTAATATTTAAGACTGCAAGTATCCTTGGGCAACTGTGTCCTCAGACAGTGCTGAGTGCTGATAAGCTAGAGGCAAATGACCATCGACCATTTTGTTTCTTTCAGCCCACTTCCCCTGTTTGTTTAGCGGAGGAAGGCATGAGCCGAGCTGGCTGAGTTGTGCTCATTGCTTAGAATCAGGCCTCGTGTGGTGGTGAGCAGCACAAGGCATGCAGCTCGCGTGATCACCTTCTCAACAGTTTGCCTTTTTCAAGCTGCTGTGGCAGCCGCTCGTCTCTCTGCTCCAGAAGGCCCCACTGAGGAAAGCCGTGCTAGCCAGGGGCTGAAGAGGATACAAATCAGCCTTTAGGTTTAAAAAGAAAACCATACATGCCAATGAGAAGTACTTCCATTTGATTAAATATCCATTAACTGATATGTTTGCAGGCTGCATCCTCATTTGCTGGTGGTGGATCCCATGGCCTGGTCCCCCAGTGGAAATGATTCAGAGTACTGTATCAGAAAATTGCTTTGATGAGTCACACGTTTGCCAGTTTGACTTTAATAGAAAAATTGCAAGAAAGTATTTGAGTTATGATTGCGCTGGGCATTTAAGAATGCATGAGTGCAGTTTCTATTCTTCACATTTAATTCAGGTTTTGCGAACAGAGAATAGTATGAGAAATATGGGCATGATTTACTAGTAGCTTCAGAACAGTGATGAAAATGCAAGCGGTGTACCCGTGATGTATTAGCAGAAGAGATTCAGTCATAAATAATAAAGAACACCTCCGAAGGTGACACAGATTCCAGTTGTAGCTCAAATATTTGATGATCTTATGAAAATTGTTTATGTTTAGATTTAAGAATGGATATAAAATTATACTCCTAAAACGTAATTAGCAATATCTCCTTATGGGATTACAATTTATCTCTTAAATGCGAATGTATGGCTGAAGGAAAGCATCATCCTGACAGCAGAATTATCACTAGAGCTTTCTGGCACTGTCCTAACAGTTTATTTTGGGATTAGTGGAGAAGGCTACAAGTCAGTTATTTGCCACGCTAGTTATTGCTATTCTTCTGGAAATAGGGAACAGCCAAAAATACGGAGCCAAAATTGCCAGTTCATTTGAGAGTCTGGGTGGCAAGTTCAGCTTTTGTGACAGTCTCTGTAGGATCTTCTGACATGTTTATTTTTGTAGACATTTGCATCCACACAGACACGTAGTTGAGTGGAGTTTGTGGACAGTATTTGTCAATCCTGAATTTCAGATCTGAAAGTTGAAGGCACATCTGCTAGGCATGCTCATATCAACTCTGCCGCGCTTGCTCTTGGCTATTGCATGTGGGAGGTTCTGTGAAGGTGTGCATTAAAGTCCAGCATCCCCTTTAAGCTCTGGGTTTTCTGTTTTGGCTTCCTGGGAAAACAAAACTTCCTGCTTGCACAGTGAAGGCTTACGCAGATAAATCAGAATCAGATAAGCTGTTTCAATTAGTAAATTTTCCTTACCCTTGGGACAAGCTTCTGGTATATTTTGTGAACAACACTTCAGATTTTTTTTTTTTTTCCAAGTTGTAAATCTATGTGTAGTTTTCCTGAGGGTCACCAGACATAAATGGTAACAAGTTCTCATCCCTGCAGAGTCCAGTTGCTTGGAAGAAGTCAAGAAGGTCGGAGTTCTTTGTGGAATACCCATTCTTGTCACCTTTTTCTGTTTTTAGACTACTTGCATGTCTCAACACTGAACGACCAGCACCTAATTTATTAACTTTCAGACTTCTGACCATTTTGAGGGGCAGAGAGAGTTCCTTTTGTTCCCTACTACTTTTCTGTACCAAAGGAGCTTAATTAAACTATAAGAGAATCAAACTTCAGTGAGTAATTTAAAAAAGTTTGCGATGCAATGAAGTCTATTTTAAGATGATATACAGCAGGTAGAAGTTTGTTAGGAATATAATATGGTGTAAAAGTTGCATGTAAGGAAGATGTGGTAGAATAATAGTTTTTCAGGGATCAAACCTTTAACATGGCAGCTAAAATGGACCAGGAAATTAAGCCTGTTTGTGGGGTTCACCGAAAACCTGTATTTCAGCACCTGGAAAACACTTCCCTAAACTAGTAAACCAAGTCTCTGAATTCAAAAACTTGTGCTGTCCTTCATCATGTTGTAAAAGGAGGGAAATGAAAGTTCCTTACAAATTTATGTAAAACATCGTATACTATGTTCATAATTTCTTGTGTATGTCTGCGCACGCATGCACACATGCAATTATACAACAAATTCTGCAGTTTCCTTGCACTTCAAATAAACAGATGAGAGATAGTGGTGCTGAGAATTGTGGACTTTTCAGTGCTAATCAATGAAACTACAACAAGACTAGTATCACAGAGTGATGTGAAAAGGAAAGTCTCAACGCCTAGTTCTTAGGCCTACACTCGTCTTTTCATGCTGTGCAGCTTGCTGAAGTCTTTAGTTATTCAGACAAAATTCACACATGAATATTAATGAGAACATGATATCCTCACCATTACAAGTGTTCAGACCACAAAACTATTTTATACTGAATATTTTATACTGAATGTCTAATCATTCATCAACTCTTTGTGACGATTCAAAATGTGGTTACATGGTAAATGAATTCTGCAGCGGTTTCAAATAAACCGCATTCTTTACGTCCTCTGAGGAAAGTGGAGCATGGGCCAAAATGTCTGCTGTAGTGTATATTTATAGTTGGTGGAGCTACTCAATTATTGTGATTTGTAACTCTTGAACAGGCAGAATTGTCTATAAGCTCACCAAACCAAGAATTGTAATCAAAGCGCATCTATCAGAAACCTGACAGTATCCAAGGTTCCCATGATAGATGGAATTTGAGCTGGAGTAAAATTTCCTGAACCTTCTTTTGATATGTGCAAGCTTCTTAGAAGAAAAAAACCCAGAATGCTAATGCTCAGAAAACCAGAAGTTTTTCTCGGCTTAATTCCTGGTGAGCTAGTTGGCATAAAACCAACTTTTCATGGCTTACTGTAATAATGAAGACAGTCACTGCATAGGTTTATTCTAATCACAATTCTCTGCAGGATTCAATACAGCTTGATATGTCTGGGATCTTTCCTGGAGCAGAGCTTGCATACCTTTAGAATTAAGTACTGCAGGAAGGACAATTTGGATTATAATATTGCAAACAGGTCTCTTTGGCATCTGTTTTTGATGAAGTTTGGTAATTATGTTTTTGCAGTATAAAATTCATACATATGCTGTGCTACTGGATATGAGGCCACAATTGTATATTTCAGTTATGTAATTAGTAATATATAATTTTGCCTCCAGACCTGAAGTGAGTTGGTTTGGGAGAATGATTTCTAAGATTTTGATATATAAGGTTAAAATTACCAGTGTTCTTAAATGCAGCTGTTCTTAGATCTTTTGAGGCTTTGAACTTTGGGTTTAGAGTATTCACTTTCAAAGATGAGTGCCCCTTGTATGTTTAGTGTATTTGGAGTGCCTGTAACGACGTTTGTACTGGAAAGATCCTAATAGATATGCTGAAAATGCCAAGGTGAACAATTTGAGGAGAAAGAGTAAGGAGAACTGTGTTGGGCCTCAAACATCCCATTTCTCAGGTTTGTGAACTTCAACAGTAAAGTGTATATATGAAGGGGAAGGTATCACCATAAATATATTGCAGAAATTCCCGCTATGAATCTTACAATGATGGAGGGAGCGACGAGTTTCTTCCAATCTGTTGTTTGCAGCCAGGCTTTTATGTTGCTGCTATGGTTATGAGATCTGCAACCTTTACTTTTCCACGGATTAATCACCTTGCAGTTAAAATCCCTCATCAAGATTGCATGCCAAAAACGGCAATAAAAATAATAATAAAAAACTCCAGCAACAAGCAAACAAACTTGAAGAGACCGCAGCAAACCATTAAAACGGAGACGATTCAAAATAAATCTTTAAGCTTTCCCAGTACCCAGTCAGAATGAAGAAACTTTGTTTTCTTGCCAGGTCTTTCTATGGCTTATTCACTGTTGTATCCAACTGCCTCACTAATGTCAGTTGTTTGCCTTCCCAGTTTGCCAGTCTAATTCATTGCAAGGTGTACAGCAACTTGCCAGAGAAGTCTCTAGCAGTAGAACAGTAGAGCATAGTAAATCTGTGTGTTAGCCACTGGATCACCTTACTATAGACATCTGCAGAATAAACAAGATACTAGCTCTTTGCGTTTATTTTGGGAATACAGTCTTCAAATTGGATTTTGGCAATACAAGTTGCATTTATTTAATGGCCCCAAGTTTATTACTCTGATTTGAATTGACATGAAATCGTTATATTTCTGAAGAAGCGATTTAGGTGCTGAAACACAGTTGTGGCTCCATGTTTAGACACCTGCTCCACTGAGCTAGCCCTGCGAGGCCAGCAGATACAGCACAGGACTGGCAGTAGATCCATGCCTTCAGGAGTGGTAGGGGGAATCCATAAGGAATCTAAAGTGGTACTGGCTGTGTGTATTCAGACAAGGGACTTCTACCTTAAATGTCATTAAATTAAGGGTCTTGATTAAATCGAGGTCCAGTTAGGTACCAGAAGCCTTAGGAAAAAACCTTCTGGTCTGAGTTTAGTATGGTTGCTTCCAGGCAGTGTTTTGCTAAAAATCCTTTGACAGGGTTGTGTATGTGTGCAGTGTAAGGTCTCTGCTGGGATGTGCATGTGTGCTGCCTAAGCCTTCCCTTCGCAAATGAATTCACAACTCCAGGATTTTAATTTGACACATAGTCACAGACTTGAGATATTGCCTTTAAAAAGGGGTCTCTGTGGAGGAACTTGTTTTCATTTCCATTTACAGAATCAGAATTAATGAACTGAAAGTGTTGGTAGGCATTAATGAAAAGTGATTCTGTTGGAGGGAAATAAAAAAACAGGCATAACTCCCATGCAGAAGGATAATGCTTCAATTTTAAGTTTCTAGAGGAATTTGCAAAGCTGCTGTTAGTACTGTATGGAATGCCTTGCTCTGGATGCTGTACATACAAATAAGAAAATGAGGTCCCTGCTTACATTAAAAGTAAGCAATATGTAAACAACAAATGGGGGAAAGAGGCAGCAATGAGCAAATGAGGAAACTGGAATTTTACAGTTACTTTGCAGGTCACACTCCTTTCCCTCCTAAGTCTGTTGAACACTTCCATGAGAAGGGATTGATGGGCTTTCTTGAGGAAAGATATCCTATGAAGCAACTTAACACGGTGCTGAGAGGTGTTTCACACAGGCTTGGATGGGAGTTTTGGGCCCAGGTGACTCAGCGGGAGAAAATTTAGCAGCCTAGATTTTCAATGATATAATTGCCTTCTGCAGAGTTTCTTTGAAATTTAAGTATTCAGCTCCTTGAGGTTTATAAAGACAACAGATGGAAAAAAAAAGAAGAAAAATGTGAGTTATTTAATGTGCTTTAGATGGAGAGAAAGAGCTGGCCCAAAAGCATATGAAGTTCGTAGGAAAGAAAGGGGGCTTTGGGAGGAGGAGTAGCTGACTTGAAAGATACGGAGGTTACAGTGCTCTTGGAAATGCTGTCTATAAAGTGCAAGTTGAGGTTTTTAAGTTGAAAAATATTTTTCCACAGGAAATACAATACAAGTCTTGATAAATCTTATAAAGTTGTATCTTAAGTTTAAAAACCCCCACAGCTGTTCATGTGTGTGTTTTTGTAAATGAGCACTTCCTAGTAGTCAGATACAATGCTGCATGCTCTAGTCAAACACACAGACTTTTTTTTTCAATATATCAACTTTTCTAGAAGTGGAGTTTGTAGTTAACTGAACATATAACAATGATTTTGTGAACCCTAAACAATCTCTAGAACAACTATTTTTCGTTTGGTTCAGCAAGGAAGAGTAATTACATTATATTACAATGAGTGAAACCCTGTATGTTACGATATAGTTTCTTTAGGCTTGCATCCACCCTTTCTTTATTTCACTCTCAAATAAACATGACAGGACACAGCCTTGAGATTGCTGAAATGACAAAACCAGGCAATCTGTTTTAAAAGAATTGACATTACTGAAGGAGTCAAATCCAATAAAGGATCAACCCTTTATTTTCTCTGTCGGCTAAAGCAGGAAGGCACTGTGGTCTGTACTAGTGGTCTCTCTCTGCAAGTAACATGTAATTGAAGACTGAACGTCAGTGTTTCATAGACACAGCAGATTAACAGCTCCAAAAATTTCTTGTATCCCCCACTTGGGTGGGTTAGTGCTGGGTTTATCTTGTTCTTTGGCACAGAACAATCATGAGGATGCCACTGGACTTGATATTTGCTTCTTGTATGAAAGCTGTGCACTGCCTTTCTGTACCGGCATCTGCTGTAAATGTTATTGATACTGAAGATAGTGTTAGGCAATGGTACAATAATGTAATGTAATGGTGTAATAATACCATTATTTTTTAATGGTATTAATAATTCACCAACATTAAAGGATGGCATTTTAGCAGTTCATTTGGCCCCATTATTGTAATTCTGTAGTTGATTTATGCATTGAAATGTGAATGCAAATTTTTTGTTTATTTGTTTCCTAAAGCTGGAAATATTTTTCCTAGATGCATTTACCTTGTCTAGTTTACTACAGCATTTCTCTCCAGAATTAACTGCCAGCAAGGGCCAGCGTTAATTTGTCGACAGGTGTGCGGGTGTAAGCTTATTATAAAATGCCTGCAATCCAGTATTGATCAAAAGATTACAGCTTTCATCTGTAAATACAAGAGATGAATAAATTGATGGCATTGCATCTTCCTTATCATCCCTTGATTTGATACTGCATAGGGGTGGTGTGTTGGGGGTGCCTACGCTTTCTGTATGTTTGGAAGGAGATAAGCTGGCAAGTGCTTATCATGTAGTTGTTCATGTAGGTGTTACGTGCTAATGATATGTTACCTTTCAGGCAACATCTGTGCAAACTTTCATTGGTAAAAGACATTGGGGTCCTTCATTGTTTGTGTAGGCCACCTTTTTTGACCCTTTACGGGATGCTTGAGTCTAAAATCAAATATAGTTACCAGTGATGGTAAAGTGCAAACAACTGCATGAAGTATGTTTACATTTTGAACATGAGCACCCAAGTCTTGCATCTAGTTCACTTTGATGTTTGGATGCATTTTCTTTCCGATAGAAACCTTATATGCAGTGGAGAATGATCTTTTTATGAAATGAGTTACTGTTCAGTTTCTAAGAGATCTAAGTATCAGGATATTTAGAGGAATTTGTAACTGGCATTAAATTGCATCGGTTTTGTGTGGCATCTACATGTACATATAAATTACTCAGCTTTTGGGTATAGTGTGACTTCTGAAAAAGCAGCTGTGAAATTCAATAGTTTCACAATGCAGGTTTACTTTCATTGCTGACTTGTGAAAAACCCAAATCTATGTGAACTCTTAGTTCTTCTGTGTTCCTGAAAGCTGAAGATTTAGAATGGAAGTTCATCCCATCACATTATATCTCAAAATATTCTGTGTAATGCACTTTCTCAGCAGGGCTGCCGTAGGTGATTTGGTGACCAGTGGTGATGCAGACAAACTGCTACACCCTTGTCTGTGCTACAGCGATAATCTTTGTAGCAACCTATTGGTAAGATCAGAAGGCAGTTTGCTGCAGTATTTGTGATTGCCCAGGCCCTGTAGATTAGGTTATTTATGTTGTGTGATTTATGTCTAAGGGATTGTATTATTTGTGAATATATATATGGCTATATATATATAACATTTTTTCATATATATATGAAAGATGTGTAGCCAATTTACATTTTCTTTACTGTTCTTGTGTTACTGGGCAGATTTTCCACCTCCAGGCTGTGCATACTTATACAGTCAGAAATTATTTCATGTCCAGAAAATGTGTATCACAAGGATGAGGTGGATATCTGGGACTCCCTTAGTAGCAAGAAGCTTGTTCCTGTGTGGCTGTCATAACCTGTCAAGATAATGATTCTTTGGCTACTGTATTATTTTTATTTACCTCCTATAGTTATTGTTCTGTGTTAAATGCATACTTATACTGTTACAGATATACTTTAACTTCTACTCAAGGGATCTGATGAGCCACATCAACTCTCCTTACATACAATTTGAAACAACAGATTTTCCCCATTTTTGACTTGTCATCCCCAATGTGTTTTTTCTAACATGAAGGGCACAGTGCAATTTGTGCTGATGTCAAGGGAAACTGTCGAGTTATACTATCTTCCAGAAGCAGTGGTTCAGGTCAGAAATGTAAGTCATTATTTTCTTCTGAAAATTATTTTCCCTTGGCTGGTAACTTTTTGGTCTAGTTCTTATTGCCTAATTCTCATACTCTATTTATGGTCAGTGATTTTGCAATTCATTTCTAAAGATTGGGTGAGGTAAGTGGCAAGCTCTCTCCTAAGGGGCTGAGAGTAAAACATGTCCATGAACATAGAAGGTTGAGTGAGATGTTACCTACGTTTTTTCAATTTGCATCATTTTAATATGTGGAATTCTTCAGGAAGCTGAATTCATGATACTCGTTAAGTATTATGCTGAGTGAAGGTAGAGATGAGCTAAATTAGAAATTTGAATTGGTCTGTGAAAAGCTTGATGAGGCTTGGAATAGAAAGAATTGGCAATACTTAAAACCAGTAAGAGCAAGCCAATGGGAAGACATCAGACTACACTAAAGTGAAAAGGAAGATGTGACTGCTCCCAGCTGTTGGACGGATACTGATTCAGAAAGCTATAAGCAGCCCAAACCCCTTCTTTATCAGTGGATAAAATGCCACTGTGTCTTGCTCACCAAAAGTTTGGAGTCTATGCCTGTAATCCAAACGTTAAAGACCACTCACCTGCCAGTAATAGCTTCTAAACTTATGACAAACTGTACACTTCAATAACAGAAAACTTCTTTCAAACACATTCATCATTTTGCAACATATAAATGCAAAAAGTTACTTTGAATGTGTAGTTCTGTTATTGTACATAATTACAACATTCAAATTACTAAAGAGTTGTATCTTTACAGTACAACAAGGGTGGCTGTCTCTTGAGAGGTCATGTGAATTAATGCTTCTGTAAAATATATTTTTTTACAGTGTGATAAAATACTTTATAGATGTTTTAGAAAAGAAGAAAATTGGGGAACGCCTTTTTATTGTTAGTAAGTACTTACAGGTGTATGATGTATTATTATATCATGCTGTATATTGCAAGAATTCCCATAGGTAGGGAAACGGTTAATTTGGAAAAAAGAACGTGCATATAGTGTATATAAATACTTGTGTTCAAAAGAATTATCATCTTTAGTTGTTAATTTGAAGAATATCTGAAATACATGAGGATATTCATTTTCTGTGTGTTGATACCCAAGCTTGCTTGACACCAGTAAGAACAAAAGTCCTACAGTCTCTTAAAAGACACTGGTTTCTGATAAGTAAAAACATTAGAAGAGTATTTTTCTAATCCAGAATGTTTCAAATGGCTGGGGTTTTGGTTTTTTGCTTGCTTGTATTTTAATGAAAACACCTTTTCTTTATTATTTTTAAAGTTCTACAGATATTTCTATTTCCATTTAGGTTTGTTTTTACAAATGTCAGTCTGGCTGTAGTTTTAAGTATCTACGTTTTCTCTATCATCCTGCCTATAAGATAGCAAGATTGTTACAAATGTACTTAACAGATGAACACATAGAAAAATTAGTATTCTTGGATATTTTCAGTCTTTGCATTATGTCTGTTTATATAGCAGGCAGTGTTTGGGGTTATAGTAGTGTCTAGCAGCATTGCTTCCATACCTGCTGTTTGTCCACAGCTACCTTCACATTGCTGCTGAAGGTCATTGAAATGAGCTCAGTTTTAGAGAGAGAAAGTCAGCAACCCGCTGCTGCAGCTCCCCCATGCCCTCTCACACTGCTCAGGGAAGGAGGTTAAATGATTTTCTTCCGTCTTTTAAAGCACGTTAAAAATTATGCAGTCTTTCTGAAAGAAGGGCCTATTTAAATCTGGCTATTTCATAGTGAAAGTCAGAAATTTGATTTTTATTTGAAGCTTTTATAAAAGTGTTGAATTGATTGGTTGCAAGAGTGATTGATTTTAGATTTAGCATAAGGAAAGCTATGGAGTCAGACTGCCCTCCCACCTTTTTCTGGACAAGGACACAGGAGGTGATATATTCTGGGCTGCTCTGAATAACTAAGATGTGACTTTATCTCAGCAGTAGGCCTGGTGAAGAACTTAAATCTGTTTTCAAGAAAATTCCAATATTAAAAATTATGCTGAATTAGAATGTAATATAAATATGAAAAAAAAGTTGATAAAGGTCAACCTGACCAATTTATTTAATGAGCTACTCAGTATTTTTTCTAACTTAATTTAGACTTCAAATTTTATTTGAATATTAAATTTATGCTTTCTTATAGACATATGGGAGACATTTACACATGAGAGACATTGAAGATTGCCCCATTTAAAGACTGCTGAGTGTTCTCTCCTTGTGCTACTTTTTCAATTGCGTATAATTTTGCCGGTGTCTGCCGCTTGGGGATGGAATTTTCTATACTTGTGGTCTGCTCCATTATTGTATCAGATCTACTTTGCCCTGCAAAAAAAGGTTCAGAATGAGACAAAGGAAAGTCATTGCTTTTCAATGTTAAAGATTTCCTTTGAAAATTTTATAGTGCTGCTGTATTTTAGAGCAAGGACTTGACATTTCATGAAAAGAGAGAAACGCCTTTTATATTCTGCTTAGAAATCCACACAACTTGGATAAGTTGTAGATATTTGAAAGTTAGGGTTTGCACATGCTCAAGACATAATGCTTAATTTTTAGGTGGGTTACACCATTTTCTCTAAACTTAAGTTTCTTGCAGTTCTGAGTTTGACTTATTTTCCGTATGTTAAGAATTATAACATTGAAACCAGAATTTGTCTGGAATGGCTTCCCTAAGCATTCAGACACTACGGAAGATGAAGGGGCTTGATTTAAAAATACAGGAGAGAAGAATTCATAATGGCTGAAGGTGGAAGGGGAGGAGAATATATTGGGATGCAATGGAGTTGAAAGGACAATAAAAATAGCCGTTACTGGAGAATTAGTTTTCTGTGCTATAATTTCTCACCACTCTGTAGTTTCCAAAATACTATTAGTAAACTTAATCCAGCAGTTTCCAGGCTCACTGCCACTACTGTGTGAAGAAGACAAGTGTTATGCAGATACTTTAAGTAGTGGTCCCTCACAGATGCCTGAGCATCACAGAAGTCGTGTTTGCTCTTTCTTCTCAATTAAGAGCCCCATTCTTTCAAATAATGACCAGGTTGCTTGTTTACATACAGTCTACTGGAAGAGGCAGGAATGGCCTTGATATGTTTCCTTTAATAAGATGTCTGCCTGGAAAAAAAAGAGGAAAAGAGTGGAGAGTTCTTTACATTCTGCGTGGCTGCTGATGGAACAAGTAAATCTTCTGCAGGCTTCAGTCATGCACATTCTGTATCAGGGCAAAAAGATAAGGAGGTTATTTTAGTGAATTTAACTGTAGCTGCTCACTCAATTTGAATGTTTATAGTAGACATTTGTTGCTAACATTAGTATGGTTGAGGACAGCTAAAACTGTATTCTCATTTTGCAAGTTTGCTAGTTAGAAAAAAATTGGTCTCATTCTCAGCTCTAGCTTTTTTCTTTCACAAAAATCAATATTTTGAATGATTCATTTCAGTAATTGGTTTTCGCAGTTTAGTGTTGCTGTTTGGGGAATTGATGACATCAGAAATGTGATACTCTTCCTCCTTTTTGTAATATTGTGATGACTTTCAAGACTTTTTCACTTCTCCCCATTGCCAAGAAAGAAAATAGACATTGGAAAGCCATACTATTAGCCGAAAGATTTTAGAATTTTAGATTACAGATTCAGTTTTCCAGAGTTTTCTATGTGCTGTTTTTTTTTTTAGTGATAAAAAAAAGCTTTAATGTATTAATTTTTTATTCTGTCTGTCTAGATAATCTATAACTTTCACCAGTCTTTGACCAGCTACTTCCATAAAAAGCAAAACAACTTCTGGTTCAAATTTTAATGTGAGATTTCTTTTCCAAAACCTACTTCATTTAGTTCATGGCTGTCAACATCAGAACTCTGGAAATACCTAAGCACCATTGTCTATCCTTGTACACATCTTCTAAAAGTAGATGTTTTGTTTGGTTAATTAATTTAAAGACATAAAATGAAGGGAATAAATACTTAATAAATATTGTTTCTCACAAAATTATAAAAAGGGCTACTGGATGTTAAAGTAAAAGCAGTTAAAAATAAATACTGAGTTGTAATACTTAGAAATTAGTTTCCAGATTAAAAAAGGTAATAAAGTTTGTGGAAATCATACTTTATTATAAATAATTCTACTATGTTGTAGAAACATAATTTGCATTATATCTAATTACTCCACTTCACTAAATATTTTCATTGTTTTACCAGTAAAATTGGATTTTTAGCAACTAGCACTGCAGCCTCCAGATATCTGAAATGTGTAGTAGCCCAACCCCTGCTATAGCTACTGGACTTTTCGCTCGTTACCAAGTTCTCAGAATTCAGTCGTCCAAATAGACTGTCTAGCTGGGCTTCCATCAGTCGAACAATCAGCCTCTGCTTTGTTTCACAGATTTTGAATCAGGAAGAAAAGAGGAGACGTGACTTAATGCAGTGTTCTCTGACACAGTAAGAATGCTTCCGTGGGATTTACGGGCCTTACCCAAAGCCCATTGTTAAGGTTTAAAGCCATTTAGCACCCTTTGGTTGAGATTTGTTTAGATTCATATAAATCCCTTCTCTAGATTCCACCATGCAGAATTATTCTCTTGACACTAATTTTGAGGTATTGCAACAATAACAGTGAAGTGAGAATCTAAACAAGAGGTTAAGTACCAGGTTAAAGGAAAGGTCTTGGAGATATAAAAACAAAACAAAACAGAAACAAACAAAAAAAACCCCAGCCAAAAATCTCTTTGACTGTTTACCTTTTTTCACTTAAAAACCATAAAGTACTAAAATTTTTATCAAAACTTAGTCCAGATTTTTTCCAAGGCTCTTCAGTCTCTGGAATTTTGGAGCAGAGTTTTAGGACAGAAAAAAAGGATGGAATTAGTTTTATTTGGTCCATTTTGTTTACTTGTTATTGTGGCATGCATGTTAGCATTTTATCTAAAGAACACAAGATTTTTCAGAGGGGTAAAACATTTATTTTCTAAAAATAGAGTATTAATAGAAAAATGTAGATAAATAAGCAAGTCAGAAGACAAGATAGTTATTGAATAGGAAACCTTTGGATAACTGAAAGAAGAGAAGTATATAGGTCAATTGAACTTTTTCATATTTTTTGTACATTGCTTGTCCAAATTTTGTTTATCTGGAAAAAGCATGAATTCTTGAGAGGATCACCTTCTGTTGCACTGCTGATATTGCTGCTAGTCAAAGGAAATTGAATGTCACAAAGATAAAAAAGGATAGCAACTCCGCTTCCTAGGGAAGGGTAATGGCATAAGAACTTTTTCTTTTAAAGTTCCTCACGTTTCATCTCCATCTTTTCTCCTTTGGTTTCTTCTCCTCTGATAATCATCTGCAGGCTTATGAAACTGTTTATTTCTAGAAAGCAGTCATCAGTTACTTAAACTCATGAGTTGATACTTTTATAACTATAAACTTTGGTGTGTGGCAGAGTACATGTCACAGCTGGAGTAGGAAGGAGAAGAGATGAAATAAGTCTTTTTGTGAAGTATGTTTTGTTGTTACAGTGTGGGATAAAAATTTTGATTCTCTTAAAAGTACTCGCCCACCTTCCAACTGCAGTTTTCTGAGAGAGCAGGGAGGTTCAGAAGGCCCCCGTCAGCACAGTACATCTCTAGTAGTAAACTGAAAAAGCCAGTGAAAAGCTTAGAGTGTCATGTCATCATCCATTCTGTTAAAAGCTTGTCGTGGTATTGAGCGTGGTTTTGAATATGACCAGTGGCAAGTGGCATACTTCCACGTGAGATCCCTTCAGGAATAACATGGGCCAAGGACAGCTTCCAATAAATGGCTCAGATGGGGCTATGCTGTTTTTTCCAGGAGGTGAGTTAAGCCATGTCGATACAAACTGAGAGATGACACTGGCTCTCTGGACCAGAGAAAATGCTTTGTCACTCTATTTGTATGGCTGCAGCCCATGTTGTATGAGAGAATATGTCCCTAAATCACAGTCAGTACCCATAATTTAGTTGAGAACAAGATTTTCAGTAAACTTTGAAGGGACTGTTGTGTTTCAGAAAGCGCTTTCCCATGTTAGTGCCAATGCTGCCAATGACTTTGAGATATATTTTGTTCATCAAATGTACAAAATTCCATGTACCCTTTTGCTCTGCTTTGTTCTCAAAGATTTAGGAGCAAAAGCTGACTACCATACCGTCACTGTAGTTCTGCAGTGACTTTTTACAGGTCCAATAAGAGGACACCACTGTAGTCTACGTCAGCAAAGAACATGCGGCTTAATCTGCTTTGCTGTGTAGACAGGTGATTGTTGCTGCTTAGATGTATGAAGGCTTGAAATTCATTGCTTTTCTCCAGTTACCCTTGTCTTAAGCTTTTTGAAGCAATGCTGTTCTCTTTCAGTGAAGAAAGGGTGGAAGAGTCTGTAATTCCATGGGTTGGATTTTTGGGGCTAACTGGGGTTATTCTGATCAGTGCGTGGATTCTTTCTGTTCATAACTGAGTGTTTCTCAGGTTTTGTCATGGGAACATAAATGCTGGTTTAGTGAATGAGACACGCCTAGGACTTAGGTAATCAGGGTTTACCTGGTTGGCATGAACTTCCTGTGGATGCTTAGAATATCTCTGGTCCTAGCTTTAAATGAAGATACTAGGACTTGATCTCCTTTTAATCTGTTCTGAGGAAAAATTAAAATTATAAATTCTGAGGTGCCTTGATATTTAGGCAGTGGTAGTTCAAAATTGTATTATGTAATATTTTTCATTAAGTTGAAATAAAACTGTGTCTGTTTTGGAATCTTAAACCTGTCGAAACCATAGGCATCAAAAAGCTGAATGTTAAATTATATAGACCTAATATCACTGGCCTTGACGTTATCTATTATATTTATTACAGAGTCAAGATCCGTTACCAGTATTTTGTGCTCCTGTTTATTCATGAACATGGCATTATGTTAGTGGACATTGTAATGTTAAATTATTAACCTCCTGTAAGCACTAATACACTAAAGGATTCTTTGAAGAAGTTGTACTTGTATCTTTTAAATAATTGACTAATGGATCAAAATAATTGCCCTCTGGTTAAAGGGAAATCAGTGGGTCAGTTTGCTCTGCACTTTAATCAAACAAACACACAGAGAGGATTTCATTACCTAATGCATAGTATGAATGTCAGTCTTGCAGTACAGTATTTAATTCCTCACTAGTCTCTGTTTTACACTAGTTACCCCAGAAAACATTTATGGAGACCATGATTTTCAACTCCAGTGTTTACAAAAGAACAAATTAGTTTTCCAGACACTATTTGATGCTTTCTCAGGTGTAAACTTGAGCCATGTTGTAAGATAGATCAGCTGAGACAGTGTGTTTTGATTAGAGTGGCCAAGAGTTCAAGGATATTCCTAAGGACATAAATTTCTATGTTGTCATCTGTGTTATTTGGTTTTTAAAGATATACTACACACTTCTAAGAAGCTGTTCTGGTAGATGGCAGTGCCATTTTGAGAACTGAAGTAATTTTAATTTCCTACAGTACTTTTTCTACTCTTTCGTTTCCTTTAATCTAAAAATGGCTATTCTGGCCCCATATATGTGTGCAAAATAGAATGGTATTTCAAAAGGCTGCAAATTCACAACTTATCTAGGACTAATGGACCAACAATTGAAATTTAAATGAGAAAGAATGCAGAAATCAGCATATGTATTCTCAAATCAGAGATGAAAAAAAAAGGCACAGCAACACTTATCAAATAAACAGCTTCTGGAGTGTTTCAGGCAACGTGTTTTCAATCAAATCTTTATCATTCCCCGGACACTGTTCCCTGCCTTTTTAATTCCCTTTGGATCAGAACATAAAAATAACACAAAAGGTTTTTGTCGGATCTTCAACAGTAAACTTTAAATAATTGCAGAACTTTGTGTAGTGCTTCTGATGAGCAGATAACTAATGCATAGATATCACTGAATTTAGCAGGATAATCTCTCAGAAGTGCATATTCTATTACAATAATTTCACCTTTTTAGAAACCAGTATTATAGTGAAATTAGAAGGCAGATGGAAAACTCAAAAGGATGTAATCCGAAGTCTTCTGAGACTTAAGACACATCCTCAGTTGCCTTCAGCAGGCCCTCATTTTGGCTTATACTGCAAGAAAAGTTTATTAGAGAGCAGGTAATCTTTAGCTGCAATTAGAAGAAAAAAAGTAATTAAGTGTATTATGCCAAGGAAGAAAAGAAGTTCTTAGCGAGCCTCAATTGTACCAGTATCTGTACTATTCGATATGTGGTGCGGTAACAAACAGCAGTAAATATAATTATGCTATTCCTTATGGTAGTGATTTTCTAAAACACGCACATCTGCTACTACGGAGTGATCTGCCAGCTCTGGGGAAATATCACTTAGCAAAACATGCAATGCACACAAAGCAATTTCCAGAAAAGTTGTTTGCTAAACTGAATCCAACATGTTGGATATAGGAAAGCTGTAGATGAGAAAATCCTAGCAGCAGTAAGAGCGGATGTACCTTGAGAGATGGCTGATACTGTTTTGTATTATAATTTGGACCTTTCCAGTAGTGAGAAGTTGTAAAAATGACCAAGAGATTTTTAGCAGAGTGGAAGCAGATGAGCAGCTACAGGAGTGTCTTAAGCACACACATAACCACATATTGCTAATTTGTCATGGTTTGTCTCTTTATGCTCTCTTTATGGCTTCTTAACTGATCTTTCTTGACATTAGTATCACTTCATATCCTTAGATTCAGCACGTGCTTGAAGTTAGGCAGAGGCTTCGGAACTTCAGTTTTGCAAGGCCAGGACGCTGGTACTGCAGGGTGGTGCCTACACTGTGCCACGGCATAGGTGTGACATTGTCAGCCATTAGGATCTTTAACCCTCCTGAGTATCTGTTGGCTTTTTTAAAATGGATGCCATCTAGAAAATACTGCTTGACATCGCTGTTGATTACACGGACAGCATCGTAACAAGTTGTTTCAATAAGCATTGCAGATCAGCAAAATTCTAGCTGTGATTAAGGCTGGACCTAGGTTTTGTGATGAACCTGTGTGTGGGGTTCAACCAGGATAGGCTGGTTAACCTGACACTGCCCATGTGTATTCTGCACTCAGGCTTATTTCCACAAGCCCACATTCTGAGTGACAGGTTATTGAATAAATCCTAACATGAGGTGTTGTCTTTTGTTTAACTTCTCATATCTTTCTTGTGCAAAACAATGTCATGTTAAGCATTGTTAAGCATCTGTAAGCTATTTCCATTAGCTGGTATAGCTGTCCTGCAGATGGAAGAAGGCTCAGGGAAAGGCACGCTTGTGTTAGGATTTACATGTACATTATTTCCTGGTTGCAGCTGGTGGCCATGCCCTCCCAAGCATTATTTTCTGTGATGTGTTTGTGTGAAGTTCCTGTACCTGTCTGAGTCACCGGTGAACTAGTGTTTAAATACGTCTTTTCTAATAGAGCTAATTCTGACTGAATCCAACTAAGGAGCATTCCTACAACTGCTCTGCTGAAATGACGGGGTTTTGTGATAAAAATCTAGCAGGATGTGACTTCTTGGGTGGCCAAAGTTGTAACTGCGAGGACAACTGCTGAAGCACGCCCGAGGATTAGCTGGTTTGGATGCAGGGCTCTGTGAGGTTCTGATCTCTGTGCTCCGGAGCCGGGCTGAGGTACCGCACTCTGTTGTGCAATAAACAGAAAGATCTTCTGTCTCCATCCTTCCTACCACCTTCACACTGCCCCATGTTTTGTGTCCTAGAAAGCTGCCTTAAATAGAAATAAAGAGGTTTTGTTCATGGTATTTTAATGTAATTTGCATGTTGTACGGGGAACCTAGGTGTTACACTGATGTTTCTGGATGCCAGTCTGGAGGTTGAAAATCTGAAAATTAGATGCTTAAAGTGATAGGGTTAGTTGGATATAGTATGTCTGATGAACTGAACACTGGTACGAATAATGACATTATTATAAGTAGAGTTTTCTAGTGCTTATAGCATTAGCATAATTGTATTTCTTTATCATGGTGATGTTCACATGTACTCAAAAGGAAATCTGTTCACTGCTAAACATCTTTGAGAATGTCTGCTGCATGAAAAATACTGGCTAAAATACTGAAGCTGTAGTGGAGCCAGAATTTCTCCTGTTATTCAGCAGAGGAGAGAAAACTGTAGTGTTAGATTGAAGATGTCCTTGCCTCCGTTTGCTTTCTTCTAGGCTTTTTTAGGGAGTAAGGGGAGAAAAAAGGCAACTGAAGGAAAAGGAGATAAGAATTATATTAGTGGATATCACTGCACTCACAGTGCTGGCAGAAATGGATGAAGAAGCAGGGTGAGATTTATCACAGTAAAACAGTGGAAGATCTAGACTAAGACTCATGAGTTTTCCTTGAATTTGGAGGAATTGTTATTATTAGTTCTTACCATGGTATTTTCTGTTTATCTAGCCTGAAAAAGAATGGTGAGATTTAAATTTGTTAGTAAAACACCATGAAATTCTGAGTGATTATTACACATAAAGTTCAAATTGCTAGATGAATATTATGCTAAAGTATAATTTGAATCAGCTGTGCCATAAGCTGGGAGTTTCCTCACTTCACATTCCAGTTCATGTGGTTGGCTTTTGCACGTGGAATGCAAACATCAGAAGGAAGTCCTGTTTTCTGACACTGAGGTACATCCAGGATCAAGAGCTATGACAATCATATTTTTCATGTAAAATACCTGATTGCAGCAGGTGCAATATGTGACAGGGAATATGGCAAAGCCACATGGACTTACTCATATGCATCAGATTTCATGACTGACATGACACTACTTCTTTTATCCACACCATATGGCAGTTCAAGACACATTAAATAGCCTTTTTCTTCTGCCAGGATTGGCAAAAGCCCTAATCCAACAGAAAATTTCTATACAAAATCAGCAGGCTCTAACAAAATGACACAGTCACAATTCGGCATGGTATCAAGTGATGGCATTATAGCCATCCATCTGCCATGTAACAGTAAAAAAATGATCTTAAAGCAACAGCCACCATTTTAAATTACTCCCATTTTGCTTCCTGTAAAACGTGGCTAAGTCAATAAATGAGATACATTTCAACACAAATGATCTACTCCACTCCTGTGAGACCCCACCTCCAGTACTGTGTCCAGCTCTGGGGCCCTCAGCACAGGAAAGACAAGGACCTGTAGGAACGGGTCGAGAGGAGGGCCACGAAGATGATCTGAGGGCTGGAGCACCTCTCCTGTGAAGACAGGCTGAGAGGGTTGGGGTTGTTCAGCCTGGAGAAGAGAAGGCTCCAGGGAGACCTTACAGCAGCCTTCCAGTACCTAAAAGGGGCTACAGGAGAGATGGGGAAGGACTCTTTATCAGGGAGTGGAGCGATAGGGTGAGGGGTAACAGTTTTAAACTGAAAGAGGGGAGATTTAGATTAGATATTAGGAAGAAATTCTTTACTGTGAGAGTGGTGAGACACTGCCCCAGATGCTCAGAGAAGTTGTGGCTGCCCCATCCCTGGAGGTGTGGAAGGCCAGGCTGGATGGGGCTTTGAGCATCTTGTTCTAGTGGGAGGTGTCCCTGCCCATTGCAGGGGGTTGTAACTAGATGATCTTTAAGGTCTCTTTCAACCCAAACCATTCTATGATGCTCTAATCTTCCATGAAAACATATAAATAGATATATATGCACATATATATGCATGCAGTAAGTAGGCTGCACACTGTTGCAAAAAAAAGATTGTATTATGAACCTGTGTAAATTCCAGTGCAAGTGCAGATTCGGAAGTGTTACTCAGAATGTAATCTAAGAGCAGCCGAGTGCTAAGTTTCACCACATGGTAGCATCAGAGTAGCATCAGAAGATGCTAATGAGAAGCAGAAGACGTTTGTATCAGATTAACTGTTGACCTCTTCAGCATAAGTTGTATAAAATAAATAGCCCAAAGTAATAGATCAAGGGATATTGTACAGGTTTAATCAACCGAATAACTTACTCTGTTAAACTGACTCTGTTTAATTATATGTTTTTATTATTTTTATCATTTCATCAATAGGAGACTGAAATGTGTTGCCTATACTACATGGGATGATGAGGCTGCCTAAACCCTGTTAGGCTACCAACATTACAAAAATATTAATACAGATTCCCTTGGGAATGCTAAAGCTGTTAAAGATGGCCCCTTTCAAAGTCCTAAAATCCACTTCAGCTACTGCCTTAATTTTAGTGCTGTGGAGATTTTGATTAAATTGAGCATAGAACCCTGAAATAGCATTGGTCATCAGCAAAGATGTGCTTGGTGTGCCTCATTTTTTCATTAAGTGTTATGGGTTTCTGCAAAAATGGGTTTATACAACTCTGCTGAGAAAGGTCCGTATGTGTTCTAAGTATTTGGTGTTTTCAGTCCTGTTTTTTGCATTTTCATAATGCCACAGGGCCCTAAACAATTTGATATTTGCTTTTCTAAGAGTTTTTTTAGGCTCAATATGTATGATGGAGAACAAGATTTCATGTTATGTTGTCCCATAAATATTTCAATATAAAAAAAGAAAAAAGAAATGGGGTGTTTTCATGCCATTTGGCTCCCTGGCATATATATATATGCGCTGAATTTAATAAGAATTTCTGAAAGGCAGGCGTATGCTAAAATGTGCTATGTTCTGAAGAAATATGGGAAAGCCCCTGACATTTATAATCTGAAGTCTTGGTTCATCAAAGAAAAAATTAACAAAAAAGGAGGCTAAGTATTGCTTCTTCTATGCATTTTTTCCTGGGAAGGACACTTCTCACTGTAACATAAAGCTTAATGTTGAATTCAGTAGTATAAAATGATCCAAAATATGAAAGACAGTGACAGAAAAATAGACTTAAAACAGATCTAAGAGTCAATTAAGCTCTCTTAACATAAGAAGTTTATTGCTTGAAACTGTTACTTAAAAACTCTTACAAAAGGATATAGAATTGTCGTAGGAGTCATTTAATAAAATCATATGACCCTTGTATTTTTTCTGGGAGATCGGGTAATCATAGAATGGTTTGGGTTGGAACAGACCTTAACAGGCATCAGGAAGTTATCATCAGCGCATTTCAGGAACCTCCTGCATTGCTTCTGCCCTGCTGTGCTGTCCCTCCAACAGATACCAGAGTGGTTGAAGTCCCTCTATGAGAGCCAGGGCCCGTGAACGTGCAACTGCTCCTCTCTGTCTACAGGAGGGCCTCATCCACTCGGTCTTCCTGGTCAGGTGGCCTGTAGCAGACCCCACTGTAATGTCACCTCTCCTTGCCCTCCCTTTAATGCTGACCCATAAGCTCTCAGTCTTCTCCTCATCCATCCTCAGGCAGAGGTCCGTGCGCTCCAGCCATCCCACCACATCTCTGTGATGCCAGTAAGACCACAGCCCTGCAGGTGTGCGCATATCTCTGACTCCTCTTGTTTGTTCCCCACGCTACATGCGTTTGCATAGAGGCATTTAAGTTGGGCTCCCAGTGTAGCTGACTAACTGGCTGGAATTAATTTTTGCTGTACTTCAGGCACTCTCCTGCTGACCTGTGATCCTTCTCCAGGCTCTGGGCATCTATTGCTGGCAGTGGCATCAAACTGGTAAGACCAGGATGGATTCAGGTTCCCCTCCCCAGGCAACTCTAGTTTAAAGCCCCCATCACCAGCTTGGCAAGCCGGTGACTCATGATGCTCTTCACCTTCTCTGACAGATGGACCCCATCAGCCCCCAGTAGACCTGGGAATATGAGCATCATCTTTCCTTCTGACCATGACAGACTAACAAAATACACAAAAAAGAGGTCTCTTGTAAATTCTGGACAGAGGAGTAATGTTAAATTGAGGATTAACACTGATGAATGATGCTTGAATAATCTGAATAGTACTGAATAGTGCAGCATCATTAGCACGCACACGCTTACTCCCAATTACTTATCAGAAAGTTGCTCCCTTGTTCATACATACATATATAGCAATTTAAAAAATCCAGACCAATAAATACAGTGTAAATTCTGGCTTTGTAAACCATGGCTTTATGCCCGAATGCATCTGGAATAAGGAGAAATAATTTTAGAAACTACCTACCTATTAATAGTAATTACACTTGTTCCAGTAGCAGCAAAACCAAATAACAATTGCTTAGAACATTTCATTTTCAAAGCACTCTTCTGGTGCCAAGCCTGTAGTCTGATTCAAAAAACATTTTCCCAGTTTTGCCTAACTGCAAATCTTGTCCTGGGGTCCAACTCATATGAAATGTTGCAGATGGAGTACTAGAATACTTTAAAAGTAGTTTTTAAATACCCTTTAAATCTGTTAATTCAGTAATTTTTGTCTGTTATAAGGCATGGAAGTTTTAGTAAACAAAGTGAAAGTGTTGCTGCTGGGCCCAGAGAATCCAAAAAGATTGATCAGTGGCTGCAAAGGAGTCTCCGTAGTTCTAGTAACAGCATGATGCAATTCTGGAGTCTATTTTCAGATATGTTAAATGAAAACACCCCCACACACCCCCTGCCCTCAAAGGAAGGAAAGAAATAGACAAGGCAATTTCTAGTCATTGCAATTGCTCAGCATATGGCAACTATCTGAAGTAAAGGCCCGTATAGTACTTCTCATTCTACGATACATGAAAAGGTTAAATTGGGTTTATATCAAGGATTCATGATGTCTGTCATGCCTTCAGTAATGTGATTTTAGTGAGAGCCAGTAACTGATTCTGATCTGAGACAGATTGTAAAGGCTTCTCAAAGTTTTTTGTAATTTTAATAAGGATGTTAAGCACCAGTTTTGAGTGTGTAGCAGGTTTAATTCTGAACCATTTTCCAGGTTTATGTTAGTTGCCCATGTAGTACTATTAACATGGATCAATACATAAACCAGTTGCAAATTTCACTGCATAGTAGCAACCTCATTCAATTATGAAATAATGATGAGGAACTAGTGATACATTTTATATCGACTGTGCCTTCATTTTCTGTCAACACACTACTAGCAGCCAGCCAGCCAGCCAGCCATGTATGATCAGATCAGATAGGACCAAACCCTCAGAAATGCTCTCTGTGTGTTTTCTGCTTTTCAAGATTTGTCCTTTAATAATAACCCCGGAGAAGTGATGACCCAGAGCTCTGAAAACGTGTGTCAGTTTGTAGGGGCGATACATAACTGCAGATTCTGGAGTTGAAGGTGGGCGCAGAATTTGTGCTATATTGTGTCATGTAACAGATTGCAAAAGAGTTTAAAGATGTACCATGGTTGCCGATGCCTCATTGTCCCTTCCCTTCATGCTACACCCTCATTACCTCTTATCTGCAGTGTCTGCTTTGCATAATCACAATGATTATCTAAGTAAATGAAAGCATGCAAATCCCTGCCTGGTGACTGGCTGCCGGGCACCATTAGTCATTCAAAGTGCAAGGATTTGCATAGTAACTCTGAGCTTGTTTCTCAAGAACTGTATTGTAAATAAGCCAATTACCTACTCTGGATGCTTCAATCATTTTTTCTGATTGGCTTCTGAATTCAGATTTCTCAAGCTACTTTATAGCAACATAAACATAATATTAACTTTTTGGTTAAGGCAAAGAATTCCAAAACTTGCCTAAAAGGAAAATACAAAAAATGAAAAAAGTTAGGGTGGAAGGGAGGTTATTGATTTTTTTTGCTTGTTTTCTTTTAATTGATTTATGACTTGTTTTCCAATTTGTAACAGTGTACAGGCCATCAGTGCTCAGCCATCAGGATTTACTACCACATACATGTTTTCATTTATAGTATTTGTTGACTTGTCTCTGTGTTCAGTACGGAAATGCGCTACAGATAGAAAAATAGAGTTATCCTTTAGAGAAGCACCTTGATCTGTCAAAGAGGTGAAAGGCTGGGAAAAGGGAATTATAGGAGACTGGGAGGAAAGAGCAGATTAGCAGATAAAGGGAAGAGAATGTGTTTCTATTATTTCATAATCTTTAAAGGCATTTTCTTTTAAAGTGTGGATAGTTTCGTTTCCCGTGTCGTGATGATAATGTGAAGTTTCTTCCTTCTTGTCATAATGAAGTCCTAGGCTAGCAAGGGTGGGAACAGTATCCAGCAAGTTGTTTGCTGTGGCCCGATTCTAGAAGGGAAATTAGTTTTCCCATTAACTCTTTTAAAGCAAGAGAAATTGCTTTCGCGTTGCTTTCTGCTCTAAATCTAGATAATAGCTATGAAACATGATCCGCAATATTACAGATGCTCAGGGCTGCCTGTGGGCTAAGTCCTACATGCATTTAATGACTCCTTCATGTTCTATATGTAAATGTTTTAATTATTTCAATATAATTACTCTCATAAAGAAAGTTGTATTTGCAGAAATAAGGAATTAATGAATTATTTTTCAGACAAAAATGAAACAGTGATTACTTAGGAATACCTGGAGCGCTCATCGTCAGACTTCGAGCAGTAACATTTTCCAGATTGTTCATCACTATCTTTTTCATTAGTATCAATGTGGTGATAGAACCTCAGTCTTGCAATGATGTATTTGTGGAAATGTAACTAACTAATCAACTTAATTTGTTCATCCTTTAGAGTCTAGTTTACCAAGAAAGCAGGATCTCCTACTGTATTCTAAATACTATCAGCCCAATCTCAGTGCTACAGAGAGGAAACATTCATGTGGAATATCTGTGCTGATTTTCTCCATGATGAAACTTTTCTCTGTGTGTGTTTTTGTTTTAAACACTATGGATGGTCTCCTCAAGGTCAATCCAAGGATTCCCATGCCCTGTATACCGCCTTTTTTCTTGTAGTATTCCCATGAAGTAGATTTGCTGATGTATCCCGGATTAAGGATAAAGCATTGCAATCTGATGAAATCTTGGTCAGATGCGTAGGGTGTATACTGACTTTTGCCCACTGCCAAAGCAGTGAGGTCTTAATTCATTTAAAAGCTTGTTCATTTATGCCCATGTAATAAAAGATTAAAAGCAGACTTATTAGCCAGTGCATGATGTCTCTTAAAAGAATACAGAATGGTTTTTATATTCTTGAAGTTACAAAGTTGCATTGAACTTTGCATAAGCAAAATTCTGCTGGAATACTGGAAATGGTCAGTCTCTTCAGTGTTAGGTTCCTTCCATGGCAGGTACAATACGCATATTTTCACTGTTCTCATTCAGAAGCAGGAAAGAAAGATCTTTCAGAAGCAGGAAAGATCTTGTCTCCTCAGAGAAAGGAGTGTTGGCTGAATATGGGGCAGAGTTGCTTTGTAGGGGCAGCTTTTGTTTGATGGTTGTGGCCTTTATTCCCCTTTACTTCTGTATTTACTCCATCATTTCCCTTTGCAGAATCTCTGAAGATTTAATCTGGAACCAAACAAATATACACCCAAACTGAATTTACTTTGACAGAAAGCTGAATGGATGCAGCAGGGTCAGTGACGAAGACCTGTCTTGGTTAGAGGATGGCAGCAAGTCTTCAAACTAAATCTATGGAATTTTGAGGCAGATTCACGCACTGTACATGTAGCCTGAAACCCAAAGTCTGGCAGCTCACCCTTAGTGAGTCCGTGTGAGCCTGCTGCCTGCAATCCTGCGCATTATTCAGGTGCCAAAGCAACTCTAAGCCTCCCTTTTTCTCATAAAGGGGAAAAATTCAGTTTACTAAGCTGCATCCTGGCTAGCTTCTCAGATTTATATCGTCAAATAAATCCTGAAGTTACAGTGACAAATGGTTAGGTTTCTTTGACAAGTAAAAACCCTGGCTCTCCTGGTTGTTTGAGGGTTTTTTTGTTTGTATGGTTGTTTTTTTTAAAAAATATTATTTTTCAGAAGGGCAATATTATTCTAAAATGTTTTTTAAGCCCATGTTTGAGGTTAGCCAAAAAGAGCTCAATATGACTTACATAATGTATGGGGCAGTAGCCTTCTGGGGGCATTGTTTCAAGCACATCATTCTTCAAGAACTCCAGAACACTACTTATTGATATTTTAGAGGTGCACAAAAGCTTGAAACTCTGACTATTTTGTAGCTAATTTATTCCCTTGCTGCATACTAGCCTAGCAACCATACTGACTGAACTGGTCATATTTTTCACCATGGGTGAAGCTCAGCTTTAGGGAAGGGTTCATTCTGAATGGCCTGCTCTGAATTTCGCTGTGAAAGAAATTAAACTGCAGTTCATGGGAACAAGCTGCCTTTCCTAAAGCCTTCGGTGGGCTTATGCTTTAACAGACCAAATAACAAATGTGCTTTTTTATAGACGAGGGAAAGTACAGTAAGTTGGGAGGTATTTGGAGTTGCTGAACTGCTGCTTTTAAAAAAAATCCATCCCTCTCAGACCCCCTGCCACATAGAACCTAAAGGCGTTTTTCTCCTTTTTAGCAAGGAGACACAGTTATGCATTATTCAAACACCGGGGCTTTGGTAGAAAACCGAGAAACCTTATGAACACCTTTTGGTTAGGTTTTTAGCAAGAATATAAGCAATCCTATTTTTAAAAGACTTAAATTACAGTTTCTCTCCTACTTCTGCTTAATTTGGTACGATGAGTACAAGGCAGTCTTTGACCTTGTCATGCTATTAAGGTGAAAATTATTCATAGTTATTATTTTCTGAATTATTTCCTTAATGGTCTCCATCTTTTCATAAATCCTGTAAAAAATATTTATAAAGTATATTCCAGTTGCCATTTTGCCAGTAAACATAGCAGAACAATTCTTTCTATTGTTGCAGACTAACCCTGTTGGATTACAGAGGAGGCAAACCTGCAAAAGCAATCCAGTATTTTGAGGTATTCTGGGGATCTTTAACCTTGAGAATCTTTTTCTGTGGTGATACCACACAAGAGGAGAAATAGACATGAGGTTTATACATGAATCTGCAATGTCAGATATTAGATAACATCTGGTTTTCAGAGTACTGTTTGTGTTCATTCAAACACAAGGAAGGGTACTTGTGTTTTCTTCCATGTGCAGACGTCTCCACACACATGTACAGTGCTGCTGTTCTTCTCGTTGGTTTTGGACAGTGCTATTAATTCACAGATGTCCATGCATGTTAAAGAGAAAAACATTTCTTGTTACCTGTTTTTAAAAGATTTGTCTAAATAGATTTGAACGTGTATATAATTTTTACTTCTCAATATCCCATGATTCTGAATTCCACAACTTAACTGTTAGTTTTGTTAAAAAAATACCTTTTTTTTTTTTTTTTTTTTTTTTTGAATTTTCTGGCCTGAAAAGTTCACATGGGCCACCACATGGTTCTTTTTTACAGGGAAACTATGAGTAATCACTCAGGAGTCACACAGTTCTCATTATATACCTCTTTATGAGATTTTCCATTTCTCTTATTGAGTCTTTTCCAAAATGATGCATATTACTCATTTTATTCTTTCCTTGTATGATCTATATTGTGTTTTCTAGTCATTTTCACGAATCTTCTCTGTGCCTTTTTCTAAAGAGATTTGCTGTATCATTCTGAATTAGGTGAGCAGAATTTCTGTTTGACCGAGGGTTTTTTCAGAACACTGAAATTATTTCTTCCAGGTGATATGTTCTTAGATAGGAAAGGCTTTTTCATAAAAAAATATACATAGAAATATAATTTCTGTGAGTGGAAGCCTTTCATAAGTTTATGTACATTCAAGATTACTCCCTTTTGAGGTACTATCTTATTACATATCTTGGAAGCCTAGCCATTGGGACAAAACATTTATATGTGGTTTCCTTGACCAGAATGACAGTATTTAGCGCATTGTTCAGCATAAATGTGGCTCGGGGAGAGGATTTTCAAGAGATGGAACCTAATGGAGCAGCAGTACTAACATAAGTTTTAAGGAAAAAGATAGGAATTTCAGGTTACATTTTTTGCCAGAGGAATGGTATCTTGTCTTTGTCATGAGCACCAGGACAACGCGATTTATTTTCATTCTTCTGTGCCAATAAGAATTTACTGCAACTGTTACAAAAGGTACTCACGCTCTTCTTTATCAATTTATTACTCCTCTTGATATTGTATCAGTAAATTTTTTTTCACTAAAAAGATAATTCTCATGAAGAAAAAGAAATTTGCGAAGCAGTCCATTTCTGTTACAGATCTATCAGGCTTAATGGTTTTCTAACAGTTGAATTTATTTATTGCAAGTCTTCCACAGCTCTGTGCCTGAGCAAGTTGAAATGTAAAGATGTTGCTAATATGGAAACACTATTGCTATTTCTTATTATCAGTGTATATTATTTTAGACGTTTAGGCTACTTCTTTGTGTGTTTGTTGGCTTGTTTTTTGGCTTTTTTTTTTTTAAATCATGCAGAGAGCATGGCTTGATTACTTAGATTTGTAACAAGTGAAACAGAGAAATGGAGCCAGAAGCAGCGGTAGCAGTCACCCCTGTTTTCTCCATCACCATCCCAGCACCAGGGTGCATCGCAGGTAGTCCACTACCACTGCTGAGTACCTTTCTCTAACATAGTTTCTGGAAACAAAATACAGGAAGGGTCTTAAGTGCTACTGATAATAATAAGCTGTCCTGCATATTTTGTTAGTAGCAGTTAGTTGGGCTCGATCAGTCCAAAGAAGTGCAAAAGTTTTCAAGACAGAAAGGGTAGATAAGTGCCTGTGGAGTTGGATAGCAGTTTGGCTTTGTTTCCTTTTTATTCCTTAAAAACTGCCCTCTGCAGGACAGGGTTTTTTCCTATTCTGTTTTATGTCTGCATAGTTACCTCTGTATAATACATTTTCACATACATTGCATAGCTGTGGGGCTTTATGTCTCAAGGACTTGAAATTATCTCTAGCTTCACATTATTACATCCCATCCTGATTCATTTCAGGACACACTTATTGTTTCCCATTGAAAGCTGGTTCGTTACTAATCATCACGCTCAGACTCTAGATACAGAGTCTTCCTCTGATAAAACAATGTCATTCAGGGGAAGATGAAATGGTAATTACAATCAGAGTTCAAGCTGGCAGGAGATGGAGCAAAAATTAAAAGTGCTAAATCTGTAGCATTTTGATTATCTGAAAAGTCCCCAAATTTTGCAGCAGAGCTGCATTTAAATATGTAGCGAAGTGGCTCCTTGTAAATCAAGTCATAATTGTTCAGCTCTAGGTTACAGGAGCCGATTTCAATTTTCTACTTCTCTACAGAATTCTCAGCTTTGATTAAGAGGAGAGGTACGAATAATGGGCTTTCCCCCATTAAATACACAGTCAGGAGAAAAACAACAAAATATTCAAGATGCATTGTACAAAGTTGCAAGATACATACACTGTTTCTTTTAAAATTGAGATGAAATTCCAGTCCTGTAACTGTACAGTCTCACTTATTAAAGTGTGAAATGAGAAAGATAATGGCTCTCTGTAATACTGATGTCCGCCTCAGATATGTCTATGGTGTTCAGTAACATTACAGTAGCCACTATAGGGCATTTGAAAATGATTTAGATTAAGCTACTTCAGAAGATACTGATGCAAGGTTTGTTAGTGAAAGGGACAGATAAAAGGCATTTTACCAAGAAAAACTCCTATTAAATGGCATGTAAAATGTGTGTTTTGTTCGAATCTTGGCTATTGAACTTTGACAGGATCTTTACTTTTTTACAAATGGAAACTAAGCCACTTCTGACCACAGGAAAGTATATTTTCTGTGCCAACATGGTTGCTCAGAAACTCCAGTGATCACATTTATCTGGTCATTGTTCTGGTTCTGTTCATAATTTATGTGAATGATGTTTTCATAGATACCAAAAATACATCTGCATGGCTTCTAGTGGTTCTATAGTTTTGGTCATGCGTACTTTGAATTGTAAAGATTTTGCCATAAAAGATGATGTCTACTTCAGAGAAATTTCAGCAGCGTATTATCTTTAATTTCGAAAGGGACAGTGTTACTATTATGGATAAAGAACTTAGAAAAACTCTGTTTTGCTTAAATATTTTATCTTTAACACGTTTACAGACCTATGAATATGCATGCTTCCTGAATGGTTCTTCTACAAAACATGATTGGTGTTAAAGTAAAAAATGTCACGTAATATTAGGATAGTGGTGTGGCGAGTTTGCTTGCTTATTTTCTTCCCAATGTAATACAATGTAATATTTGTGATCTTTAGTTAACCACTATTTTCTATATCAGAAAAATAAGCAATGTAGGAATTTACTAAAGTGTCTAGAGGACTGCTGTATTGAATTCACTGGTAGATCATGGTTCTTCAATGAGTAGCTAGCAGGATTCTTCAGCTTTTACAAGATGCTATTTGAATTCTTTCACTTTCAAACACTAATTGTCAGTATAGTTGCATAGAAAATCGGTCCAAAAAGGTTTAGATAATATTGTCTAAAATCAGATTACAACTTTCCCATTGGCTGCTGGGGCTTCATCTCTTCCCTCCCTAAAAAGACTGGCCCATGCCAGTTGTTGCGCCAGTTTGTGCAAAATGTGCTGTAGTCAGAGCAGTGTGAGCGTGCGCCCAGTTAGTCTGGGCCGGCCCTGCCTAGAGGTGTGACGGAGCTGCACGTGGTGGGAGACTTCAGAAAGCAGGAAAGAAGGTCTTGGAGGGGAGGTGAGGTTTCCAACTATTTCAAATTTTGATGCGTATATACTAACACAGAACAGCAGCACATCAGGAATCTGTGTTTGAAACGCAGCATAATTTTAGTGACAGTTTTAACAGTGTGGTATCTGTGTGAATTA